>CM043880.1:32376917-32994361 GCA_024034495.1 Camelina laxa
TGGTACCTTATGGGTTGGTGAAGAGAAGGTTGCAGCAGCCTCCATACTCGCCAACGTGTAGCCAGGGTCGTCTCCAGCTTCAGCAGGTGCCGGGGTTTGCTCATCAGAGAGCTCGGTGATATGCACGGATGACTTACTCGGACCAGCATCCGAGGGGTTGATCGAGGGGGTATCGCGTAGCTCATCGGGTAGGGCATCGGGTAATATAATGGGTATGGTGGAAGAGGTCCAGAATGATCACCCATATAGCCACTCGCAGGGTGCATTGAATATGGCATCGTGTATGGCATCTGGTAAGGCGGAGGGAAGAATCCTGAGTAATCACCCGATTGTGTGCTGGATGGGTGCATCGGATAAGGCATCGAGTAGCCTATCGGGTTTGGCATTGATAGGCGTCTGAATGGCTCCCCCGCGATGCTTCAGGTCGTGTGATATTCTCCTCAGCTTGGGGCTCATATGATGATGCTCTGTGAGGCTCTGGAAGTGTCAGTCCTCAAATTCCTCCTAGCGGTCCGCTTCTCCCCATCCATGTTGGTGCGTATACCGAGGTAGGGGCTGAGGCACAGCTTGCCTTGTCTTACAGCTCCTTGATCTGACCTCCCATAGTCTTCACCGAACTGGTAAGGTCTTTCACCTTTCTCACCAAAAACTTGTTCATCCTCTTCAGCCATTTGATCCTCTTGTGGGCTTCCCTCACTCCAACGGGTTTCTTTTGAGAGGAAACATACTCCTAAAAGTCAAAATCTTCCGAGCTATCTCCCTGTCTTTGCCTGGTTGCCTCTCTCTTCTCAGCTTCAGATTCCTCCTCCGGATTGTACAGCTCCTCCAAAGGTGGTGCAAAGTCGATGTTGTCGCCCAGCCGGACCTTGGTGCACACTACATTGGGTAGGATCATTTGAACGGCTCCGGCGGTTGGATGGACGAAGTTGAAGAGCATCATGTCGTTAGGCCTCTCAAAGGCCACAAATCTCGCCAGCACGAGGTAGTCTACGTCCAGCCATCTCGGATCGTGTACCACTCCCTTCAAGGGTACATCGCAAGCCACCCAAAGTCGGTGTGACTAGTCCTCCAATGGAGATCTCTCCGCCTCCTTCTCTTCTCTTTATAGCCCATGACATAAGGTAGAGGAACTGGTCGAGCAACACAAAGACCATGCTGGTATCCGTAACATCTCCAACTAGCGGTGTACCATCCCTAACATTGTCCAAAACTCCACACAATGCAATGTCCAGCAGCTATAGCTCGTGATCATTCTCATTCCCAGTCTCTTTTTTAGCAAAAAGAGTGCATGCAAGGGACTTGTCAAAATACCTCAAGACAGGGATCCTTATTTGAGCGGATTTGAAGCTTGTGGACTTGTAAGGGAGCTTGTCTCCTATTGTCAGCCATAGGGACTTCATTTCCTCCTTGCTAACCTCCATTCCTTCTCCACTACCAGCTTTGAAACCGTACAACTTCTCCATCTCCTTGAAAGTGAGCCGGTACTCTTTGTTTCTCACGAGAAGGTGATGAACCCGATCCCCCCATCGGGTAGTAGGGTCGGGTGGTCCTCAAAGTAGTGCAACTTCAAAGTTGAGAGAAAGTGGACCATCTCCTCCTCATAAGCTTCAAGGTGAGCTCTCATCATATGGCCCAGGTGGCACATGTCGAACAGAACTCAACATCTCTAGCGATGCCCAACTGCTTCATCGTCTCACGGTGAGGGTAACGGGTACCTACGAAGCTCCTCTTTCGGAAAACTTTGAAGAGTTTTGCCGGAGTCTCCACCTCCTTCTGCTTCAGCCTCGGCGAGGCTTGGCGTGTTCTTTCTCGCTGCTCCTCCTCTCACTCACGGTTCTCCTCCTCTGTATCTTGATCCTCTTCCTCAGCTGCTCTCTCATCTACTCCTTCAGCCTTCTCTGAAGCTGGCCTCTTCCCTCTTGCAACCGCAGCTCTTCTCCTTGACCGAGATGTTTGGATCTCCTCTTGCTCTTCTCCACCAGCATCAGAATCGACCTCCATAGGGTCGGTAATAGTTCTTTCGGACGTAGACAGGTCCCAACGTCGAGGAGATCGGCGAACAGTACTCGCCATTGGACTCGGTGAGCGAACTCGGTGGTCTACACGATCGGTTGCTCGAGCACCGGATCGGGTGACTGATCGGGTTGAGCATCGGGTTGGGGAAGCAAAACGTACAGCCAGTGGTTGGGAATGCAGAATGTTTCCTCTTCCTTGGGATTCTCGAGGTTCGACGGCATCACCTCCGGTTGTAGCAGCGGCGGAGGTTGATCTTCTTCCCTTCTTTTGGTAGGTTTTCGTGTGTGGCTCCATTATCGAATCCTTGAGAAGGAAAAGCTAAGCTTCGAGATTAATAGGGTTAGTTCGCAAAGAAAATCAAAGATCACTTGAGTTTGAGAGAGAATAGAAAGTACGGAAACTAAAAGCTCTAGGGTAGAAAGACTTATCGGTGCTGCTGAGGGAGAACTGTTCGAAACCCTTAAATAGAGTAGGGTTTGTGGTTTGGGCTTCACCAAGAGTGGGCTTGGCTTGTGGAATTTGGACTCCACTCGCCACCCGAGTAGAGACACGATCGGGCGCGTCGAGTACGGTGTCGGGTTGAGCCTCAGGTTCCCCAATTTTTCCTTTTTCACTTTTCCTTTTTTTTTTTTTTTTTTATTTATAAATAAATTATAAAAAATAGAAAACAATATTTAAGACAAATAAACTAAAAGAAAATTAAATAGAAGATACCTTTGGGACTTCTTCCCTAGTGAGCTTGTTTAAAGTCACTAAGCTTGACTCTTCATGCTCCCTAAGCATGGGATCTTTGAGGGAGAGGTTTTGGAATCCTCTCCACTGTAGCAGGCTGATTCAATTCATTTCCCAAGTCTTGTCCAGGTTCCACAGCAAATGTGGTGTTGACTTCTTCAAGATGTTTGACTTTCCTCTGCTTTGTCTTAGTGCAAAAAGCTTGACCATCAATGGTTGACCTCTTAATTCCCTTCTTGACATCAAACTCCATCTTGAAGTGCTCACCATGCTCTATTCTGATCTTGCCTTGCTTCACCTCAATCACATCACCTACTGTTGCCACAAATGGTCTTCCTACGATCAGTGGATCGTCTGGTTCCTTATACATATCAAGGATCATGAAATCAGTGGAGACTTCCACTCTTCCGATCATGAGTGGCAAAGTTTCTAGGATCCCAGTAGGATGTCTGACTGTTCTATCAGCTAGAACCAAATACAGAATACTCGGTTTAAAACTGCTGAAACCTAACTTATTGGCAATTGACAGTGGCATAATGCTAACTGAAGCTCCAAGGTCGTACAAGCAATTCTTGAAAATTCGAAGTCCTATCGAGCATGGCAAAGTAAAAGAGCCAGGATCCTCCTTTTTTCCTCTATTCGCAGCTCAGGATCTAAGCACACTTCACTCCTGAGAATCTCAAACCCAATCTCCTCGACAGCCTCCTTAACCTCATTCTTCAGCCGAGCTGCCTCCTTGGCAGATTCCTCTTGAAGTTCGTGTGGTGGCAAAAGCTTTGGAGGTGAAACTTTACGCTTGGCCATACGCTCTGCAAGCGCTTCCAGTTGGATGTCAAGTGCAGCATTGAACATTTCCTCTAGTTCCCCTTCTGCTGCTACAGGTAGTTGAGGCTGATCTCTCATCTCAACATCTACTTGATGTATCAACCGATCACCATCATCGGGTTCTGCCTCGGGTTGTTCTTCAATTTGTGATTCTCGAACCAGTGCTCGGTCATCAACTCGATCAGTCTCCTCGGATGAAGGCTCGGGTTCATACTCGGATATGTAGTACTTGGCCTCATTTATCATTGAGTGATCCATATCCTCCCCATCTCGAACATCACTGTCCTCAGTGAGGTAATCCTCATAGTCATCATCAAGGAAGATGGTTTGGGCAGTGGCATTGTCCTTAGGGTTCTGAACAGCTTTACTTGGGAGCTGGTTGATCTTTGGAGTTGGTTAGTTGTTGTGGTGGCCTTCTAGGTACCTCAGCTTTGTGTTGAACAAATCGTACTTGGCATTCAAATCATTGTATCCTGAATCGATCTTGTTGCTCATTTCCGCAAAACATTTTGCGGTGTCCATAGCAGCTGAAGCCTGATTCTGAATCATCTGCTGAAGTAGGCCGCATAGTTCAGCTTCTTGTGAATTGTTCTGCAGGCCTTGGTGTTGTTGGAATCCATGTGGTGCAATTGGCTGTTGTTGGTTTCCAAAATACTGCTGCTTAGGGGCATAGCCTTGATTGTACTAGAAAAAAAGGCTTCTGTTGGACCTGGTTTCCTTGAACTGCAGATGGGTAGGTTTGGTCCTGAGGATTGGCAACATTCGGGTTCCGGTAGGACAGATTCGGATTCGGCTTGTAATTGTTGTGCCCTTTGTTGTAACCTCCCTGTTTGTTGATGTAGTTGACATCCTTGATAACATCATTATTTTACCCATTTTAGCTATAGTTTTAGTATGCATTTAGGATTAGTTTGATATGATTTCAAGGATTTAATGTCTATTATCAAGTATTTTAGGTTTCAAGAAGGTTTTACAGGTTTTGTAGCAAAAAAGACCAAAAGGTAAGGAAAATACGTTTTAGGAAAGATTCAGAGCTTTACATAACGGGCAACGTTTGAAGAACTTCTAGAACTCACATTTCGACGTACTTGGTGTCTATGGAAAGCTGGAAGAGTCATCTTTCTCCTCGATGTGGAATTAAGTCGATCTATCCAACCATCCAGAAGTTATGTCCGATTTATCGAGACGTACCTTAAACCGACCTAGGAAGAACCATCAAGCCCATGAGCTTTTATTTGAAGGCCTGACCACCGACCACCACGGCGGCCCATTCCAAGCCTTCACCACCGTTCTAGAAGCTTCCTACGTCTCCTCTTTCCATGCACTTATCAAGAGAAGACGTTTCTGCCCTTACAAAACCCTAAAGCTAGACAAAACCCTATAAATACTCTTCTAAACCTAGGGTTTAGAGTGTGCAATCATTGGAGCAGCCAAGAGACACGACCAGAGGAGCAGCCGACGTCCAGACCCTTCTATCGTCCCTCTCTTTGAAGCTTTGAGATCCACCAACTCTTTCTCTTTCTTTTGTTCGTTTGTTACATTAGTTTTCCAAGGGAGAAGATCCTTACAACTTTGTTTGACAACCGTTGAAGTAATATCTAAATCTCTTTTTTCTATTTATTCTTTTATGTTTATGAATTATTTAAACCTTGCTTTGATGATTCCCTTAAACATGCTAGAGTAGTTTTCTAGTTGGGTTTAAAGGGATAAATCAAAGGGGGGGGGGGAGGGAGATGATCTTAGTTTAGGTGGCAATTTTTAGGGGTTGTTAGATTTAAATAGAATTTTTAGGGGTTGTTAGATTTAACTTAATGCTTTAAGTTAGCCTCATGAACTAACTATGATCTAAAGTGTGTGTGCTTTGTCAAAAGCTTGCATGTGTGCTTGACCTAGCTTGGATGTGTGGGGAGACATAGGAAGCACATACCCCTTACCTATGGAATTCCACGGATTATAATCAAACCTGTTTTAAATGCTTTGATCTATGCATCGTAGCTTGCGACAGTTGAGTTACGGGGTGTAGTGATCTTAGACGGTTAGCTTGAGAACTTTAAGTTAACGGTTTATTAGTGTTTCGTAGTCCGAGTTTTAGATAAACAAACTAACCCTAAACTTCCTAGATAGATAGATCATTGAACCCCTGTGATTCCCCTTGATGCCGAACACTTGTCTCATTTATTTTACTTGCATTTTTATCAACGTTTATTTGCTTGCTTATTGTGACAACCAAAACCCTATTTTTATTGAGTCCTAGCCTTACATCTCTTCCGACAGTTTCTCTAAACAACAACTCTCTCTCTGTGGGATTGATCCTTAAATACTACTATCGATTAGCTGTGCACTTTCAGCAGTTGTGTGGTCTTTTAAGGTAAAAGATTTGAAGTGAAAAACCACACACATCAAAGCTTTTCGGCGCCGTTTTCGGGGAGAGATTGTTGTTTACAAGAGTCTAGGAACTAGAGTAACGTCTAGGACACCTTGCTGTTGTACCCACGATTAGTCATCTCGGGAAACAGGCAAAGGGCCTGGGCCGGGCACGCTAAACGGGCCAAAGGTGTAGCGCTGGTCTGCCCATCAGGCCCAAAGAGAAGAAGAGAGCGCGGAGAGGCGTCGTATTAATCAGCTCGCAGCTCGAGTTTGGTCAAAGATTCCCGCATTCAAGTGGATTAATTAGGACGCAAAAATCATTTAAAATTAATTACGCATTGATTGGGTAATTAATGGGTCAGTATAAATATGTAAGGGGGGGGGAGTCTTTGTAAGGGATCAAACATTTTTTCTCTCAAGCAATATTACACAATCTTAGCACTCAAACACTCTTTTTTAGTTTGGAACTCTTAACGGTGTTAAGCTCCTCCACTCATAAATCACTTCGGAAGGAGAGAATTAGTTATAGTTCGCACATTTGGCGCTAGAAGGAGGGGAGTTATCAGCTATACTCTTTACTAGTTTCGACTTCCATTTCATATCCGAACTAGCTTTTCATTTAAACACCACTATGGCTACCGACTCTTCCAATCAGGTAACTCTGGAAGCTATCCAGAAACTTTTGCAGGACTTAACTGAGAAGTCCGATCGTCAGCAAGCAGCCTCCGCTGCTCTTACCGAGCGTTTTGACAGCCTGGAGGGGCAGGTATCTACCCGTTTGGAGGCAGTCACTACGTCAGTAGCCGACCTTTCAGCCTCTCACCGTGCATACGCCGATCAAGTCGATCTCTTGTCCTCCGATAAAAACCATCGCCGACGCGCTTTGGATTTTACTGGCATTGCTCCGCCTCTCACCTCGCAGCCAACAGCAGCAAATGCCACCCCGGAAATTCTTATCCACCCCAGCTAAGTACTCAAGCACCACTGTTGGTCGGCTATAGCCGCACTCCGGTTCAGCTCGATATTGCTGGATTCTCCGAAGTCCCAGTTATTCTTCCTCCCCCTGTGCGCGGAAACAGTCCGACTCCTTGTTATGCCACCAACCCCGAGATCTTTCGTACGCAGAGCGAAATCTGGGACATGCGGTCTGTAATGCACAGTGCAACCACTTCGGCACCGGATATTTTTCGGGTGATCAAATAGTCAAAGTGAACTCCTTTCTCAGATCAAGTAGCCCGAGTCCGCATCAAAGATACTGAAAAAATTAAATTCTCGAGCTACGAAGGAAAAAGAGATCCGACCAGTCATCTTAAGAATTTCCTGTTAATAGCTAGCCGCGTGGACCTCGAGCATCACGAAGCAGACGCTGGATACTGCAAGTTGTTCGCAGAAACATTCTGCAGACCAGCTCTACTTTGGTTCGCATCTTTGACAGCTGGATCCATAAACAACTTTACGGAGCTGTCGACCTCTTTCATTAAGCAGTACTCTAGCTTAATCGAAACCGCGGTAACAGACGCTCAGCTATGGAATTTGAGCCAAAATGCCGGTGAATCTCTCCGATTCTATATAACGAAGTTCAAGGAAATCCAGGTCCAGATTTCGGGACTTTCAGACTCGACTGCTTTGGCCGCGTTAAAAATGGCCTTTGGCACGAATCTCATTTCCGCGAAGAGTTGACCGTAAATCGGTTCCAAACCATCCAGGACACATTACACCGAGATTCAAACTGGATAATTATAGAGGAGGATAAGCCGCCACTGCACTGAAGCAGAAAGTTGCACCTACAGGCAAATCTTGGTTCGAAGCACCTGCTAAAAAGACTCTGCCTACGACTCCGAAGTCCGGACCTGGCACGTTTGCAGTCAATCAATCTCCCAAGAAGAATTCTCCAAAGAGTTCACCTTCCAAACCCCCATTTTCACCATGCGCCCAGAGCGGAGTACTCCCAAGTAACAAATGGGTCCGAGATGAGGATACGTATTGCAAACTCCACAAAACCAATAGCCACTCAACTCAGGACTGCAAGAAGCTGATGCACCTTCTCGCAGAAAAATACGTTGCCGGAGAGATGCCGAACGTAACTATCGAGAAGCTGGAGCAGAAAGAAACCTCCGAAGTGGACGAGGACGCTCCACCCTCGAAAAAACCAAAACAAATTAATGGGAACGAAGCCCTAAAAAAGAATCGACGTCATAATGGGGGGGTTCGCGCCTGTTTCGAAACTCCATCACAGCAGTCAAAGACCATTAGAGGAAGCTCACAAGCCCTTAGCCGAAGCGAGTTAAGGTCACGACAAGTGATCTACCCTAAGTCACTTTCTCCGAGAAAGAAACCGAGGAACTAGATACTCCGCACGAGGACGCACTCGTTATATCACTAGACGTTGCGAACCACGAAGTATGCTGGATCCTAATAGATACTGGAAGTTCGGTGGATTTAATATTCCTGGAGACGCTTACTAGAATGGGTATCAAAAGAGTGCACATCGTGGGACCACCCTCACCTTTGGTCTCGTTCACAAGCAAGACATCGATGTCGTTGGGCACAATAACACTACCGGTCTCCACTCAAGGAGTGGTAAAAATGGTGGAGTTCACGGTCTTTGACCGACCTACGGCCTATAACGTTATTATGGGGACACCTTGGCTCTATCAGATGAAAGCAGTAGCCTCAACGTACCATCAGTGCGTCAAGTTCCCAACCTCGCAAGGAGTTCGAGAGATTCTAGGGAGCCAAAGGACGGCGAGGAGCTGCTATCTCGCAAGTCACAAGCTCCTGGTTCAATAGTAACCACAGCTCGAGGTCCTGAAGAATCCAGTTCGGAAGCAACTAAAAGGCGACCTCACTGAGTTCATTTTCATCAACGATAAGTTTCCAGATCAGGAAATCAAGATCGGAGCTGGATTGGATGGCGAGCTCCGCGCCATTCTGATAACTTTTTTGAAAGAAAATATGACCACCTTTGCGTGGTCCGTAGACGAAATGCCCGGTATCAGTCCGGAGGTAATCTCACACGAGCTGAATGTGGATCCGACGTTCCGACCTATAAAGCAGAAGCGAAGAAAACTGGGTCCTGAGCGAGCTAAAGTGAGGTCTCGTTAACAAAGAGGTGGAACGTTTACTAAAGGCATGGCAGATACGCGAAGTGAAGTACCCTGAATGGCTGGCAAACACAGTGGTAGTTAAGAAGAAGAATGGAAAATCACGAGTTTGCATCGATTTTACCGACCTGAATAAGGCGTTCCCTAAGGACAACTTTCCACTTCCACATATGGACATGCTAGTTGAATCCACTTTGGGCCACAAGCTGATGTCTTTCATGGATGCCTTCTCTGGTTACAACCAAATCCTTATGAACCCGGATGACCAGGAAAAGACCGCATTCATTACGGACCGCAGGATTTACTGTTACAAGGTGATGCCCTTTTGGGTTAAAAAACGCCGGAGCAACCTACCAGAGACTAGTAAACCGAATGTTCGAGCATCAGCTCGGAAAAACCATGGAAGTCTACATTGACGACATGTTGGTGAAGTCTATGGAAGCCAGCTCGCATCTTTCAGACTTGAAAGTTTGGTTCGACATCTTGAACCAGTTCGGGATGAAGCTTAACCCCACAAAGTGCACCTTTGCAGTCCCATCCGGGGAATTTCTAGGATACATCGTCACATAACGAGGAATTGAAGCGAACCCGAGGCAAATTAACGCTTTCTTATCTATGAGTTCCCCTAGGACTTTGCGCGAAGTGCAACGTTTTAACGGACGGATTGCAGCCCTCAACCGCTTCATCTCCCGGTCTACAGACAAATGCCTCCCGTTCTACCAGTTGTTGAGGAAAGGGGGGAAGAACTTCTTATGGGACGTGAAGTGCGAAGAAGCATTCACTCAGCTGAAAGCTTACCTATCTGAACCTCCGGTCTTGGCTAAACTTGAGTTTGGAGAGCCACGTTTCCTTTATGTAGCTGTTTCGAAAAACGCAGTAAGTGGAGTCTTGGTTCGGGAAGAAAGGGGGGAGCAGAGACCAATTTTCTATGTCAGTAAGTCAAGACCGGAGAAAACTGCGACCTTACTTTCAATCCCATACAATTGCGACCTTACTTTCAATCCCATACAATTTTAATCCTAACGACGCAACCACTTCGGACGGTGTTGCATAGTCCAAGCCAGTCTGGGAGGTTAGCTAAATGGTCTGCTGAGCTGAGTGAATATGACATCGAGTTCCGGACTCGAACCTGTGCCAAGGCGCAAGTGCTGGAAGATTTCCTGATCGAATTCCCACTAGCTTCTTCGGCCAGTGACAGTATTGAGGTCCCATGGACATTGTATGTAGATGGAGCATCTTCTAGATCAGGAGCAGGAATTGGGTTCCGTCTCACCTCTCCTACTGGAGAAGTAATCGAGCAGTCATTTCGCTTGGCTTTCAATGCATCAAACAACGAAGCCGAATATGAGTCATTCCTCGCTGGCCTCGCAGTAGGAATTGGTGTCCGAAAGCTCCGAGCTTTTTGTGATTCGCAGCTGCTCACCAACCAGTTCTTAGGGGAGTACGAGACAAAGGATGGTCATATGGAGGCTTATTTGTCTGCAGCTCGGGAATTAGTAACTAAGTTCGACGATTTTGAAATCACTAAGATCCCACGAAGTGAAAACTCTGCTGCGGACGCCTTAGCAGCTCTGGTAACGACTTTGGATCCTGCAATGACAAGAATTATCCCCGTCGAAGTCATCGAGTTTCCAAGCATTCGACTAGTGAGCTCGAATGTAGTCACCCGGGCAATGGAAAAACAGTTAGCTGCTGAAGAGGCAGTTCGCAAGGCAGCTTGGATTCCTTGCCACAGGAAGACTCAGCTCCCGTCACGCCTACTCCGATTGATACTCATCCACCTATGGTTGAACAAGGAATAACTCGAGCTCCGGAACCATCTAGCTCACCGGTCGTCGACCAAACTGCGATCCCGCACTCAACTTCGAGCAGTACGACCACTATCAATTGGGGGGTAGGAGACTGGCGGAGCCCGATATGGGGTTACTAGGAAAAAGGGGAACTCCCAGCTGACAAATGGGCAGCCAGGAAACTAAAAACTGTCAGCGCACGGTATTGCATCTACAGGGGAGTACTCCTACGTCGAAGTGTAGCTGGTCCCTATCTAACATGTGTTGCTGGCGAAGAGCCCGTGATGTTAATGCGAGCTGTTCATGATGATCCCAATGGAAATCACTCCGGAGGGTGAGCTCTAGCCTTCAAGATCAAAGGCAAGGCTATTTCTGGCCTACTATGGTCACAGACTGCGAAAACTATTCTCGAACTTGTGAGAAATGCCAAAAGCATGCTCCATCAATTCATCAGCCTACCGAGCTCCTGTCGTCGGTGTCTGCACCTTACCCGTTCATGAGGTGGTCCATGGATATCATTGGCCCTTTACATCGGGGACCAGGAGGAGTTCAGTACGTGCTTGCTCTTACTGATTATTTCTCCAAATGGGTAGAAGCAGCAGCCTACGCGAAAGTAACGAGTGAAGAGGTGATGTTCATATATTTTACCCTGTTTTCCCTTAGTATATTCACATCTTTTGCATATTTTGCTATCCATTTTCACCATTATTGTATAGCTTTAGGACTAATCATGCATTAGAGTTTAGTTGCATTGCATTTGTATCTTTTCATGCATAAACAGGTGATTTTGGAGCTTAAGGAGCATGGAAGCAATGCTAAGGAAGAAGTGAAGCAATCATGAAGGGAAAGCAAGAGAGTTAAGGCTGAAATAACAAGGTCCGAAGTCCAACTCGACCGCACACTCGACCAGACACTCGACCGTGTGCTGAGGAGGACTCGACCGAGTGAAGAATGCACGAGAGAAGCCAGCTCGACCTGCCACTCGACCGAGCACATGTTGAGTTGACCAAGCCATTGACTATTTTGTCTTTTGGTATTTTTAGGGCTTCCACTCCCCTCCTATATAAAGCCTTGTACCTGCAGCCACAAAAGTGTGCAGCTTTTTAGATATTCTATAAACCTAGTATTTTACCCTTTTGGGAATTATTCTTTTTGCTTTTTTATTTTTCTTAGATCTTGTACTTGAAAAAGACTAAATTCTTCAATATTGTTGGTTTCATAACTTTCTTAATATTGAGAATTCGAGTTTCATTTCTTTTTCAATATTGAAGATCTCTGTTTTATCTTTCTAGTGATGCAAGTTTCATTATTTTCTGGGTTTTTGACTTTGTTCACCATGTGTTCTTGTGAGTAGTTTGCTTAGGATCTTGAGGATGGGTTAGGCTGGGTTGATCTTGTGGTTTGTTTGATTTGGTCAAGCTTGATTGTTGTAGATCTCTTCTAGGCTAGATGATCTTAATGCTGATCCTATATCTGAGAAGGTAGGGTTTGATTTCAAGCATCTTAGCATCACACCAATGTCTAAGGAGCATAGATAAGGCTAGATCTAGAGCTTACCATTAGGCTTGCTAAGAGATTAGAGGTCTTGTTTGGTTTGAGATGTATTGCTTAATGCCTGCTTGTGTAGATTCTTTACTATGTGAGAGCAAGTCTAGAAATGCATAGGTTTGATTGTTTCTTGCCATGAGAGTGGATTAAACATGTCTTAGAATAGTATGTCTAGAGATTAGCTCAAAGTTTGTTTGAGGTTTGTTGACCAAGTTAAATAACCACAATGATTAGTTCAGCCCATGAATCCCTCCTCAGGACCTTCTTTGTTTATTGATATCTTAGTCTTAATCATGTTGCTTGATTGTTGTTTGATTCGTTTTTGCATTGCTCTGTTTTTATTGTGTTGCTCTGTTTTCACGTTTAGTCTAGCTCGACCCTGTACTCGACCTACACTCGGTCGAGTGCTTGCTCGAGTTCTTCCCCAGAGCTTGTGTTTATGATTTGTGATTGTCCTGTTTCATTCCTGTTTCATTTCTGCTGCATTCATTTAGTTTTCTGTTCATTGCTTGTCTTGCATAGGTTTATTTCTTGCATTATAGTAGTTTCTATTTCTGTTTTAGCTTCATTACTGTTACAATCATTCTGTTCATTTACATTCAGCATCTAGTTCTTGTAGTTTTATTTTCTACACTTTGCATTTTAATCATAGGATTGTTAGTGACAAACATCCTTTACATTTGGCTTAAATTAGATCTTTATGCACATCTTGACTGTTCACAAACACTCATATTGGATTGACACCTCTTATACTGCAACTGCATAAGGGGAATCGAAACACCTTACCATCCATCCATTCATTGCATACATTCATCATCATTCACTCTCACCCATCAATTAAAATCTTATTTCAATTTGGCGCAGTTGCCTATTTGAGTGTGTTTTTGTGACAATTAGGATCCATAAAAGTCTAAGATTAAGTTCGTTTATCCACTTGTTCACTACTGATCTTGTTTCTTCTTCTGCTTGTCTGTGATTGAGTTTCAGGTACCAGCTCGACCATCAACTTGACCATCAACTCGACCACCACTCGACCGAGTGTTTGCTCGAGCACCTGATCGAGTCAGAAGCCGGATAGAAATAGACATCAGTTCCCAGTTTAATCGACCACCCACTCGAGCCTGTGCTCGACCGAGTGCCTGTCCGAGTCTGTACTCGACTCTATTGATGCAAACAAGGTCCAAGGGTCCTCACAATCTTCAGAGACTCCTTGATCACATCAACAAACCACCAAGGGACCTGAGACAGCAGAAAACAAGGATCTATCAGGAACAAGAACAACAAGTGCTAATGGAGCAACAAGATCAACAAGCTCCAAGAGCAAGAAACATTGGTGCTGGAGATGCACCAAACACACATAACCAGAGAGCTGGTATTGTGCCTCCTACTGTTGCCAACAACAACTTTGAGATCAAAAGTGGATTGATCTCAATGATTCAAGCCAACAAGTTCCATGGGTTGTCAATGGAAGATCCCCTGGACCACCTTGATGAATTTGATAGGATATGTGGTCTCACTAAGATCAATGGAGTCAGTGAGGATGGATTCAAGTTAAGGCTATTCCCCTTCTAACTTGGAGATAAGGCTCACCTTTGAGAGAAGACTCTTCCTACTGGAGCAATAACCACATGGGATGCTTGCAGAAAAGCTTTCTTGGCCAAATTCTTTTCCAATGCTAGAACTGGTAGATTGAGAAATGAAATTTATGGGTTTGCTCAAAGGAATAATGAGAGTTTTTGTGAAGCTTGGGAAAGGTTTAAAGGATTCCAGACTCAGTGTCCTCACCATGGCTTCAGCAATGAGTCCCTTTTCAGTACTTTGTATAGAGGAGTGCTTCCCAAGATCAGAATGCTTCTTGACACAGCCTCAAATGGAAACTTCCTCAACAAAAATGTTGAAGACGGCTGGGAGTTGGTTGAAAATCTTGCTCAGTCAGATGGCAACTACAATGAAGACTATGACAGAACCATAAGGTCATCATCAACTGATGAAGAGGACAAGTACAAGAAGGACTTGAAGATGATCAATGAGAAGCTTGACAAGATCCTTCTTAGCCAACAAAAGTCTATTCACTTCATTGGTGAAGAAGAGGTTCTAGTTCAAGAGGGGGAGACTGAGTTTGCTGAGTTGTGCTACATGCAAAACCAGGGAGGATTCAAAGGCTACAACCAAGGAGGTTTCAAGAACAACAATCTCTCTTATAGGAGTACCAATGTGGCCAACCCTCAAGACCAAGTCTATCCACCTCAACAGCCTCAACAGCAACAAAACTACATCCCCAAACAACAACATCAAGTGTTCCAGCCTCAGTTGTGTCCCCCACCAGGGTTTCAGACTAACCAAGGCCAAGAACAAGACTTAAGGGCAATGATGCAACAGTTGTTGATTGGGCAAACACAAGGAAAGATTGAGGAAGCCAAACAGTTTGCTGAGTTGAATCAAAGACTCACATCACAGTACAATGATCTAAACATGAAGTTTGAGGGTCTTAACTCAAGAGTGAAGTATATGGAGAGTAACATTGCCTCTACTTCAGCTCCTAAACCCAACCAACTCCCTGGAAAAGCTGTTCAAAATCCAAGAGAGTTCACAGCCAAGGCCATTCAAGTTCATGAGGAAGAAGTCACTGAGGACAGTGAAGTCCAAGTTTGGGGGAATTTATCAGTTACTGAAGCCCCAAGTGACGTTTTTGCAAAGCAACTGGAGTTCGACATTGCACTCGACCAGGTACTCGAACAGCCACTCGACCGTGTGCATGCTCGAGTGGTCGATCGAGCTGGAGACTCCGAAGCTGTCAAACCTGCTAAGTACATTCCTCCTGCTTACAAGCCTCCACTACCATTCCCAGGGCGTTTCAAAGCACAGAGGATTAAGGAACTAAGGGAGATCATTGAGAAAAAGAAATGTTGGCTAAGCAACAAGAGGATGAGAGGGTTTTGAAGGAAGAAGCTGTGGTTGAGAAACAAGAGGAAGTGTTGGCTATACAAGAGGTCATCATTGCTTACCAAGAAGAGGAGAGAGGACCTGCCTTGGAACAGTTTGAACCATATCCTCTCTATAAGGACTTTTTGCTTGACTTGTCAAAGCAAAAGGCTCAAGCTCAAGATGAGAAGGATCTTGAAGACCTTGGAGGAGTTATCATCCCAATCAAGCTTAAGGATCCAGGTCCCTTCTATTTACCATGCACATTCAGTTACCTCCACTACAACCAATGCCTATGTGACCTAGGGCTTCAATTAGTGTCATGCCCTACTCCATTGCACAAAAGCTTGGGAGGACAGATTTCAAACTCACAAACCTCCATGTATGCCTAGCTGATGGGTCAAACAGAGAGGTAGTTGGTAAGTTGGAGAATGTCCCTGTCAAGATAGGGAAGGCAAGGGTTCATACAGATTTTGTGGTTCTGGAGATGGATAAGGAACCTGAAGATCCAATCATTCTTGGGAGGCCATTCTTAGCCACTGTTGGAGCAATCATTGATGTCAAGGAAGGTCTTGTGACCTTGAACATTGCTGAGGATATAGTTATGAGGTTCAACATCTTTAACCCAACCAACCTCCCTACAATTGATGATCAGCCTTTTACTATCAAGGATAAAGGTGGTCAAGAAGGCTTAAGTGATAAGGCAACTCCAAAGGCTGAGCACTCTCTTCAAGAAGAGTCTGTGGAAAAGCTTAAGAGGTCAGTTCAAGAGTTGACTAGTATGGTTGAGGATCTCAAAGTTAAGCTGAACAAGAGGTCTTGGAGGAAAGCAAGACCAAGGCTCAAAATCAAGAAGAAGTATGGTTTGTGTGTTAAGGGTGAGGTTATCAAGGATCAACTTCACAGTGACCAAGAGGTTCCAGGGAGGATTTCATCACCTCCTTGGTATCTAGACAAAGTCTAAGAAGGAAACCAAAGTCAAGCTTAGTGACTCTAAACAAGCTCACTAGGGAGGAAGTCCCTAAGGTATCCTTTGTAAATATAGTTTATTTTCCTTGTAGTTTTGATGTGTTTTCTTTTATGTTTGTGTTGGACAGGCCTTTTAGTGAGAATGTAGTTGGGTAAGGAGAGATTTGGACTTGGAGAAGGAGACTCGCAAGCCCACTCGACCAGCCCACGAGAGGTACTCGACCGAGTTGGAAAGGAACTAAGGCCCATTTGATCTTCAAATCGCTAGAACGATCGAGTGGAGGGAAGAACAAGAAGAAAATTTTGAATTTTCAAACTTTGGTCAAGGGAGCTCGACCGTGTACAGTCGAGTGTGGGGTCGAGTGGCAGCAAAAAGCAGGTCAAAGATTCTCAATTCGAATTTGAATGGTATGGACGCTCCACCCTTGTCCCCTTAGCTTCTTTATATAGAGCTTGCACGAGATTATACCTCTCACACTCTCTCATTTGCTTAAAACAACTAAATTCAAGTTTTAAAATCTCTCCCAAGTTCATCTTTTGCTCAAGCTTTGTTCTTTCAAGTTTTTGGGTCACTAACCTATTAACTTTGAGCTTTGAGTCTATTCCTTTCAGTTCTTTTTGAAAATGTCTTCAAGGATCACCAGGAAGTCTCAACAAATCGCTGCAAGCTCCATGGAACGTCGTGATGCTGGCCTTGAATCAAGAAGAGAAGCTGGAAAATCAACTCGACGCCCCACTCGATCATGCACTCGACCGAGTGGTGGCTCGAGCAGCCGGTCGAGCCAGGTGCCGTGTCCAAGGAGAGAGTCAGTTGAGGAAGATCCCGAGAGGACTGAAAGTGAGGAGGAAAGGGAGCCAACTCTCAATGAGTTCATGAGGAGACACAAGGCCAAAGGGAAGAGGCCAACAGTTGAGGTTGAGCAAGAGGAGAGTGAAAATGAGAGTGAGGAAGAAAGTGAAGAAGAAGAGTTAATGGATGATGGGGAAGCAGAATCTTGTGGGTTGTCAAAGAGGCAGCTTTATGATGCTTTTATGAGAATGGAGTTCTTGGGGACTAGATATCCTCACAAGGAAACCATGGAGAAGCTTGCCATTGATGAAGATGTGGATTTTTTTGAGAAAAGTAACTTAACCAAGTTCATGGGGCTTTGCATGGAGGGCTACAAGGAGGAAAGTTGTGAGTTTCTAGCCACTGTCAAGCTGCATACATATGCAAGGAAAGATCCTGAGGTTGGAGCTGGTCACATCACCTTCACAATCAAGGGGAAGAGGCATGAGCTTTCAATGAAAAAGATAGCCAATGTGTTTGGTTTTGAAGTTGGGAGCCATAGGAGCTTGATGATACCAAGAGAGGAGCTCTATTCAGTTTGGGAAACCATTGGGGACAACAAACTCTACTCATCCTCCAATTCCAAGAGCTCAAGGATAAGGAGCCCAGTCCTAAGGTACTTCCACAAAGCTCTTGCAAACACCTTCTTTGCAAGGAAGGAAACTGGGAATATCAATGAGGGAGAGCTTAAGATGATTGACATGGCTCTCAATGGGATCATCCTCAAAGCAAGAGATGGAACCATCATCCTTGGGAGCACTGTAGAGACTGATCTTGCAATGGTGCTCATTGACCACATGGTTTACTTGAGAAGTTGGGTAGGCAAGTTGGAGAACAAAGGCTCAAGAGGAGCACTAACCATTGGAGGCATCATTACTCCAATTCTACAAGCTGCCAAGGTTCCACTTAGAGGAGAGAGGGTCTCACCAAGATGGATTGACTCAAGCTACCTCACCTCTACTCTCATCCTAGCTAAGGAGATGCATCAAGGAAATCACATCTTCAACTTTGAGCTTCCAACACTTGGGAAAAACAATTGATCTTGCCTAACCAAGAGCTCACCACCATTCAAGAAGGGGCCAACATTGACTTTTGGCCAGCTGAGGAGCACTTGTTTGATGGAGTAGTTCAACCTAGGGTTGAGGAAGCTGGGAATGCACAAGTGGCTGATGGGGAGGAGCAATTTTACTTTGAGGATTATGAGCCCAACCCAAGGGATAGTAGAGGAGTGAGGGAGAATAGCAAGAGGTTGACACTTTTGCAAAAGTGGAACAAGTGGCAAGGGAAGAGGTTTGATAAGCTGAAGAAGAAGGTGACCAACATGGCTAAGTCTATCAAGGGCTTAAAGAAGGAGATTGATGAATTGAAGAGTGGGAATTCTTCACCTACACCATCAAGCCCTTTGAGGAGAAGTAGCTCAACTAGAGCACTTTCAAGAGTTGCGAACCCTGTGGAACCAGCTAGGGCTTCAATGTATGAGCCAAATCAGAGGAAGAGGAGCTCAAGTACCCGAGAACAGCAGCTTTCGAGGCACTCGACCGGGTCACTCGAGCGACCACTCGACTGAGCACCGCCGACGTACTCGACCGAGTTCCAGCCCAGACAACCATATGGCTTCCCAATCTCCATCTCCAATCTCCATCGTCGAGCTGCCCCAATCTCCATCTCCAAGTCACCAACAAGACCCCAACTACACCTTTGACAGCATGTAAGAGGATGTGGACAACTTCTTCTCCAATCCTTAAGGTACCAATATCACCTTCACTTGTAAATATCATTGCATTTCATTTTTGTGTTTTGTTTTTAGTCTTGAATCCTCATTCAAATTTCTTTCACACAGGGGAATGTGTGATTTAAGTTTGGGGGAGGGTTTGAGATAGCATTTGACATTGTGTTTTGTGATCTTATTTCAAATTTTTAGCATCCTCATATTAGTATTTGCATAGGCATCTAAGGCATTGAAAAACCATAAAAATTTGAAAATTTTTGAAAAAAATCTTTATAAAAAAAAAAGAGTGTTCATATAGTTTGCATTGCATATTAGAATCTTGTTTAGCATTGGTTTCGCCCGAAGCATCGGACCAATGATCACCCATGACTTCCCTGACCAGGATCGCTCCCACACTTGTAGCGTTCGTGGCTGCCCTTGTCAAGTCAAAGATAAGAGTTTAGTTATGCTGGGCAGTTGTCTTGGAGGGCATGTTTCATGTAGGATTGTATAATATTTGCATTAGGGATCTATGATGAGTATTTCCTTGTTAGCTTGCTCATTCACTAGACTAGGATCAATGCCCAAGTTAATAGTACTTTGATGCTAGTTGAGTGGTTAGAAGCATAAGATTGAACCAAGCCTTGAATTCCTGCATTGTATTTGGTCTATATTGAAGCATGTTGCGATTTGACACCATTTCCTATCTATAAGAACCTAATATTGACTTTCAATTATCAATGTGTGCATTGCTTTAAACTCATGGATACCACATACATATTTGGATCATCTTTCTCCTTTTTACCATTCTTGTTGATCCAAGTAGCTGATTTCCTCATTAAGAATCAGTTTCCCCTACCCTTAACCAACCCTTCTTTCAAGCCATGTTTATTCTTGAGTGTGTGTGAGGCCTATTTTTGGGATTGAGCTTGGTAGAAAGTGTTAGGTTTGAACTGACAAGAGTAAAGCCTTGTGTAGTTCTAGTTTGCACTTTTCAAACTAGATAGGACTATGTGGTTCACTTGTTGGGTTTGGGACTTGGCTGTTATGAAAAGAAAAAAAAAAAGAAAAAGAGAAAGAAAAATAAAAAGGGTAGAGTCTTTAAGAGGAGATTGTGTTTAAGCAAGGTCTAGTGAAAGGATGGGAAGCAAAAATTGTTGAAGATTGTTCTAGTTAAAGAAAAGAAAAAAAAGAAAAGAAAAGTCTAGCAAAAAGCTTGTATGTCTTAAGAATAAGAAGAAAAGAGAACCATATCAAATAAGTAAGAATCCCCCATCCCACTAGAAAGATCAAATAAGAAACCTCTACCTAAGACTTGAAAACCAAAAGAGAAAAGGGTGAAAGAGAAAAGAAGAAGTTAAAGGGTAGCACTAGGATCATTTGGGTTTAGATTGCTAGGATAAACACTTTGGGTACCTTTGGGTAGACAAGGTTTTATTCTTGTATGTGTCTAGGTGTTCTTACCTTTAGCATTCTTCTAAAGATCAATCCATTTTTATGAGAGAACCTTGATATTAATAAGCCCCACTCTAAAAAGAGACCATCATTGTCTCAAAAGCCTTTACCTCCAAGCCAAATGAGTTTAAGCATTGCATAGAATTGATTCATGTTCTTGATTAATGAATGTTAAAGGAAATGGTTGATTTGAATGCATGTGGATATCTAAGGCTCAAATCAGTAAAGGTTGTGATATGCTTGTCTAAAGTCTTTAAGTACAGCTCATTCAACTTGCATCATAGTACTAGTAACTTGGACATTGATTCTAGATGGTCTATTTGCAAGCTTTAGGAGCTGAGATCCCACTTTCAAACCTCACTTACCTTCTTATGTCTTGCTTATTTGCTTGAGGGCAAGCAAAGACTAAGTTTGGGGGTGTTGATGTTCATATATTTTACCATGTTTTCCCTTAGTATATTCACATATTTTGCATATTTTGCTATCCATTTTCACCATTATTGCATAGCTTTAGGACTAATCATGCATTAGAGTTTAGTTGCATTGCATTTGCATCTTTTCATGCATAAACAGCTGATTTTGAAGCTTAAGGAGCATGGAAGTAGTGCTGAGGAAGAAGTGAAGCAATCATGAAGGTCCGGGGTCCAACTCGACCGCACACTCGACCTGACACTCGACCGTGTGCTGAGGAGGACTCGACCGAGTGGAGAATGCACGAGAGAAACCAGCTCGACCTGCCACTCGACCGAGCACAGGTCGAGTTGACCGAGCCGCTGACTATTTTGTCTTTTAGTATTTTTAGGGCTTCCACTCCCCACCTATATAAAGCCTTGTACCTGCAGCCACAAAAGTGTGCAGCTTTTCAGATATTCTCTAAACCTAGTATTTTACCCTTTTGGGAATTATTCTTTTTGCTTTTTTATTTTTCTTAGATCTTGTACTTGAAAAAGACTAAATTCTTCAATATTGTTGGTTTCATAACTTTCTTAATATTGAGAATTCGAGTTTCATTTCTTTTTCAATATTGAAGATCTCTGTTTTATCTTTCTAATGATGCAAGTGTCATTATTTTCTGGGTTTTTAACTTTGTTCACCACGTGTTCTTGTGAGTAGTTTGCTTAGGATCTTGAGGATGGGTTAGGCTGGGTTGATCTTGTGGTTTGTTTGATTTGGTCAAGCTTGATTGTTGTAGATATCTTCTAGGCTAGATGATCTTAATGCTGATCCTATATCTGAGAAGGTAGGGTTTGATTTCAAGCATCTTAGCATCACACCAATGTCTAAGGAGCATAGATAAGGCTAGATCTAGAGCTTACCATTAGGCTTGCTAAGAGATTAGAGGTCTTGTTTGGTTTGAGATGTATTGCTTAATGCCTGCTTGTGTAGATTCTTTACTATGTGAGAGCAAGTCTAGAAATGCATAGGTTTGATTGTTTCTTGCCATGAGAGTGGATTAAACATGTCTTAGAATAGTATGTCTAGAGATTAGCCAAAGTTTGTTTGAGGTTTGTTGACCAAGTTAAATAACCACAATGATTAGTTCAGCCCATGAATCCCTCCTCAGGACCTTCTTTGTTTATTGATATCTTAGTCTTAATCCTGTAGCTTGATTGTTGTTTGATTCGTTTTTGCATTGCTCTGTTTTTATTGTGTTGCTCTGTTTTCACGTTTAGTCTAGCTCGACCCTGTACTCGACCTACACTCGGTCGAGTGCTTGCTCGAGTTCTCCCCTAAGAGCTTGTGTTTATGATTTGGGCAATCCGAACAACACCCCGCCGGGCCACTAATGAAACACCTTTTTCCCTGGTTTACGGAGTCGATCCGTAGTCCCAGCTGACATAGAGGTTCCCAGAGTCCGTACCTTGCTTAACCCACTCCGAGCTGAGGAGAATGAGGAATTTTTACAGGATACCCTTGATACGATCAATGAGCGTCGGGATAAGGCCTCAGTTCGGATCCAGAACTACCAGAACGCAGTAGCCCATTATTATAACTCCAAAATCTGAAGCAGGCCCTTGGCGGTTGGCTACCTAGTCCTTTGAAAGGTCTACGAGAACACCGAGGAGTTCAATGCAGGGAAGTTGGGAATCAACTGGGAAGGACCGTACAGAATTACTCGCGAAGTACGCAATGGAGTCTATCAGCTCGAGGATTCAAAGGGAAAACCAGTTCCGAGGTCGTGGAACTCTTTACATCTTAAACTCTTTTACAGTTAAATTTCTTGTATCGAACTACCTTTAGCTTGATCCCGATAAGGGTACGTAGCCAGCCCACTTCGGGTCCAGTTATCCATATTAATAAAATCAAAAGTTTTCTTAACTTTTTTATTAATAATGAAAAAAAAAAAAAAAAAAAACCCGAAGTCTGACTTCGCATATATCGATTAAAACTGAAGTTCTCACTTCGTACTCAGCTTTACTTATCAAATTAAAGCTGAGGTTTAATTTCGCGAACTCTAATTAAAACCGAAGTTCTCACTTCGTACTTAGCTTTACTTATCAAATTAAAGCTGAGGTTTAATTTCGCGAACTCTAATTAAAACCAAAGTTCTCACTTCGTACTCAGCTTTACTTATCAAATTAAAGCTGAGGTTTAATTTCGCGAACTCTAATTAAAAACGAAGTTCTCACTTCGTACTCAGCTTTACTTATCAAATTAAAGCTGAGGCTTAATTTCGCGAACTCTAATTGAAACCGAAGTTCTCACTTCGTACACAGTTTTACTTACCGATTTAATTTGAGGTTTAATTTCGTGAATTCTAATTAGAACCGAAGTTCTCACTTCGTACTCATTTTTACTTATCAATAAAAGCTGAGGTTTAATTTCGCGAACTCTAATCAAAACCGAAGTCCTCACTACGTACTCGTTTTTTGCTCATATCAGTTAAAACCAAAGTTTTGTACTTTGTACTCATTTTCATTATGAGTTAAACTAAAGATTGTGGGAATCGAGTTCGCAGTCAGGAGGATACGAAGATAAAAATTCTTTGTCCAAAAATATGCGAATACGGAGTGGTCACCGCAACCAAAAAACTCCGAAATAAGTTCAAAAAGAAATACGACGAACGGGGGCAACTTGTGCCAAAACAACCCCGGTATGAAAAACTATTGAGTGGGGAGAGGAGGATCCGATGCCTCTTCGGGAAGGACCAAGCTCATATCTGCAAGCTCCGCTTCCAACCTGGTATTTGCCAGAAAATCGTCCATCCCCTTATTCGACATTTGTCCGAGATTAGTGCCGGACTCGTCGATTGTAACGCTCAAAGGATGTTCGTTGCACAAAAGCTCGGGCATATCCACCAAAAGGTCCAAAAATACAGAAAGGTCGAGTTCACGGGGAGTTACCTTCAGAAGTCCGAGCTCAGCTTCCATGTCTTGGATTTCTCCCCTAGAGATCTCCTCGATCAGCATCCAATTTGCCCTAATCTCAGTGGCTCGAATCTTGACTGGAGCTAGCTTCTCCCTCTCCTCGAAAGTGACCTTCACTTCCTCATCCAAGGGGCAGAGAGTTCTCCTCATTGCCTGCCTCTCCTCCCTCTTACCCTTTCAATCTCGCAGCTGTTGCCAGCCGCTTTTGCATCCTCCGCCGCCTCGTAGTAGAGGTCCCCCGCCTTCTTCAATTTATCTCGGAGGTCCTCATTGGCAACGCCGAGGTCAAGCACCTCTATCTCGG
This sequence comes from Camelina laxa, assembly GCA_024034495.1. Taxonomy (NCBI): domain Eukaryota; kingdom Viridiplantae; phylum Streptophyta; class Magnoliopsida; order Brassicales; family Brassicaceae; genus Camelina; species Camelina laxa. The sequence goes on from CM043880.1 coordinate 32,400,855, forward strand.
CTTTCTTCATCCGAGCTCGGATTTGTTCGGCCTTCACCACAGTACTAGCATTCACAGCCTCCAGCTTAGCGTATTTCTTTACTTGGGCTTCTAGGTCAGTAATCCTCTCTTTGAGAAGGCTCACCTCGGAAGACGAGGGGGAGGCGAACAGCTGGTCCTCGTAGGACGTCATCGAGGAATTAAAGTTGAAACTTCATTATCATTCCACGTAGGACGCCACTCGATCATCAGCTGGGGAAGTTTAACTTGTTAAAAGCACAAAAGATGTTAATAAAGTAGAGCGAATTGCGAAGATGTACACGCTGCTAACCTCGCCAATTTTATCCGCGAAACGGAAGAAATTTGCACGATTGACCTCTGATATATCGGCGAACGCCGGGATTCGGACCCCAGGCGTGTGTAGATCCTCATCAGATCAGCTGGGGAGGCAGGGGGAGCTGAAATATACGTACAATGTTATTTTACTTGATGACCACCTGGAACCAAAAATGAAACACTTCGGGTTATTATTTCCTCGGGGGGAAGGACGCTGTTCCTTCGAAGGTAACCTAAGGAAGGAACCCCCGGACTCTTTAGTAGAGGGAAATTCCCTAGATCTCATCTCCGAGGAGGGACCCCCATCTTTCGAGCTGGACCTACTTCGCGCGTCTCTCGACGAACCAGTCCGAGCACGGCTTTTCGCGCGGGAAGATGAGGAAGTCTCAGGTTCCTTCCTCTTTTTGGACGAATCCACCCGCTGAGAACTGACCTCGGCGGAGGACTTCCTTGTCGATGGGAGGGGAGGTACAACCTCTCGTGGCTCGTCGCTGAAGTCAGCTATGACAATAACAGGGGGTGCGGACGGATCGGTCGAAGGTCCGGAAAAACCTGCAAGGAGCTCGGAAGGGCCAGCACGGGATGCGGAAGTCCCACCTACCTCAGGGGTGGAAGAGCTGGACTTTTTAGCAGGGAGGCGAGCTTTGCCTTTGGCGAGAGCCGCCGCCATGTTTGGCTTCGCCTCCTTCTCGGCAATTCGGCACGCCCTTTCTTCTCTATAGTTTATCTCTGAAGTGCTTATAGGGTCGAAGCAAACGAGAGAACGCCCTCTGAGCCTTACCGTGGACTCTTTACTCCTTTCACACGAAAAGGAATCTCAGGCGATCTGACCCTGGCTGCAGAACCTCGAGAAAAACTCTGCGAATGTAGGGCAAAGCAACCCGCGCTCGAAGTGATCTGAGATATAAACGATAATGGGTAAGAAGCAAAAATATATATATTGAGACTATACCTAACAAGGATCACTATTCTACCAATTTTCGAAGTCCACTAGGATACATGCGAACTCGAGAGGTGACCAAAGGTAAGCTCGTTAACAGGGAAAAAGAAGTAAGACTTCCGCCACTTCTCGTCCTTCTCGGGAAGGTCATCAAAGACCTTCAGTCCGGAAAGCGGACTTACGTAGAGCGTGCCCTTGGTACGACCTGTCTTCACCGTGTAAACTTGAAGAAAGTCGGCCACAAATAGCTTGTAATCAAACTCCTCCCCCAGAGTCTGAAGACACATGATGATTCGAACAAAGTTCGGGCACATCTGGGGGAGAGCGAAGCCCAATTCGAACATCATCTTTACGATGAGTTTGGGGAGGGGGAACGACAGTCCGCACGCAGAGAAAAATATCTCAAACGCGCAACAGTAGCCCAGAAGAGGATTCTCCGGGGACTCATGAGCTTCCGGGGACTCATGAGCTTCTGGGAACCTGATCTCGATCTCCGACGGAATCCCGGTGGATCCCCTAATCTCAGCTATGTTCTCCGCAGAGAGAATTGACGGCTGATGGGGACCATAAACGCCCGAAATCAAACATTTTGCGGTTCTATCCGATGAAGATTTCAGAGGAGACATGTTTTTTGGGTAATAATAGTGAGAAACAAAGGAAGGTTGAAGAAATTTCCGGCAAAAGCAAAGAAACTAACAGAAGAAAAGAGAGAAAATCGTAGAGAAAAACAAAGGCAAACTAAGAATTAAGAGTAGAAGGGAGAAGTCGGGTGAATTTACCTTTATACACGGAACCAGGGAGTAATGATTACCTGGGGAAGCGAAAGTCTCCGACCACTTTTCCTCTCTCTTATAGCATATACGCTACCCGGTGGGCCCCGAGGCTTATTCGGGAAGGCAAATCTCATCATCACCACGATCAAATCAAGGGGATATGGGGAATATTCAGTTTCCCGAAGTTGATCGCTTGGAGATCAAAAGTCCCCCGAACTGCTCAGCTCGGGAGACTTGGGGGGCAACTGTTGTACCCACGATTCTTCATCTCGGGAAACAGGCAAATAAGCTGCACGAGGAAGTTCGAGCAAACATCGAGAGAAGGACCAAATAGTATGCACGCATCTTGAACCGAGGACGCAAGCCTGTGTTGTTCAAGCCAGGCGACTAGGTTTGGCTGCACTTAAGGCTGGAATGGTTCCAGTAGAAAAGAAAAGACAAACTCAGCCCCGCGGAGACGGGCATTCAGAGTCGTTGAAAAGATCAACGAAAATGCCTACTTTCTCGAGCTTCCAGGTGAGTATACCACATCAACATCTTTCAATGTTACTGATCTCGTTCTGTTTGACGCAGGTGACGACGAAGATGTTTTGGGGACAAAACCTTTTCAACGGGGAGGGAGTGATGTGAGCACAGGACAGGAAGCCGACCAAGACCACTGGACGTGACCGAGACACCTGACCAAGACGCACCAGACGTGACCAAGAAGTTTGCTTTGAAAGTGGCCAAGGCACCAGTAGTCCTCCCAGGAGCCACGAAAAGGTCTAGGAGCTCCACCAAGGCCACCAAACAGAAGATCAATCTCTTTGTCCAAGCGTTTGTCCGAGACCAAGCCCTGATCGAACAAGACCGCGAAGAAACAGTTTGCACGGCCTTCACCCTTACCCAAGGGTTTACCGGAGCAACCAAGTCACTATAGCGAGGAAATGTACTCTTTTTCCTCACTCCGGGTTTTCCCCACAGGGTTTACCAGAGGAGGTTTTAACGAGGGAAGGAGCTTAGTGCACAACGTCCGAACCCAAGTCGTTTCCCACGACAAGGCCGAAGATGGTTTTATATATTTTTTATTAAAGCTATGCGTTTTGATTAAAATCTAGACTCTTCTCTTTATAACGTTAAGTTGAGCATTTTGTGGTTAAGTTTGAATCTCTTAAGGGGCGACGTGTTCTATTTGCAAAGAGAACACGTCAAAGGACAAATGTGCGGACCAATATGAGTCCGCGTGTCCTTAAGCCTTCTCTTGACCTAGCTATTTAAACTCTCTCTTAGCCTCTTGTATCCTGGAGACTTGAATGAAATAAAAAAATTTCTCAAAGAGAGATTCTTTGACCTTGCCTCACTCCTTTCAAAAGAATAATCCGGGATTGCTCTAGCGAGAGAACCCTAGCGACTCGAACAGGGTTCGTCGTTGTTAGCTTGGCCGTATCGAGAGGAGAGCCATTCCTCTCGTGTCGTCACTCGATCCACCGTTGCTTCCATTAACTCATTTCCACTCGCGTCCACCATCGCTTCGCATCGAAACCATTCACTAGCCGTCCGCATCCTATCCGTCTGTATCGCATTCGTTCGACTTGATCGCGGCCAAAAGCTCGATCTCTCAATCCACTCGTTTGTTTTCCTTCATCTTTCGTTTCCCTCGTTTGTTTCGTCTCTAGTTTTGAATCACCAAGCCTTGTCCGTGGAAAACCTCTCCTAGTTCGAACGGCCCGAGAGCGACCTCTCTGTCCGTACCGCAACCGCGACCTCGGCTCGCATCATGGGTATTCGGCTACATCTTTGATTTAAGAAAAAAAAAGAAGAAGTGAGAAAGGGGAGAGGAAGGGAATCATGTGAAGAAAGTTTTGGCTTGAAGAGAGTCTGCAAGCCATTGATCGATTTTCCCTTGGTAAGATTTCACTTTTTATTATTGCTTAAATTATGTAAAGAGATGACAATAGAGATTCTGGAAACTCTAAAGAATTGTGGGATCAAGGAGAGTTGATGACTCTCTTGGTGGATTACAAATGGAAGTTCATAATGTCAAGGAGATGAAGAGTGCAAAGACAATGTCCCCAAAGATAAGTCAATTCCCATTATTTTCAAAACCTCTTTTGCATGATTTAGTTTGATTATTTGCTTGAGGACAAGCATTGACTAAGTCTGGGGGAGTTGATAACATCATTATTTTACCCATTTTAGCTATAGTTTTAGTATGCATTTAGGATTAGTTTGATATGAAGTCAAGGCTTTAATGTCTATTATCAATTATTTTAGGTTTCAAAAAGGTTTTACAGGTTTTGTAGCAAAAAGGACCAAAAGGCAAGGAAAATACGTTTTAAGAAAGATTCAGAGCTTTACAGAACGGGCAACGTTTGAAGAACTTCCAGAACTCACATTTCGACGTACTTGGTGTTTATGGAAAGCTAGAAGAGTCATATTTCTCTTCGAAGTGGAATCAAGTCGATCCATCCAACCATCCGGAAGTTATGCCCGATTTACCGAGACGTACCTTAAACCGACTTAAGAAGAACCATCAAGCCCATGGGCTTTTATTTGAAGGCCTGACCACCGACCACCACGGCAGCCCAGTCCATGCCTTCACCACCGTTCTAGAAGCTTCCTACACCGCCCCTTTGCATGCACTTATCAAGAGAAGACGTTTCTACCCTTACAAAACCCTAAATCTAGACAAAACCCTATAAATACTCTTCTAAACCTAGGGTTTAGAGTGTGCAATCATTAGTGCAGCCAAGAGACACCACCAGAGGAGCAGCCGACGTCCAGACCCTTCTCTCGTCCCTCTCTTTGAAGCTTTGAGGTCCACCAACTCTTTCTATTTCTTTTGTTTGTTTGTTACATTAGTTTTCCAAGGGAGAAGATCCTTACAACTTTGTTTGACAAACATTGAAGTAATATCTAAATCTCTTTTCTATATTTATTCTTTTATGTTTATGAATATTTAAACCTTGTTTTGATGATTCCCTTAAACATGCTAGAGTAGTTTTCTAGTTGGGTTTAAAGGGATAAATCAAAGGGGGGAGATAGTCTTAGTTTATGTGGCAATTTTTAGGGTTTGTTAGATTTAAATTCTGTTTATTCTATGCTTTAAATTCTAAGTCTTTACTTAATGCTTTAAGTTAGCCTCATGAACTAACTATCATCTAAAGTGTGTGTGCTTTGTCAAAAGCTTGCATGTGTGCTTAACCTAGCTTAGATGTGTGGGGAGTCATAGGAAGCACATACCCCTTACCTATGGAATTCCACGGATTATAATCGAACCTGTTTTAAATGCTTTGATCTATGCGTCATAGCCTGCGATAGTTGAGTTACGGGGTGTAGTGATCTTAGACGGTTAGCTTGAGAACTTTAAGTCAACGGTTTATTAGTGTTTCGTAGTCCGAGTTTTAGATAAACAAACTAACCCTAAACTTTTCTAGATAGATAGATCATTGAACCCCTGCGATTCCCCTTGATGCCCAACACTTGTCACATTTATTTTACTTGCATTTTTATCAACGTGAAACAAGGTTTTGGTGGTGGTGAATGTGAATGATGATGATTGTATGCAATGAATGGATGGATGGTAAGGTGTTTCAATTCCCCTTATGCAGTTGCAGTATAAGAGGTGTCAATCCAATCTGAGTGTTTGTGAACAGTCAAGATGTGCATAAAGATCTAATTTTAAGCTAGATGTAAAGGATGTTTGTCACTAACCATCCTATGATTAAAATGCAAAGTGCAGAAAATAAAACTACAAGAACTAGATGCTGAATGTAAATGAACAAAATGATTATAACAGTAATTAAGCTAAAACAGAAATAGAAACTACTACAATGCAAGAAATAAACCTATGCAAGACAAGCAATGAACAGAAAACTAAATGAATGCAGTAGAAGTGAAACAAGAATGAAACAGGACAATCACAAATCATAAACACAAGCTCTGGGGAAGAACTCGAGCAAGCACTCGACCGAGTGTAGGTCGAGTACAGGGTCGAGCTGGACTAAACGTGAAAACAGAGCAACACAATAAAAACAGAGCAATGCAAAAACGAATCAAACAACAATCAAGCAACAGGATTAAGACTAAGATATCAATAAACAAAGAAGGTCCTGAGGAGGGATTCATGGGCTGAACTAATCATTGTGGTTATTTAACTTGGTCAACAAACATCAAACAAAATTTGAGCTAATCTCTAGACATACTATTCTAAGACATGTTTAATCCACTCTCATGGCAAGAAACAATCAAACCTATGCATTTCTAGACTTGCTTGCACATAGTAAATAATCAACACAAGCAGGCATTAAGCAATACATCTCAAACCAAACAAGACCTCTAATCTCTTAGCAAGCCTAATGGTAAGCTCTAGATCTAGCCTTATCTATGCTCCTTAGACATTGGTGTGATGCTAAGATGCTTGAAATCAAACCCTACCTTCTCAGATATAGGATCAGCATTAAGAACATTTAGCCTAGAAGAGATCCACAACAATCAAGCTTAACCAAATCAAACAAACCACAAGATCAACCCAGCCTAACCCATCCTCAAGATCCTAAGCAAACTACTCACAAGAACACATGGTGAACAAAGTCAAAAACTCAGAAAATAATGAAACTTGAATCACTAGAAAGATAAAATAGAGATCTACAATATTGAAAAAGAAATGAAACTCGAATTCTCAATATTAAGAAAGTTATGAAACCAACAATATTGAAGAATTTAGTCTTTTTCAAGTACAAGATCTAAGAAATATAAAAATGCAAAAAGAATAATTTCCAAAAGGGTAAAATACTAGGTTTAGAGAATATCTAAAAAGCTGCACACTTTTGTGGCTGCAGGTACAAGGCTTTATATAGGAGGGGAGTGGAAGCCCTAAAAATACTAAAAGACAAAATAGTCAACAGCTCGGTCAACTCGACCTGTGCTCGGTCGAGTGGCAAGTCGAGCTGGCTTCTCTCGTGCATTCTCCACTCGGTCGAGTCCTCCTCAGCACACGGTCGAGTGTGCGGTCGAGTTGGACTCCGGACCTTGTTATTTCAGCCTTAACTCTCTTGCTTTCCCTTCATGATTGCTTCACTTCTTCCTCAGCATTGCTTCTATGCTCCTTAAGCTCCAAAATCACCTGTTTATGCATGAAAAGATGCAAATGCAATGCAACTAAACTCTAATGCATGATTAGTCCTAAAGCTATGAAATAATGGTGAAAATGGATAGCAAAAGATGCAAAAGATGTGAATATACTAAGGGAAAACAGGGTAAAATATATGCACAACAACAACGTTTATTTGCTTGCTTACCGTGACAACCAAAACCCTATTTTTATTGAGTCCTAGCCTTACATCTCTTCCGACGGATTCTCTAAACAACAACTCTCTCTCTGTGGGTTCGATCCTTAAATACTACTACCGATTAGCTATGCACTTTCAGCAGTTGTGTGGTCTTCCTCACCAGTAGATCGCACATTGCGATCATACTCCTCATTGTAATTGCCATCAGACTGGGCCAAGTTCTCCACTAGGTCCCAATATTCATCAACATCCTTGTTGAGGAAGTTACCATTGCTTGTGGTGTCCAGCAACATCCGTATCTTGGGGACCACTCCTCTGTAAAGTGTACTCAGCAATGAAGCATTGTTGAACCATGATGAGGACATCTGGTAGAGTATCCTTTGAAACGTTCCCAAGCTCCAGTCAACGTCTCATTGTTCTTCTGAACAAAGCCGAAAATGTTATTTTGCAGCCTTATGGTTCTGGAGTTGGAGAAGAATTTGGCCACGAATGCCTTCTTGCACGCTTCCCAAGTGGTGGTGGACTCCTTGGGGAGTTATTTCTCCGAGATGTGTGCTTTGTCTCCCAAAGAGATTGGAAAAGTCGGAGTTTGAATCCATCCTCACTAACTCCATTTATCTTGGTGAGGCTACAGAGCCTATCGAATTCATCCAGATGATCTAATGGGTCCTCCATTGGCAATCCATGAAACTTGTTACTCTATATCATCTGGATGAAACTACTCTTGATCTCAAAATTGTTGTTCTGGACAGCAGGTGGCACAATGCCATTCCTTTGAGTGTGAGTAGATGGAGCATCTCCTGCTCCTATGTTGGTCCTTGCTTGAGGAGCTGGTGGACCGTTCTGATTGTTCATTGTCTCCTCAATGATTGCTGGTTGCGGTTGAACTTGTTGTTGTCTGAGTTGCCTTGGTTTGTTGATGTTGTCGATGAAAGGACTCAGGTTTTGGCTACCTCTGGATCGTGTTTGTATGCACAAGTAGATGACCGAGTGTGTACACGAAGGTCAACCCGATCCAGGTGATCGAGTGACGGGTCGGGTGGGTGCTCGGGTTGTACCTGAGATTCAAAACAAACAAGAGCGAAAGCAAACAATTCAGACTCCGAACCAATATAAATAAAAGAACTTGATCTAGCAAGTGCTGAAATCCTAAACGTAGCAAAATAAAATTCAACCAAATGGCAACGGTGCCAAATTGATAAACGGTTTTTGACCAGGGTATCAATTCCCTATGCAGTTGTAGTACAAAGGGTTATCAATTCAAATGGTTGTTTATGCTACCAGGAAGGATACAATCAGAACAATGCAAGTCAAGCCAAGCAATAGTGGGGTTTATCTAACAATCCTAAAATAATAAAAGAAAAGAGTATAAACAAAGAAACCACACGACCTAAGCACTCGATGCAAGCATTCGAGTACAGGATCGGGTGGGGTGATCGAGTAAGAAAAGATGGTGTGAACAACTCGAGGGGCTACTCGAAGCAGGTGATCGTGTACCTGTTTGGGTAAGGGATCGAGTGATGAATGAAAATGCAAGCAATTAAGATACAAAAGCTTCTAAGGATGGGGTAATCGAATCCTAAGTATTCCTGACCCGTACAGATGTCTTACATGCCTCAAGCAATATTTTGTAGACAATGAATCTCTAAAATCTTGTTAAAACACTCTCGTGATAGAAACAATCAACCTTGATAACTCCCCTACCCAAATCTCGTTGGAGAAACATGACCAAGCAGGCATTAAGATCCGATTCATTATTGTCAATAAACCCCTTACTCATCTAATCTCTTAGGCTAAGTGAGTAAACCTCTAGCATTGGTAGATTAAAGCATCTCATCTCATCTCGGTGGTAAAACACCTTAGATCTAATCTCACCCTGCGGTTTGTTGACAGCATTAAGAACACCAATCTAGAAGGAAAACTATTAAACATATACAATCAAACTAAGACATCCTAACTGATCAAGAACACAAAATCATCTATCCCATCCCTAGAAACTTTACTACACTACTCGGAAATCATAGCAAGAAACACAAAAGCATATATGAACAAAATTGTATTATGAAAAACGGTAGAGTAAAGAAGTAGAATACGAGATAGAAATCTAAAGAAATAATAAAAAGTTATGAAATAAAATCTAACAAAAGGTGAAAAAGTGTTTTGAGTCGCTCAGTTCTCTCACAGAAGCTCTCGCTCTCTGGTTTGAGGGTCTGCGGTGTGCTCATTTGCGAGGAAGGAGAGGAGGGGTTTATATATGAAAACCCCTTTGACCTAGCTTCCCAGTCCTACCCGAGGGTCTACTCGATTAGGTACACGAGGATGAGGTCGGGTTACTCCTCAGGTAGATCTTCAGGTTGTTCTTCCAGCTCTTGGATCCTCCTCGATCGTGTTGGGGTTCGGACTCGTTCTTCCAGCTTGATGGCTCCTTCGGGTACATGCTCGGGTTTGTCATTGGTTTTCCCCATTTTAGGCTCTTAAGCACCTATTTTCATCCAAAATATGCAAATGCAAAAATGCAACACCCTAAATGGCCTAAAAGTGAATTCCTACAATTAATGACCTAAAAATGCTAAGTTAAGGGTATGAACAATGGAAAATATGAACAAAAAAGGATGCTAAAAACATGTAAATTAGAGAGTTATCAGGCTTACATAAACACCTCTCAGACCAGACCTCTTTTAAAGTTCGTGCCAGAAAACTTGTAAGTTTCCGAAATCTAACAACCACTTTTGAATTCTAACAATTACTTCTTTACTACTCTTTTTTCTTACTAATAACCTTTATTCTTTGTTTTTGTTTTAGTCTGAGCGGATTGGTGAAAGCACTCCGGATTACCTACATGTCCTAGAAGAGACTCACAGAAAACCCGATGGGATTTTTGTCGATGAAAAGTCGAAGTCCATCTACAATGAAGTGACATCAAAGATACAAGAGGTTGAATCTCAGCTTTGTTCAGGGGATAACATGGAGAGTTCTGCGTCTGGTGAGTTGTTTATTCATACCAAGAACAAAATTTATGCCGAGGTAAACTTCTAACTTCTTTGTGTTCTTGCCTTATTGTTTTTTGTTAGTTTGTGTTGTTGTCCTGTGTTTGTTTATAAGGTTGTCTTGTGTTAGTTTGTTGCCTTATTGTGTTGTGTTAGTTTGTTGCCTTTCTTTCATATGACTAAGTACGACTATGATAGTAATTGTTTGATTGTATTGCTGACAGGTTGCTCCGAAGAAGAAAAACATAATTTATGGAGTTGGTTCTTTGAAAAATGAAGCATCTTCAGCCCATATTTGTCCATCGCCTCTGCCTACTGATGATTCGGTTGTTCTTGCTCAGAAGCTTGCTGTCGCTGAAGCTACTCTTGCAACTCAAGCCGAAACTTTGGCAACTCAAGCCACTCAACTAAAAGACAATGTGGAAAAAATGCATAGCTACGATGCATACTTTGATTACCTTGCTGATAAGGATCCTGAGTTCGTTGCTATGTTTGGAGGCAGAACTCCTATGAGGACTGAACATGGCTGCAATCAAACCATACCAGAGACAGCAGACGACACTGGCACAGGCACAAGCACAAACACATGAACCATAACAGGAACCGGAACCACTGTATCACAAGCTTTTTAACTTTTGATTTGTTTTTTGAACTTGGTTTTCGAACATGGTCTGTGAGACGATTTATATTTGGTAATCAAATACTTATATTTTATTTATATACCGGATTTTGAATTTTATTTTCTATTTCTATTTATAAAAAAACTTGTTAAAATATCAAAATGTAAATATCAAAATGAAAAAAAAAATCCAAAATCCGTAGCAAATTTATGCTACGGATTTGCGATGAATGCAAAATTGCTACTAATTTATGAGGAAACATATTACTGGGTTTATGATATTATTAATAATTTTCGATGGAAAAACTGTCGCAAAAGTCTTGCAAATCTGCGAGAGATTTACTTCGACAAGATTTGCAAGATAGTTGCGACGAATATTAGACATCATAATTTGCGTGTATCTTGCGAGGAATTATATTTGTCGCAAATATTACGACGGAAGTGCTATGTTTTTCAATTTGCGAGACGAGTTCCTCGCAAATCCGTTCCTATTACCGTTTTGCAAGGGATGAGCGACAAATATTGCTGTCGCAAAAAGCGTGTTTTCTTGTAGTGTCACCTCTAAACAACATATTGTAAGAAGCTTGACAGATATGATTGATACAAGAATAAGATTCTTGGGATAAGAGGATAGAACATCAACATATGCTTCCTGCAGCTTAGGCATATTCTTAATTAAAGAGTAGTGGTGTGGATCATAAGTCCAGTCCACTAGTTTCAAATACTTTAGAGAAGGAGTATCTATCTCATACCCATCAAATTTCCCATCAGTACGTATCTTCTCTTTACCATTAAACCCTAATGATCGAAACCTCTAGTGGGCGTGGTCATAGGCCAGATTTTGTGTAAAATCCTTTCTTCATTTTTGGTGTTGATGGACTGATTATCAGGTATTCTTTATGCAAGTTTGTGATTCTTTTTCACTTAAACTCTCAAAGTTCGAAACTAGAAAAAACCTAGAATAAAATAACCTGTCAGCTCGATTCCGCACGGGGAAATCGGAATCGCACTTCTCTTTTGTGAAACCTTGAGAATAGAACAAACACGAATCGAATATAAAACAAAGAAAGAACTAAGAGGAATCGAAACGACTTGCCGGCGTCTGTAACGCCCCTGAACCGCGTCCGTCACTTGGTCGGACAAACCGTGGACCGGCCCGGGAGGACGTCACGATGAGGTCGATAGCCTGCAGTCCGGTCGAGGTTCCACCAACGAATTAGGTTCCCCGTCCAGTCCGCTAGCTGCCGCCTACCCGTCTTGCATGCACCTCCGACTTTTCAACCTTTGGTACATGCGGGTCGTTTTGCTGACCTGGACTAGGCCATGTACTTTTCCATTTGTCCGAATATATATGAAAATATGTCGATTTACTTAAGTATAATGTTTGTGTTTAAAAACGAAAATACATAAGTAAAACAGTTGGATCCATTTTGAGCAAATGCATGTCAAAGAAACAAGGATTCTTATTTAAGCAATCACACAGCATAAACATCCTATCCAATTTTCCTAGCTGCCCAATTCTACCCTCTTACTTTTCCCTGCAAGAAAAATAGTAGTGGAGAGCAGTGAGTAATCTAAGATTACTCAGTGAGTTGGGTGACTCTCTACATGCAGTCCTCCTTATCCAACTACCCCCAAACAACAATCAGAATCACACAATGCGGAAGCGATTAGCAAGCAAGCAAGCAAGCAACAAAGCAAACAAGCAAACATCACTCAACAAACAAGACTAGAAATGACCAAACATGACACTTCTAGACACATAGCCACCGTAGGCATCTTAACACAACTCCCAAAACTCAAGGGAATGAAAGTACTAGTGATGCTACATCTACATGCACACCCACTATACTTCATTGCACACACACACAACCTAGGGCCGAATGACCTTCTGTCCCATCTCCCATTCCAAACCGCGTTGAAACCACAAAGGCTACCAACCGGATCACCACACATTTGCATCGTCATGCATTAGATCGTTTTAGTCTCTCACTAGACACCGATTGTCCTTGCCACGAGATCGCAAAGGTTAAATCGTCGGACCACCACATTCACTTGGGGACAGAAGTCGATTGCTAGTCCAACATGACATATGAGAACTAGCTAGAAAAGTACTAATTCTAAGTCTACCGACACAAAGAATTAAGTACTTAAATAACAAATAATTTTGAGCAAGAATCAAGCAATGCATGCAAGAAAAACAAGCAAGAAATTCACCCCCAAAATTCTTAAAATGCAAGAATAAAATTAATCATGCATTTAAGACAACATCCACATGCATGCACAAGAAAAGTTAAGATTAATTTCTTAAATATTTTTCCTTGACATGCAAGTGATGCTAACCAATTTTGCTCCCATTCTTATCATGCATGCAACTCAAATTAATCTCCAAAATTATGCAAAAATAATTATTGCATTTGTCATCTCTTCACACCACCTCATTTTACTCTCTTAATCGATTGAAAAATGTAAAGACGGATGCATGCATGATCATCCATTTCGGATCTGATCTTGCAAGAAACCCAAACCACCCTTCTCTATGCATGCATGACCTTTTAAGCCCAAACAAGACTATATGCAACAATAAATGAATGCATGTTAGTCTACTCTCCAGATCTGAACTTGGTGTCATGTAGATCTTAAAAGAAAAACATGCAACACTCAAGGATTTAAGAAAATCACAAGAGCTATCAAGCTCATGTATCCTCTACATCCATCAACAAAATTACAACAACTCTAAAGCCATAGCCTCAACTCACAGTGATTTAGGCAGAAAATTGACTGAGTCGAGCTCCACCACCACACCGCAATCCGACAGCACTTCGCCTCCTCTTTCTCCTCTAGCTCCAACGAGCTTTTTCCTCTTCCTTCCTTGGAAATCTCTTAATTTCTCTTCAAGAATATTTTGAGAGAAAAATTTGCAAGACTTTGGTGTTTGAGAGAGATTGTCAAAAACGAGAGACCAAAGAGGCTATTTATAAGCCCTTGGTTGAGTTCTATGGCTAGGCAAGTGGCAGAAATTCTGCACGTAGAACGCTTCCAGTCTCACTTACTCGCGGGTGCATCTCACTCTCTGGCGAGAGAGCATGCGATGGTGACATGTGGCGTCTCGCAGCTCTTTAGAAACCTTTCCACTTCTTCCAACCTTCCCACGTCTCTCTTGTGTCCCAAGCTCCCATGCTTGTCCGCAATTCAACGTTTACTCATCTGTGGTTTTATTTCCTCGTCAGTCTTTGGTCCTCTCATTCGAGACTTCGAATTTCCTCGTTAGTCCTCTGTCCTTCTGTCCGAGACTTCAATTTCTCTCGTCCGCCTTTGGACCTCTCATTCATATCGTCGACTTCCCTCGTCCATCTCCGGACCTCTCGTCTGTGACGTCCTTCTCACCATTTTTCCATGGCCATTTCTTCCTTTTCCCTTCTTTTGATCTTTTTTTTTATCATCCTTGACCATCCATCGTCCAATTCACCGGATGCCCTAACGATTCACGTCCATTTCCCGGTCTTGGATCATCTCACGACTGGGTAACTTCTTCCGCAAGTGTCTTAATCTTTCTTCGAGATTTTCTTTTCTCTGTCTATTCGAGGTTTTTCCTCGTCATTCGAACACGTTTCTCCGTCTGGTCCGTACTTCTGGTTACGGATCATTACAGCATTGGTACACCGGAATCCACTATACTCAGCCCTAAAATTAAGCTTATACTTTTTTAGTTACAATAGCTCAGATCTCTCTCTGTCTATCTCTATCTCTCTCTCTCTCTCTCTCTCTCTCTCTCTCTATACAACTTCTCTCTTCTCACTCTACAATGAATCAATGAGGAAGATGAAGATGAACTTAGACACTTATGAGTCGTCTAACAAACCTTCACACGTGCAAGCGTGTAACCAATGAGAGAGCAGAGTGTGTTGACACATTAGTGGACGATTGAGCCTAAACCAGACTCAATTGAACCAATCGGTTCTCAAGCTAAACCAGCTTCCAGAAACCCTCTGTTACCACCAGAGTGTTTCTAACACTTGGTTAATTCCACATTAACCTTATGATCTTTAGACTACAACGTTCAAATCTCCACCTTTGTTAAAGATCCTTTACATGGTGAAACCTCATATCCAAACCCGGACACCTGCTTAACGTACAAGACCTCTTAGTTTCTCGAAACTCGAAGCATCTACAATACTTCCTGAAACTTCCAAACCGGAAGTACCTTAGTGAAAATATCCGTTGGATTGCTCTCTCCGTAGGAATCTTCACCACTGTAATCTCTCCCTTACTGATAAGATCCCTTGACTAATATCTCCTATAGCCGAGTTAACTTCCGAAGCGACCAACCTGAGCAGATCTTGGGCGTCATCCTTAACCATTGCAGCCTCGCCTTGATTTTGGGACTGAGCACCTTTTCTTACCACCATCTCTGGATTTAGACCTTGACCAATTCTTGCCATGATTTTATTGAGTGTTTCTGTTCTCCGATCTCCCTCTGATGAAATGAGCTTCGGAGATAGTCTTTACGATGTTTAATGTGAGCGCTGAGCGGCTCGCGGTACGGACAGAAAGGACAAACAATGTAGGGGTAACTTTCCTCGGGCCAAACGATGGTGAATGGTTGTAGAGGACAAACAAATGATGGAAATGTGTTTTGGTGAAGAACAAACAAGTGGAACGCGAGATGGAGCGATGGTCACGCCTTCAAGCGTACGGACGGTCCGATGAGTTAGCAGTACGAAACGGCTGTCGAGAACGGGAAGTGGTTAGCGAACCAAGGGTTGGTTTTTCTAGGAGAAATGGAAGCGAGGGTGGATTGAATGACGACACACCAGTGATGGCTCTACTCGTGATACGGCCGGACTAGGAGATTACGAACCCGGTTTGTGAATCTACTAGGGTTTCTCGATAGTTAGTCCTGGACCATGGCTAAAGAGAGAAGTGAGACAAGAAACAAAGATTCGCTCTTTGGGAAAAATTATATTCATTCAAGTCTGCGTTTTACAAAAGAGAGAATGGTTTAAATAGTGTGAGGGTTTAGAGGGAACCAAGGACACGCAGACTCGCTATGGTCCGCACACGTTTGCCCTTGACGTGTTTCCTTTGATGGAGAACAAGTCGCCCTCTGAAGTGGTTTAAACAGGACCACACACGTCACATTACTCTAACGTTACAAAAGAAATTTCTAGAAAAAGTTCAAAAACGCAACGTTTAAACAAAAGATAACACGTCCTTAGGCTTAGACACGGTAACCACGTCATTGGCTTCAAAACGTGGAGGTATGCGTTAGGACTCGTTGCCTCATTAAATTCTACTCCGGTAAACCTCGTGGGACAAACCCGGAGTAAGGAAAAAAAGTATGGGTCATGATCCTAACGACATGGTCGCCTTCATCCTTGGGTAAGGATGAAGGCCGTGCAAACGGTCTCCACTTTAATGGCTTTGGCCAGGTTGTCTTCTTGAATAAAGGCTTGCACGAACCGGTTGATATTCTGTCTTGCGGCCTTAGACGAGCTCTTTGATCGCGTAGTAGCTCCCGAAGTGATCCTTGGTGCATTGACCTGATGTTGTCCCGCGGGTAATGCAAGTGTCTCGGCCGCGTCCAGGTCCGGTACGAGTGTTCCTGGCCGCGTGTCCGGTCCCGTGCTCACAACACTGTTACAATCCCGAATTTCCATCTCCTTTCATCTAGTAGCACTTGCAACCTCTTCAAACTTAATCCCTTCTCTTCCATACATCAATGTCTCCTTGAGCAGCCCATACCTTGCAGGAAGAGAACTACACAACAATACCGCCTGAACTTCTTCTGGAACCTCTATATCTAAATGGCTAAGATCGGCAATCAACTTCAAGAATTCATCAAAGTTCTCTTCTAAAGTCTTAGACTCTTGCATCTTGAAATTGTAAACCTTGAGCTACAGATAAACACGATTCAGAAGAGTCTTTACCATGAACAGACGCTCTAAGGTCAACCAAGTCTCTGCGGCAGTAGCACACTTCTCCATCTTTCTCAAAACCTTGTCCCCAACGTTCAAGAAGATCACATCTTTACCTTGTCACAGCGATATACACTTGTAGCTTCATCCTCAATCAGCTTCTTTTCTTTGCCAGATCTGACTCTTCGGCTTCTGTTAGCGCCGAAGGTGTATGCTCTGATAGAATATCCTTTAATCCAAGAACGCTTAGATGCATAAAGATCCTTGTTCTCCAGAGAGAGAAATCGCATGTTCCATCGAACAACGTGACTTCAAATTTCACACTCATTGTAGATCTTGATTCGCCTTAGCCGTATTCAGGCTCTGATACTAATATGTGAAACCTAATCTACGATCTTGAAAGTAGAACAAACACGAATCAAATAGAAAACAAAGAAAGAACTAAGAGGAATCGAAACGACACAAGAGAATTAACTAGTTCAGGCTTCGATATGAAGCCCTACGTCTCGCCGGTGTCGGTACACCGGAATCTACTATACTCAGCTCTAAACTCGAGTTTATACTTTGTCAGTTACAATCGCTCAGATCTCTTTCTCTCTCTCTATACAACTTCTCCCTTCTCACTCTACAATGAATCGATGAGGAAGAAGAAGATGAACTTAGACACTTATGAGTCGTCTAACAAACCTTCACACGTGCAAGCATGTAACCAATGAGAGGGCAGAGCGTGTTGACACATTAGTGGATGAATGAGCCTAAACCAGACTCAATTGAAACAATCGGTTCTCAAGCTAAACCAGCTTCCAGAAACCCTATGTTGGTTAACTTCACATTGACCTTTTGACCTTTAGACTACAACCTTCATCTTTACCATTAAACCCTAATGATCTAAACCTCTAGTGGGCCTGGTCGTAGGTCAGGTTTCATGTGAAATCCTTTCTTCATTTTTGGTGCCAAACTGTGGCTATGATACCACTTGTCAAGTAACGTAGCGATAAATTAAACTTTTGATCTAAGTTTTCTTATGTTTTTCTACTCAGGAGATGAGTAACAACAAAGTAAAAGACACCAAGATTGAACGAGTTTCCTGAATAGTTATGGGTATATCTCGTGAGGCATCTTTTGCCCTCAAACTTCCATTAAAAATCAAAAGGTACACATCAAAGAGATTAGAAGAAAACCTAGCTTCCTTAGTTGGTGTTGACAAACTTATTGTTTATGGGCTTCCATGTATGAAGGCCCATCTTCTATTTCTTCTTGAATCAATACTTCACAAAAGATACATCTTACCAAACCCCTAAGAATGAAGAGAACAAGAAAGAAGACATTCACGACATTCTTAGAACATATAAATTTTTACTAGACAGTCAGACATACACTACAAGAAAAAAAACCATTTGCAACTTCCAAAAACGTCACAAAACAGTCGCAAAAAGCTACTTTATGACTATTTAATGACTATTATAGATGGTTGCTAAACTATGGTCGCAAAATAAGTAAGTATCAAAATAGTCCTAAATTTACGACCATTTTGTGACAGCATAATATGGTCGTGTATTAGAGACTAAATTGTGACCATAATTATATCATAGATTTGGGAAATTTTGCGACCAATTACAAATTTTTTTTTTAAAAAAATCATATATATATATATTAATTTAAATGATTTTGTGATAATTTTTCTTTATATATATATATATATATAAATATATATATATTAATATCAACAAACAACCCAAACCAGAAATTTAATTATTATTACATAATTGAACTGGCCACTAAATCATGTTTAAACTGGATGCTAAAAGTAACCTAAAATACCCTAATCACCCTATTGAGCCCTCAGCCGACGCAACCAAATGCTGTTTGCCGACGATTCCCGTTGCTTGCTATGCTTCTTCCTCCAAGGCTCCTCGGTGGTCTTGTGGCGTCGGATCTGTTTATTTCCTTGAACGACAAAACAAACGGCGGTGAGAATCTTTCGCTGTCTAAAGCTTGTGAATCGGAGAGACGGAGAGAAAACAGAGGCCGAGAAAAAAAGAGTGGTCGAGTGGTTTGAGTTTAACGCTTCCAATCTGTATGACCTAAGAGAGAAGGCAGTGGAAATGAAGAATGAATCTGATAGTCTAAATCTTAATCTGAACTCGACAAATCGCTAGAAATAGAAGAGAAAATATGGAACAAGTACCTGTTAGATAAGAATCAGAGGGTTAGTGTAAGACCCCGACCCTAAAAACCCATACTCAGACCGAAACAGGCCGATAAAAATTTTCTTAGGGCCGACGAATTCTATGCGATTATTAAACAAGTACAACAGCGAATACAAATAACAGGTGATCTAACTTAAAACTTACGAATTCTTTAATAAAAAGAGGTTCGATCCATCCTTAAAAATAAAAATTGTCTTATGCATGAAAATAACGAAAACTAATAAAGATAACGCCATGAATATTTCTACCCAAAACCACCATCCTCCTTCCTCCCTTGCCTCCGTCACACGAGCTGGTCAGCCACTAAAATCCCGATCATCGGACCTATCTTTCCCTGCGTCCAATAAAAGGAGGCGTAAGCAAACAAAGTTTACTTAGTGGAGCGGTCATCCCATCTCACTAGGCTCAGTTCGACGATCTCAAACTAACATAGGGTATATTCCAATCAAGTCACGCAAGTCAATCAAATTCCATAGGATAGTCGCCTAAATCGCTTAGACCAACCATCATTCATATTGCAATAGAAACCATAACCATAAAGACAAGCAATCAACAAGATTAAATAAACCACGGGTCAAGATAATCAACCATGGAACTCGACCACAGTCACGAACTCACCTTCGGTATCGACCTAAGGTGTTGAACTCTCGGTTTTTATGCTCGGATCTGATCCCCGCTTCTACACGGACAGATCGATACCATTAGTATCCGAGATATATTCCATAACCATCGACGGATCAAGGTGGAAGGACACTTACCGTTCCTTTCTCGACTCTGGACTTAGGATCTCTCTCTCTCGGTTTAAGCTTGACGGAAACTCTCCTCTTCCTCTCTTGCGGCGGCTATCGGATACTTATGCGAAACTAGAGAAGTTCTAAGGGTTTTATCCCTTATATAGGATCCATGAACCGCCCTAAGTTACCTTAGAACGATAAGTCTCACCGCCCATAACTTCCCATAATTCTCGCATCTATCCTTTTCCGATCACCTTTCCATTTACCGCGAGTTTCCATTTCTCTCGGGTTTCCTTACCCGTGAGTCGGCTTAAATCTCCGCGAGATACCGAGTCCTTTAGGCCCTCTATCTGCCCATCGTCCAATCCATGCTACCTCGTCCATCGGCCCGGTCCATCGATCACCGATGCAACCATTTCCGGATAGTTCACTTTACTACACTACAAGAAAACATGTGATTAGCGACTACACATAGCGACCACATATGTAGTCGCCAAAATTAACGACTACATAGTGACGATTTAGCGACTATTCTGCGACGACATGGAATTAGTCGCTAAATAGTCACTTTTAAGCGACTAATTAATGAAGTCATTACGGTAGTCGTATTTTAACGACTAATATGCGACTATATTGTTTATGGAATTATATAGTCGCAACTTAGTCGCTAAATTAACGACTACAGTACGACAACGTCAAATAGTCGTAAACTTTGGCGACTACGTTGCGACTCATTCGGCGAGTCATAAGGTAGTCGTAAAGTAGTCGTAAATGTTAGCGACTGTTCGGCGACTCTTGCGGCGAGTCATTACATAGTCATCATGTAGTCGCCAAATAGTCGCAAAAAACAGTTAAAAAAACGTGTTTTCCATGCGGGGGTTGGTGTACCAACTTTTATGATGTAGTCGCCTATTAGTCACCTATTAGTCACCTAGGAAAGTCTATAAAAAGAAGTTGCACTCATTTGTTCTCTTCACTCCGAACTCACTTTCCTCTTCTTAAAAAAAATTCTAAATCAAAAAAAAAAAAAGTTTGCTTTATATAATATTTTATATTTTCTCTCAAAAAAAAAAATATATATATAATTATAATGGCGGGATATTACAATTTTGGTGGTAATGGCGGTAATTATCGGGAATGGATGTACAAGAGGTTCGATGAAGTGACGGGGAATATTTCATCTGAATTTGAAGTGGGGGTGGACCAATTCTTAACGTTTGCAAGTAGCCAAGAAACAGTTCAGAATAATGGGGGTAAGTTTCTCTGTCCATGTAGTGTTTGCAAAAACAATAGATGTCTCTCGGGTAGAAGAATTATGAGTCATCTGTTTAGTAATGGATTTATGCCAGATTATTATGTTTGGTATAACCACGGGAAGAAATTAATTTGGATATAGGAAGTAGTTACACTGATAGGACGTATGATGGGAGTCATGAAGAAATGGGTAATGTAGTAGAAGATCCATATGTGGATATGGTGAATGATGCATTTTGTTATAATGTGGGTTTAGATGATAATTATCATCAAAATGAGAGTTATGAGAACGTGGAA
This sequence comes from Camelina laxa, assembly GCA_024034495.1. Taxonomy (NCBI): domain Eukaryota; kingdom Viridiplantae; phylum Streptophyta; class Magnoliopsida; order Brassicales; family Brassicaceae; genus Camelina; species Camelina laxa. Next base: position 32,422,172 of record CM043880.1, read on the forward strand.
GAACCGGTACAAAACCATTCTCAGAAATTTTACGACTTGTTAGATAGTGCAAAAACTCCTTTATATGATGGTTGTCGTGAAGGTCACTCGCAATTGTCATTGGCTGCTCGAGTCATGCAAAATAAGGCGGAGTATAATATGAGTGAAAAGTTAGTAGATTCGGTTTGCGGAATTTTGACGGATTATTTACCAGAAGGCAACCAGTCTACCGGTTCACATTACGAGACAGAGAAATTGATGCGTAATTTGGGCCTTCCATATTATACAATTGATGTTTGTATTAACAATTGTATGATTTATTGGAAAGAAGACGAAAAGGAAGAGACATGTCTATTTTGTGGTTCACCAAGATGGAAGCCTAAGGAGGACCGACGGAGAACAAGAGTACCATATAGTCGTATGTGGTATCTACCTATTGCTGATAGGTTGAAGAGAATGTATCAGAGCCAAAAGACTGCAGCGGCAATGAGATGGCATGCAGAGCACCAATCAAAAGAGGGAGAAATGAATCATCCTTCTGATGCGGCAGAGTGGAGATATTTTCAAGAGCTTAACCCTCGGTTTGCGGAAGAACCCCGTAACGTCTACCTTGGATTATGTACCGATGGGTTCAATCCATTTGGCATGTCTCGTAATCATTCACTGTGGCCTGTGATCTTGACTCCATATAATTTACCCCCTGGTATGTGCATGAATACGGAGTACTTGTTTCTTACAATTCTGAATTCTGGGCCAAATCATCCGCGAGCTAGCCTTGATATCTTCCTACAACCTCTTATTGAGGAGTTAAAAGAGTTGTGGTCTACTGGAGTCGATGCATACGATGTGTCTTTGAATCAAAACTTCAATCTAAAAGCAGTGCTGATGTGGACGATAAGCGACTTTCCGGCGTATAGCATGTTATCGGGATGGACCACCCACGGTAAATTATCTTGTCCAATTTGCATGGAAAGTACAAAGTCGTTTTATCTACCCAAAGGAAGGAAGACATGTTGGTTTGATTGTCACCGAAGATTCCTGCCTCATGGTCATCAATTAAGGAAGAACAAAAAGGATTTCCTGAAGGGAAGAGACGCTTCTAACGACTATCCACCGCAGTCTTTAACTGGTGAGCAAGTTTATTATGAGCGTTTGAAAGATGTAAATCCACCAAAAACCAGGGAAGTCGGTGGTAACGGTCATGAAAAGAAGATGCCAGGCTATGGAAAGGAACATAATTGGCACAAAGAAAGCATATTATGGTCGCTACCTTATTGGAAAGACCTCAATCTCCGACATAATATTGATGTGATGCATACCGAGAAGAATTTTGTGGACAACATCTTGTATACTCTTATGAGTGTACAGGGTAAATCTAAAGATAACATCATGTCAAGATTGGACATAGAACAATTTTGTTCTCGACCACACTTACATATTGATAGGAAGGGTAAAGCTCCATTCCCAGCATATACATTGACAAAGGAAGCCAAAACAAGTTTATTGGAATGTGTCAAGCATGCGGTGAAATTTCCAGATGGTTATTCGTCAGACTTGGCTAGTTGTGTTGATCTGATCAATGGCAAGTTTTCAGGAATGAAGAGTCATGATTGCCATGTTTTTATGGAGCGACTTCTTCCATTTATCTTCGCAGAACTCCTAGACCGGAACGTTCACCTTGCATTATCAGGTACTACAGATTACCTATTTAATTAAATTAGTACTATATATTTTTAAATATAATTTCCTAAGACATGAAATTTTCAGGGATTGGAGCATTTTTCAGGGATTTATGCTCAAGAACTTTGCAAAAAAGTCGCGTTCAAATTCTTAAACATAACATTGTTTTGATCTTATGCAACTTAGAGAAGATATTTCCACCATCATTTTTTGATGTGATGGAGCACCTGCCTATACATCTCCCATATGAAGCAGAATTGGGAGGCCCTGTCCAATATAGGTGGATGTATCCTTTTGAAAGATTTTTCAAAAAGTTGAAAGGAAAAGCGAAGAACAAAAGATATGCGGCTGGATCAATCGTTGAGTCCTATATCAATGACGAGATTGCTTACTTCTCTGAGCACTACTTTGCCGATCATATACAAACAAAATCAAGGTATAATTATATGAAATTATAATTTATACTTAATTTGAATTATTTTTAATTATCTTATTTGATCAGGTTAACAAGATTCTATGAAGGTGAAGTCCCTATATATCATGTCCCTGGAGTCCCTAATATATTTACTCATGTTGGTCGCCCAAGTGGGGAAATGCATGAAGTATGGCTTTCAGAGAGAGACTATCAGTGCGCTTGCATATGTTTTACGGAATTGTGACTATTTTCAACCAATTGAGAGGTATATAATATAGACTCGCAAATATATAGACTCCACAAATATTTCTCATATATATTAAATATATTAAATTTTCTTAGTATGTTCGAGGACTTTTTTTCTACCAAATATCCTGAATTAACCGAAAAAGAACTGTCCACAAAAAGAGCTGAAGAATATCATGTGTGGGTGAAAGATTATGTAAGTATACTCGAACCCATGTAACCGACTCTGATTATGCATTTATTTAATTATATCATTGATATATAATATTTATATGTATACGCAGGTTACATACTGGAACGCCACAAATCCATTTCCTACTTGGGTTCAAGAGATAGTGCATGGACCTTTACACAAGATCAAAACTTGGCCAATATACTTTACAAGAGGCTATGTGTTTCATACGCAGAATCACGGCGCTGGACGGAAGACATGTAACTATGGTGTATGTGTTAAAGGTGAAAATTACACTGATGCATCTGATGGTGCAGATTTCTATGGGAACTTAACTGATATCATAGAACTTGAGTACGAAGGGATGACCAATTTGAGAATCACACTTTTTAAGTGTAAGTGGTATGATCCTGTCATTGGTAGAGGGACTCGGAAAAGCAATAGTGGCGTTGTTGACGTGAACTCTTCGAGAAAATACAACAAATATGAGCCATTCATTTTAGGTACGTAAGACTCAATATAATTTATATATAAGTTTATTTAATGTAACTATCCATACTAAATTGCGATTTTGTGCAAAAAGCATCTCAAGCGGATCAAGTTTGCTATATTCCGTATCCATACACAAAGAAACCAAAGCGAGAGTGGCTTAGTGTTCTGAAAGTAAATCCGAGGGGAAACATTTCAGGAGAATATGAAAACAATGAACCGACTCTGTTGCAAACAGAAAATGATGATGCTGTATTGATGACTACAGTTGAAGATCTCATAGTCGACAATTTGGTAGCAGATGCTAATCCAATAAACCTTGATTACGATGTTGGAGATGCGGATCCAGAAGATGAATTCCTGTGTAATTTATCGTCTTCTGATGATGATGAACAAGAAGACGAAGAACAATAATTATTTGGCAAAATTACTATGTATTTGTTTTTTATTTTTTGTCTTTTTACTGTGTAATATTTGTGTATTATTGTGTAATTTTATTATATAATATTATTGTGTAATATTATTGTGTAATATTATTGTGTAATAAATTTGGTTATATAACTTGTAATTAAAATTTTAAAATTTGGTTAATTAAAATTGTAATTAATTTAATTTGGTTAATTAAAATTGTAATTAACATTTGGTTAATTAAAATTATAATTAAAATTAATTAGTGTTTTCTAAATAAATTTGGTTAACTAAATTTGGGCCTAATTTGGTTAACTAAATTTGGTTAAAATTTGGGCCTAATTAAACTTGGGCCTAACCTAATCAACCAACGAAAACCTTCGACTCCATTATCTTCTTCCTCTCAAAAATCCTTCGACTCCTCTCAAAAACTCCCAAATCTTAACCCTAATCCACATCTTCTTCCTCTCAATTCCCCCAAATCTGTAACCCTAATCCTTCTCTTCTCCCTCTCGATCCCCCAAATCTAAACACTAATCCTTCTCTTCTTCCTCTCGATCCCCAAATCTAAACCCTAATCCATCATCTCTCAAACGATGCCTAATCGAGGAGGAAGGAAGAGGAAACCTGCTGCTCCTAACGTTTCTCAGAGAGTCGGAGCCTCAACAGCAAATAAACGGCCGCACACTCTACCCGCACAGTACAACTTCACGCCGGCGGTCCAATCTCCTCCTCCGCTGCAGACGCCTGAAGTACAACGACAGTCATCGGCGGCCCAGATCCGGAACTATCCTCCGCCTCAACAACTTTTTCAGAACTCCTACACTCACCCACCGCAGCCTACAGTGAACCCGACCCCTTCTCAAGAAGTCCACTACAATCCGTCGCATCCTCTGTCTCAACAGATTTTTCAGAACTCCTACACTCACCCACCGCCGACTACAGTGAACCCTCCGCCTACTCTAGTTGACCCTCCGCCTTCTCCAGCTGAGGTCTCTCAGACTCGCAGTCATCGTTCGCATCCTTCGTCTCAAGGCAACAATTTCCAAGCTGATTATCCTCCGGTGTTGCCGGAACTCCAGGAGGACACATTGCGGGCTCTAAATGCACTGCTTCTAGTGCCAAACAGACATGAGTTCACCACCGTCCTCTCTCCCATTCCCCTACCAAAGACCGAATGGTACGGTTACAAACTCTTTGAATAATGGTTTTGGTTTTTTTTAGGTCTTGGTTTTGGTCTCTGATGCGATTACAAACTCTTTGAATAATGGTTTTGGTTTTGTTTAGGTCTTGCTTAGGTCTCATTGTTTGGTCTCGATTGGTCTTGGTTATGAAGTGTTTGGTCTCTGATGCGATTACAAACTCTTTGAATAATGGTTTTGGTTTTGTTTAGGTCTTGCTTAGGTCTCATTGTTTGGTCTTGATTGGTCTTGGTTATGAAGTGTTTGATCTCTGATGCGATTACAAACTCTTGGAATAATGGTTTTGGTTTTGTTTAGGTCTTGCTTAGGTCTCATTGTTTGGTCTCGATTGGTCTTGGTTATGAAGTGTTTGATCTCTGATGCGATTACAAACTCTTTGAATAATGGTTTTGGTTTTGTTTAGGTCTTGCTTAGGTCTCATTGTTTGGTCTCGATTGGTCTTGGTTATGAAGTGTTTGGTCTCTGATGCGATTACAAACTCTTTGAATGATGGTTTTGGTTTTGTTTAGGTCTTGCTTAGGTCTCATTGTTTGGTCTCTGATGCGATTACAAACTCTTTGAAGCTATGGTGTATCGTTTCTTAGACTTAGCATTAAGTCTTCTGAGTCAACAGTCTAAGAAACGATTTGTTATTTTGAGTGTCTCTGATGGTTGACTTTCGTTTTATTGTTTCATGTGTATGGAGGTTTGATCGTGACCCTGGATCTAAGCTTGTTCGGAAGATTACTAAAATTCTTTTAAACAAATTCGAAGGTCCTTTCTACAGCTGGACATGTGTTCCTCGGGATAAACAGGAAAGATACTTCATTGAGTTTGCGGTTAAGTGTTCTGTCCTCTAGCCTTCATATATATATATATATATATATATATAGCTTCCTATACTGCTTTACTCTTCATATATTGTTTTATTTACTTGTGCTTCTTTTCACTCACATTAGCTATTTTCTTTTTGTTTTTTGTAGAAAACCCACACTTGGGATCCTTTGATAACTGGGACTGTTCAAGCTCACTTCGAGACCATCTGTCAAAATCGGCTCAAAGACATGGTTAGCACCGTGAGAACTACTAGACGCCAACCTAAATGGATTGGAACTACTCTATGGACAACAATGACAGAATTCTGGGACACTGAAGAAGCACAACAAAGGAGCAAAACATATTCTGATGCCCGTATGTCTGACCGTAATGGCCTTGGTCCTCATGTCCACCTCTCAGGACCAAAGTCGTATAGACAGCTTCAAAACGAAATGGTGAGCCAATTCTGTTGTTACACATTCGCCACTTTTATTTTTGACCTAGCTGTTATATTAAAAATTTACTTTTATGTTTCTTAACATTACAGGAAGAGGAATTGGGAAGAGAAGTACGTATTGGTGAGGTTTTCATCAAGGCACATACAAAGCCTGATGGGACATTTGTTGATCGGAAGGCAGAGAAGATAGCAGAAACATATGAGAAGAATTTGCAAGAGAGGTTGTCTCAGCTCGAGGAAGATCCTTCTGCCATATCAGATGGGGAGTCACGGCCCCGAGAGCTAACAACTGAAGAATATACAGAAATCTTTCTTCAGGTTACGTTTTATTTTAACAATACACACGTGTTATCTTGGAGTTTAATTTGACATCCTCTAATATCTTATTTTCTCTTACTTTGCAGTCCACTGAGAAGGATTCAAGAGGAAAACCTTTTGGAGTTGGAAGCCTCCTTGACTGCATTGTCAATGGCAAGGGGAAGCAAGCAGGAGACACTATAGCCTTTGTGGCTATGCAAGAACAGTTGCAGGAAGCTCAACGGAAGATAGAGGAGCAGGCTGCTAATATGTTGAGGCATGATGCAGAAATGTTGAAGCGTGATGCACAAATTGCTCAACAATCCGAAATTATTGCTGGCCAGAAGGAGAAGATTGACGAGTTGGACTTGGTGGGGAAGTTTGTGCGGCAATGTGATCCACGGTTCAAGGAGTTCTTGACAGCCCATTCAGCTAAAGAGACAACCAGGACAGAGCCTCTTCAAGAAGAAGATCCAACTTCAACTCCATAGGTTACTCTAGTTGTTACATGTCTCTAAGTAACTCTTTTTTGATGAACTCAATAGCTATGTGTTGTACTTTTGTGTTTTGAAACTATGATAACTTTTAAGTACAATGGCATAAATATTATGTGTTTTTAGGTTTCCAATTTAGAATCATTTTTTGGTTTGGTTGACAGGGTTAAAAAGAAAAAAGAGAAATTAAAATGTTCTATATCCAGTTTCAAAAAAAATTAGTGGCCAAATAGTCATCAAATTTTAACAATATGGCTAAAAACTAAAGTGACTATATAGCGACTACTATATATATTAGTCACTATATAGTCACCAAAACTTATACGACTATTTACCGACCAAGTTTTCTTAATCACAGAATAGTCGCAACCTAGTCACTAAAAATAACGACTACATAATGACTACTATGAACATAGTCGTAATTTAGTCGCAACAGAGTCACTACATTTTACGACTAAATGATGACTACTATGTGACAACATGTATATAGTCGCCTATTAGTCGCAAAATGGCGACTAAATATACGACTACATCAAATAGCGACTATCGATTAACGACAGTATGAAATAGTCGCTAATTAGTCGTAAATCTTGATTTGGCGACTATTAAGTGACTAATAGTGTAGTCGCAAAATGCGTGTTTTCTTGTAGTGCTATCACTATCACTTCACTATCACTATCACTATACTATCACTATCACTATACTATCACTATCACTAGGACTTTCATTCCTATATTACTCGAACTGTCTCTCGGACTAAGTATCGAAACCACTCACCTCTTTCCTTGACAATTTACAGACCCATTTCGCCCGAACCGAAGATCCCCAATTTTCATCCAGAAACTTGCAAGCCTGAATGATCTGATCACTGTAAACTTGAGATTCCATTTCTTCAGTCCAAACGTCTGTTCACTACTTTAGTAGTCTCGAACTCTCCGTTTCCATACCCAATCCCCCATAACTTATTAGGTTCTACCGTCGGACTCTATCGTCGGTGGCTACCGCATTCTATCGGCAATCCTCGATACCAAGTATCGGCAACTCTCGGCAATCCTCGATACCAAGTATCGGCAACTGTCGGCAATCCTCGATACCAAGTATCGGCATTCCTCGGCACTGGGAACCGGTATTCCTCGATACTAAGTAACGGTATCTCTCGGCTCTAGTTCTCGGTAACTCTCGATACTGACTCTCGGTCTTTCTCGGTACCGTTTCTCGGTCATTCTCGACACTGATTTCTCGGCACTCTCGGTACTGATTTCTCGGCACTCTTGGTACTGATTTCTCGGCACTCTCGGTAATTCTGTTACCGAAGTTCCGGGTCGTTACATTTCTCCCCTACTTAGGACTGCATTTTGATAAGCCCCACTCTAAAAAGAGACCATCATTGTCTCAAAGCCTTTACCTCCAAGCCAAATGAGTTTAAGCATTGCATAGAATTGATTCATGTTCTTGATTAATGAATGTTAAAGGAAATGGTTGATTTGAATGCATGTGGATATCTTAGGCTCAAATCAGTAAAGGTTGTGATATGCTTGTCTAAAGTCTTTAAGTACAGCTCATTCAACTTGCATCATAGTACTAGTAACTTGGACATTGATTCTAGATGGTTTATTTGCAAGCTTTAGGAGCTGAGATCCCACTTTCAAACCTCACTTCCCTTCTTATGTCTTGCTTATTTGCTTGAGGGCAAGGAAAGACTAAGTTTGGGGGTGTTGATGTTCATATATTTTACCCTGTTTTCCCTTAGTATATTCACATCTTTTGCATCTTTTGCTATCCATTTTCACCATCATTGCATAGCTTTAGGACTAATCATGCAATAGAGTTTAGTTGCATTGCATTTGCATCTTTTCATGCATAAACAGGTGATTTTGAAGCTCAAGGAGCATGGAAGCAATGCTGAGGAAGAAGTGAAGCAATCATGAAGGGAAAGCAAGAGAGTTAATGCTGAAATAACAAGGTCCGGAGTCCAACTCGACCGCACACTCGACCGTGTGCAGAGGAGGACTCGACCGAGTGGAGAACACACGAGAGAAGCCAGCTCGACCTGCCACTCGACCGAGCACAGGTCGAGTTGACCGAGCCGTTGACTATTTTGTCTTTTAGTATTTTTAGGGCTTCCACTCCCCTCCTATATAAAGTCTTGTACCTGCAGCCACAAAAGTATCCAGCTTTTTAGATATTCTCTAAACCTAGTATTTACCCTTTTTGGGATTTATTATTTTTGCCTTTTTTATTTCCTAGATCTTGTACTTGAAAAAGACTAAATTCTTCAATATTGTTAGTTTCATAACTTTCTTAATATTGAGAATTCAAGTTTCATTTCTTTTTCAATATTGTAGATCTTTGTTTCATCTTTCTAATGATGCAAGTTTCAATATTTTCTGGGTTTATGATTTTGATGTTCATCATGTGTTCTTGTGAGTAGTAGCTTAGGATCTTGAGGATGGGTTAGGCTGGGCTGTGAATGAGGTTTGTTTGGCTTGATCAAGCTTGATTGTTGTAGATCTCTTCTAGGGTAGATGTTCTTAATGCTGATCCTATATCTGAGAGGGTAGGATCTGATTTCAAGCATCTTAGCATCACACCAATGTTTAAGAGGCATAGATAAGGCTAGATCTAGAGCTTACCATCTTGTTTGCTAAGAGATTAGAGGTTTTGTTTGGTATGAGACATATTTCTTACTGCCTGCTTGTGTAGATTCTTTACTATGTGAGAGCAAGTCTAGAAATGCATAGCTTTGATTGTTTCTTGACCATGAGAGTGGGAGAAACTTGTCTTAGATACATATGTCTAGAGATTAGCTCATGTTGTTTGAGATTTGTTGATCAAGTTAGATAGCCTCAATCATTAGTCCAGCCCATGAATCCCTCCTCAAGTCCTTCCTTGTTTATTGATTTTACAGTCTTAATCATGTTGCTTGATTGTAGTTTGATTCGTCTTTGCATTACTCTGTTTTTATTGCATTGCTCTGTTTCTGCGTTTAGTCCAGCTCGACCACTCACTCGACCTACACTCGGTCGAGTGCTTGCTCGAGTTCATCCCCAAAACTCTTGTTTATGCTTTGTGATTGTCTTGTTTCATTCTATTTGCATTTCTGTTGCATTTACTTAGTATCTTGTTCATTACTTGTCTTGCATTAGTTCATTAGCATAGTTTCTACTTCTGTTGGTTGCATCATTACTGTCATAATCATCCTGTTTCATTTGTATTTAGTTCTTAGTTCTTATAGTTTACTTTCTGCACTTTACATTTTCATCATAGGATTGTTAGTGACAAACATCCTTTACATCTGGCTTAAATTAGATCTTTATGCATATCTTGACTGTTCACAAACACTCAGATTCGATTGACACCTCTTATACTGCAACTGCATAAGGGGAATTGAAACACCTTACCATCCATCCATTCATTGCATACATTCATCATCATTCATCATCCATCTCACTCCAACCACCGCCAAAATACTTGTTTCAATTTGGCGCCGTTGCCTATTTGAGTGTGTTTTTGTGACAATTAGGATCCATAAAGTCTAAGATTAAGTTCGTTTATCAACTTGTTCACTACTGATCTTGTTTCTTCTTCTGCTTGTTTGTGATCGAGTTTCAGGTACCAGATCGACCATCAACTCGACCACCACTCGACCGAGTGTGTGCTCGAACAGCTGATCGAGTCAGAAGCCGGATACAAATAGACATCAGTTCCCAGTCGACTCGACCACCCACTCGAGCCTGTGCTCGACCGAGTGCCTGTCCGAGTCTGTCCTCGACTCTGTTGATGCAAACAAGGACCAAGGGTCCTCACAATCTTCAGAGACTCCTTGATCACATCAACAAACCACCAAGGGACCTGAGACAGCAGAAAACAAGGATCTATCAGGAACAAGAACAACAAGTGCTAATGGAGCAACAAGATCAACAAGCTCCAAGAGCAAGAAACATTGGTGCTGGAGATGCACCAAACACACATAACCAGAGAGCTGGTATTGTGCCTCCTACTGTTGCCAACAACAACTTTGAGATCAAAAGTGGATTGATCTCAATGATTCAAGCCAACAAGTTCCATGGGTTGCCAATGGAAGATCCCCTGGACCACCTTGATGAATTTGATAGGATATGTGGTCTCACTAAGATCAATGGAGTCAGTGAGGATGGATTCAAGTTAAGGCTATTTCCATTCTCACTTGGAGATAAGGCTCACCTTTGGGAGAAGACTCTTCCTACTAGAGCAATAACCACATGGGATGATTGCAAAAAAGCTTTCTTGGCCAAATTCTTTTCCAATGCTAGAACTGCTAGATTGAGAAATGACATCTCTGGTTTTGCTCAAAGGAATAATGAGAGTTTTTGTGAAGCTTGGGAAAGGTTTAAAGGATTTCAGACTCAGTGTCCTCACCATGGCTTCAGCAATGAGTCCCTTTTAAGCACTTTGTATAGAGGAGTGCTTCCCAAGATCAGAATGCTTCTTGACACAGCCTCAAATGGAAACTTCTTCAACATTCTTGACACAGCCTCAAATGGAAACTTCCTCAACAAAAATGTTGAAGAAGGCTGGGAGTTGGTTGAAAATCTTGCTCAGTCAGATGACAACTATAATGAGGACTATGACAGAACCATAAGGTCATCATCAACTGATCAAGAGGACAAGTACAAGAGGGATTTGAAGATGGTCAATGAGAAGCTTGACAAGATCCTTCTTAGCCAACAAAAGTCTATTCACTTCATTGGTGAGGAAGAGGCTCCAGTTAAAGAAGGGGAGACTGAGTTTGCTGAGTTGTGCTACATGAAAAACCAGGGAGAATTCAAAGGCTACAACCAAGGAGGTTTCAAGAACAACAATCTCTCTTATAGGAGTACCAATGTGGCCAACCTTCAAGACCAAGTCTTTCCACCTCAACAGCCTCCACAGCAACAAAACTACATCCCTAAACAACAACATCAAATGTTCCAGCCTCCATTGTGTCCCCCACCAGGGTTTCAGACTAACCAAGGCCAAGAACAAGACTTAAGGGCAATGATGCAACAGTTGTTGATTGGGCAAACACAAGGAAAGATTGAGGAGGCCAAACAGTTTGCTGAGTTGAATCAAAGACTCACATCACAGTACAATGATCTAAACATGAAGTTTGAGGGTCTTAACACAAGAGTGAAGTATATGGAGAGTAACATTGCCTCTACTTCAGCTCCTAAACCCAGCCAACTCCCTGGAAAAGCTGTTCAAAATCCAAGAGAGTTCACAGCCAAGGCCATTTAAGTTCATGAGGAAGACGTCACTGAGGACAGTGAAGTCCAAGTTTGGGGGAATTTATCAGCTACTGAAGCCCCAAGTGACGTTTTTGCAAACCAACTGGAGTTTGACATTGCACTCGACCAGGTACTCGAACAGCCACTCGACCGTGTGCCTGATCGAGTGGTCGATCGAGCCGAGGACACAAAAGCTGTTAAGCCTGCTAAATACATTCCTCCTGCTTACAAACCACCTCTACCATTCCCATGACGTTTCAAGGCACAAAAGATAAGGGAACTGTGAGAAATTATTGAGAAAAAAGAAATGATGGCTTTGCAACAAGAGGAAGTGACAGCTTTGAAGGAAGAAGTAGTTAATGAAAAGAAAAAAGTAATGGCTACACAACAAGAGGTTGTCATTGAGAAGAAGGAGGAAGTGATGGCTTTGCAGCAAGAGGAATTGAAAGTCTTGAAGGAAGTAATGGCTATACAAGAGATTACAATTGCTTACAAGGAAGAGGAGAGAGGGCCTGACTTGAGCAAATTTGTTTAGAATCCTTCCTACAAGGACATACTGCTTGAATTATCCAAGATGAAAGCTCAGGAACAAGACATGAAGGATTTAAGAGAGATTGGGGAAGCTGTTATACCTACAAAACTTGAAGACCCTGGATCATTTGATCTACCTTGCTCCATTAGTTACATGCACTTCAACAAATGCTTATGTGATCTGGGAGCTTCAGTGAGCTTAATGCCATACTCAGTGGCTGAGAAGTTGGGATATGAATATTTTAAGCCTTGCAACCTCTATATTGGCATGGCAGATGGATCCAAGAGGGATGTGCTTGGGATAATTGAAAACCTTCCAGTCAAGATAGGAAAGGCAAGAATCCCAACTGATTTTGTGATCATGAACATGGATCAAGAGCCAGAAGATCCTCTCATCTTGGGGAGACCATTCTTAGCCACAGTTGGAGCTGTAATAGATGTTAAGATGAGAACCATCAACCTTCACCTTGCTAAAGACTTCACTATGAAGTTTGACATCAAGAATACTACTCATCAGCCTACTATTGAAGGTCAGCACTTTATGATAGGGAAAAAGGCTAGTTGTGAAGTTTTTGAGGAAGGAGGGAACACTAGGATTAAAGGTTCAGCCCAAGCTAAGACTGTCCAAGAACTAAAGGGGTCAGTTCAAGTGCTAGCTGGTTTAGTGATGGAACTTCAAGCTCAGCTCAACAAGAGGTCTTTGAAGAAGGCAAGACCAAGACTTAAGTTTAAGAAGAAACATGGTTCAAGTGTCAAGGAAGTAGTGATCAAGAAGGAACACCAAGGTTATCAAGTAGAACCAGGGGGGATTTCATCACCTCTTTGGTCTCCAATTCAAGCTTGAAGAGCTAGAAGAAGTCAAGCTTAGTGACTTTAAACAAGCTCACTAGGGAGGAAGTCCCTAAGGTATCATTGTACATATGCTTTATTTTCCTTGTAGTTTTGATATTTTTGTTTTATGTTTGTGTTGGGCAGGCTGTTTAATGAGAGTGTAGATGGGTTTGGAGAGAATTGGACTTGGAAAAATAGACTCGCAAGCCAGCTCGACCACCCCACTCGGACATGCACTCGACCGAGTTACGGTCGATCGCCATCGTCGAGCTGCCCCAATCTCCCTCTCCAGGTCACCAACAAGACCCCAACTACACCTTTGACAGCATGCAAGAGGATGTGGACAACTTCTTCTCCAATCCTTGAGGTAACACTATCACCTTTACATTGTAAATACCATTGCATTTCATATTGTGTGTTTTGTTTTAGGTCTTGAATCCTCAAACAAATTTCTTTCACACAAGGGACTGTGTGATTTAAGTTTGGGGGAGGGTTTGAGATAGTATTTGACATTGTGTTTTGTTTTCTTATTTCTAATTTTTAGCATCATCATGTTAGTATTTGCATAGCATCTAAGGCATAGAAAAACCCTAAAAATTGAAAATTTTTTGCAAAAATCTTTATAAAAAAAAGAGTGTTCATGTAGTTTGCTTTGCATATTCAAGTATTTTGTTTATCATATAGGACTGCTTGCATTAGGGATCTATGATGAGTATTTCCTTGTTAGCTTGCTAGATTCACCAAACTAGGATCAATGCCCAAGTTAATAGTACTTTGATGCTAGTTGAGTGGTTAGAAGCATAAGATTGAACCAAGCATTGAATTTCTGCATTGCATTTGGTCTAAATTGAAGCATGTTGTGATTTGATGTCATTTCCTATCTATAAGAACCTAATATTGACTTTCAATTATCAATGTGTGCATTGCTTTAAACTCATGGATACCATATACATATTTGGATCATCATTCATCCATCTTTCACCACCATACAAATACTTGTTTCAGAGCACTACTTTGCCGAGAACATACAAACAAAATCAAGGTAAATGCTATCAAGATTTGAATTTATTGTGTGAATATATATTTAATTTTCAATCATTTGGTCAGGTTAACAAGATTTGATGAAGGTGAAAACCCTGTATATCATGTGCCTGGAGTGCCTTCTATATTTACTCACGTTGGCCATAAAAGTGGGGAAATGCATGAAACATGGCTCTTAAGCCGAGACTATCAATGCGCACACGCATATGTTTTAAGAAATTGTGACTATTTTAAGCCAATTGAGAGGTATATAATTAAGTAGGGATCGCTCAAATTATATATAATCTGCTATGATTTCTCATATATTTGTGTTTGTCTTGTATATATAGTATGTTCGAGGATTTTCTTTCAGCAAAATATCCAGGACTTCCCGAGAAGAAACTCTCCGCCAAAAGAGCAGACGAATATCATTTATGGGTTAAAGAATATGTGTATGACAACAATACTCTATCTATAAATACTTATTAAAATTATTGAAAATAACTTTATACATATATATGCAGGTTACTTACTGGAACGCCAATGTATTTTACAAGAGGCTATTTGTTTCATACAGAGAATCACGGCGCTGGACGAAACACATGTAACTATGGGGTATGTGCTAAGGGTGAAAATTACACGGATGAATCTGATGCAGCGGATTTCTACGGAACCATAACTGATATCATAGAGCTTCAATATGAGGGGATGGTTAATTTGAGAATCACACTTTTTAAGTGCAAGTGGTATGACCGTGTTATCGGTAGAGGCACTCGGATCAGCAATGGTGGTGTCATAGACGTACTTTTAACAAGAAAGTACAATAAATACGAACCATTTATTCTAGGTAAGTATATATATATATATATATGTGTATTTATTTATCTATAAATAAAACATTATTGTTGATATGCAAATGTAACTTTCATAATATGCAAATGCAGCCTCTCAAGCAGAACAAGTGTGTTATATTCCGTATCCATACATAAAAAAAAAGCGAAGCAAATATGGTTCAATGTTCTAAAGGTGAATCCGAGGGGAAACATTTCTGGAGAATATGTCAACAGTTCAGAGACGACTCTTTTGCAAACCGAAAATGATGATGCTGTATTGATGACTACAATTGAAGAAATTGTACTTGACAATTTGGAAGAGGAAGTACACCCAATGAATCTAGATTACGACGTTGATGATGTGAAACCTGAAGATGAATTCTTGTGTAATTTATCATCTTCGGATGATGAAGAACCAGATGATGAAGAATCCTTCTAATTATGTTTATGTCAAATTTGTGCAATAAATAATATGTAATATATCCTGAATTGTGCTCTAAATAATATGTAATATATATTAAATGTTTTGTTTAAAAATATATAAACTAAATTATATGGATTTAAAATGATTAAATTAAGCCACTGATTAGCGATAATTTAGTGACTAAGTTCAAAATACTTGGGTTTAATTACCACAATTACGCGGTGGACCAGATTATGGGCTCTTTAAACAAGTCCAGCCTTTTTAAATAAAATTGTCAGCGTACATACCAACTATTTAGGGACTGATAAGCGACTATATTGAAACTGTTTGGGTGAATTAAACACGAAATTCATTTACTTGGTCCATTAACGGCCCATCAGGTACGACCTAACCCTAATTGTCAACCTAATCTCTAATCATTCTCACCTTTCTTCTTCTTTTTCTTCTTCGCCGTTTTCTCTCTAACCCTGAAACCCTAATCTTCGCCGTTTTCTCTCTAACAACGAAGATGCCTCTTGTCAAGAAGCCTGGACGCAAGAGAAATGTTGCCCCCAACGCTTCTCTCAGACGCGGTGGCTCTAATCCATTGTCTAAGGTGAGAAGACTCAACCCTCTACCGCCTCAATACAACTTCACTCCAGCGGCTAAAAATCCTACGCCTCAGACGCCTCAAGAAGAAGTCCGCGTTTCTCCTCAGCTATCGACATCTGCGGTACCGCAGGTCAGAAACTATCCACCACCGCAGGTCCTTTTTCAGAACTCCGTGAATCGAGTTGGTGTAGAGCATCCATCTCGGTCATCAACCGAAGTGATGAACAATCCACCGGTTCAATCGAATCCATTGGAAGATTCTGCGATATCTCCAAATGCAGCCTCTCACGCTCAAATTCATCCTTCTTCTCAAGGTCACAACTTCGCAGAGTCAGATCCAGCCTTGCCGGAACTCCAGGAGGACACACCATAAGTTCACCACCGTCCTCTCTCCGGAACCGAAGCCTGACACGACTTGGTATGTCTACTTTTTCATAATTTTACAACCGTGTTCTAGTTAGTTGGTTGATTTTTGTTGTCTGATTGTAGTAAATAATCTTACGGATTC
The DNA here is from genome assembly GCA_024034495.1 of Camelina laxa. Classification (NCBI taxonomy): domain Eukaryota; kingdom Viridiplantae; phylum Streptophyta; class Magnoliopsida; order Brassicales; family Brassicaceae; genus Camelina; species Camelina laxa. The sequence continues at coordinate 32,438,790 of CM043880.1, forward strand.
ATGTCTGTTATTGGTTGGCTTCAAATTGGTCGAAAGACTTACAACCGTGTTCTAGTTAGTTGTGAAACAAATTCTGAAACAACCGTATTCTAGTTTGTAAATTAGTTAAACTTACAACCGTGTTCTAGTTTCTGTCAACCGTGTTTCAGTGTTTCATGTCTCTCAAAGAACTGACTTGATTCTTTTGTTATATGAGGTTTACTCGTGATGCTAGATCAGCACTGGTTCGGAAGATTACTAGAGTTTTTACAAACAAATTTGATGGTCCATACTACAATTGGTCATGTTTGCCTCCGGAGAGACGAGAAAGATACTTCCTTGAGTTTGCGGTATAGTTTTATGTTCTGAGGTTTCCTTCTTAGATAGGTTTTGATTATGTTGTTGTTCACTAACTTAATTCTATTTTCCTTTTTTCATAGAAAACACACACTTGGGATCCTTTAATAACAGGAACAGTGCAAGAGTATTTCTATGAGATATGCCAACGACGGATGAAAAACATGGTTAGCGACGTTAGGACTAGTCGAGTTCGACCTAAATGGATCGAGGGTGACCTGTGGAAAATAATGGTTGCTCAGTGGGAGACTGAAGAAGCACTGGAAAGGAGTCGAATCTATTCCAAAGCTCGCATGTCAGACCGTAATGGTCTCGGTCCTCACTTGCACTTATCTGGGCCAACATCTTATGAACAAGTCAAACAAGGCTTGCTGAGTAACTTATGTTTTCTTCTTACACCTTTGCAACTTAAACTTATGTCTTAACCCTTTTCTTTGTTTTTGTAACATTCCAGGAAGAAAAACTTGGGAGACCAGTGACTCTCGGTGAGGTTTTCAAAGAGACTCATACAAAGCCAGATGGTACGTATGTGGATCGCAAGGCCGAGAAGATCTTTACAACTTATGAGAAAAACTTACAAGCTAAGCTATCTGAGATTGAGTCAGATCCTTCACGAGTTCAGGAGCTCACAGCAGAAGATTATACTGCCATCTTTCTTCAGGTAAAGTTACATTTCTCACAATCTATATTTAAAGAGTCTTTAACTTTCATATTTTCTATTTACAGTTTCACCTTTTCTTTTCTCAGTCCACTGAGAAGGATTCACGAGGTAATATTTTTGGGCTCGGTAGCCTCAAGGATCATCTTCAGGATCTTCTCAATGGCAACAGCTATCATCAACAAGGACAATCATCATCGTTTGTAGCATTGCAAGAGCAAATGAAGGAAGCTCAAAGGATCATTGAAGAACAAGTTGCTTATGCGAAAAACGTGATGCTGAGTTTGCTGCTCGGAAGCAGAACATTCCAAAGTTGTGGCTGAGCAACAGAAGAAGATAGATCGCTTGGAAAAGTTCATGCAGAAACTTGATCTGGCCTTTCTCGAGTTCCATGAGTCTGAATCGAGTGATGCATCCATCGACCCTCCTACATAAAGAGCATCTCCTCCTTAGGTTAATTTTAGGCTACTTATCTCTCTCTATATCTTAATCTAATGAACTTGACAATTTGGGATGATGTGTTGTTCCTTGTTACTTAAGAGAATCATAGTTTTCGGATTTATCATTCTGGTTCTCTCTTTTGGTTGTGAAAAATATGGTTCTCTCTTTTTGTTATTGCTTATGTGGTGTACTAATTACAATTATGGTTAACTTTTGGTAATTAAAAATGCAAATTTTAAGGCTTTCTTTGATTATAAATTCGAGTTATAAACAAAACAGAAAAGAAAAGATTCTGGTTTTTAATCCCTATAGTCTTCAAATAGTCATTAAATCTATCTTTACATAGTCGCAACACAGTCGTCAAATAGTCTTCTCGTAGTAGCCACGTAGTCGCTACATTTAACGACTATATCACAACTATTCTCAAACTAATCTCCTTCACATCGAATTAATCGTTAAACTGTCAGCAAATAGTTGTAAATGTTTACTGACTACTTTACGACTACCTGTACACAACGACTGTTCACAGTTTTATTAATCGTAACTTAGTCACAAAACAGTCGTAAACATTTACGACTACTTTTACGACTACGTGGATTAGTCGTAAAGGAGTCGCTAGTTACCGACTAAATTATGACTGAATTTCTTACCGACTAACGCTTTACGACAACAATGATTAGTCGTAACGTAGTTGTAATTTCTGAAATAGCGACTACTAAGCGACTATAAATGCAGTCGTAAGTTGCCTGTTTTCTTGTAGTGTTGTTCTTGTAAGAGGAAGGGAATAGTCCCATAAAATCAATGCCCCAGCAATCAAAAACTTCAACCTCAAGGAAGAAATTTTGTGGCATCTCATGTCTCTTACTAAATTGCCCTCTTCTCTGACAAGAATCACATCGAGATACAAACTCATGAGCATCCTTAAACATTGTTGGCCACCAGAACCCTACTTGAAGAACTTTGGACACTGTCTTGAAAGTAGCAAAGTGTCCAGCATAATCCGAGCCATGGCAATGAAATAGCACATCAGGAACCTCAGTCTCAGCTAGACATCTCTTGTAAACTCCATCTGAACAATGCTTATACAAGTATATGGCTCATCCCTATAGTATCTTCTAAGCTCTCTCAAGAACTTCTTCTTAGCATATCTTGTAAACTTTTCTGGTTCCACCACTGCAGCAAGGTAATTCGCGATATCAGCATACCACGGTTGATCAGAAGTAGTTATAGCAGCCACGTCGTCGTCAAACTCGTAACCCGACGATTCTTGAACCAAGCATCGATCGATGCTTAATGATGCATCGGTTGATGCAATCGTCAAGTCCTGTTCCTATGGAGATGCAGCATCGATCGATGCACCAGCTGTGTCGATCGATGCATTACCACGATTCTGCAAAACTCCCCGAGACAATGTAGCTTGAGAACCAACATCAACAAAGTAGACATTCTCCTCTGGCAGTGAATCATGAATTGGAACATCATCTTCTATCTTAATCCTGGATAAATGATCAGCTACTCCATTCTCAATCCCTTTCTTGTCCTTAACCTCAATGTCAAATTCTTGAAGAAGAAGAATCCATTTTAATAACCTTGGCTTGGCATCCTTTTTCTGCATCAAGTATTTGAGGGCATCATGATCTATATGAACTATTACCTTTGATCAAACCAAGTAAGAACGAAACTTCTCAAAAGCAAGCACTACTGCTAGCAGCTCCTTCTCTGTTGTTGCATAATTCCTTTTAGCATCATCAAGGTTTCTACTAGCATAGTTAATAACGTGAAGTTTCTTATTCTTCCTCTTTCCTAGCACTGCTCCCATTCATCAGTAAACTCAAACTTGACATCCTTGCATAATAGAGCTGAAAGTGGTCTAGCTATCTTACTGATATCCTTGATGAAACGTCTGTAGAACCCTGCATGTCCAAGAAAACTCTTGACCAACTTCACACTATCTGGTGGTTGAAGACCTGTCATCACTTCTATCTTAGCGCGGTCCACTTCAATACCAGCTTCTGAAACCCTGTGACCAAGCATTATACCATCTCTAACCATAAAATGGCATTTCTCCCAATTAAGAACTAAGTGCTTCTCCTCACATCTAGCTAGCACTTTGCATAGATTATCTAAACATCTCTTGAATGAAGACCCATAAAAAGAAAATTCATCCATGAAAACCTCCATGTAATCTTCAATCATATCTGTGAAGATGGACATCATACATCTCTGAAATGTCGCAGGAGCATTACAGAGACCAAAAGGCATTCTACGATATGCAAAAGTACCACTTGGACAAGTGAAAGTCGTCTTCTCCTGGTCATCAGGATGAATTGGAATCTGGAAAAACCCAGAGTAACCATCCAAAAAGCAGTAGTATGGATGGTTAGCTAACCTCTCAAACATCTGGTCAATGAAGGCAGCGGGAAGTGATCTTTCCTTGTCGCGGCATTCAGCTTTCTGTAATCAATGCACATCCGGTGTCCGGTGATTGTCCGTGTTGGAATCAGCTCATTCTTGTCATTCTTCACCAGTGTAACTCCACCCTTCTTAGGAACAACATGAATTGGACTAACCCATTTGCTATCAGAAATTGGGTAGATATTCCCGACATTCAGCAATTTCATGATCTCCTTTTTGGCAACATCTTGCAAATTTGTATTTAACCTCCTCTGATGCTCAACAGATGTCTTAGCTCCTTCCTCAAGATGAATCCTATGCATGCACAAGTCCGGAGAAATCCCTGCAATATCATCAAGAGAATAGCCAAGAGCTTTGCGCAGCTTGCTTAGCAATAAAGTGAGCTCTGCATTGTTTAAGGAAGCATTAACAATAACAGGATAAGAAGAATTCTCACCTAAAAATGCATACCTTAACCCTGCAGGAAGTGGCTTGAGATCAAGCTTTGGAGCTTTCTCAAGACTCCAATCTGATATTTTCTCAGCTTGTGAAGAAGTACCAACCAATTTCTCTTGTGCAACCAACTTCTTCGATTGCTCATTAGCATCTAGTAGCTTGACATACCCAGCAGCAATGTCATCTAAATGCTCATCTTCTTCATTAGAAGCAACCAATGCTCTATCAAGAGGATCTTCAGGATGTTGCTCCTTGAAAATATCTTCAGCAAGATTAGACAATGTATCCACATAAATTTTTGACCATCTATTGTTGGCCTCTTTACCAGCTCATCCATGTCAAAACACATCTGCAAGTCTCCAACAATAAGGCCAATCTATCCTTTCTTGACATCAATAATAGCTCCAGCAATGGCTAAGAATCTTCCCAAGATTAGAGGATCTTTAGGCTCTCTTCTTCATACTTCAAGACCACAAAATCAGTAGGTATCAAACAATTACCAATCTTAATTGGAACATCTTCAAGAATACCATCAGGAATGCAAACTGATCAGTCAGCAAGTATAAGAGTAATCTAGGTGGGTTGGAATCTGTCATCCCAAGGCCGAGTGCTACTGATCTAGGCATTAAGTTGACACTGGAACCAAGATCACATAAAGATCTAGCAAACCTTTCACTGAAGTTTGTACAATCAAGAACAAAACTGCCTGGATCAGAAAGCTTTTTTGGGATCTTGTTCTGAGTGATGGCACTGACTTGGGCTGAAATCATCATTACTCCTTGCTCAGCATTCAAATCCTTGGTTACCATCCTCTTGACATATCTCCTAAGCATTTGAGAAGTTCTAACTGCATCAATCAATGACAACTCAACAATAATCTTATCCATCATAGCCTTGCACTTAGCATCATCAATCTCTTGTTTAGACTTCCTTGGGTTCTTGGGGAAAGGAACTTTAGGCTTGTATACTCTTTTAGCAACTGGAATCGGAGCTTACGTAACTTCTTTCTCGGTCTGCAGGTTGCATCAGTCGATGCCTAGGTTGCGTCGGTCGATGCTTTCTCGCAAATTCGATTCTTCTTCGACCACTGAGGATTGCGTCGACCGATGCTTTGCAGCTGCATCGATCGATGCTTGTTCTGGATCGTCAAGCTCATCATCCACATCGATCAGTTCCTGCAATTCTATGACTCTCTGCTTCTTCTCAGCTTTGGACTGTAATTGCTTGCCACTCCTTAAGGTCACAGCATTGCAGGAGTGCTTAGGATTAAATTCAAATCTCCTTAGTAAGAATCCTTCTTGCCTTTTCACAGCTCCAGCAGTTTGTGCAACTTGGCTCTCCAGCTTCTTTCACTTGAACATTCAATGAATCAAATTTTTCAGTAAGCTCAGTATAGACATTGTCAATCTTTCCATTGAATGTTACTGTCAACTGTTCCTGCCCTTAAAGGATCTGCTCAATCATTGCCTCCATCCTACTCTCAGTTGTCTTAGGAGGAGTAGATTGGTAAGAGGAGTTGTCATAGGTCCTGGTGTAACCACTGCTCTGCTGTTGCATCTGATAATCTTGCTTAGGAATGTAGCCTGTAGAACTAGACTGATAGTTATTGTGCTAGTTGTTTCCACTGAAAGACCTGTTGCCTTGCTGATTTCCAAACTTTTGGCCTTGATTCCCATACACAAAGTTGACATCTTCTTCTACATTTTATGGCTCTGGCTCAAAAATCTCAACATCTTCAGCAAAATGGACTGACTTCTTTCCAATAAGAAGGTTATGCACTGTATCCACTTGGCATTCACTATAGCAAACTGGTTTGAATCATATCCTTCATGTGCTCTTTTCCGCTCTAAGTCTGCATTCTTGGTATTGTTGCTTGATGCTAGCCTTTCAATCAACTGTTTAGCTTCATCTGGATACCTTGTCTTGAATTTCCAATCACTAGCAGCATCCAAAGCCATCTAATACCTCCATTCAATCCTGCTGAAGAAGATACTAATCAGCTGCACCTATGAGAACCCATGATGCGGACAATCTCTCTGGTATGCTTTGAACCTTACCCAAGCAGCTTTGTAAGATTTAGCAGGTCCTTGTCTAAAGGTGGAGAGCTTAATCCTCAGCTCATCAGACATCGCATCATCATAAAAGTATTTCAAGAATGCCACCTTGATGTCATTCCAGGTCTTTAGAGATCCTGTCTTGTGTTGCCTTAGCCAATGAGAAGCTTCCCCAGCAAGAGAGTAGGGGAAAAGCTTGCAGTAGAGATAGTCCTTTGTGACTCCATTAGCTTTGATACTTGTGACTATATCCTCAAAATGCTCAATATGCTCTTGAGGCTTCTCATGTGGCAAGTTCTGGAATGGTCTTTGTCCAACAAGAGCAAAGTAGGCAGGCTTCAGCTCAAAATCATTCCTTGGGAATGGAGGAGGAACAATTGCGGAGCGGTTCTCATAGAATAAGTCTGGTCTGTTGAAGTCCGCAAGAGTCTTGACAAGCTCTCCATTGTTGTCCCTTCTGCCCTGAAGAATCTGTTGGTCATTACCATCCAAATCCGCACCATTCGCACCGGTTATGGCATTGCGTCAATCGACGCCAATGTTGAGTCGGTCGATGCCTTCATGGTTGTGTCGATCGATGCCATCGTTGCATCGGTCGACGCAACCTGCATTCTCATTGACCACGACAAGTTCTTCCTGAATAACCCGTCCATTAGCATCAAGTTTTTGGCCTTGTTTGTTGTGCACATGACCCTCTTGATCCCTCAAAACTCCAGCCTCAGCAGGTCTCAATATGATTGTATTGGCCATTTTTGCTGACTTGACTGCTTTTGTGTTATCACACTCTAGTTGTCCTAACTCTTGGTTTGTAAGCTTAACAACTGGACCAGTAGGATTTTTCCTGGTGCTAGGCTTAGGCATGTATCTAAAACACACAAGAGAAAATAAACAAAAGCGTGCGAGTAAAATAGAAAAAGAAAAATTTAGACAAAATCAAAGACTTTAATCTAATGGTGAATCAAAAGAGTCCCCGACAACGGCGCCAAAATTTGATATGCTCACATTGTAATACCCTAATGGTACTAACAGCGTGCGAGTAAAATAGAAAAAGAAAAATTTAGACAAAATCAAAGACTTTAATCTAATGGTGAATCAAAAGAGTCCCCGACAACGGCGCCAAAATTTGATATGCTCACATTGTAATACCCTAATGGTACTAACAGCCTTGCAGTTGTAATACTCTAAGGGTCAAATCCACGGAGACTCTATATCACACAATAGACTTATTACTCTTTTAATTATGCTAAATAAAAATATTAAATTAAAAATAATGCAAAAACAGAATTAAAAGTGTTGTAAATTCAAAGGATCAAAGAGCTACGCCTAGGGAAATTCTCAGTAATTTATGGAATATTAAATCAATCAATAAATTAGGACTCAAGAAATTAAAAATCAGATCTAGAACTCTAAACACTCTTGTGAAATAAATCAGTTATCACTGCAAATATTATCTAAATTTAAAACCAGAAAATCCATATCTCTTTGCAAAAGGTTAAAAATCAGCTTTAAAAACAAGTTTAGATTGTTCACAAAATTATTAAATCAAATCTCTTTGCAAGAAATATTTTTTTTCGTCAAAAGGTTTAATCAGGAAAATCAATTATATTCTCATATCAATTTATTTTCCTAGGTATTAATTCCAGGTGATCAATCAAGAATTAATATGAAGAACAACATAAGATGAAGATCATAGAAAATAATGAATCCTAAAATTAATAGATCTAATAAACCATAAAACCCCAATGAAAAACTCTAAACCTAACAAGCAAACTACTCAAACATGTTTAATGAAGAACAAAACATCTTTTCTGAATAATAAGCAATTGATATTAAGAAGTAAGAAGGGAGTTCAAGAATCTTCTCTCTACAGATGAAATCAGATCTGTCTCTCCCAAAAGCTCTCAATCAAAAAGGTGGCTCGAATCAAAATTGCTAGAAAATAATTTAGGTCTAAACAATGACCATAAAAATCCTATAAATACTCTAAAACATGTCTCGGGCCTAAATTGCAGATAAGGGAAACTTGGGCAAATTTTGTAAATCTTCTAAAGCTTTGTGGAGAAAACTTCCGATTAACTTGTGGCATCTGCATCAATCGATGCTTTGGTTGCATCGGTCAATGCATACTCTTAAACTCGTCTCCCAGCTTCGTTGATCAGCCTTCATGCTTTGATTATGCTTCAAATCATCCTCTTTTAGCTCCTTACTGTTCCATCCATGCCAATGAGTACCTAAACCTATAAAACTCAAAAACAACCTAGAAAACAAATCAAAAGACTCAAAAAGCACACTTATACCATGGTTAAAAACCATGATATATGAAACAACCCGTTTTTTTTTTAAGATAAATACAATATATAATTAAGCATCCCATACTACTTAATTAAACCAGCCAAACAACAATTCAACAATAAACCAACAACAACCAACATGCACAACGGAAACATACCAACAATACAGAACCAACATATCATCAATGCAGTAACATTCCTAACTATTCTATCCAACAACCTAACATAACTCTATCCAAGGTTCCATCAACACAAACACCAAAAACCAACATCACAAAACCGAGACCCTAGATCATCCTCCTCCTCATTGCCATGATTCCACGCTACACATTCATTACCTGCACCACAAACAACAATTGAGATGCGTGAGTATTACCAGAAATACCCAGTGAGGCGATCCTCCCATCTACAAGCTATACACACAAGCAAATTGAGAGTACAACCACAAATAAAACATAACAAACCAGTCATTGCACAAGTCACCCAATAACACATGCACAACACCTACATATCATCACACAAAACAAGTCATACAACCCAATCGCTCAGATAAGCTCATGGTCACGCACTCACCTTATCAAACTGATTATAACAACGAATACAACCAGTTGAGACTCTCCAAACGTCTGAAACAGCCCAGCAATTCCCTACAACAAGCCATACAACCGAAAATGACTTATAGCAAAACTGGATAGAAACATCAGAAAAGAACAGTCTCAAAGACGAAACCCAAAAATAAACCGTTAACTATTAATCCCTCTGGTGAACAGCTAGCCCTAGACGTCACAAAGCTTCCCATAAAATCTCGTGCCGATCAGGAACCAGCCGAGACCACGATCTCAGTTACAATCCCCGATGGTTCCAACTCGCGTCTGAGAAAACATGTCTCACGAAACTGACAATAACTCATCGAGTTTAAATCTAAATCTACTTCTGTAAAAAGGAGAATGACGATGAAAGACTTGGGAATAAACCTACCAAATTTTATTACCTTTTACAACAATTTGTTATGTCGAAACTGTTTCCTCCCAAACCCTAACGATTCTGCTCCCTTTTACTTTAAACACTAAAATCAAGTTTGGTCTCCCTTCTCTTCTTCTCACACGTGAATGAACACTTCTTCTCTTTTTTTCTTTCTGTCATTGACGACAATAAGAGGAAGGAGGCGTCCTCTAGTTAACAAAAAGGGTTTTTGGTTTTAATTAAATTAAACCGAGATTTACCTAAACCAGAATTTAATTAAATCATCCTTTGATTTAATTAATAAATGGACCAGCTTAGTAAACCAACTGGAAACTAAACCGAATCCACTCCAATTCTCGATATATACTTCAAAATTTCATAATTTCTTGGGACACGGGCGTTACAATTCTCTCCCTCTAACAATAGATTCATCCTCGAATCTGAATACACCTCAGCTCATATGCAAAACTCCTCCAAAAACCGTCGCAATGGTTCGCACCATCCAACCATACGGTCTACCGCAACCAGGAAACCACTGGTCTACACAAAGTTCTGACCCCACTGATCAATCCAAACCATACTCTCCCAATCATCACCACTCAGGTCCCCCCGACCAGCATACACCTGACCCTCCCGGTCAACACATAGAAAACCCCGAGACTGAACCCCCATCAATCCCGAGATCCGCTTCCGATCTCAACCATAACCCTGAGATTGAACCCCCATCACTCTCATAAATCCACATCCGGTTACCATGCTTATCTTCACGTCCTTGACACTTTTGCCACCAACTCATCTGCTCTTAGGTCGCAACCTTCAAGCCATACCGATCACACTCTCAGACCCCCTGTCTTTGAGCCATACCGTCTCACCCTCGGGTTGTCACCCTTGAGATCACGGTACCAGGAGAACCCCCATCTCCTCAGGAGAACCTTCATCTCCTCTGCCACCCTCATGACCGCAATCTCTCGAGCTATCGGTATCTAGGGAACCCCCCGTACCCTCAAGAGAACCCCCATCTCCTCATGAGTTGTTCAAGACCCCCCGTCCCTCTAGCAAACGGTCATAACGTCTATAAGCATTTTCCAACCTGGACAACCCCCGTGATCCGCGTAGAACATCTCAATGTCCTACCAACCCCATATCCTCTCTGAGAATATCACCACTGCCATGGCCACCCCCAGGCCTCACTACTAACATCTCAACTCCTCGGTGTTTACAAACACCCTTTCCACTAATATACAAGTTCTAACTATTCATAGAACTTTCTGTTTTTAAAAACTTTCTATGCATGGCAACTTTCCAATTATAGAATTTCCGAGCGATTTTCTTTTCCACAAGATTCACAAATTCCAAAAACCAAATAACTGCATTTTATTAAAACCTCAAGTGCGATAAACGTTTACAACTCCAAACGAAAATACATAGCTGAAATAAAAAGAAACAGAAGCCAAACTAAACTCCTGGTTGAGCACTCGGTCCTCCCTTCGGTTGTGCCGCACCCCCCATCATCTGCCTCAACTTAGGACAGAAAGGCCTGATGTGCCCCTCCTCTCCACAATGGTAACACGATCGACGATATTCTTGTGGATCACCTTTCTTTGGACAGTCTACCAACCTGTGGTTCTTGCTCCCACATCCAAAGCACCCTTGCCCACCTGGTTGCATACCAGACGTGTCTTCCCGCTTCCTCTTATGCCTTTGCTCCGACTTTTTACCCTTGTTTGGATTGTTCTGCTCCAAAATCTCCTCTGCCTGAACCGCTGGACTGACCACCACTGACTATCCCCGGATATCCTGCTCAATCTCTGCTGCAGTCTCAACCAGCTCTGCACGCGTACCATAACTACGTCCCCTACAATAAACCCTCAAGTCATCACGAAGAGCCCTCATAAACCTCCTGATCTGGGCCTCCTCAGGCTCCATAGCCCGACCCCCATAACAAAGAAGTCGACTGAACTCCAAGTCCAGCTCCCGCACTGACCGTGTCCCCTGTGACAACTGAAGGAACTGCACCTCCAACCGGTCCAATGCCTCTCTAGGAAAATACTTGCGGTTGAACTCCAAGAAGAAGTCAGCCCAAGACATCTCCCTCTGCACTCTCCTAGCAGCCACCAATCTCCACCACACCTCAGCATCACCACTCAAATGATGGACCCCTATGTCCACCCAAAACTCCTCAGGACATCTCAGAGTATGGAAGTTACGTTCCACACTCGTCCTCCACGCATCCGCAATAGTAGGGCATGTACCACACGAAAACCTCTCAGTATAAAGTTTATGCATCTCCTTTAGCATAGACAAATAACGAGAATGAGCTCTAACATCCGCAACCACTGGCTGCTGCTCCTCCACCACCACTGGTGGCACTACCTGAGCCAGAGCCGGACCCAATCCTGGTATCCGCTCCAACAGCTGTATCAACAAGCCCGCCAGTTCCACAGGAGCCCCACCTGCTGGGATTCCCACACCCAGAACCCTAGCACCCCCCGCCACTTGAGCACCGACACCGCCCGCACCGACCCCCTCAGCGCCTACGGTCCTATCAATACCACCACCGACCACACTCATGGACCCCTCCTGGAAATCCTGCGACTCGCCGACACTCTCTGATGTGATCGCAGGACGCGACCTCGGCCAAGAAGACCAAGACACGCCGGACGTGACCGAGACGCCTGACCAAGACGCATCGGACGCGATTAGGACAACCTCTTCAGACGCGGCCAAGGCTCCAACAATTCTTCCCGGAGCCACCACACGTTCTAAAAGCTCAGCAAAGGCGGCCAAGCAGCGGCTTAACCTATTTGTCTGATCATTCGTCCAACACCAGCCATCCCATGAAGACTCCGAAGGCTCAGTCCGCTTAGTCTTCACTCTTACCCAAGAGTGAAGACGATCAAGTTGTTAAGCAAGGAAGTGTACTCTTTTTCCTCACTCCGGGTTTTTTCCCAACGGGTTTACCGGAGAAGGTTTTAACGAGGCATGGAGCTAAACGCACAACGCCTTGAGCCAAGTTGCTTCCCGCGCAAGGCCAAGGCGGTTTTCTCTTTTATCTCTTGTCTTTTGGTTTAAATTCAAACTTTGGGGAATATTCCTCTCTTGATGCTTTGGCTTTTGAACATTGAGAGAGTTTGTGGCTAGCGTGTTAGTCAAAAGGTGGCGACGTGTTCTCTTTGCAAGCAGAACACGTCAAAGGATGATGTGCGGATCAAGATGAGTCGCGTGTCCTTAAGCCCCTATCTAGACCTAACTATTTAAACTCCTCTTAGGCCTTTGTTCCTCTTTTAGACTTGTATGAAAATAAAACTTTTCTTCAAGAGAGATTCTTGAAACTTGTCTCACTCTTCTCTTTCTTCAATCCGGAATTGAACCTTGAGAAAACCCTAACAAGCCTCGAACCGGGTTTGACCTTGTTAGAGACCGTATCAAGAGGAGAGCCAAACCTCTTGTGTCGTCTCTCGATCCACTTTCATCTCATCCTCACTTCACTTCCACCTTTCCATCTTCGCAACCTCGAGTTCTCTTCCATAAGTCCTCGAGTCATCATCGTTCCATCTCGACTTCTTGCCCCCATTGCATCCGCCACTTCCATCCGATAGCCGCATCCGGACATATCCGTTCGACGGGAAGAGACCTCACGAACGTATTCCAGAACGGCTCGTTCGAATCGTATCAAACTCCGTTTCCCTCGTTTGTTTCACCTATAAATCCGAAGCCAAAAATCTTTGTCGAGGAAAGTTTCACCGTTCGGGAGTTGACCGAGAGTTCAAACCGCGGCCGTACCGCAACCGCGTCTCCGGCTCACATCAGCTTGGTATCAGAGCTTTAAAAAGCTCGTGTCAGGTTGTTTCGTTTCAAAACTCATCTCTTCGTTTCAAGCTTTAATCTTTTAGTCTTTTGTTAGCAAAGCTTGCATCTTTCGTTTCATAGGAACCGTTTGTTCAATTGGTTTAATTTGGTGCATGTTTGGTGTTGTTCTTTGTTTGTCTGGGGTGTTAGTTTTCGATTTTGTTCATCGTGTTCATATTATTGTTCGACTGTGTTCTTGCGAGTCTACTTTTAGATCGATAAAGCTAGGAGTGTGCTTTTGTTTACGCGTTTTTGATTTTTTGGTCCTAAAGAAGTTCTTGTCGTTTTGCACTTTTGCTTTTGCTTTATTTGCTTTAGTCTTAGGATTTGAATGTGTCATAGCTGCTTTCCATCTTTGGTGACGAAACAACAACTTGTGTGGTCCTTTTGAACGAGTGAAGCTCACTCGTGTGTGCTTTTTATGTTTACCTTGCGAGGTTTAAATTCAAGTTTCACCGCGAAGCCGCACCACGTCACCAACGACCAGTCCGTACGATGGCCGAAGAAGTTCCACCAGCGCCACCAGAGATTGGTGTCACCCTCTCCGCGTTACGCACTGGTCAAGAACAGCTCGCCGATCGACTTGCAAGGACTGAGCTCATGAACCCTCCCCACGAGGATCCGCTACCCGCAAGGCGACCACGACGCGAGCCCTTGAGTGATCAATCAGACGAGGACTACAAACCGAGGCCATGCCGACGAAACCGATACGACGACCAATACGACAAAGTTCCACGCTACCACGAGACAGCGCCCAAGATGATTGCACCCACGTTGGCGGGTAAATCCGATCCAGAGGCCTACCTCGAGTGGGAGAGCCGCATGGAGCATCTATACTTCTGTCACGCCTATCCGGAGCTACGCAAGGTCCAGTACGCCGTGGCTCAGTTCACCGACCACGCTCTCACCTGGTGGGATCGCCTAGAGGCTGAGCAGCGTCGCAACCGAGAACAACCTATCACCGTATGGGAAGTTCTCAAGGTTGAGATGCAAAGACGTTTTGTGCCTCCGTTCTATCAGCGTGAACAACAAAAGAAGTTTCGGAGGCTTACGCAAGGCACACGATCGGTTAAAGAGTTCTATGAGGAGTTTGAGCATTTGCGCAACCGGTTGCAAGTCGACGACTCCGAAGAGTCTCTTATGGCTCAGTTCTTGGAAGGTTTACAAGAGCGCATCGCGCGCATGGTCGAGCGCCAGCCCTACCAAACGTTCGAGGAGTTGTGGCACCTCTCGATGCAAATAGAGAGTCAAATCAAGAGAAAGAGTGCCTCTGCGCCCCGTGGCCGAACTCAAGGAGTTTCAAATTGGACTCCTAACGCATCACCATCGAACCGATTGCCAGAGAAGCCAAAGGCGACCAGTGCGGACTCGAGATTTAAACCAAGGGAGCCGGCCACCAATGAGCGCCAAGATCCGCGACGCAGCACCACCGACGTCCGGAGCCGCGACATTGTGTGTTTCAAATGTTAAGGGAGAGGCCACTACGCTCGAGAGTGTACGAACGCGCGAACAATGATTCTGACCGAGCCTGGCGGGATCGAGTCCGACAATGAGGCCACCGAGGAGAACGCCCGAGGAGAGGTTGACTTGGAGGAAGTTGTTGCTGAGCCCGAAGTTGGAGAGCTGCTGATGATACGCCGCATCCTGAACGCAAGCGCAGCCACCGACGACGCCAATCAACGCGACAATATCTTCCACACGAGGTGCACTGTAAGTGGTCGCGTTTGTGGCTTGATAATAGACGGAGTTTCTTGCACTAACGTGGCAAGTGCCAGTCTTGTCAACAAACTTTCTCTTGAAACCACAAACCACCCCCACCCTTACCGATTGAAATGGTTGAACGATAAGACCGTGATCCATGTAAAAGAACAGGTCACGGTCTCATTCAGTGTTGGTCTGTATAAGGACCAAGTCCTATGCGACGTAGTGCCTATGCAAGCTAGCCACCTCTTATTGGGGCGTCCATGACAGTTAATTAAGTGCACTACGCATTGTGGCCATACGAACCAATATTTCTTCGTTCATGACAACAAACGCATTTGCTTGAAACCCTTGAGTCCCACGCAAGTGCATGAAATGCAAAACAAATTGTCTAAGGACTCGAACGACAAAAAGAACTTATTGGTTCAATATAGTGATGTTAGAAAGTCCATTAGGGACTCTGGCCAAGTGTTATTGATGGTTTTTCGAGATGTGCTGAGGTTGGAGCTGGTCACATTGCTTTCACAATCAAGGGGAAGAAGTATGAGCTTTCAATGAAGAAGATAGCAAATGTGTTTGGTTTTGACGTTGGGAGCAATAGGAGCTTGAGGATTCCAAGAGAAGAACTCTATGCTGTTTGGGAAACCATTGGGGACAACAAACTCTACTCATCCTCCAATTCCAAGAGTTCAAGGATAAGGAGCCCAGTCCTAAGGTACTTCCACAAGGCCTTAGCAAACACTTTCTTTGCTAGGAAGGAGACTGGAAATATCAATGAGGGTGAGCTTAAGATGATTGACATGGCTCTCAATGGGATCATCCTCAAGGCAAGAGATGGAACCATCATTCTTGGGAGCACTGTGGAGACTGACCTAGCAATGGTGCTCATTGACCACATGATTTACTTGAGAAGTTGGGTGGGCAAGTTGGAGAACAAAGGCTCAAGAGGAGCACTAACCATTGGAGACATCATTACTCCAATTCTACAAGCTGCCAAGGTCCCACTTAGAGGAGAAAGGGTCTCACCAAGATGGATTGACACAAGCTATCTCACCTCTACTCTCATCCTAGCAAAGGAGATGCATCAAGGGAATCACATCTTCAACTTTGAGCTTCCAACACTTGGGAAGAAGCAATTCATCTTGCCTAACCAAGAGCTCACCACCATTCAAGAAGGAGCTAACATTGACTTTTGGCCAGCTAAGGAGCACTTGTTTGATGGGATAGTTCAACCTAGAGTTGAAGAAGCTGGAAATGCACAAATAGCTGATGGGGAGGAGCAGTTTTACTTTGAGGATTATGAGCCCAACCCAAGGGATAGTAGAGGAGTGAGGGAAAATAGCAAGAGGTTGACACTTTTGCAAAAGTGGAACAAGTGGCATGGGAAGAGGTTTGATAAGCTGAAGAAGAAGGTGACCAACATGGCTAAGTGAAACAAGTATTTTGGTGGTGGTTGGAGTGAGATGGATGATGAATGTATGCAATGAATGGATGGATGGTAAGGTGTTTCAATTCCCCTTATGCAGTTGCAGTATAAGAGGTGTCAATCCAATCTGAGTGTTTGTGAACAGTCAATATATGCATAAAGATCTAATTTAAGCCAGATGTAAAGGATGTTTGTCACTAACAATCCTATGATGAAAATGTAAAGTGCAGAAAGTAAACTATAAGAACTAAGATCTAAATGCAAATGAAACAGGATGATTATGACAGTAATGATGCAACCAACAGAAGTAGAAACTATGCTAATGAACTAATGCAAGATAAGTAATGAACAAGATACTAAGTAAATGCAACAGAAATGCAAATAGAATGAAACAAGACAATCACAAAGCATAAACAAGAGTTCTGGGGATGAACTCGAGCAAGCACTCGACCGAGTGTAGGTCGAGTGAGTGGTCGAGCTGGACTAAACGCAGAAACAGAGCAATGCAATAAAAACAGAGTAATGCAAAGACGAATCAAACTACAATCAAGCAACAAGATTAAGACTGTAAAATCAATAAACAAGGAAGGACTTGAGGAGGGATTCATGGGCTGGACTAATGATTGAGGCTATCTAACTTGATCAACAAATCTCAAACAACATGAGCTAATCTCTAGACATATGTATCTAAGACAAGTTTCTCCCACTCTCATGGTCAAGAAACAATCAAACCTATGCATTTCTAGACTTGCTCTCACATAGTAAAGAATCTACACAAGCATGCAGTAAGAAATATGTCTCATACCAAACAAAACCTCTAATCTCTTAGCAAGCAAGATGGTAAGCTCTAGATCTAGCCTTATCTATGCCTCTTAAACATTGGTGTGATGCTAAGATGCTTGAAATCAGATCCTATCCTCTCAGATATAGGATCAGCATTAAGAACATCTACCCTAGAAGAGATCTACAACAATCAAGCTTGATCAAGCCAAACAGACCTCATTCACAGCCTCCCTATCTCACATCCTCCCTAACCCATCCTCAAGATCCTAAGCTACTACTCACAAGAACACATGATGAACATCAAAATCATAAACCCAGAAAATATTGAAACTTGCATCATTAGAAAGATGAAACAAAGATCTACAATATTGAAAAAGAAATGAAACTTGAATTCTCAATATTAAGAAAGTCATGAAACTAACAATATTGAAGAATTTAGTCTTTTTCAAGTACAAGATCTAGGAAATAAAAAAGGCAAAAAGAATAAATCCCAAAAAGGGTAAATACTAGGTTTAGAGAATATCTAAAAAGCTGAATACTTTTGTGGTTGCAGGTACAAGGCTTTATATAGGAGGGGAGTGGAAGCCCTAAAAATACCTAAAAACAAAATAGTCAACGGCTCGGTCAACTCGACCTGTGCTCGGTCGAGTGGCAGGTCGAGCTGGCTTCTCTCGTGTGTTCTCCACTCGGTCGAGTCCTCCTCAGCACACGGTCGAGTGTCTGGTCGAGTGTGCGGTCGAGTTGGACTCCGGACCTTGTTATTTCAGCCTTAACTCTCTTGCTTTCCCTTCATGATTGCTTCACTTCTTCCTCAGCATTGCTTCCATGCTCCTTGAGCTTCAAAATCACCTGTTTATGCATGAAAAGATGCAAATGCAATGCAACTAAACTCTAATGCATGATTAGTCCTAAAGCTATGCAATAATGGTGAAAATGGATAGCAAAAGATGCAAAAGATGTGAATATACTAAGGGAAAACAGGGTAAAATATATGAACATCAACACCCCCAAACTTAGTCTTTGCTTGCCCTCAAGCAAATAAGCAAGACATAAGAAGGTAAGTGAGGTTTGAAAGTGGGATCTCAGCTCCTAAAGCTTGCAAATAGACCATCTAGAATCAATGTCCAAGTTACTAGTACTATGATGCAAGTTGAATGAGCTGTACTTAAAGACTTTAGACAAGCATATCACAACCTTTACTGATTTGAGCCTTAGATATCCACATGCATTCAAATCAACCATTTCCTTTAACATTCATTAATCAAGAACATGAATCAATTCTATGCAATGCTTAAACTCATTTGGCTTGGAGGTAAAGGCTTTGAGACAATGATGGTCTCTTTTTAGAGTGGGGCTTATCAATATCAAGGTTCTCTCATAAAAAATGGATTGAGCTTTAGAAGAATGCTAAAGGTAAGAACACCTAGACACATACAAGAATAAAACCTTGTCTACCCAAAGTGTTTATCCTAGCAATCTAAACCCAAATGATCCTAGTGCTACCCTTTAACTTCTTCTTTTCTCTTTCACCCTTTTCTCTTTTGGTTTTCAAGTCTTAGGAGAGGTTTCTTATTTGATCTTTCTAGTGGGATGGGGGATTCTTACTTATTTGCTATGGTTCTCTTTTCTTCTTATTCTTAAGACATACAAGCTTTTTGCTAGACTTTTCTTTTCTTTCTTTTCTTTTCTTTAACTAGAACCATCTTCAACAATTTTTTTTACTTCCCATCCTTTCACTAGACTTTAGCTTTTACTTAAACACACTCTCCTTTTAAAGACTCTACCCTTTTTCTCTTCCTCTTTTTTTTCTCTTTTCTTTCTTTAACTGCCAAGTCCCAAACCCAACAAATGAACCACCTAGTCCTATCTAGTTTGAAAAATGCAAACTAGAACTACACAAGGCTTTACTCTTGTCAGTTCAAACCTAACACTTTCTACCAAGCTCAATCCCAAAAATAGGCCTCACACACTCAAGAATAAACATGGCTTGAAAGAAGGGTTGGTTAAGGGTAGGGAAACTGATTCTTAATGAGGAAATCAGCTACTTGGATCAACAAGAGTGGTAAAAAGGAGAAAGATGATCCAAATATGTATATGGTATCCATGAGTTTAAAGCAATGCACACATTGATAATTGAAAGTCAATATTAGGTTCTTATAGATAGGAAATGGCATCAAATCACAACATGCTTCAATTTAGACCAAATGCAATGCAGGAATTCAATGCTTGGTTCAATCTTATGCTTCTAACCACTCAACTAGCATCAAAGTACTATTAACTTGGGCATTGATCCTAGTTTGGTGAATCTAGCAAGCTAACAAGGAAATACTCATCATAGATCCCTAATGCAAGCAGTCCTATATGATAAACAAAATACTTGAATATGCAATGCAAACTACATGAACACCCTTTTTTTATAAAGATTTTTGCAAAAAAGTTTCAAATTTTTAGGGTTTTTCTATGCCTTAGATGCTATGCAAATACTAACATGATGATGCTAAAAATTTGAAATAAGAAAACAAAACACAATGTCAAATGCTATCTCAAACCCTCCCCCAAACTTAAATCACACAGTCCCTTGTGTGAAAGAAATTTGTTTGAGGATTCAAGACTTAAAACAAAACACACAATATGAAATGCAATGGAATTTACAATGTAAAGGTGATAGTGTTACCTCAAGGATTGGAGAAGAAACTATCCACATCCTCCTGCATGCTATCAAATGTGTAGCTGGGGTCTTGTTGGTGACTTGGAGATGGGGATTGGGGCAGCTCGACGATGGCGACCGACCGTGACTCAGTCGAGTGCATGTCCGAGTGGGGGGGTCGAGCAGGACTGCGGATGCCATAATTCTGTCCTTGCTGCTGGGAGAACTGTTGGTAGAACTGGTGGTAGAGTGCTGGATCCATGAAGTATTGGGGTGGGATGGGAGGGTAACCTGGATAAGCAGCTGGAGGTGGGAAGCCATATGGTTGTCTGGGCTGGAACTCGGTCGAGTACGTCGGTGGTGCTCGGTCGAGTGGGCGCTCGAGTGACCCGGTCGAGTGCCTCGAAAGCTGCTGTTCTCGGGTACTTGAGCTCCTCTTCCTCTGATTTGGCTCATACATTGAAGCCCTAGCTGGTTCCACAGGATTCGCAACCCTTGAAAGTGCTCTAGTTGAGCTACTTCTCCTCAAAGGGCTTGAATGGCTAGGAGATGAGTTTCCACTCTTCAGCTCAGCAATCTCCTTCTTTAAGCCTTTGATAGACTTAGCCATGTTGGTCACCTTCTTCTTCAGCTTATCAAACCTCTTTCCTTGCCACTTGCCCCACTTTTGCAAAAGAGTTAACCTCTTGGCATTCTCCCTCACTCCTCTACTATCTCTTGGGTTGGGCTCATAATCTTCAAAGTAGAACTGCTCCTCTCCATCAGCTACTTGTGCATTTCCAGCTTCCTCAACTCTAGGTTGAACCACTCCATCAAACCAATGCTCCTCAGCTGGCCAAAAGTCAATGTTGGCTCCCTCTTGAATGGTGGTGAGTTCTTGGTTAGGCAATATGAGTTGCTTTTTCCCAAGTGTTGGAAGCTCATAGTTGAAAATGTGGTTCCCTTGATGCATCTCCTTGGCTAGGATGAGAGTAGAAGTGAGGTAGCTTGAGTCAATCCATCTTGGTGAGACACTTTCTCCTCTAAGTGGAACTTTAGCAGCTTGAAGGATTGGAGTGATGATGCCTCCAATGGTAAGTGCTCCTCTTGATCCTTTGTTTTCCAACTTTCCTACCCAACTTCTCAAGTAAACCATGTGGTCAATGAGCACCATTGCAAGATCAGTCTCTACAGTGCTCCCAAGGATGATGGTTCCATCTCTTGCCTTGAGGATGATCCCATTGAGAGCCAAGTCAATCATCTTTAGCTCTCCCTCATTGATGTTCCCAGTTTCCTTCCTTGCAAAGAAGGTGTTTGCAAGAGCTTTATGGAAGTACCTTAAGACTGGGCTCCTTATCCTTGAGCTCTTGGAGTTGGAGGATGAGTAGAGCTTGTTGTCCCCAATGGTTTCCCAAACTGAATAGAGCTCCTCTCTTGGTATCATCAAGCTCCTATGGCTCCCAACTTCAAATCCAAACACATTGGCTATCTTTTTCATTGAAAGCTCATGCCTCTTACCCTTGATTGTGAAGGTGATGTGACCAGCTCCAACCTCAGGATTTTTCCTTGCATATGTATGCAGCTTGACAGTGGCAAGGAACTCACAACTCTCCTCTTTGTAGCCCTCCATGCAAAGCCCCATAAACTTGGTGAGATTGCTCTTCTCAAAGAGATATTCTACATCCTCATCAATAGCAAGCTTCTGCATGGTCTCCTTGTGTGGATACCTAGTTCCCAAGAACTCCATCCTCATGAAAGCATCATAAAGCTGCCTCTTTGACAGCCCACAAGACTCAGCTTCTCCATCATCCATCAATTCTTCTTCTTCACTTTCTTCCTCACTCTCATTTTCACTTTCTTCTTGCTCAACTTCAACAGCTGGCCTCTTCCCCTTGGCCTTGTGTTTCCTCATAAACTCATTGAGAGTAGGCTCTCTTTCCTCCTCACTTTCGGTCCTCTCAGGATCTTCCTCAACTTGCTCTCTCCTTGGACGCGGCACCTGGCTCGACCGGCTGCTCGAACCACCACTCGGTCGAGTGGTCGATCGAGTGGTCCGTCGAGTGACTCTCCCAGCTTCACCTCTTGATTCAAGGTCAGCATCACGACGTTCCATGGAGCTTGCAGCGGTTTGGTGAGACTTCTTGGTTATCTTGGAAGACATTTTCAAAAGAAACTGAAGGGAATAGACTCAAAGCGCAAAGTTAATAGGTTAGTGACCCAAAAACTTGAAAGAACAAAGCTTGAGCAAGAGATGAACTTTGAAAGAGATTTTAAAGCTTGAATTTAAATGTTTTGAGCAAATGAGAGAATGTGAGAAGTATAGGATCGAGCAAGGACTATATAAAGAAGCTAAGGGGACAAGGAGACAAGGGTGGAGCGTCCATACCATTCAAATTTGAATTGGGAATCTTTGACTTGCTTTTGGCTGCCACTCGACCAGCACGTGGTCGAGCTCCTTGATCAATTTTGAAATTTCAAAATTTTTCCTTGTTCTTCCCTCCACTCGATCATTCTAGAAGAATGGGAATCAAATGGGCTTCAATTAGTATCCAGCTCGGCCGAGTACCTCTCGTGGCCTTGGTCGAGTGGGCTTGCGAGTCTCCTTCTCCAAGTCCAAATCTCTCTTTATCCAACTACATTCTTGTTAAGAAGCCTGTCCAACACAAACATAAAATAAAACACATCAAAACTACAAGGAAAATAAACTATATTTACAAAGGATACCTAAGGGACTTCCTCCCTAGTGAGCTTGTTTAGAGTCACTAAGCTTGACTTCTTATAGCTATTTAAGCTTGATTTGGAGACCAAGGAGGTGATAAACTCCCTCCTGGTTCTGCTTGATAACCTTGGTGTTCCTTCTTGATCACTACTTCCTTGACACTTGAACCATGTTTCTTCTTAAACTTGAGTTTTGGTCTTGCCTTCTTCAAAGACCTTTTGTTAAGCTGAACTTGAAGTTTCTTCACTAAACCAGCTAGCACTTGAACTGAACCCTTTAGCTTCTCCACTGAATCTTCTTGAAAGGTTAGCTTACCCCTTGAAGCAGTTTCCTCACTTGAGACCTCATGATCCTCCTTTCTTTTTATAGTGTAAGGTGGATCATATTTGGAAGGCAGATTAGTGGGATTGTTGATGTCAAACTTCATAGTGAAGTCTTCAGTCAGGTGGAGCTTGATAGTCCCCATCTTCACATCAATAACAGCCCCAGCTGTAGCTAAGAATGGTCTTCCCAAGATAAGAGGGTCTTTAGGCTCTTGTTCCATGCTCATGATTGCAAAATCAGTTGGGATCCTTGCTTCTCCTATTTTGATAGGGAGGTTTTCAATCACTCCAACCACATCCCTCTTGGATCCATCTGCTAGACTGACATAGAAGTTGCTATCCTTGAAGTCTTTATACCCCAACTTCTCAGCCACTGAATATGGCATCAAGCTCACTGAAGCTCCTAAATCACAAAGGCACTTATTGAAGTGCATGTAGCTGATGGAACAGGGTAAGTTGAATGAGCCTGGATCTTCAAGCTTTGTTGGGACAATAGCTTTTCCAATCTCTTTCAAATCCTTCATATCTTGGTCATGAGCCCTCTTCTTTGACATCTCAAGTAAAAATTATGATAGAGAGGGTATGGAGCATACTGTTCCAAAGCAGGTCCTCTCTCTTCTTCTTGGTAAGCAATGATGGCTTCTTGTATAGCCATCACTTCCTTCTTCTCAATAACAACCTCTTCCTTCAAGGCTTTCTCCTTCTCTTGTTGCAAAGCTATCTTCTCCTTTTTCTCAATGATCTCCCTCAATTCCCTTATCTTTTGAGCCTTGAAACGTCCTGGGAATGGTAGAGGCGGTTTGTAAGCAGGAGGAATGTATCTAGTAGGCTTAACAGCTTATGTGTCTCCAGCTCGATCGACCACTCGAGCATGCACACGGTCGAGTGGCTGTTCGAGTACCTGGTTGAGTGCAATGTCGAACTCCAGTTGCTTTGCTAAAACGTCATTTGGGGCTTCAGTAACTGATAAATTCCCCCAAACTTGGACTTCACTGTCCTCAGTGACTTCTTCCTCATGAACGTGAATGGCCTTGGCTGTGAACTCTCTTGGATTTTGAACAGCTTTTCCAGGGAGTTGGCTGGGTTTAGGAGCTGAAGTAGAGGCAATGTTACTCTCCATATACTTCACTCTTGAGTTAAGACCCTCAAACTTCATGTTTAGATCATTGTACTGTGATGTGAGTCTTTGATTCAACTCAGCAAACTGTTTGGCCTCCTCAATCTTTCCTTGTGTTTGCCCAATCAACAACTGTTGCATCATTGCCCTTAAGTCTTGTTCTTGGCCTTGGTTAGTCTGAAACCCTGGTGGGGGACACAATGGAGGCTGGAACACTTGATGTTGTTGTTTGGGGATGTAGTTTTGTTGCTGTGGAGGCTGTTGAGGTGGATAGACTTGGTCTTGAGGGTTGGCCACATTGGTACTCCTATAAGAGAGATTGTTGTTCTTGAAACCTCCTTGGTTGTAGCCTTTGAATCCTCCCTGGTTTTGCATGTAGCACAACTCAGCAAACTCAGTCTCCCCTTCTTTAACTGGAGCCTCTTCCTCACCAATGAAGTGAATAGACTTTTGTTGGCTAAGAAGGATCTTGTCAAGCTTCTCATTGACCATCTTCAAATCCCTCTTGTACTTGTCCTCTTGATCAGTTGATGATGACCTTATGGTTCTGTCATAGTCCTCATTATAGTTGCCATCTGATTGAGCAAGATTTTCAACCAACTCCCAGCCTTCTTCAACATTTTTGTTGAGGAAGTTTCCATTTGAGGCTGTGTCAAGAAGCATTCTGATCTTGGGAAGCACTCCTCTATACAAAGTGCTTAAAAGGGACTCATTGCTGAAGCCATGGTGAGGACACTGAGTCTGGAATCCTTTAAACCTTTCCCAAGCTTCACAAAAACTCTCATTATTCCTTTGAGCAAACCCAAAGATTTCATTTCTCAATCTAGCAGTTCTAGCATTGGAAAAAAATTTGGCCAAGAAAGCTTTTTTGCAAGCATCCCATGTGGTTATTGCTCCAGTAGGAAGAGTCTTCTCCCAAAGGTGAGCCTTATCTCCAAGTGAGAATGGAAATAGCCTTAACTTGAATCCATCCTCACTGACTCCATTGATCTTAGTGAGACCACATATCCTATCAAATTCATCAAGGTGGTCCAGGGGATCTTCCATTGGCAACCCATGGAACTTGTTGGCTTGAATCATTGAGATCAATCCACTTTTGATCTCAAAGTTGTTGTTGGCAACAGTAGGAGGCACAATACCAGCTCTCTGGTTATGTGTGTTTGGTGCATCTCCAGCACCAATGTTTCTTGCTCTTGGAGCTTGTTGATCTTGTTGCTCCATTAGCACTTGTTGTTCTTGTTCCTGATAGATCCTTGTTTTCTGCTGTCTCAGGTCCCTTGGTGGTTTGTTGATGTGATCAAGGAGTCTCTGAAGATTGTGAGGACCCTTGGACCTTGTTTGCATCAACAGAGTCGAGGACAGACTCGGACAGGCACTCGGTCGAGCACAGGCTCGAGTGGGTGGTCGAGTCGACTGGGAACTGATGTCTATTTGTATCCGGCTTCTGACTCGATCAGGTGCTCGAGCACACACTCGGTCGAGTGGTGGTCGAGTTGATGGTCGAGCTGGTACCTGAAACTCAATCACAAACAAGCAGAAGAAGAAACAAGATCAGTAGTGAACAAGTTGATAAACGAACTTAATCTTAGACTTTTATGGATCCTAATTGTCACAAAAACACACTCAAATAGGCAACGGCGCCAAATTGAAACAAGTATTTTGGTGGTGGTTGGAGTGAGATGGATGATGAATGTATGCAATGAATGGATGGATGGTAAGGTGTTTCAATTCCCCTTATGCAGTTGCAGTATAAGAGGTGTCAATCCAATCTGAGTGTTTGTGAACAGTCAAGATATGCATAAAGATCTAATTTAAGCCAGATGTAAAGGATGTTTGTCACTAACAATCCTATGATGAAAATGTAAAGTGCAGAAAGTAAACTATAAGAACTAAGAACTAAATGCAAATGAAACAGGATGATTATGACAGTAATGATGCAACCAACAGAAGTAGAAACTATGCTAATGAACTAATGCAAGACAAGTAATGAACAAGATACTAAGTAAATGCAACAGAAATGCAAATAGAATGAAACAAGACAATCACAAAGCATAAACAAGAGTTCTGGGGATGAACTCGAGCAAGCACTCGACCGAGTGTAGGTCGAGTGAGTGGTCGAGCTGGACTAAACGCAGAAACAGAGCAATGCAATAAAAACAGAGTAATGCAAAGACGAATCAAACTACAATCAAGCAACAGGATTAAGACTGTAAAATCAATAAACAAGGAAGGACTTGAGGAGGGATTCATGGGCTGGACTAATGATTGAGGCTATCTAACTTGATCAACAAATCTCAAACAACATGAGCTAATCTCTAGACATATGTATCTAAGACAAGTTTCTCCCACTCTCATGGTCAAGAAACAATCAAACCTATGCATTTCTAGACTTGCTCTCACATAGTAAAGAATCTACACAAGCAGGCAGTAAGAAATATGTCTCATACCAA
Organism: Camelina laxa; assembly: GCA_024034495.1. Taxonomy (NCBI): domain Eukaryota; kingdom Viridiplantae; phylum Streptophyta; class Magnoliopsida; order Brassicales; family Brassicaceae; genus Camelina; species Camelina laxa. Next base: position 32,465,377 of record CM043880.1, read on the forward strand.
ACAAAACCTCTAATCTCTTAGCAAGCAAGATGGTAAGCTCTAGATCTAGCCTTATCTATGCCTCTTAAACATTGGTGTGATGCTAAGATGCTTGAAATCAGATCCTACCCTCTCAGATATAGGATCAGCATTAAGAACATCTACCCTAGAAGAGATCTACAACAATCAAGCTTGATCAAGCCAAACAAACCTCATTCACAGCCCAGCCTAACCCATCCTCAAGATCCTAAGCTACTACTCACAAGAACACATGATGAACATCAAAATCATAAACCCAGAAAATATTGAAACTTGCATCATTAGAAAGATGAAACAAAGATCTACAATATTGAAAAAGAAATGAAACTTGAATTCTCAATATTAAGAAAGTTATGAAACTAACAATATTGAAGAATTTAGTCTTTTTCAAGTACAAGATCTAGGAAATAAAAAAGGCAAAAAAAATAAATCCCAAAAAGGGTAAATACTAGGTTTAGAGAATATCTAAAAAGCTGGATACTTTTGTGGCTGCAGGTACAAGGCTTTATATAGGAGGGGAGTGGAAGCCCTAAAAATACTAAAAGACAAAATAGTCAACGGCTCGGTCAACTCGACCTGTGCTCGGTCGAGTGGCAGGTCGAGCTGGCTTCTCTCGTGTGTTCTCCACTCGGTCGAGTCCTCCTCAGCACACGGTCGAGTGTCTGGTCGAGTGTGCGGTCGAGTTGGACTCCGGACCTTGTTATTTCAGCCTTAACTCTCTTGCTTTCCCTTCATGATTGCTTCACTTCTTCCTCAGCATTGCTTCCATGCTCCTTGAGCTTCAAAATCACCTGTTTATGCATGAAAAGATGCAAATGCAATGCAACTAAACTCTAATGCATGATTAGTCCTAAAGCTATGCAATGATGGTGAAAATGGATAGCAAAAGATGCAAAAGATGTGAATATACTAAGGGAAAACAGGGTAAAATATATGAACATCACTAAGTCTATCAAGGGCTTAAAGAAGGAGATTGCTGAGTTGAAGAGTGGGAATTCTTCACCTACACCATCTAGCCGTTTGAGGAGGAGTAGCTCAACTAGAGCACTTTCAAGAGTTGCAAACCCCATGGAACCAGCTAGAGCTTCAATGTATGAGCCAAATCAGAGGAAGAGGATTTCAAGTACCCGAGAACAACAATTTTCGAGGCACTCGACCGGGTCACTCGACCGGGCACTCGAGCACCCACTCGACTGAGCACCCCAAATGCACTCGACCGAGTTCCAGCCCAGATCACCCTATGGCTTCCCACCTCCAGCTGCTTATCCAGGCTATCCAGGTTACCCTCCCATCCCACCTCAATACTTCATGGATCCAGCTTTCTACCAGCAGTTTTACCAGCAGCAAGGACAAGATTTTGGCACACGCGGTCCAGCTCGACCCCCCCCCACTCGAGCACGCACTCGACCGAGTCACGGTCGATCGCCATCGTCGAGCTGCCCCAATCTCCACCTCCAAGTCACCAACAAGCCCTCACCTACTCTTTTGACAGCATGCAAATGGATGTGGACAACTTCTTCCACAACCCTTGAGGTACCACCATCACCTTCACTTGTAAATATCATTGCATTTGAAATTGTGTTTTGTTTTTGGTCTTGAATCCTCTTACAAATTTCTTTCACACAGAGGACTGTGTGATTTAAGTTTGGGGGAGGGTTTGAGATAGCATTTGACATTGTGTTTTGTGTTCTTATTTCAAATTTTTAGCATCCTCATATTAGTATTTGCATAGCATCTAAGGCATAGAAAAACCCTAAAAATTTGAAAATTTTTTGCAAAAATCTTTATAAAAAAAAAAAAGAGCGTTCATGTAGTTCGCATTGCATATTAGGATCTTGTTTAGCATGTTTCATGTAGGATTGTATAATATTTGCATTAGGGATCCATGATGAGTTTTGCCTTGTTAGCTTGCTTAATCACTAGGCTAGGATCAATGCCCAAGTTAATAGTTGGGTGGTTAGAAGCATAAGATTGAACCAAGCCTTGAATTCCTGCATTGTATTTGGTCTAAATTGAAGCATGTTGTGATTTGAAGCCATTTCCTACTTATAAGAACCTAATATTGACTTTCAATTATCAATGTGTGCATTGCTTTAAACTCATGGATACCATATACATATTTGGATCATCTTTCTCCCTTTTACCACTCTTGTTGATCCAAGTAGCTGATTTCCTCATTAAGAATCAGTTTCCCTACCCTTAACCAACCCTTCTTTCAAGCCATGTTTATTCTTGAGTGTGTAAGGCCTATTTTTAGGATTGAGCTTGGTAGAATGTGTTAGGTTTGAACTGACAAGAGTAAGACCTTGTGTAGTTCTAGTTTGCATTTTCCAAACTAGATAGGACTAGGTTGTTTGACTTTTGGGTTTGGGACTTGGTTGGTTTGAAAAAGAAAAGAAAAGAGGAAAAAGAGAAAGAAAAAGGGTAGAGTCTTTAAGCAAAGTCTAGTGAAAGGATGGGAAGTAAAATTTTTTATTAAAGATGGTTGTAGTTGAAGAAAAGAAAAGAAAAGTCTAGCAAAAAGCTTGTATGTCTTAAGAATAAGAAGAAAAGAGAACCATAGCAAATAAGTAAGAATCCCCCATCCCACTAGAAAGATCAAATAAGAAACCTCTCCTAAGACTTGAAAACCAAAAGAGAAAAGGGTGAAAAAGAAAAGAAGAAGTTAAAGGGTAGCACTAGGATCATTTGGGTTTAGATTGATAGGATGAATTCTTTGGGTGCGTTTGGGTAGACAAGGTTTTGTTCTTGTATGTGTCTAAGTGATCTTAGATCTTTGCTTTGGGTGCCTTAGATATTGAGAAATTGAGTTTGATTCTTTCTCTAGTATTGTAGATCTTTGCTTTATCTTTCATTTGATGCAAGTTTCAATATTTTCTGGGTTTATGACTTTGATGTTCATCATGTGTTCTTGTGAGTAGTAGCTTAGGATCTTGAGGATGGGTTAGGCTGGGCTGTGTTTGAGGTTTGTTTGCTTTGGTCAAGCTTGATTGTGGTAGAATCTCTTCTAGGCTAGATGTTCTTAATGCTAATCCTGAACTGAGAGGTTAGGGTTTGATTTCAAGCATCTTAGCATCACACCAATGTTTAAGGAGCATAGATAAGGCTAGATCTAGAGCTTACCATTAGGCTTGCTAAGAGATTAGAGGTCTTGTTTGGTATGAGACATATTGCTTAATGCCTGCTTGTGTAGATTCTTTTCTATGTGAGAACAAGTCTAGAGATGCATAGGTTAGATTGTTTCTTGCCATGAGAGTGGATTAAACTTGTCTTAGATATATATATCTAGAGATTAGCTCAACGTTTGCTTGAGATTTGTTGGCCAAAGTTAGATGACCTCATTCATTAGTCCAGCCCATGAATCCCTCCTCAAGGCCTTCCTTGTTTATTGATATTTAAGTCTAAATCCTGCTGTTTGATTGTAGTTTGATTCGTTCTTGTGTTGCTCTGTTTTTCTTGCATTGCTCTGTTTTATGGATTTGTCCAACTCGACCCTGCACTCGATCTACACTCGATCGAGTGCTTGCTCGAGTTCATCCCCAGAACTCTTGTTTATGATTTGTAGTTGTCTTATCTTATCTCTTGTTTCATTTTAGTTGCATTTCTGTTGCATTTACCTAGTGTCCTGTTCATTACTTGTCTTACATTAGTTCATTAGCATAGTTTCTATTTCTGTTCTTGTTTCATAATTGCTATAATCATTCTGTTTTATTTACATTTAGCATCTAGTTTTAATAGTTTTGCATTCTGCACTTTACATTTCACCATAGGATTGTTAGTGACAAACATCCTTTACATTTGGCTTGACTTAGACATTTGTGCATATCTTGATTGTTCACAATCTCTCAGATTGGATTGACACCTCTTATACTGCAACTGCATAAGGGGAATTGAAACACCCTGCCATCCATTCATTTCATATCTCACCATCACTTACATTCATCTCTCACACCCACAAATATTTGTGTTTCATCTTCAATTGTGGTTTTTTTTTTGTTTTTTATTGTTAGCTTGTGTATTTGCTTTAATCGTGTGTCTACAACATATCAAACGAAACTGAGTTATTATTGATGAGTGTTTCTTCGGTTAATGCCATAAAAAAAAAAAAAGGAACAATTCAACACTTACGATTTATTATTGTAAACAAGGAAAATGAAGAAGAAATAAAGATTAATGAACTGAGCTGGTAGATTCAACTCATCGTTTTTTTTAAATTATTTTACTTCCCTCGAAATGTTTCTGAGAAAAGTCTTCGGTGATTGTTGAATTTGAGTCTATAATCTGAGCTTTTACTCATTTCACTCTCTTAAGAACATGTTTTTCATGTTTAGGATTTGTAGATGTGGCTTTGTTCTATGTTCAAACTTGACTTGTTATTAACATCAGTTATTTTTGTTTCTTTTTTGCTTCTAACTGCAGAGCTGCAACGAAGATGGATGCCACCAAGTGCCGTACGAACAGGCTCCATACCGCCAGGAGCCACACGTTCTACAAGTGCAGCATCTTCACAGGCAAACAACTACAGCCAGCAAACTCTTGATGCATTGCTGAGTGCTCCTGAAAGAGAATCTCAGCCACATCTCCATCCAAGGAAACTCAACGGAGCTTTATGGTTAGTTTGTAAGAACTACAATTGTGTTTGTTTGTTCATGGGGTGAATCTAATTTTACTCTCTCTTCTCTCAGGTTTGGTGTTGACCCCTCTGTCTACAAGTTTGTTCGAACAACATGGAAAGCAAATTTCATGGGACCATGGAGGAACTGGTCAGAGGTTCCCAATGATAGGACGGATCTTTGGTGGCAAACTTTTGTGGTAATTAATGTTTCTATAAGTCAACAATATTATCCAACTAACTTACAAACAACTAATCTCTCTTCTCCCTTTTTTTTTTGTAGCAACACTACTACTGGGAACCTCGTTTTCATGACATTGTCCACTACCATTGGAGGCAGCACACTATGAAATCAATTTGTGATCGCATAAGCAAAAAGAAGAGGGCAAATAAGAAACCCAAGTACATTGGCGAGGCTGATTGGGACACTCTAATGGAGTATTGGGGAACAAAACCAGCAAAGAAGAAGAGCAAGAATGCCGCTGCAAGCCGCTTATCTAATCCTGATGGCAAAGGGATTCACAAGCATTGTGCAGGTCCTCGATGTTTTTTGCAGATTGAGCATGAGATGGTAAGTGTTATACTTCTCTTATGTTATTATTTACTTTCATATTTGTACTAATATTTCATCATTGTTTTTGTAGATGATTGAGTCTGGTATGGATGAACCACCATCCTACACTGAGCTTGTGCGGAAGACACACACACGCAAAGATGGAACATTCATCGATGCTCGTGCTGAGTGTCTTGTAAACGAAGTAGAGGAAGCTGTTTCACAGATTACTTCTGAAGATGGTTCTCCCCACAGCCAAACTGCCACATCTGGTAGTCCTTCTCGTATTCTTTTGAACAAAGAATATCTCAAGGTACTCCCTCAAAAATCTTTTAGCTTACTTAATTCCTCATGATCTCTTTTTGTTATGTTTGATTGGTTATGTTTGTCTGTTAGCATTATATATATGTCTGCTTTTGAATTTTGTTTGATGTTTGTTTTGTTTCTCTCACATCGTGGGCAGTCTAAAAATGGGTATGTCTATGGACTCGGCAGTGTTCAATACCGGGAAATCAATCCATCTGAGAAAGTAGCTGCTTCTATTTCTCGCAACTTGGACATGGAAGTGCGCATCTCTAGTTTGGAGACAAGCTTCAACACACTCAACACCAATGTGGGAACAGTGATGGAAGAGATGGCTGCATCACAACAAGCACTTAATCTGATCATGCAGTCTCTTGGAATTAGACAACCCTCTGCTGCTGCTGCTCCTGCTACAACTTCTGCTGCTGCTCATGCTCCAGCTTCTACAACTCCTGCTCGTTCTCCAGCTACTGCTTCTCCTGCTCCAGCTCTACAACTCCTGCTCCAGCTTCTACAACTCCTGCTCCAGCTTCACACCAAGGCAACTTAGATTCTTGGTGTGCATCATTTGGTATTTAACTTTCAATGATGGTTAAGCGTTTTTTGTTAAAACTATCTAACGGATAGACTGTTATTTAGCAAGTCTTTTGGTACAATGTAAATAGTTTGATGTTTACTACTTATTGTTATTTAGTAACTCTTTTTGGTATGTAAGATAAGACTAATTGTTGTTTAGCAAGTCTTTTTGGTAATGTGTAAACATCAAACTACTTCTGGTAATGAAAAATATCAGTAATTACTAATTAGATTTCATGTTACAGGTTTTTTTTTTTAGTAATTAATATTATTTTTTTTTTTTGCAAAGAATCAGCTACAAAACAAGTTACAATCGTAGCATAGTTACTATATTGCATTGCATAGCGTAGCTACAAAATTGCTATTTGGTAATTCGTGGCTATATTATCACGAACCAACGAGGTGACAAAAACGTGCCTAGTTAGCCACTCAAACACTGTGACCAATCCGTCGCTAATATAGCCACTGAGAGTGGTGACTATTTCGTAGTTGTGGTTAGCCACGGACCAACGTGATATCTTCATAGCTAAATTTAGCCACGAAATTGTGGTGATAGTTTTGTAGCTATATAGAGTCACGAATGAGAGTGACAAATTCGTGACTGCTCAGCCACGACAAGCAACGTCAAAAGTTTTGTTACGAAGCTATATCTACGATTTTTTTTCGTGACTATTCGTGACAGTTTATGCTTATAGCCACGAATATTTAGGCTCAGCCACGAGTATATTACTGACTATACATATTTTTTTTACTAGTGTCAGTTTCCCTACCCATTAACCAACCCTTCTTTCAAGCCATCTTTATTCTTGTGTGTATGAGGCCTATTATTGGGATTGAGCTTGGTAGAAAGTGTTAGGTTTGAACTGACAAGAGTAAAGCCTTGTGTAGTTCTAGTTTGCATATTTCAAACTAGATAGGACTAGGTGGTTCACTTGTTGGGTTTGGGACTTGGCTGTTATGAAAAGAAAAGAGGAAAAAGAGAAAGAACAAGGGTAGAGTCTTTAAGAGGAGAATGTGTTTAAGCAAGGTCTAGTGAAAGGATGGGAAGTAAAAAATTGTTGAAGATGGTTCTAGTTAAAGAAAAGAAAAGTCTAGCAAAAAGCTTGTATGTCTTAAGAATAAGAAGAAAAGAGAACCATAGCAAATAAATAAGAATTCTCCATCCCACTAGAAAGATCAAATATGAAACCTCTCCTAAGACTTGAAAACCAAAAGAGAAGAGGGTGAAAGAGAAGAGAAGAAGTTAAAGGGTAGCACTAGGATCATTTGGGTTTAGATTGATAGGATGAATTCTTTGGGTGACTTTGGGTAGACAAGGTTTTCTTCTTGTATATGTCTAAGTGTTCTTACCTTTAGCATTCTTCTAAAGCTCAATCCATTTTTTATGAGAGAACCTTGATATTGATAAGCCCCACTCTTAAAAGAGACCACCATTGTCTCAAAACCTTTATCTCCAAGCCAAATGAGTTTAAGCATTGCATAAAGATTGATTCATGTGCTTGATTAATGAATGTTAAAGGAAATGGTTGATTTGAATGCATGTGGACATCTAAGGCTCAAATCAGTAAAGGTTGTGATATGCTTGTCTAAAATCTTTAAGTACAGCTCATTCAACTTGCATCATAGTACTAGTAACTTGGACATTGATTCTAGATAGTCTATTTCTTAGCTTTTGCAGCTGAGATCCCACTTTCAAACCTCACCTACCTTCTTATGTCTTGTTTATTTGCTTGAGGGCAAGCAAAGACTAAGTTTGGGGGTGTTGATGTTCATATATTTTACCCTGTTTTCCCTTAGTTTATTCACATCTTTTTGCTATCCATTTTGACCATTATTGCATAGCTTTAGGATTAATCATGCATTAGAGTATAGTTGCATTGCATTTGCATCTTTTCATGCATAAACAGGTGATTTTGGAGCTTAAGGAGCATGGAAGCAATGCTGAGGAGAAGTGAAGCAATCATGAAGGAAAAGCAAGAGAGTTAAGGCTGAAGAACCGAGGTCCGGAGTCCCTCTCGACCAGACACTCGAACGTGTGCAGAGAGGGACTCGACCGAGTGGAAGATGCACGAGAGAAGCCAACTCGACCGGTCACTCGACTTAGCACCGGGTTGAGTTGGCCGAGCCGCCTAGCTATTTTGTCGTTTTCCACTACTTTTTCTATTTAAAGACCTTGTACCCAGCAGCCACCAAGAGTCCAGCTTTTTAGAATAGTCAAAAACCTAGTTTTTACCCTTTTTGGAATTATTCCTTTTGCACTTTTATTTTTCTTAGATCTTGTACTTCTTTTAAGAGAGAAAACACTAGATTCTTCAATATTGTTGGTTTCATAACTTTCAGAATATTGAGAATTCGAGTTTGATTCTTTCTCCAATATTGTAGATCTTTGTTTTATCTTTCATTTGATGCAAGTTTCAGTATTTTCTAGGTTTCTGACTTTGATGTTCATCATGTGTTCTTGTGAGTAGTAGCTTAGGATCTTGAGGATGGGTTAGGCTGGGCTGTGTTTGAGGTTTGTTTGATTTGGTCAAGCTTGATTGTGGTAGAATCTCTTCTAGGCTAGATGTTCTTAATCTTGATCCTATAACTGAGAGGGTGGGGTTTGATTTCAAGCATCTTAGCATCACACCAATGTTTAAGAAGCATAGATAACGCTAGATCTAGAGCTTACCATTCGGCTTGCTAAGCGATTAGAGGTCTTGTTTGGTATGAGACATATTGCTTAATGCCTGCTTGTGTAGATTATTTACTTTGTGAGAACAAGTCTAGCGATGCATAGGTTTGATTGTTTCTTGCCATGAGAGTGGATTAAACTTGTCTTAGAAATATATGTCTAGAGATTAGAAGTTTGCTTGAGATTTGTTGACCAAGTTAGATGACCTCAATCATTAGTCCAGCCCATGAATCCCTCCTCAAGGCCTTCCTTGTTTATTGATTTCTAAGTCTTAATCCTGCTGCTTGCATGTTGTTTGACTCGTTTAAGTATTGCTCTGTTTTTCGCGATTGTCCAGCTCGACCCTGCACTCGATCTACACTCGATCGAGTGCTTGCTCGAGTGCATCCCCAGAACTTTGATTTATGATTTGTAGTTTTCCTGTCTTATCTCTTATCTCATTCTAGTTGCAGTTCGGTTGCATTTACTTAGTGTCATGTTCATTACTTGCTTTGCATTAGTTCACTACCATAGTTTCTATTTTTGTTCTAGCTTCATAATTGCTATAATCATTCTGTTTCATTTACATTTAGCATCTAGTTCTAGTAGCTTTACTTTCTGCTCTTTACATTTCATCAATAGGATTGTTAGTGACAAATATCCTTTGCATTTGGCTTGACTTAGACATATATGCACATCCTGATTGCTTGCAAACTCTCATATTGGATTGACACCTCTTGTACTACAATTGCATAAGGCCCAATATCTTACCATTCCATACATTCATCATTTACCACCCACAAATAGCTGTGTTTCAAGGCCCAATAGTACCGAGAAGCCCATTGCCGAGGTGACGAACCGACATCTCAACTCGCCATGCGGCTGACCTAGCAAGAAAGGGACTTTCCTAATCAGTTCACCTGTAATTAGGAAAGTTAATATATTCAGTAGATCTTCAAAACCCTATAAATAGAGGGCTATCCTCTCATTGTAAGGATCATCCAGCAATTAGGACAAAACCCTAGTTCTTCTTTATTCTTGAGCAAAACCCTAACTTGTTTCCCAAGAGATTTTGATTCCTCTTTGCTTGTTCACTTTGATCCGATTTCTTAGAGAGATAGTGCTATTGAATTTGTTTCCCCCTTCAAACAAATTCATTGTGTGATACTCAGTTTCTACAACTGGCGCCGTCTGTGGGGACGCTAAGTTCTCAAAGTCACTTCTCTTTTAGATTCGTTCACAAACAAGCAAAAATCGATACCATGTCTCCGGCCTTGGAAAACGGTGTCACGAGCACAGTTGCTCTGCAACAAGATGACCCAGTCACCGGAGCCACCAGCTCGCAAGATGTCGCCGCAAATCCAACTGGTGCCGCACCCACTGCACGTGTCTACGTCCGGACGGGCATCCGCTGCACCTTGGAGAACCCAGCAGACGACTCAACAGCACCCTCCGAGGAAGTAGAGGACATCGAGGTACCCCACCATGGGACCCAGGAACCTGACGAGGTTCCGCCAGTTGACGGATCTATCGACAGACAAACTTCGTCCGCGCAGATCGCCCAACCTCCCCAGCTCGTCTCTATGGACGACCTCCGTCACATGTTCGGGACGATCTCCAAGGATCTCTTTCAGGCGATCTCCGCAACAAACCAACGGTTGGACACGATGGAGCGCAGAGCTCCCCCACCACTCCAGCAGAACGAGGCACCACCGCAGGAGGTTCGAAGGAATGATCCCATAAACCGCCGCCTGTTTAGCGATCCACCACCCTCGGCTTTCCAAATTCCAAGCCAGCGTGTACCATCGGTATTCGCCTCGGGAGTGCAGCCCCACACCGGGCAGCCCTCGCTACCCTCGACTTTCCAAGTTCCAAGCCAGCGAGTACCATCGGTACTCGCCTCGGGAACACAGCCCCACACCGGGCAGCCCTCTCACGGAGATCCGATCTCGCCTTCTTGTCCCGAACTGGAGGAAATCCACCTCAAGATCAAGGCTATGGGGTCCCTCCTCCACCGAGCCGTGAGCTCGGCACCAGAGATCGATAGGATGTTCGAGGCCACGCAGCGGAATCCATTTACCAGGCACGTCTTGGAAATATACGTCCCAAATGTGAAGATAAGACTCCCAACCTACGATGGGACGAAGGATCCAATGCAACACTTGACTTCGTTCATGGCTACCATCTCCAAGGCAAGATTCACCGAGGAGCAGAAGGATGCCGGCCAGTGTCAACTGTTTGTCGACAGTTTGACAAGAAACGCACTAACATGGTTTTCCCGGATTCCTGTGGAGACAATCGACAGTTTCCAAGACCTGTCGATGGCCTTCCTGCGAAACTATCGGGTCTTCATAGAACGCAACGCTTCCAGTGCCAAACTATGGAAGATAGTCCAAGAGCCCGGGGGGGCCTTGCGGCAGTACCTCACCCGGTTCAAGGAGAAGTACGCCACCGTAACAGTCGCCGAAGACGTTGCAATTGCCGCCTTTAAGAAAGGACTCATCCCCAGCTCCAGACTGCACGTGGACCTCAATATCCGAGAAGCCAAGGACCTGGATGAAGCCCTTCATCGGGGGTCTTGCGTCGCTTACGTCGAAGAAGACGAGGAGAAACGGGCCACCAAGCTCCCTCCTCCTCGCCCAGCCGTGGGAAAAGAAAAAAGTCGAGAAACCTATCAGGAGCCCCGGAAGCACCACGACCAGAGAGATCCCAAGCGCGGCGTAATCAAAGCAATATCTGAGGATGAAGGACAGAGTGTCGCTTCTCCCGACACACAAGAGGAACTCTACTGCGATTTCCATATGTTCGGTGGCCATTCAACAGCCGAGTGTAAGCACTTGTCCAATTACTTAATTGAGAAGTACTTATCCGGCGAAATCAAAGCTGTCTATCAACCTAAAGCTTCTCGTGGCGGTCGCGGAGGCAGAGGTCGAGGAGGAAGGTTCGGACGATCCAATCCCGGCCGAGGTCAGAAGAGCGCCAACTAGTCAAATAGCGCGTCAAGCACTCCACAACAGCCACCGCCTGTCGAGCAGCAAAATTCGGCACCAGTGGAGGTCTTACCAACGCCACCCAAGCGTCAAAAAGGACAGCTAAGCAAACAAGCGGCACCTCGGGGTCGTATCTGTATGATCATTGGTCAGACCGATGAATGTACGAATTCTGTCCAAGCCCTGAAAAAGCGCGCGCGCCAGATTTGCAACGTCCAGGCGATTTCCGAAGAGGAGACGCTATGCACTGACCCCATCACATTCACAGCAGAAGACGCCAAGGGGATCCATCACCCTCATAACGACCCCTTAGTCGTAGAAGTCATGATGGGCGAGTTCGATGTAGAACGAGTCTTAGTGGATACCGGCAGCACGGTTAACGTTCTATTCTTACAGACGTTGGAGAAAATGGGAGTCACGCCGGATCAAATCAAACCAGTAGTCAAAACGCTGACTGGGAACGATGGCATAGCCAAAACGTCGATGGGCGACGTGAAGTGGAAAGTCCGAACTGGTGGCGTAACACGAAAAACCAAGTTCGTGGTCGTAGACGCCCCACCAATCTACAACGCCATCTTAGGCTCACCTTGGATCTACTCAATGCAGGCAGTCCCTTCCACCTATCATCTCTGCGTGAAGTTCCCAACGATGGCGGGAATTTATACGTTATACGGCGATCAAAAGATGGCCAGGACCTGTTCCATTCTTGAGAAAAAGCAAAGGCGGAAGGACGGCGCATAGCAATTATAGGGCGAGGATCACTTCGGCGATCCTCATAAGCCAGAGCGAGATCGGCTGAAGGCCACAGGATGCCGAATCATACAAGTCAACATCGACGGAGTAGACCCCTCTCGAACGGTTGGAATTGGTGCCGAACTCGATGAAAGAATCAAGACCGAACTGGTAGCATTTCTGAAATCGCGATCCTCGACGTTCGCCTGGTCCACTAAAGGTATGGTTGGTATTGATCCATCAGTCACCTACCATAAGCTAAATGTCGACCCACTTTCAAACCAGTTCGGCAGAAACGGCGGCGTCTCGACACCGATCAAGCAAAGGCGGTACAGGACGAGGTCGAGCGACTCATGAAAGCCGATCAGATAATGGAAGTACAGTACCCCGACTGGCTGGCAAATTCGGTGGTGGTCAAGGAAAAGAACGGCAAATGGCGAGTCTGCGTCAAGTTCACCGACCTCAATAAGGCATGCTCTAAAGACTGCTTCCCGCTACCTCACATCGACCGACTGGTAGAGGCCACAGCTGGTAACCAACTCCTCTCGTTCATGGATGCGTTGTCCGGATACAACCAAATTGCGATGAGTCTAGCCGATCGCGAAAAAACCTCGTTCATCACAGACAGAGGACCTACTGCTACAAAGTGATGCCATTTGGTCTGAAAAATACGGGGACGACTTACCAACGCCTGGTCAACACGATGTTTGCCGACCTTTTAGGGAAAACGATGGAAGTCTACATCGACGATATGTTGGTCAAATCCCTAATAGCAGAACAGCATATCCTGCATCTCGCCGAATTCTTCAACATTTTAGATCGATTCCACCAAGTGTACTTTCGGGGTGACCTCGGGGGAATTCTTGGGATATATCGTCACGGAGCGTGGAATCGAGGCGAACCCAAAGCAGATTGAAGCAGTGCTGGGACTCCCCTCGCCAACCAACAAACGAGAGGTACAACGCTTAACAGGTCGAATAGCTGCGCTGAACCGATTCATCGCCCGGTCAACGGACAAGTGCCTCCCATTCTATCAGCTCCTTCGGGGTAATAAAGATTTTCATTGGGACGATGGCTGTGAGGCTGCCTTCGGAGACTCGTTACCCAACCTTGGAAAAACTCGCTCTTGCCTTGATTGTTGCCGCTCGGAAGCTACGACCTTATTTCCAGTCGCACTCCATTGTCGTGTTCACCGACCAGCCGCTCCGGACGGTTCTTCACAGCCCCCTTCAGTCTGGGCGAATTGCGAAGTGGGCAATCGAACTAAGCGAGTACGATATTGAATATCGTTCTCGCCCGAGTTTAAAATCACAGGTCCTAGAGGATTTCATCACGGAACTATCTCCCGAACTCGAAGAAACCATACCTAAGGAGGAACCTTGGACGTTGTTCGCTGACGGCTCCTCCTCCAACCAGGGATCCGGCATCGGGATTATACTCCGATCTCCAACAGGAGAGGTCCTCGAGCTTTGAAACTCGGCTTCAAAGCATCGAACAATGAGACCAAGTACGAAGCCGTTCTGGCCGGATTACGATTAGCGCAAGGCCTGGGGGTTACCAGCATCCAAGTTTTTGCGACTCCCAGCTAGTGGTTAGCCAGTTTAGTGGGGAATACGCCGCAAACAATGGGCGCATGGAGGCGTATCGCCAATTATGTCGAACTCTCTCTGAACAATTCGCCTCGTTCGAACTGATCAAAGTTCCGAGGAGCGTAAACGCATCGGCAGATGCCGCTCTGGCAAATTGTTCCGACCCGGGTCTGGGACGAACGATCCTGATCGAGTGTATCGAAACTCCTAGCATCGATCACACCGATTCGACGTATGCCATCGGCGACGCAGCGGAACCAATGGATATCGACCCACCCGTCCAGGAAAACGTGGAGATAACGCAACCCCCAGACGATTGGCAGCTCGAAATTAAGATGTACATCGAGGACGGCAAGGTCCCGGAGGATCGCTGGCAAGTTCGCCGATTGAAAGCTCGATGTGCGCACTACGCCATGATGAGAGGCAGTCTTTTCCGACGCAGTTCGTCTGGAGCCCTACTTACCTGTGTCGATCGAGAGGATGGAGGTTCACGAAGGTGACGGAGGCAACCACTCCGGAGGGCGTGCACTCGCATTGAAGATAAAGAAATATGGTCATTATTGGCCGACCATGGTCTCCGACTGCGAGGCATTTTCCGCGAAGTGAGAAGCATGCCAACGCCACGGACAGATGAAACACGTACCTCCCGAGCTGCTAAATACTGTCACCACGCCGTACCCCTTCATGCGTTGGGCAATGGATCTCGTTGGCCACTACCCCCGTCGAAGTAAAAGAAGTTCCTCTTGGTCTTGCCTGATTATTTTACCAAGTGGGTAGAGGCCGAGTTGTTTAACAAGATACAGTCGCTGGACGTCACCAACTTCATCTAGAAGAACATCATCTCCCAACGTGGGCTCCCTTACGAGATCGTCACTGACAATGGAACACATTTCACTTCCCTTATCACCAGACGCTTTCTTGGCAAATGGGGAATACGCTTAAGCACCTCGACCCCCCTATATCCTCAGGGGAACGGTGAAGCCGAGGCAACCAACAAGACCATAATAGACGGATTGAAGAAGCGCCTCGGGCTCAAAAAAGGAGCTTTGGCAGATCAGCTTGACGGCGTGCTATGGTCCTATCGGACGACCCCACAGTGAGCTACGGGGCAATCTCCGTTCTCGCTAGCTTATGGCATCGAAGCACTGGTTCCAGCCGAAGCCGGAGTACCGACACTTCGCCGCGCTATGTTGGGCGACGATTCCGAGCTCAACGACAGCATGCTGCTCGACAACATTGACTTCACCGAGGAATTACGCAATCAAGCTCTCGTCCGAATTCAGAACTACCAGAACGCCGCGTCCAAGTACTACAACAAGGCTGTCCGTCAACGACAATTCAACGAGGGCGACCTGGTACTGCGCAAGGTGTACAAAAACACAAAGGAGATCAACGCTGGCAAACTCGGCGCTCGTTGGGAAGGTCCGTATCTCATCTCCAAGGTAATTCGCCATGGAGTTTACGAGCTCTTGACTTTGGAAGGCAAGCAGATCAAAAACTCGTGGAACACGGCTCATCTTAATAGTTACTACTACTAGATCATTCGGTCAATTTAAGTATTGAAAGCATGTGTACTACGAACTACGACTGGCTTGATCCCAATTTTGGGTACGTAGGCAGTCCTCGAGCTCTCTAACGAGATTTCGAGGGCACAGCTAGAAAAAATAATAAGGCCCAATATATTACCATTCCATACATTCATCATTCACCACCCACAAATATATGTGTTTCAAGGCCCAATAGTACCGAGAAGCCCATTGCCGAGGTGACGAACCGACATCTCAACACGCCCTGCGGCTGACCTAGCAAGGAAGGGACTTTCCTAATCAGTTCGCCTGTAATTAGGAAAGTTAATATATTCAGTAGATCTTCGAAAACCTATAAATAGAAGGCAATCCTCTCATTGTAAGGATCATCCAGCAATTAAGACAAAAACACTAGTTCTTCTTTATTCTTGAGCAAAAACCTAACTTGTTTCCCAAGAGATTTCGATTCCTCTTTGCTTGTTCACTTTAATCCGATTTCTTAGAGAGATAGTGCTATTGAATTTGTTTCCCCCTTCAAACAAATTCATTGTGCGAAACTAGAGTTTCTACATCTAACAAGGTCGCCATAAGCGCTTAGCCAGCATCCAGAATTCCCACAAGAAATCGGGAGCTTTGGACGCCAAATCTCTCTTCTCTCTTCTGCCCGCTCGTCGCTGTACATGTGGCGGTTGGTTGGGAAACTGAACAGTCCAGGTTTCGTGTACTCAAGCTCTCTTCCATTCCGTTTAGCTGCCCTTCTCTCTTCTTAACAAGCCTTAATTCTTCTTAAGCCTTTTATTTTGTTCGTTCCTCGTTCCTTTCTCTGTTAAACCCGTTGGTTCTTCGTTTCTTAGAGTTTCTAGTACCTCCAATCGTGTAAAAATCTCCCAGCTAACGAATCATACCTTTTTGGTTCACAACTCACGATATTCGGCGTTAGCTTAGTTCTGTTGTCTTCTTCAAATTTCCTCGGACATCTTTTGGTTGTTCCTCTTTTTTAATTTGGTTCGTCATTCACTTCTGGATACGGGTCTACACCGATCTATAGAAATTATTTAATATTGTTATTATTCTTGTTGTATTGTGATTTTCTCCAATGTTAGTGACAAAATAATTAGGGAACTAAGAAAATATTGTTCACCAATCTATATTTCAAAGTTAGCGACAGAATAATTAATCCAGATAAACTAAAATGTAACATATATAAAAAAAAAAATAATAATAATGGCAGAATAACTTTGAAATAAGTAATGAAAATTAAAAGAGAAACCATCCAAGTATGATCGAAGAAAAAGACATTGTTACTGTTTACAGAAACGCGCTCTATAGACCTCTATCACACACGACACACCTCAATATGACCCAAGTCCTCAACGACTATACTTAGTTGGCATGTGCCTGGAACTCGATAATCATCTCAAGGTGCCATGTTCACACGTAATCGTTGATTGATACACTCATACACACCTGGGAATAGATGGAAATGTTAGTTGCCATGCATGTGCTTTACGGTCAATATGATCCAAGTCCTCAACGAATATACTTAGTTGGCATGTGCTTGAAGCTCGGGGAAAAAGTGTCAACTCCTCGATCATCTCAAGGTGTGGAACATAATTTGTCCTTTTTACAGCCAAGAATGTTGCCGTCTTTAAGTGACAAGTGTTTCCCAAGATGTACCCCGCAATATCTCTATCTCGTGGTCTCCCATAGTATCGTGACCACTTAAATGTTTGTAGACTCGACAACAAGAGCATTCAGGAACATGACTCGGTTGATTCCAGGAAACCATACCATTATGTTCCATGAAACTATACCAATAATCCTGAGACCAAGTACAACAGTTAGATTAATATATAATAACCATACTGGACATCACAAACAAAAATAAGTTTATCAAAGAAACTTACTCTATCCAGTTCTACTGAGATGTCTAATACTCGTAACTTAGGAGAATTTTTGAGCAATTTGCCAAGGAAATTCAACAAATCAAATCTCCTCACACATAGGTTCAGATGTTCAAGTTGGTTGAAAACAAAACCATCACCATACACATCCTGCCCAAAATATTAAAATTATCAACAAAAAAGATTTCTATAAATGAGATTGAAGACTCGCTATAGCTAATGAAAACTAATTACCTCTGAACAACATACTGTAAGACGCTTGACATATGCGAATGATCCAAGAATATGATTCTTGCGATAAAAGGGTGGAACATTGACATATGCTTCCCTCAGCTTAGGCATATTCTTAATTAAAGAGTAGTATAGCGCGTGATAAGTCGAGTCCTCAAGTTTCAAATACTCTAAAGAAGGAGTATCTATCTTATACCCATCTAAATTCCAATTACTACATAAAAGGAGTGATAAACTCTGCAAAGACGGGATGATTATAGTGAACTCTCTCAAATTGTAATTTTCCAAAAGTTGCACAGATAGATGCTCAAGAACAGGACAACCAGATAGAATCTGTTGAAGAGATTTTCCATCTATGAGTTCCACAATTTCAAGTTGCAAAGTTTTGAGAGAGGGAACACAAACCATAGAGGGAACGGAACATCCATGACAGTCATGTATTGGAGTTTCAAGGTCAAGAGCGATTTGCAGGTAAACAAGCTACTCGGTATTACGTTTTCATTCCTGGTATTATAACCAATCTCCAGCTCACGTACACAGCGAGAAACCGCGATTTCAATCCATCCTTTGACATCTTCAGGTTTAATATATGACTGACAAGATACGTAGAGATGCAATCCTTCTATGACTGGAGCTTTATGTAATGGCAACTTCCTATTGACACAATCTCCAACTCCTTCATGATTTGGTTTCCAACCTGCTATCCTTGTTGATTGCAAAGGACAAATAAACTCGAGTTTAGGGAACCACATCCAAAGGAACTCCCATCGTTTAGACAAAACCGTAGTTGATACAGCAACTTTTGTTGGCACAAACAATAAAATCTTCACCAGCACGTCATCAGGCAATCCATATATATATATATATATATATATATATATATATCTTACAAATTCACGTCACTTGTTACTGAGGAAGAATTAGAAAAAAAAAAAAAAAAAAAGAAGAAGATCATAAAACTGATCAAAGTATTTGTCTTTATCCATGTATACGAGTTAGTAAAGATTAAAGAAAACAAAACACAGCCACACACATAGGAACAGAACAAACCCCTAGAAGAGAAACCTGTGTAGAGTAAACTTGATTACATTTCTCTGCGAAGCTACCATCAAACCAATTTACGCTAATTGATTAGCGAAAGGTTTCAAAAACCCTAATGATCAAAACCTTTTAGTGGGCCGGGGCTTCATATGAAATTGTTTTTATTAATTCCAAAGTACATTTGTCAAGATAACATTTTTTATTTAAGATTTACATAATCAAGCTATTGTCATTTGTATAAATATCAAAACTTGAAGTTATTATTTGTCATATTTTAAATTAGTATTTTAAAAACATACTTTAAATAATTCTAAAAGAAATTAATATCTATAATTTAAATATTATAAATACTTTTAACTTGCTAAACAAAATTTAAACTCTTACGGATCATGGAAAAGATTAAGTTTACATAAATATGATTATATAGTTTTTTACGGGTTGCACTACTAATATTTTAGTCAGATATCAAACAAGGTAACGAAAGGTGTTACACCAATCATAACCGGTATCAAACACAAAAATACAATTCATTTAAAATTATAGAATCTAAATATTAATCAAAACATACATTTTTCTTAAAAATTATCCATTGCGGGTTAAACTCTTGTTTCTTTTATTAGTGAATGCCTTCGAAGTGTGATTTACTTAGTTGTATTGTTTTTCATTTTGATTTTCTTTATACATTTTATTTGCTAACATATCTAAAAGAATTTGTGATTTTGTTCTTTTCATGTCATAAACATTTTAAAGGCGTTATACACTATAGTTACATAATCCTGTTGTTGTTTTTGGTAAGAATGGATTATGGATCTAGACAATATCTAGTATAGTAGCCAAAAGCTAGTAGAACCTTGCGCAATATTTTTATCGCGATGCGATCTTAAGCTCTAGATTGTCTCGAGTTTTCGGCAGGAGTTTTGAAATTGGAATGTCAATGTAGTGACCCTCACCAAGGGGTAAAATTTCAAAATGAAAACTTAAGGCCAAAGGACCAAGAAAAGGAAGCCAGCGAGGAGAGCAGAAGGATTGCTGAAGAAAAGTCCGAGAAAAGTTGAACGGATCGAGAGATGGCCGAGTTTTCCGAGACGTATCGCCCGAGTCGTCCGAGACGTACCGTCCGGATTGATCGAGGATTGCCGAGAAGACCGACAATATCAGAGATGAGCCGTGAGAACTGTCCGAGTATTGCCAAGGGTTGCCAAAAAGTTGCCGAGAGAGTTGCCGATAGTTACCGAGGATGTTCGAGAAAGAGTTGCCGAGAGTGCCGAGACGGATCGAGTATTGCCGAGAGCTGGCCGACGATCAACTGAGAGACGCTAACCGATCCAACAAGAAAGTCTTCCTTCATCAAAAATCACCTAAGTCAAGAGAAGAAGTGGAGGATTAAATTAATCAAAGAAGAGTTAGTGGAGTTAGTGGAAGAATAATTTAATCAAAGTAGAGTTAGTGGACCTTATCGGAGATTAAATAATTCAAAGTGGAGTTAGTGGAGCTTGGTGGAAGATTAAACAAATCAAGAAGAGTTAGTGGAATCAAAGTGGCATGTCAATTTCCTCACAAGTGTTAAGACATGCACTAATAGCACTAAGAAAGAGAGAGTGCTCCACATGCATTGGCTCCCCAAACCGCCCAAAGCACTCACATTCCACTATAAATAGGAGCCTTAGGGTCCTTAGAAGCCATTTTCGTTCATCCTTCTTTCCTTAGAGCAAAAGAGAAATAATTAGTGAGGGAGAGAGTTAGAGAGTGAGCGAGAGAGAGTTCTTCCTTAGAGTTCTCTCTTTCCGCGAGTGAGTAGCGAAGTGCTGCTGTAGGAGCTGTTCGCGTCCAGTCCTTGCTAGAAGTCTGTTTAGAGTGTGTTCTTCTCAGCTAAGCCAGGTGAGTTTCGATGCATGTGATATGACACATGATAGGTGGGGTTTTAGGTTGTTTTCGCTTAGGATTTATGGGGGAAATCTAAGCATTTTCGTTGGGGTGTTGGGTAGATTCGTTTCTTTTCTTTCTACATCGAAGTTCTAGGAAGTTAAGTCTCGTTTATTGCTTGTTTGCATATTGGTGTGAGGTTGTGTCTAGCGCTTAGTTTCTAGATATATCTCTAGTTTCTAAGGTTTGCATGTCGCTTGTTTGTGATTGCATGTTTGCTTGTGTGCATTGCATGTTAGTGTAGTTGTTGCATGTTTGCTTGTGTGCATTGCATGTTAGTGTAGTGGTTGCATGTTTGCTTGTGTGCATTGCATGTTAGTGGTAGTTGCTTGCATGTGGCTTGTGTGCCTTGCATGTTGTTATTGTTGCATGTTGCTTGTGTGCATTGCATGTTGTTATTTGTAGCTTGCATGTAGCTTGTGTGCTTTGCTGGTTTGTTTGGTTGTGTGTTGAGGTTGTGCAGGTGAAGACTTCCCCAAATACCGTAATCGGTGCGGATTACGAAGACTCGGAGAGACGGGATTGCAGCCTATGGCCGAGTACTACACGACGGTGTAGTCGAGATCCCCTGTTGAGAGGAACTCGCATGTGATGTTCTATGCTCACGTGCCTTTGTGGCTGCAAGTATAGGTGTTCACGGGTGTGGGGAAAGTGATGAAGCGTTGAGGCGTTAAAGCGAAGGAGTAAGGGCCCTTGAAGACGAAGAAGAGTTGTTAGCTTCCGCATGCGTATACTTTGATAGTATACTTGGAGACTGCTTGACTAACTTGCATATTTTATTGCTTGTTTTTCTTGCATTTAGCTTGCATGTTACATTGAGTGTTGCATGTAGTTGTTGTTTGTTTAGCTTGCATGTTGTATGTTGCTTGCTGGGATTGGGGTTAGGTTTTGGTTTCTTGTTAGGTTTCTGAACTCACTGAGTGTTTAGCACTCAAGACTCCATAATTTGTTTTGAAGGTAACCTTAGTGGGAAAGGCCTTAGAGGGGAGCACAGGACGTTAGGCCAGCCGGTGTAGAGTTGCGTTGCCTTTGCAAGTTGTTGTTTCTTTTTGGAAAATTAAATTATCATGTTTTGGCTCTAGGCCTGGTACCAAAAACGATTTTAATGTTTTATGAACGTATTTTCGTAAAGTAATTAAAGTTGAAAGTTATTTTTATTTAAGTTGTGTGGTTTCGTTTGGTTCTAGCCTTGTCCGGGCCAACACAACGCACCAGACCGCAAGGGTTGCAAAGTCTAAGTAGTCTCGGTTGCGGGTGGAATTGTGCTAGGGAGGACCGGTCGGGAAGTATGCAGCTTCCGTCCCTCTACTGAACCACCTCGGTGCAGTTCCCATCGTGACGTTTCGTAGCTGTTCCTTGGCCTGCGTGGTCATAGGACGGTTCGGGGGCGTTACAGTCAGTGCAGTACTTGAGTTATAGTACTTATGTTTTCTCATAAAGATTGATTGACTCATTGAAGCATAAATTAAAATTGATTTCAGCACAAACACAATAATCTATTCTTTCTTGGATAAGAGATAAAAAGGAAATAACCTTTTTGTCGAAGACAAGTTTTCAGAGATGGAAGAGAAACCATCCAAACAGAGCGAAAAAGAGGGTCAAAGAACATAGTCGTGGACTGTTCATTAAATAAATAGTTTTGGATTTCTCGTAACTTCAGGTAGTAAACTTAAATATTTCATCGAAGAGTCAGTCAATTTTCTTGAGTTTTTTTTTTTTTGTCAACCATTGGGCCACAACTGGCCGGTCCATTAGCCAAATTCTATATTTCGTAGGAGCTAGAATTCGATCCCGGATGTGATGGTGTCTTCTACAAATGAACCTACCTCCTGCCACTGCACTAAGGTGACTTCACTTTCTTGAGTTTTTTTTTACTAACAATTATATATGTTCGATATTTATTTCATTACTTCAAGTTATTTCATAATATATAATTCTGAATTTTTATTATTTTAAGAATTTTGATATATCTCTCTCACAACATCCATCACAGGACTTCAGAGTCCTCATTTTTTTTTCTTTTTTTGTCAACATGCTTCAGAGTCCTCGTTTAAACACAAGAATACACAATACTGAAACTGTTCTATATTTAGAATTACATTTTGTTGAATATGACAATAATAAAATATAATACACCAATCTAAGGGGGTGTATTCAAACCATGATTTTGGAGAATTTGATGGGATTTAGGAAATTTAGAATTTTGATAGATTTTAGGGAAGTTCATATGATTTTCTGTAAAATTCTTTCAAATCCCACCTAAAACTATGAGATTTGGATTTCTGTATTTTTAACTAAACAAATCCTCCAGAATCCTCCAGAATCCTAAAAGTTATTAAAATCCTAATCCACAAAACTGTTTTGAATAACAGTGGATTTTAAAGTAGATTTTTAAATCATCAGTTCAATAACAAGGGATTTTAATGGATTTTAAAGTAGATTTTTAAATCATAGTTCAATAACAGTGGATTTCAGAAGACTTTTTAAAATACATGATTGAATCACATAGGATTTGTAACTCTTACACAAATCACTTTAAATGTCAAGTTGAATACACCCCCCAATCTATAGAACAATTTTAATATTGTTATTATTATTGTTATATTGTGAATTTTCTCCACAATAATTAGGGAACTAAGAAAACTGTACGAATCTCTATATTTCAAAGTTCCCTAATTAATTCTTGTGTTTATGGTATTTTTGGAAAATAAAATTTTGTGGTATTTTTTGAAAAATAAAACTTAAGAGTGGTGTTTTTGGGGAAAAAAAAAAAAAAACTGAAATGGTGGTATTTTGAAGAATCTTTTTTTTTTTCTAATTGTTTTATCGTCGAAAGGATTACCAACTTACAGCTTCGTTGTGACTCGTGTCAGCTCAATTTGATGTATCACTGGTTTCCATTTCAGTTAAATTTTGTCTGCTCTGTTAGAATTTAGGTTAACGATGCCATAATGTGACAAAGCCAGAGAATTGCTCTGCCGTACTTACTCAATCGCCGAGTGAACATCCATTGCATTGTGTTTTCGGACCAAGTCACCAAACCAAACTGCAAGTTAGATAAAATTGTAACCTAAATTCATCATCTCTTTTTGTATCATTGGTTTGATTTCAGTTCAATTTGTGGTCCATTCTTTTTTCCTTGTCGTGTTAAACACTTTCTTATATATTGTCTTAGACTTCAAAACATACACTTACATATATAAAGATAGATATAAAACATTGGTGTATACGTCTTCTCTTACGCATTTGCTTTCCTCTGAAACCCATTTAAGTTGAATTAAGATTCCGATTACAACATATCTATGTAGGTTTTGCAGTAGAAGTATACATTACTGCTCTGTATTTACCATGTTCCTTTGAGTCTAATGTTGCAGAAGATTCATTTAGCTCATCTGCGTCCTCAATCTTGTTTACGTTTGAATGTCTCTGCTGCTGCACAAGTTTCACATCTCTCTCACTTGTCTGCTGCTGCAAGAGTTTCATTATACCTTACTGCTCCAACCGTTTCTTCTCTGATACTTTTCTTATCACAGGAGGTAAGTGTTATCCTGTAGGTCCACCGTAAAGCAGATAGAAGAAGATCAAGAGCTATATCTGTACCAATTGGAGAGGGAAGTCCTAACATCCTCTGTAAATCTCCTTCTCAACTCCTCAGAGAAATCTTGTAACATGGCCAAACATGAACTCTTTCTTTAGAGAAAGCTTTGTAGCATGGTCAAACATGTACTCTCTTTTCATCCCTCTGAGTTATAGTAGATGAGTTTACATAGTTTCTATGTTTGAGGTACTAAGATAAATCATTTTCTTTAAGTTTGGTTAGGAAGATCAGCACTAATTTTGTCTATATGTCAAATGATCTCACCTTTCTTTATCGCATCATTCTAGTTTGGAGTATCTGTGATTCTGGTTAGCAGATTCATAGCCATCATCACTTGTCACTACCACCAAAGAAGAGCAGTGAGGTCTTACACAGAAAAGCGATGGAGGAGTTAGCGATCTCTTCACCGGAAAAGAGAGAGAAGTATATATGCAGAAGAGAGGGAGAGACGTGAAGGAGAGGAGAGAGAACCATATGTTGCAAAAGTGGTGGAAACCACTGGTTGGTCTCTGTAGTCGTGACGTTTCTGTGTAAAGCCTCTATGGTGGTTGGGGATAAACGTTAGAACATATCACAAGTGGAGAAGAGAAGTAAAAGAAATCAGATCCGAGTTCATCTTTCGTGAGAGATTATCGTCGAACCAGAAGAAATCAGATCGCAAATAAGGTGTCTTTGGAAAGGTATTTCTCTCAAGAATCTACAGCCGCTGACGGAGATTGAATCGTGATCATATCGAAGAAGTTATGTGTGTTTCTTCCTGTTAAAGTAATTGTCGGAATCCAGCAAAAAAACAGTTATATTCCAGCATTTTCAGGAACACACTTGGAGGCTCCAGACTATTCCGATTGGGACGAAATTTGGTGTATAGATTCATGGCACTACTGAATAGATACTGAACGGTGGGATTGCGTTTCCAACGGTTAGTTCTTGATTTATTTGTATGTTTTAGAGACTGATTTGGCGTGAGTTAATTGTGACAAGTTGCAGTGTTTGGTTTGGCAAACGAGTTTGGATTTAGCTAAAGCTCTGCAGGAGAATTATGATGCATGAATATAGGTTTTGGTTGATGGAGAACCAAGCTGGAATTCTCCAACTAGTTAAGGCTAAGGTGAGGGTGGTTACCACTGGATGGTATTTACGAATATGTAGTAAGCTCTTTTCTTATTTACTTTTCAATAGTTACTGAGTATATGCTTAAGAATTTTCTATGTTGTAGAACTGTCTATGATGTATCGCATTATCTGGATTAGAGATATGCAGAACTTGTTTTGGATCTTTTGATGGAATCTTCAGTTTTTTTATATTAGATTATGCTTTTGAACTCTCTTTATCGGAACTGGTTTGGTATGTTGAGTCTATTTGAAACTTTGAATTCGTCCGTATTATATTAATCAATGTAGTGCTTGATGGTGATTTAGATTTTCATTGAAGATGGTACTATGAGCTTGAATGTATTCTAAGTATAGTCTTATAAGGGCATTACCAAGTGTGGTTTAGATTAGAAGAGTCATCTATGGATTTTAACTATAAGAGAAATAAATTAAAGGAAGTTTTCCGATCATAAAAATACCTGGTAAAAGTGTTAATATAAAGAACGGAGGAATCAACTAATGTATATAAACTCACTGAAATAACGAAAGAAGAGATTGGGATTTCTATTTCAGGGAGGTGTATAGACTTTAGCATTATCGCTCGTCATCAATGACGAAGTGATCTAAACCATTTTGGAATGAACATCTCATAACCCTCTTCTAGGATGGGAAGACATACTCAGTTGAAGTTGGTCATGATGTTGTCTGGGAAAAGATCTATATGCTCTTCCATCATCCATCCTATGGTTAAGGTTAATGTCCGTATGGTGAATATATTCATATAACTCAAGTGTACAATGCAAAAAATATGAACGAATGGATCTAACGTCGGAGATTACAACCCTTTAAAAATAAAAATCAAACACAAATACAATTGTGAATCATAAACAAACTTACACATTAATATAGAAATTACAAACCAATATATACATATAATCATTTTCACTTTATCTTCTAAACGAGAGAAGAGAAAAAAAAGTTACTATACTCAACGTGTTAGTCCTTTATGTTTAATACAACAATGAAATATATCAAAAAAATATTAACTATATTATTTGGTTCCAAACAACATAAAAAATAATGATTTCATAAATTACAAAGTCAAAAAATTATATTAAAAAAAACTTTTAAAAACAAGTCGTAGTGCGGGTACAGCCCTAGTGCAAATTAAAAGAGAAACCAAAGTATGGTCGAAAAAAAGACAATCTTTACGTCCAAAAGACGTCCAGTAATTGCATGGATACTGTAGTTGTAGATATCTTGTTCGTAAACATAGAAACAAATATACTTAGTTGGCATGTACTTGAAGCTTGGGGAGAAAGTGTCAACTCCTCGATGATCATCTCGGAGTGTGGAACATAATTCGTTTTTAAAGTCAAGAATGTTGCCGTCTTTAAGTAACAAGCGTTATTCAAGATATACAGCGCAATATCTCTATCTCGTGGTCTCCCAACTGTTAGGGGTAGATCTCTCCCACAAAAGGCCCAGCTCAAAGACAGGCCCAAGTGGGTTTCAATCCATAAAGGGTATAATAGTCTTTACAAGAAACGAACCGACACAGTAACCTATAAATAGTGGGTTACTGTGTACGGCGAAGGAGAAAACTTTTCGAGAAAAGGACAAGAAAAACCGTTAGAAAAGAACAATATACGCGAGCTCGCAGCTCGTCATTTTTGCTATATACTGCCTTTTAGCTCGTCAAAATAGATTGTAGCTCGGCTTTTCAGTTTAATAAAGAGAATTTCGACCCCCATTTAACACCGAACTAAATATCTCAATTGTACCGATCTGAACATCAACACCAACGTATCGTGACCACTTAAACGTTTGTAGACTCGACAACAAGCATTCAGGTACAGAATTCGGTAGATTACAGGAAACCATACCATTGAGTTCATCCCAATGATCCTGAGACGACCAAGAGTACAACAGTTAGATTAATCATAACCATACTGGACAATTGGACATCACAAACAAAGAATAGCATATCAAAGAAACTTACTATATCCAGTTCTACCGAGATGTCTAATACTCGTAACTTAGGAGAATTTTTGAGCAATTTGCCAAGGAGATTCAACAAATCATGTTTCTTCACACACAGGTTCAGATGTTCAAGTTGGTTGAAAACAAAACCATCACCATACTAATCCTGCCCAAAATATGAAAATTGTCAACAAAAGATTCTATAAATGAGACTGAATATAGCTAAATGGAAACTAATTACCTTTGAACAACATATTGTAAGACGCTTGACAGATGCGAATGACCCAAGAATAAGATTCTTGGGATAAAAGGGTCGAACATCAACATATGCTTCCCGCAGCTTAGGCATCTTCTTAATTAAAGAGTAGTGATGTGCCTTATAAGTCCAGTCCACTAGTTTCAAATACTCTAAAGAAGGAGTATCTATCTCATACCCATCTAAATTACGATTACCATTTAAAAAGAGAGATAAACTCTGCAAAGATGGGATGATTATAGTGAACTCTCTCAACTCGATTTTTTTCCAAAGTTGCACAGATAGATAGATCTTCAAGAACAGGACAACCAGATAGAATCTGTTGAAGAGATTTTCCATCTACGAGTTCCACACTTTCAAGTTGCAAGGTTTTGAGAGAGGGAAGACAAACCGTGGAGGGAACATCCATGACAGTCATGTAATGGAGTTTCAAGGTCACGAGCGATTTGCAACTTAAAAGCTACTCGGTATTATGTTTTTATTCTTTGTACGGTAAACAATCTCCAGCTCACGTACAGAGCGAGAAACCGCGATTTCAACCCATCGTTTGACATCTTCAGGTTTAACATATAAGTAACAATCTACGTGGAGACGTAATACTTCTATGACTGGAGCTCTGTGTAATGGCAACTTCCTATTGATAAAATCCCCAACTCGAGTTTGCAAAGGACAAATAAACTCGATTTTAGGCAACAACATCCAAAGAAACTCCCATCGTTTAGGCAAAACAGCAGTTGATACAGCAACTTTTGTTGGCACAAACAATAAAATCTTCACGAGCAAGTCATCAGGCAATCCATTGATGTTGTCCATTACAAATTCACGTCACTGTTACAGAGAAAAAGGAACATCATTAAAGTATTTGTCTTTATCCAAGATTTAAGCTTACGAATTACTAAAGAAAACAAAATACAGCCACACGAATAGGCACAGAAGAAAAACCTGTGGAGTAAACTTGATCACCTTTTCTGCAAAGCTACCATCAAACCAATTTAGGTTATGTTATATAATTTGATGATTAGCGAAAGATTTCAAAAACCCTAATGATCAAAACCTTTTTGTGGGCGGGCTTCATATATATGAAACTCTTTTTACATTTTATAATAGTGGGCTGGCATGATTGTCAAACCTTCCAGACGGATTTTGCAGAACTAATAGCGATGATGCAGTTGTCCGAGCATTGGCCGGCCTTCTCAAACTTTCTGGACGAATGCTCCTTGCTCCGATCCTCCTTCTCCTCCTTCTCTCTGAATAGGATCTCCCGTGATGTCAACGTCAGACCAGATTGTCTTGCCCGGTCCTCAAGATCCTTACTTTTTGAAACTCTTTTCCTCTTGTTTGGACTACCAATCGTGGAGTGATTTTCTAGTTATTTAATGTTTGATTGAAAAAAATAGTGGGCTGGCAATGATGATGATGACAAAAGAAGAGTTCCATTACGATTTCTTTTATTACTGAACGCATTGGAAGTAGGGTGTCGAAATCGGTAGAAACCTATACGTTTATCTTGTTTGTCTATTCTTTTAACGGGTATGAATTAAGTTTTTATACCCATATAAATAAATGGATATTGATGGGTTCGTCCAATGGGTTTGTGAGTTTAACAGGGTAAATCCATTAGGGTTATGGGTTACCCATGGGTTAATCATAAAAAACAAAATTAATAGATATATAATATAATATGTATATGTTAATATGTAACATATCTTCTTTTTGCAACTAAGATGTATATATTAATATGTATATATTAATATGTAGAATCTGATTGGATCATCTAAAGAAGATTCAAGTGTTTTTATTATTTTAAATTAAGAATGTTTTTTTTAGAAAAAATTAAGAATGACTTATTATTTTGGTCTTATGGATTTTTGTCTTTAGGATTTTAGGATGCTTTTTCTATTTTAATATCTAGAAATTATTTTCTTAAGCTTGAAAACTTTTGTTGGTTCTATAATTCTATTTTATATAATATGTTATGGATTTAATATTGATTATTTTATTTTATTTTATTTATATATGGGTAACCCATATAATCCATTTAGCCATTGAGTTTTATATTATTGGGTTTGAGTATATAAATTCAACCAATTATAATAAATAGGTCGGGTTGAACCTGCCCACAAAAGTCTCCAACCCATGCGGGTATGGCTCGGGTCGGGTCGGGTTACCCATTTTGACACCCCTAATTGGAAGGAAGTGTGGTTTACTTAGTTGTTTTGTTTTTTTTTTTTTTTTTTATTTTCTATATATATATTTCTATTCGCTAACGTATTTAAAAGAATGAGTGATTTTTTTCTTTTCTTTTCATGAACACTTCTAAAGGAGTTATATGATACACTAGCTACATAATCCTGTTTACTGTTTCTGATAAGAATGGATATAGTAGCCAAAAGTGGGTAGAAAAACCTCATCGCAATAAGCTGATAGAAGTGTAGAACCTTGGGCAATATTCTTATCGCGATGCAATATGAAGCTCTAGATTGTCTCGAGTTTTCGACAGGAGATTGGAAATTGGAATGTCAATGCAGTCAGTACTTGAGTTACAGTACTTATATTTTCTCATGAAGATTGATTGAAGCATAAATTAAAGTTGGTTTCAGGTTTCAGGTTTCAGCACAAACGCAATAATCTATTCTTTCTTGGATAAGAGATAAAAAAAGAAATAACCTTTTTGTCGAAGACAAGTTTTCAGAGATGGAAGACAAGTTTTATAATATAACATGTAGCTTGGTGGAAAATTATTTAAATTCAAAAAGAGAAACCGTCCAAACAGAGCAAAAAAATAGGGTCAAAGAACATAGTCAATAACTGTTCATTAAAGAAATAGTTTTGGATTTCTTGTTCGTAACTTAATTATTTCATGGAAGATTCAGTCAAATTTTTTTGTTCCTAATTGAAAGATTTTTCAAAATTAAAATTTGGACACACGGTATAGATGGAAATTAGAATTATGTTACACAAACCACTTCAAGTCTTAAACAAATACGACTTGGCATTTAATTGAAGCTCGGGGAGAAAGTGCCAACTCCTTGATCATCTGAACCTTTGGAAGAAAATGTTCGCTTCTATCGGCCAGGATTGTTGCCTATTTCAAGTGACGAGCGTTTTTCAAGATATAAACCGCAATATCTCTATCTTGTGGTCTCCCAAACTATCGTGACCAGTGGAAAATTTGTAGACTCGACAACACGCATTCAGGAACAGGACTGGTTGATTCCAACAAACCATACCATTACGCTCATCCATCCCATGATCCTAAGGCCAAGCAGAAGAATTAGAGTAAAACCATGCATATTACGCTATCAGATAAACTAGTTTATCAAAGAAACTTACTCCCGCTAGAGAGATGTCTAGTACTCGCAACTTGGGAGAATCCTTGAGCAACTGGCCAAGAAGATTCGACGAATCCTTTTCGCACACACATAGGTTCAGATGCTCAAGCTGGTTGAAAACGACAAAACCAATACCATACACATCCTGCCCACATAATCATTGTTGATGTCTGGATCGGTACAATTCGAGTATTTTAGTTTGGTGTTAATGGGGTGGAAGTTCTCTTTATTATATGAATAAGTCGAGTTACAATTGGTATTGACGAGCTGGAAATGACGAAAGAGAGATAATTGACGGGCTGTGACCTCGTTGATTATATATTTCGAGAGTCTAATCTCTTGTACGAATTCTCTTCCCGTATTTCCGTCTTTTTCTCGTGCAACGTACAATCACTATTTATAGGTTACCGTGTCAGTTCTTCCTCTGAAAAGACCAAAATAACCTTCCTTGGCATGTTGATTTCTTTAGGCCTTTTTTGGACCGGGCCTGTTGTGGGAGTGAGAACCACCCCAACAGTATTCCCCCATCTCCAGTTCGTAGTTGTGCGGAGAACTCTGTCGTTTGGTGGTCTGTAGGTCGCTCGGCGAGTTTCGATCCTTTGACTTAAACGGTAGGCTTTAATCCTTTGACTTAAACGGCGAGCTTCAATCCTTTGACTTAAACGGCGGGCTGGATTCGAGATGGACAAACGATGGGCACCCGAAAGGTCTTTGTGGACAAATATTGGGAAAATGAAGAGTCGCGCGTGAGATGTCTTGTCTTTCGAGGGATGCTGTCACATCGTCACGCGTTTATTTCGGTGCTCGTGACATCCAAAAGCTGTAACGCCACTTCGATTCTCGATTTGTAATGATGACTTCTTCGAGAACCCTCCCTTCCTTCCAATAAATATCCATCTCCTCTTCATTTTTGTTTCATTTCTTTCCATCGATTGTTTCCTCATCTCGTTGTTCCGGGTACTCTCTTCTCTCGCCTTCTAGCTCGTCTATATATTTTGATTCCTTAAGGCTTTCTATGGCTTCCCTAGGCCCCCTTTGTCTGATTCTTCTACGGCGAGCCATCTTTGCCGACACACTTTGTCTAATTCCAGTGACTCGACTAGGTCAGATCGTTGTAAGACGAGATCTCCGACGGGTAGTCTCATCTCTTCGGGGTCGTCGACCAGCTCTGATGATACCAACTTGGCCAAACTCCAACGTCGTATCTCTTCTGGTGTGGCCGCCCCGAGCTCGTCCGCCCTTCCGTGCGAGATACCCTCCCTTGTTGACGAGGATCTAGATGATACGGTCGTTCTGGCAAATCGCATTGCTAGGCGAGGATTCCCTCCGGTAGTCGCTGGTCCCTCAAGAGCCGGGGAGTATGTTCTTTCCTTCGTTCCCAAATCTTCCTCTAAATACGAGTCAGCCCTTGAGGCGGTTCAGCTTGGCGACTTATTAGTCGAGCCTGTCATTGTTAGGCGGTTCAGCTCGGCGACTTATCAGTCGACTTATCACTCAGAGAAGAGCTTCTCCGAAAGACAATGACAGTCTCTTCTCTGAGTGTGGGATTACATTTCCCCTCCCTTCTTTCCTCATGTCGTACTTTGCTAACCGCAAGGCGGCAATATCTCAGTTCGCTCCAGCCACATTTTGGAACGCAGTTGGTCTCTCGATTTTGGCGAATAGAGCGGGTGTTAATCTCTTAGTCGATCATTTCAAAGAGCTAACCCGCTTAACAGCATCTAACAGAAATAAAAAGTCCGGGATTTATTATGTCAGTTTGCGGTCGCCTCTGCTCGTCGAAGGGGCGAAAGGGAAGACTCACAACTGGGCAGGGTTTTATTTTTTCTTGAAAGTGGTTCCGGGGGTCGTCGAGGATCATGCGATCCCTTTATTTTCTGGGTGGAACCTTTCACCTAGTATTTCACCTTTCTTCGTAACTTAGTTTTTTCTTTATGTGTTTTTCGTTGATCTCATTCTGTTTGCTTCTTGCAGTTGCTGTACCAAGGTGTCTACTTCCCTATCCTCCCTCTTTTCGAGCTGAGATTAACGCGATAAGAGCCGTGGGTCCGT
Organism: Camelina laxa; assembly: GCA_024034495.1. Classification (NCBI taxonomy): domain Eukaryota; kingdom Viridiplantae; phylum Streptophyta; class Magnoliopsida; order Brassicales; family Brassicaceae; genus Camelina; species Camelina laxa. Next base: position 32,498,340 of record CM043880.1, read on the forward strand.
ACGTTTGGCCAGAATCTGGACCAAAGAAAGGAGGTCGTCAAAGGAAACAGCAAGCTTCTTCCGGAAAACAAAAAGTCAATCGTCCAATAGGTAATTTCTTTCCGGCTTGTCTGGTCTGTCCTTTGGCGAATTGTTAAAGGATCAAAGTTTTGTTTTTTTAACAGAATCTTTGGTTCAGCTAATATGATGGGGAGACTTAATTTGGATGTTCTCTATGTTTCTGCTCGCTACCGTCAAGCATCTGATCCTCCTCCGCCTTCTCCGTCTTCTCGCCATCTGGGGCCGGCTCATTGCAGAAGTCTCTTTTGGCTCCTCGTGATTCTCGTTCGGCCGAGATCCGTGCTGGTAAAAGGCCAGTTTCGGGATCGTCTCCTATGCAGCTGAACCTTCTGACTTCCTGCTGGGGTTACTCCACAAGGGAGAAAGCCTACGGTGATTCCAACAATCAGAATGAGCGGGCTTCAAACTCTTCTCATAAAAGAACAGACCGACTTCCGGATCGGTCTGACCCGTCGAAAAGGCAAAGGACCATGGACTATCGGTGGGATTTTTCTCATACCTCGGTTACCCGAGCTTTCCCGAATGACTCGGGGGCATGCACCGAGCTATTTTGAAGGATCCACTTTGGGTCCGGTCGTCTTATGCCGATCGAGAGGATAAAGGAGGGCGACAAGATCATCGATGTGGCGAATAACACCTTCGAGGTTTGTAGTTCACTTTCCTACTCCTCTTTATCCCTTTACTAAGTTCCTGTTCCTGATTCGTCGTTTTTGTAGCTTATCGGTCGCATAAATCGTCTCGCTTCTGGCTAAGAGAGATGTGTGTACGACCTGGAGTCCTCTGCTTCTATGCCCTCAGGTCTTTCGGTCGAGCAAGTCGAGAAGCTTAAGGTTCAGCTCAAAGAGGCGGTTCGCTCAAACAACAAGCTGAGTGAGAATATTTCCGAACTGGAGCGTCAGCGAGAGGTGGCAAATTCAGAAAAGGCCATTCTCCTTTCAAAACTTAAAAGCATCGGAGGATTCTTGCGCCAACCGTCGGCTCACTCTGGACTCCGAGTCAAAAAAGTTAAGGGCTCATCGTCTCGAGTTTGGTTAGTACCAGAAGATGATTGCTTATCGCAGAGTTTCCGATCGTGCTCAAAAGATCTTGAATCGTCACAAGGCGCAAGCGGTGGCAATTGACGAATCTCAACCGAAACTGCTCGAGTATAACCAGGCCTTGGGAAACGCCCAAATGCTTGAGACTCTTGTTGCCGATGGCCAGATCTCCCTTCTGACCGAGGCAGTGAAAGAGAGGGTTGTCGCTGTGGCATCTGGATTAAAGGAGGAAATCCTTGAGATTGATATCCCAGATCTTAACCCTGGGGACTTCGACATTTCCACCATTTTTGCTGATCCCCTTCCGAGCCTCTCTAGTGGGTTTCCTCTCCGGGTGTCGCGGATTATTCGGATTCGGAAACCTCTGAAGAAGAAGGCGAAGATAACAGGTCGGAGCTTGCATCCAGCGAAGAAGCAGAGGAAGAAGATACTATTCCTCCTGCATCGGAAGACTCGACTACTGGCACCATTCCTCTTGCGCCGAACGACTCGACTGCTGCTCCTACTGAATCCAACGCTCCGGAGATCGGTGTTAATTCTCTTGTGGATGGTCTTGTTGCTCCTTAACTTTATTGTTTTTCTTCGTTCTTTCTTATTTTGAACTTATTCTCGCTGTGTTGCGAATGTCGGGCCGTTAAGGCACTATATTTCTTTTGGAACCTTTACGTTTATTTGATGGGCCTTTTTTGCTTTGGATTCCTTATTTTTGCTTGACCCGCGTCGATCAGTCTATGGGGGTGCAACTGAGGGGCCGTGGTATTAGTTATTTTGCCTCAAAATTGCATACTTTATTTTATAAATTAGACACCATTCCACTTCTTTTCTTCCTCTTAGAACATAACTTCTGTCTCGTAAACGAATTGAGGGCTCGGGAGCAACTCATTGCGAGGTATATTATTCCTCCCGAAGACCAAGATGGAGAGATTGCTCCTTCAGAGGCCGACGTAATTCGTGATGATATCGAGTCTTATCGTGCGTGGGTCCAGAGGCTAAGGGCTTACATCGTGGCGACACGTCGTAAGTTCGAGCTCCATTTCCAGTTTCACTGTGTAGATGGGATCGTGGTGTATCTCGAACATATGGTTGCCGACGGGTTCTTTATGTCAAAATGGAGACGGGATCGGCTCTTATAAGAGCGCTCGTAACGCAAAGCGCTGTTGGCTGAAGCGGAAGATCCTAAGTATGAGGAGGGCGACCTTGAGCCTCTTCCACGGAGGCCTTTTGACGATCTCGCAGAGATCACAGAATGCCGGGCTTGTATGGAGAGGTTGCGCCGCTACATTATTCAACTGGAGAGCACATACCACTTTTTCTGTGAGAGCAATCGTGCCAAGGGGATCTGCACGTACCTCGAGAAAATGGCAGAAAGGGCGTGGAGGTTCCAGCGACCACACTAGCGCTTTTACAAGAAGAATGTCAACTTTGGCGAGAGAAGATCAGCGAGCTTGAGTTTGATGAGCCAACCGACGCCGACCTGGGAATTGAGGCTTGACCTTGGGTTAACAAAATGTTCTGTTTATTTCTCTCCCCTTTCTTGTATGCCGAGATGGGGCCGGCTCTTGCTTTTTGTTTTTTTTTGAACTGCAGCCGTGTTGGGGTCGGCTCCCGTTTCTGACTATTGCCGCCCTGGGGTCGGCTTCTCTTTGAATTTCATTCGATCTTTTATACTTTGGTTCTGCCCCCTCTTTTTTAGTTTGATTTAGATATTTACTAACATTCAGGTGCGACACGCGATGGTCAGCTTGTCCTTGAATTGCGAGTAGCGACTCGGCTTTTTTTTGTTTGTTCGAGTGCGACATGCGATGGTCGGCTTACCTTTCAATTGCGAGTATCGACTCAGCTTGTATTATTTAGGTATGGTTCGTGGTGATCGGCTTACTCCTAAGTCTGCGAGTAGCGACTCTCCTTTGAGATAACGCCGGAACGTCGAGTCGTTACTGGGCCAAGGTAACGGTCGTGTAAAGTAGTTGTCGTATTGTTTCCATGGATGCGAGATAATAGAAAAAGATCTTCAAAAAGAAAGTTTGTTTTATCAGCAGCTGTGTCCCGTGAACGGGACTGCCTACGTACCCTCTGATCAGGAGGGATCAAGCCGCTCGTAGTTCACATTACATAGTTGATTGAAAATAAAGATAAATGAAACAGGAAAGGGGCTATGGGTAGCCAATTTTTCCCCACTTTTTTTTTAGTAATAAAAGCGCTTCAAGTACATCGAGTTCCAGGATCGGGGGACTGGCTCGCCACTCATGGTCAAGAGCTCGTACACGCCAGGATGAACTACTTTGGATACTTGGTACGGTCCTTCCCATTTGACTCCCATTTTTCCAGCGTTTGGCTCAGCGGTGTTTTATAAGACTTTCCGGAGAACGAGATCTCCTTCGTTGAAGTGCCGGTTATGTTCCTTCTTATTATAGTACTTGGCTGCGGCGAGCTGGTAGTTCTGAATTCGTAGGAGAGCTTTGTCGCGTTCTTCTTCCAGTTCGTCGAGACGATCCATGATCATATGGTTGTTGAGATTAGTGTCGGTGACTAACAACGTTCGTTGGTGACTTGTACTGCTGACCTTGGCGGTTGTCATTGCTTCCATCCCATAGGCCAGAGAAAACGGTGTTTGGTGTGTGGCCTATCGTCCGGTAAGACCAGAGTACTCCATCCAGCTCGTCGGCCCATGAACCATTCTTGGCATCCATTCTCTTCTTTAGGCCGTCAGTATTGTTTTATTTGTCGTCTCGGCCTACCTATTTCCCTGGGGGTATTGCGGCGTTGATTTCCTTAGCTTGATTCTCCACTTAGCGCAAAAGTCTTTGAACGTGAGGGAAATGAACTGCAAGCCGTTAACGGTAACTATTTCGTACGGTAATCTGTGTCCGCAGATAAAGAATTTCCAGACGAATAGTTGCATGTCCTTGGCTTTGATCGTAGCATAGGATCCAGCTCCTAGGAGCTTTTCCACTTCGTCATTTACCGCTTGCAATCTCTCGGTCTCAACTTGCGCCATTTCTGCTTGACTGGCTTATGCGTTGGGTCGGCATTAAGTTCGTAGGTTGTTACCGTTGGATCGATTCCTTTCATGTCAGCCACTGTCCAAGCGAAGGTCGCGACATTGACTTTGAGAAAGTTTCTCGGCTCGCTGCGCATTTCTGGGGTTATCTCTGTTCCAATGTTTACACATCGCTTCGCATCGGCCTCGTCAATGTTAACCTCTTCCGTTGCGGTAACATCTTGCTTGATCGGGGTCGGCCGTCCATCGGTCGGCGAAGGACCGTTGTCGCCAGCCGGGTGTTTTTATTGCTACAACTTCTTTGCTGTGCGAATCTTGTGTTCGATGAGGAAGCACTGTCTTGCGGTTTGTTGATTACCACGCAACGTGTATATCCCTTTTGCGGTTGGGAATTTTACGCACTGATGGTAAGTTGACGGTACTACGCTCATCTTGTGGAGCCATGGTGTTCAAAGGATGACACTGTAGATGGTCGGTTTGTCGATAACGGCGAACTGGGAATACCGAACCGTTCCTCCAACAATGATTGGTAGGTAGATGGTACCAATTAACATGATATGATCCCCGTCAAAACCAGTCAGAGAGTTGCAGCCTGGCTTTATATCGCACTCGCTGACCTCCATTTGCGCTAAGACATTTCTAAAAATGACGTTTACTAAACTTCTTGTGTCGACCATGATTCGCGTATCCTGGCTTTCACTGATCAGGAGTTCGATGACCAAGGGATCGTTATGAGGATCGTCCAGCCCTTCGAGATCGCTGTTGTGGAATGAAATCGACAAGTTTGGGGACTCGATATGAGGGCCAGGACCTCTTCATTTCTGCCTTCTTGGTATAATCTCTTATCGACCGCACCGAGTCATTACATCCTCCCAGTCTGCCCATGATCATGTTGATCCGGCGTCTCAGCACTGGGGGGGATTTCTCAGGTTATCATTCTGCGCGCGCTCATTTTTTGTAAACGACTTGTTCTGGTATTTCGGCTTCGTCTCCACTTTGTTCGCCGAGCTGCTGCTGCTCCTTAATGAATTTCCGAGCAATGTTCTCGGCTTGCTTGGTGTTCTGCTTTCCCGGTGGCGCCGTCTTAGTCCTGTCCGATTCAACGATTATTTTGCTTTTCTTGTATTGTTCCATTAGGATGATCTGGAGGTAACGACACTCTTCGGCCGCATGGGTATTGCTTTGATGGTAGTCACAAAATTGCGTTGCGCTACTTTCCTCTCCTTCCTTTCGAATATATTTGTTCCACGGTAAGCTCTGTTGCATATCGTCGCTGATCGCGAAAGTTTGACGTATCTGATCTTGGTTACGAACAAAGTGTTGTCGTGGCTCGACATGATCGACCTTCGGGGCTGTGATCACTGGTTCCTTTGTCGCGACACTCTTCTCTGGCGCGTGTTTCTTGGCGTGGACGGCTTTTTCTTCTTCCACTTCAATATGCTTTGCAGCTCGGCTCAATGACTCTGCGATTTTTTCGACATGCGTTAGAGACAACTCTTCCTTGAATCGTGATTCGTACCATAATGTGTTCTTCAATACGACAATAGCTGCCGCATCTGATATTGACACGTTAACGACGACCTCTTTGAATCGCGTAATAAATGACCGGAGTGATTCCTGGCATGTATGAGTTAGGGAGTATAGATCAACATGCGAATTCTTATTCTCCATTAGGACGGAAAACTGTTTCATGAATTCAGCCATTAGATCTTTAATGCTATCAATCAATCCGGATGGAGGCCGCGAGAACCAACTTAGGGCCGTTCCTATCCAGTGTTCGGCGAAAACTTGACATGCTCCAGCATCGTACTCCGTCGGGCTGAATTGCAAGGGGCCGAGCGCTACTCCGAATGTGAGTAGAAAATCACGTGGATCAACCGTTCCATCGTAGTAACCCAACCTGGGCTTGATCGTTTGACGTACTGGCGTGCTTGTGAGCCTTCTGGATAATGGGGTTCATTGCCTTGCTTCGAGCACGAGGTCCATGTCAGGGGCTCTGCTCGTCACCTTGTGGAACATTGCCTCCATTTCTTGCATTTTCTCCTTAATTTCCATCAACTCTGCTTCTTTTGCTCCATTATCATAACCATCGTTTGTCTCGCCAACTTGTATGACCGGGTTCCACTCTATGTCGTTGGTTTGCGCTTGTGGCCTTGCCATCCTTTTGATTGGGACGTAGCCTGACGTGTTCTATCGAGCGGTGTGGAGATGGTCAATTTCTTCCTGGACATTAGCATGTGCCATTGTTAGTAAGTCGAAGCGAGTGTTGGTTCTCGGTTCTTGTTGGTCGAGTCACATCAGTATCCCGCGAAAAAGCTCGTCGATACTAGAAATGGGTTGAGCATTGAGCGTAGCGAGCTGTGCAAGATTTTGTGTTGTCTTCGCGCTCGCCGGGCTGGTTAGATTTGTCGCGATAACGAATGTTCCCGGGCTTTCGGCTGCAACGACTTTTCTTGGAGCGTCTAGAGTTGGAAGGATGGTAGGCTCAGCCTGGTCTGTTTCCTAGAGTTGTCGTCCCTCCCGACGTGTTGGTATCTTTGTTTCTATCTTTAGCGAGTCCAGTCATCTTGTCAAGTCCCACTGGGTCCATCCTTAGAAATCTGAAGAAAACTTCAACTTGATTCCCCTTTCCTGACGCGCCAAATTGTTGGTACAATTAGAGTATTTTAGTTTGGTGTTAATGGGGTCAAAGTTCTCTTTATTATATGAATAAGTCTAGGTACAATTGGTATTGACGAGCTGGAAATGACGAAAGAGAGATAATTGACGAGCTGCGAGCTAGTCGATACTATATTTCGAGAGTCTGTTCTCTTGTACGAATTATCTTCCCGTATTTTCGTCCTTTTCTCGTACGTTGTACAACCACTATTTATAGGTTACCGTGTCGGTTCGTCCTCCGAAAAAACTAAAATAACCCTCCTTAGCATGTTGATTTCTTTGGGCCTTTTCTGGGCCGGACCCCCTAACAATCATAACTATTAACAGAAGATTCTATAAATAAATGAGATTGACAACTTGGATTGATAAATGGAAGCTAATTACCTCTGAACACTCTTGAGAAGAAAGTATCTAACATCGACATAGGCTTCCCTCAGCTTAGGCATATTTTGAATCAAAGAGTTGTGATTCAAATGATTACCATCCTCAAGTTTCAGATAGTTCAAAAAAGGAGTATCTATCACATACCCATCGAACAACCAATCATCAGGTATAAAGAGTGATAAGCTCAGCAAAGACGGGACGATAATAGTGAACTCTTCCATATTGTGATCTTTATAACAATGCACCGATAGATCTTCAAGAATAGGACAAATAGATAGAAGCTTTTGAAGAAGTTGTTCATCTACGAATTTCACACTTTTAAGTTGCAAAGTTTTGAGAGAGGGGAGACAAGCCCTAGAGGGAATATCCATGAGAGTCGCCCATTTGAGTTTCAAGACCTCGAGCGCTTTGCAGGTAAACAAATTACTTGGGAATATGTTTTCATTCTCGGAACCATAAAAAATATCCTGCTCACGTACATTGCGAGAAACTGTGATTTCAATCCACCGTTTGATATCTTCAGGTTTATTGTCTCGTCTAGATAACTCAAGAAGCAAGCTTTCTATGAATGGAGCTCTATGTAATGGCAGGTTCTTGTTGATAAAATCCCCAAGTCCAGGCTTTGTTGTAATCATCTGAGAAGTGAACTCGAGTCTAGGCAACAACATCCAAAGAAACTCCCAACGCTTAGCCAAAATGCTACACATCAACTTTTGTTGGAAGAAACAATAATATCTTCACCAGCACAGCATCAGGCAATCCACTGATTTTGTCCATAATCAAGATACTACAATCGACAGAGTTGTCTTTTGTCAATAAGACCATAAGACTAAAAAGGAGTTGTCTTTTAACCCAAGCAAACGAATTAACAACAAGGTAAAAAACAGGAACACAGAGGAACGGGTCAAAACCCCAAAAAAAAAAAAGCTTAAACCCTAGAAAATAGAATCTAGGAACAAAATATATCTTACTTATTTTAATAATATTTATTTTAATGTGATGTGAACAAAAATATAACAAAAAAGTATTAATAAGTCTTATTCACTAATATATCTAAAAGATCGTTATTTCCTTTTTGGGGGAAAAAATCAGAAAGCATGAACTATCAAAAGTGATGAACAAAACCATGAATATTGTTTGTCGTAAATTAAATGTCTAATTTTTATTGACATTCAAACAAATCACGAATTTTCATTGACTTTATCAGATAAGACATAATAATTTAACAAACATTAAGGAGGTTGTATTGAATTGAGGAATTTTAAAAGATTTTGGGGTATTCTTAAATCCCTTGTTATTTAATTGGTGATTTTTAAAAATCATCTGAAATTCAATGTTATTGAATGTGAAATTTGTAAAAATTATTTACAATTTCTTGTTATTCAATTAATAATTTATAAATCCCACTTCAAATCTACTATTATTCAAAAAAACACACATTTCTTTTAAAAATCTATTGAATGGGATTCTAGGAGTCTTTTCTAACATTTTTAGTTCAAAAATATGTCTAACAAAATCACACTTCTAAAGGTGAAACTTTAAAATATTTGTTTTAAAAAACTTCTTTCGAAGACTACCCCAAAATCCAAAGCTAATAACGTGTATATTTGTTTTAAAGCTTTGGATCTACAAAAAAAAAAAAAAAAAGACTTCTTCGACACTGTGACAATTTTTTTTTGTGCGAACTGTTACTCTCTTTCTCTCTTCTCTCTTTACTCTGGAAAAATTCTAAACAAATTTGTTGATGTGTAATCGAGTTCATCTTCGAACAATCTTTACCGATTCGCTGGGAAAGACAACTCCCTGTTCTCAATTTCACTTGCCCATCAAATCATATCTCTGTGGGCAAAAGACAACTCCCTGTTCTCAATTTCACTCAAGTTATCTAGAACTTCATCATAGACAAGGTAAACTGTCTTGTATCTTGAGAATCCTTACAACTTATTTACCCTTATTCTTAAAATTTCTTAGGTACTTTTGATTTTGCAAAAACCCCAAAAAAAAAACTGCAGATTTGATAAAATTGGTGTTAACCGGAGGAAATTGTAGGATATCAAATTCATCAAACGTGAATCAAATCAAATTGGTGTTTAAAATAACATGTCTTTGTAGGAACAGTTAAGATGCTGCTTGAGTTAAACTAATTAGTGCTTTTGTCGTCTGAGCTCAGCTTCTACGACTTACTGCCTTCTGGCTCCGGTAAGTTTTGCTCAAAGTTGAGACATTCTTTCGACAATTGTTTAAGTAGCATTAGTGGGCTGCTCTTTTTGGATCAAAGAATTCTAATATATGGGCTTTTCCCCTTCTTTTCTTGTCAGCTAGGGTTAGTTTATTGGTGTATATGGGCTCACCAACGGCAGCTTTCTTCACGATCGGCAGCGTTCTTCTCTCCTACTATCATACTTGCGATTTATTTTCTTCTTTGTCAAACTGAGTATTTTTTATTGTTTTTTACTTTTCTTTATTTCCACGTTTTGTATCATGTTGCTAGTTAGATATATACCAATGAAAGAAATTTCTTAAGTTGGAAACGAAGTGAAAGCCAACCAGTTTATAAATAATACTTGTTTGAGATCTGTGGATATATCATAACACATGAATTGTTTTTTTTTTTTTGTAAGGTATGGCTAGTTAACTTACACATTACAATGGGTCTTTTAATACTGTGCGAATCCATACATTAAGTTTAATAAAATTCAAATTTACTGCCCCAACTTATAAAACGATATTAAAAACATACATAAACCGTAACGGTATTAAGAAACCATCAAGGGTTGCTTACGTGGACGCCACATATGAAACGGCGTCATTTTAAGAAACAAAAGAAAGAGTCTCTTTTGATTAAACGACGTCGTTTCTTTAATTCTCTTTTCTAATTCCCCTCCTCGGCGTTTCCCTCCTCTGAAGCTCTGCGTCGGCGTTTCTCTCGATAGGCTCCCCTTGAACCGTGATCGAGTACGACGTCTTCTGGTTCCTCTCGGTGTGTCTCTTGTTGAAATACGCTGCCACGTGTATCTTCAGAGTGATGATCGGGATATGCGTGGTATAGATTGATCCGACGACGTTACAAACTCGAATTTCGACTTCGTGGAGCTGATCTCTGGATCCGACGGCCACCGGAGATACTTTGGCATAAGGACGTCGTAGATGGCGCGGCAGACTTCGATGACAAGCTTGTGGCAAGTCAAGATTCCGAGGCCGAAACGCTCCGACACGTGGAGAAGCAGAGCTTCTATAGCTAAACGCCAAACGCAAACGCCAACGCATTTTGGAGCTGGGATCGCGTCTCTTAGCATCGTGTTTTTCTTCGTCACCGTCATGTCTAGCTTCTGGCAAGTTAAATTAAACGTCGATTTTCTCATCTGAAACTCTCGCCGGAACTCGTCTTCCGGGAAATCAGGCCAGCTCACTCTTGTTGCTGTTTAGCTTCCTCGTCTAACAACATAAGTGTGGCGAGTATGTCTCCAAACGCAACCTTACCATTCACAGCGTCAGCTTCGTTGTCGTCCTTTCTTGGGCGTTTCTTATTAGTATGGTCGTTGTTGTTGTTGTTTTGTTACCAAAACCTTCTTATCCGAAACCAAAAGGAGAAGAGTACATGTCTTGAAAATTGAAATAGACCAAGGAAATGGGAACACTCGTCGTCTTGTAGGTATGGAAATGGGAAAGCACAGATTTCCATTAAAAGGGAGAAAATATTAATTTTCCATAGTTTGACGATTTTTTTTTGTGTTTGTGATGTTCATATATTATACCCTGTTTTCCCCTAATATATTCACATCTTTTGCATCTTTTGCTATCCATTTTCACCATTATTGCATAGCTTTAAGACTAATCATGCATTAGAGTTTAGTTGCATTGCATTTTCATATTTGCATGCATAAACATGTGATTTTGGAGATTAAGGAGCATTGAAGCAATGCTGAGGAGAAGTGAAGCAATCATGAAGGGAAAAACAAGAGAGTTAAGGCTGAAGCAACAAGGTCTGAAGTCCAACTCGACCGCACACTCGACCGTGTGCTGAGGAGGACTCGACCGAGTGGAGAACGCACGAGAGAAGCCAGCTCGACCTGCCACTCTCCCGAGCACAGGTCGAGTTGACCGAGCCGTTGACTATTTTGTCTTTTAGTATTTTTAGGGCTTCTACTCCCTCTCCTATATAAAGCCTTGTACGTGCAGCCACTAAAAGAGTCCAGCTTTTAGATATTCTCTAGACCTAGTATTTACCCTTTTGGGAATTATTCCTTTTGCACTTTTATTTTTCTTAGATCTTGTACTTGTTCTTAAGGAGAAAAAGACTAAATTCTTCAATATTGTTGGTTTCATAACTTTTTTAATATTGAGAATTCGAGTTTGATTCTTTCTCCAATATTGTAGATCTACTTTTCATCTTTTATTTGATGCAAATTTCAGTATTTTCTAGGTTTATGATTTTTGTGTTCATCATGTGTTCTTGTGAGTAGTGCTTAGGATCTTGAGGATGGGTTAGGCTGGGCTGTGTTTGAGGTTTGTTTGCTTTGGTCAAGCTTGATTGTGGTAGAATCTCTTCTAGGCTAGATGTTCTTAATGCTAATCCTAAACTGAGAGGTTAGGGTTTGATTTCAAGCATCTTAGCATCACACCAATGTTTAAGGAGCATAGATAAGGCTAGATCTAGAGCTTACCATTAGGCTTGCTAAGAGATTAGAGGTCTTGTTTGGTTTGAGATGTATTGCTTAATGCCTGCTTGTGTAGGTTCTTTACTTTGTGAGAACAAGTCTAGAGATGCATAGGTTTGATTGTTTCTTGCCATGAGAGTGGATGAAACTTGTCTTAGATTTATATGTCTAGAGATTAGGTCAAAGTTTGCTTGAGATTTGTTGGCCAAAGTGTGATAACCTCATTCATTAGTCCAGCCCATGAATCCTCCTCAAGGCCTTCCTTGTTTATTGATTTCTAAGTCTAGATCCTGCTGTTTGATTGTAGTTTGATTCGTTCTTGTGTTGCTCTGTTCTTCTAGCATTGCTCTGTTTCCCGGATTTAACCAGCTCGACCCTGCACTCGATCTACACTCGATCGAGTGCTTGCTCGAGTTCATCCCCAGAACTCTTGTTTATGATTCGTAGTTGTCCTGTCTTATCTCTTGTTTCATTCTGGTTGCATTTCTATTGCATTTACTTAGTGTCCTGTTCATTACTTGTCTTGCATTAGTTCATCAGCATAGTTTCTATTTATGTTCTTGTTTTATAACTGCTATAATCATTCTGTTCCATTTACATTTAGCATCTAGTTCTTGTAGTTCTACTTTCTGCACTTTACATTTTCATCTTAGGATTGTTAGTGACAAACATCCTTGCATTTGGCTTAACTTAGATTCATATACATATCTTAATTGTTCACAAACACTCATTTAAGATTGACACCTCTTATACTGCAACTGCATAAGGGGAATTGAAACACCTTACCATCCATCCATTCATATCTCATTGCATATATTCATCATCATTCACCACCACAAAGAAAGCTTGTTTCAATTTGGCGCCGTTGCCACTTTGAGTGTGTTTTTGTGACAATTAGGATCCATAAAAGTCTAAGATTAAGTTCGTTTATCCACTTGTTCACTATTGATCTCGTTTATTCTTCTACTTGTTTGTGCTTGAGTTTCAGGTACCAGCTCGACCACCAACTCGACCACCACTCGACCGAGTGTGTGATCGAGCACTTGATCGAGTAAGAAGCCGGATACAAATAGACATCAGTTCCCAGTCGACTCGACCACCCACTCGAGCCTGTGCTCGACCGAGTGCCTGTCCGAGTCAGTCATCATGTTTCACAGCAGTATGTTCCATTCTGTACCATGCCAACATCAACCAGGATTTCAGTCTCCATGGTGTCACCCTCCAGTGTTTCAGACCTACCAAAGCCAAGAACCTTACTTAAAAGCTATGATGCAACAACTTTTACTTGGGCAAGCAACTGGGCAGATTGAGGTAGCAAAACAGTTTGCTGAGCTGAACCAAACGTTGAACTCCTCCTATTCTAGTGACCTAAACTCCAAGGTCAAGTACATGGAGAGCTCCATTGCTCCTACTTCAGCTCCTAAGCCAAACCAACTTCTTGAAGAACCTATTCCAAACCCAAGGGAGTTTACAACTAAAGCTCTTAATCTCTACGAAGATGCTGTCACTGAGGACAGTGAGATTCAAGGTGGGGAGGATTGGTCATTTATTGAAGCCCAGGGTGAAGCTTGTGCACAGCAGACTGAATCCGTCAAAGAACTCGACCAAGTGCTCGAGCTAGCACTCGATCGAGTGCATGATCGAGTGGTCGATCAAGCTGAAGGACCAGAAGCTGTCAAGCCTGCTAAGTACATTCCTCCTACTTACAAACCGCCTCTACCATTCCCAGGACGTTTCAAGGCACAAAAGCTGAAGGAATTAAGGGAAATCATTGAGAGAAAGGAAATGGTGGCTTTGCAACAAGAGAAAGTAATGGCCATTCAACAAGAGGTTGTCATTGAGGAGAAGGAGGAAGATAGAGGACCTCCTTTGGAAAAATATGCTCACCATCCTGCACTCAAGGACATGCTTCTTGAATTATCCAAGCAGAAGGCTCAAGACAAGGACATGAAAGATTTGAAAGAGATTGGGAAAGCTGTTATCCCAACCAAGCTTAAAGATCCAGGCTCATTCAACCTACCTTGCTCCATCAGCTACATGCATTTCAACAAATGCTTATGTGATTTAGGAGCTTCAGTGAGCTTAATGCCATACTCAGTGGCTGAGAAGTTGGGATATGAATATTTTAAGCCTTACAATCTCTATATTGGGCTAGTAGATGGATCCAAGAGGGATGTGCTTGGAGTGATTGAAGATTTCCCAGTAAAGATAGGGAAGGCTAGAATCCCAACTGACTTTGTGATCATGAACATGGACCAAGAGCCAGAAGATCCTCTCATCTTGGGAAGACCATTCTTAGCCACAGCTGGGGCTGTAATTGATGTTAAGATAGGAACCATCAAACTCCACCTTGCTAAAGACTTCACTATGAAGTTTGACATCAGGAATTCAACACATCAACCTACTATTGAAGGTCAGCACTTTGTGGTAGAGGAAAAAGCTAGTTGTGAAGTTTTTGAGGATGGAGAGAACCCTAGGATTAAAGGTTCAGCCCAAGCCAAGACTGTCCAAGAGCTAAGGAGTTTAGTTCAAATGTTAGCTGGTTTAGTGAAAGATCTTCAATCTCAACTCAACAAAAGGTCTTTGAAGAAGGCAAGACCAAAACTCAAGTTTAAGAAGAAACATGCTTCAAGTGTCAAGGAAGTAGTGATCAAGAAGGAACACCAAGGTTATCAAGTAGAACCAGGAGGGATTTCATCACCTCCTTGGTCTCCAAATCAAGCTTGAAGAGCTATAAGAAGTCAAGCTTAGTGACTGTAAACAAGCTCACTAGGGAGGAAGTCCCTAAGGTATCCTTTGTAAATAAGCTTTATTTCCTTGTAGTTTTGATGTGTTTTCTTTTATGTTTGTGTTTGGTAGGCCTTTTAATGAGAGTGTAGATGGGTTTGGAGAGAATTGGACATGGAAATATGCATCCGCAGTCCAGCTCGACCCCCCACTCGGACACACACTCGACCGAGTCACGGTCGATCGCCGTCGTCGAGCTGCCGCAATCTCCATCTCAAAGTCACCAACAAGACCCCAACTACACATTTGACAACATGCAAGAGGATGTGAACAACTTCTTCTCCAATCCTTAAGGTACCACTATCACCTTCACTTGTAAATATCATTGCATTTCATATTTTGTTTAGTTTTTTTTTTTAGTCTTGAATCCTCAATAAAATTTCTTTCACACAGGGGACTGTGTGATTTAAGTTTGGGGGAGGGTTTGAGATAGCATTTGACATTGTGTTTTGTGATCTTATTTCAAATTTTTAGCATCAACAATCAACATGATAGTATTTGCATAAGCATCTAAGGCATAGAAAAACCATAAAAATTTGAAAATTTTTGAAAAAAATCTTTATAAAAAAAGAGTGTTCATGTAGTTTACATTGCATATTAGAATCTTGTTTAGCATGTTTCATGTAGGATTGTATAATATTTGCATTAGGGATCTATGATGAGTTTTGCCTTGTTAGCTTGTTCATTCACTAGACTAGGATCAATGCCCAAGTTAATAGTACTTTGATGCTAGTTGAGTAGTTAGACGCATAAGATTGAACCAAGCCTTGAATTTCTGCATTGTATTTGGTCTATATTGAAGCATGTTGTGATTTGAAGTCATTTCCTATCTATAAGAACCTAATATTGACTTTCAATTATCAATGTGTGCATTGCTTTAAACTCATGGATACCATATACATATTTGGATCATCTTTCTCCTTTTTACCACTCTTGTTGATCCAAGTAGCTGATTTCCTCATTAAGAATCAGTTTCCCTACCCTTAACCAACCCTTCTTTCAAGCCTTGTTTATTCTTGTGTGTGTGAGGCCTATTTTGGGATTGAGCTTAGTAGAAAGTGTTAGGTTTGAACTGACAAGAGTAAAGCCTTGTGTAGTTCTAGTTTGCATTTTTCAAACTAGATAGGACTAGGTGGTTCACTTGTTGGGTTTGCGACTTGGCTGTTTTGAAAAGAAAAGAGGAAAAAGAGAAAGAAAAATGGTAGAGTCTTTAAGAGGAGATTGTGTTTAAGCAAGGTCTAGTAAAAGGATGGGAACCAAAAATTGTTGAAGATGGTTCTAGTTAAAAAAAGAAAAGAAAGAAAAGAAAAGTCTAGCAAAAAGCTTGTATGTCTTAAGAATAAGAAGAAAAGAGAACCATAGCAAATAAGTAAGAATCCCCCATCCCACTAGAAAGATCAAATAAGAAACCTCTCCTAAGACTTGAAAACCAAAAGAGAAAAAGGTGAAAGAGAAAAGAAGAAGTTAAAGGGTAGCACTAGGATCATTTAGGTTTAGATTGCTAGGATAAACACTTTGGGTGCCTTTGGGTAGACAAGGTTTTATTCTTGTATGTGTCTAGGTGTTCTTACTTTAGCATTCTTCTAAATCTCAATCCATTTTCATGAGAGAACCTTGATATTGATAAGCCCCACTCTAAAAAGAGACCATCATTGTCTCAAAGCCTTTATCTCCAAGCCAAATGAGTTTAAGCATTGCATAGAATTGATTCATGTTCTTGATTAATGAATGTTAAAGGAAATGGTTGATTTGAATGCATGTGGATATCTTAGGCTCAAATCAGTAAAGGTTGTGATATGCTTGTCTAAAGTCTTTAAGTACAGCTCATTCAACTTGCATCATAGTACTAGTAACTTGGACATTGATTCTAGATGGTCTATTTGCAAGCATTAGGAGCTGAGATCTCACTTTCAAACCTCACCTACCTTCTTATGTCTTGCTTATTTGCTTGAGGGCAAGCAAAGACTAAGTTTGGGGGTGTTGATGTTCATATATTTTACCATGTTTTCCCCTAATATATTCACATCTTTTGCATCTTTTGCTATCCATTTTCACCATTATTGCATAGCTTTAGGACTAATCATGTATTAGAGTTTAGTTGCATTGCATTTGCATCTTTGCATGCATAAACAGGTGATTTTGGAGCTTAAGGAGCATGGAAGCAATGCTGAGGAGAAGTGAAGCAATCATGAAGGGAAAAACAAGAGAGTTAAGGCTGAAGCAACAATGTCCGAAGTCCAACTCGACCGCACACTCGACCAGACACTCGACCGTGTGCTAAGGAGGACTCAACCGTGTGGAGAACGCACGAGAGAAGCCAGCTCGACCTGCCACTCTCCCGAGCACAAGTCGAGTTGACCGAGCCGTTGACTATTTTGTCTTTTAGTATTTTTAGGGCTTCCACTCCCTCTCCCTCTCCTATATAAGCCTTGTACCTGCAGCCACCAAAAGAGTCCAGCTTTTAGATATTCTCTAGACCTAGTATTTACCCTTTTGGGAATTATTCCTTTTGCACTTTTATTTTTCTTAGATCTTGTACTTGTTCTTAAGGAGAAAAAGACTAAATTCTTCAATATTGTTGGTTTCATAACTTTCTTAATATTGAGAATTCGAGTTTGATTCTTTCTCCAATATTGTAGATCTTTGTTTCATCTTTCATTTGATGCAAATTTCAGTATTTTCTGGGTTTATGAATTTTGTGTTCATCATGTGTTCTTGTGAGTAGTGCTTAGGATCTTGAGGACGGGTTAGGGTGGGCTGTGTTTGAGGTTTGTTTGCTTTGGTCAAGCTTGATTGTGGTAGAATCTCTTCTAGGCTAGATGTTCTTAATGCTAATCCTGAACTGAGAGGTTAGGGTTTGATTTCAAGCATCTTAGCATCACACCAATGTTTAAGGAGCATAGATAAGGCTAGATCTAGAGCTTACCATTAGGCTTGCTAAGAGATTAGAGGTCTTGTTTGGTTTGAGATGTATTGCTTAATGCCTGCTTGTGTAGGTTCTTTACTTTGTGAGAACAAGTCTAGAGATGCATAGGTTTGATTGTTTCTTGCCATGAGAGTGGATGAAACTTGTCTTAGATTTATATGTCTAGAGATTAGCTCAAAGTTTGCTTGAGATTTGTTGACCAAAGTGTGATAACCTCATTCATTAGTCCAGCCCATGAATCCCTCCTCAAGGCCTTCCTTGTTTATTGATTTCTAAGTCTAGATCCTGCTGTTTGATTGTAGTTTGATTCGTTCTTGTGTTGCTCTGTTCTTCTAGCATTGCTCTGTTTCCCGAATTTAACCAGCTCGACCCTGCACTCGATCTACACTCGATCGAGTGCGTGCTCGAGTTCATCCCCAGAACTCTTGTTTATGATTCGTAGTTGTCCTGTCTTATCTCTTGTTTCATTCTGGTTGCATTTCTGTTGCATTTACTTAGTGTCCTTTTCATTACTTGTCTTGCATTAGTTCATCAACATAGTTTCTATTTCTGTTCTTGTTTTATAACTGCTATAATCATTCTGTTCCATTTACATTTAGCATCTAGTTCTTGTAGGTCTACTTTCTGCACTTTACATTTTCATCTTAGGATTGTTAGTGACAAACATCCTTGCATTTGGCTTAACTTAGATTCATATACATATCTTAATTGTTCACAAACACTCATTTAGGATTGACACCTCTTATACTGCAACTGCATAAGGGGAATTGAAACACCTTACCATCCATCCATTCATATCTCATTGCATATATTCATCATCATTCACCACCACAGAGAAAGCTTGTTTCAATTTGGCGCCGTTGCCACTTTGAGTGTGTTTTTGTGACAATTAGGATCCATAAAAGTCTAAGATTAAGTTTGTTTATCCACTTGCTCACTATTGATCTCATTTCTTCTTCTACTTGTATGTGCTTGAGTTTCAGGTACCAGCTCGACCACCAACTCGACCACCACTCGACCGAGTGTGTGATCGAGCACTTGATCGAGTAAGAAGCCGGATACAAATAGACATCAGTTCCCAGTCGACTCGACCACCCACTCGAGCCTGTGCTCGACCGAGTGCCTGTCCGAGTCAGTCATCATGTTTCACAGCAGTATGTTCCATTCTGTACCATGCCAACATCAACCAGGATTTCAGTCTCCATGGTGTCACCCTCCAGTGTTTCAGACCTACCAAAGCCAAGAACCTGACTTAAAAGCTATGATGCAACAACTTTTACTTGGGCAAGCAACTGGGCAGATTGAGGTAGCAAAACAGTTTGCTGAGCTGAACCAAACGTTGAACTCCTCCTATTCTAGTGACCTAAACTCCAAGGTCAAGTACATGGAGAGCTCCATTGCTCCTACTTCAGCTCCTAAGCCAAACCAACTTCTTGAAGAACCTATTCCAAACCCAAGGGAGTTTACAACTAAAGCTCTTAATCTCTACGAAGATGCTGTCACTGAGGACAGTGAGATTCAAGGTGGGGAGGATTGGTCATTTATTGAAGCCCAGGGTGAAGCTTGTGCACAGCAGACTGAATCCGTCAAAGAACTCGACCAAGTGCTCAAGCTAGCACTCGACCGAGTGCATGATCGAGTGGTCGATCAAGCTGAAGGACCAGAAGCTGTCAAGCCTGCTAAGTACATTCCTCCTACTTACAAACCGCCTCTACCATTCCCAGGACGTTTCAAGGCACAAAAGCTGAAGGAATTAAGGGAAATCATTGAGAGAAAGGAAATGGTGGCTTTGCAACAAGAGAAAGTAATGGCCATTCAACAAGAGGTTGTCATTGAGGAGAAGGAGGAAGATAGAGGACCTCCTTTGGAAAAATATGCTCACCATCCTGCACTCAAGGACATGCTTCTTGAATTATCCAAGCAGAAGGCTCAAGACAAGGACATGAAAGATTTGAAAGAGATTGGGAAAGCTGTAACACCCGCAAACCATTTTCTGGGAATTTTGGTGAGGGTGTCGATCGACACCACAGAGGGAGTGTCGATCGACACCAGTTGTGGCCGGTTTGGTCGGTTCAATTTTAATTGTCCGGTTTGTGTGGTTGGTTTAGGAAATACCTAAATCGAGTTTTTAAGAGGTAGAAAACGACCTAGGGTCGTGTTATTTTGTGGATTCGCCGTTTTTGAGAGAAAACACAAAGAGAGAGTGTTCTTGAGCTTTTGGGAAGAGTTTGAGAGATTCCTTGCTGTTCTTGGGTGATCTAAGGCTGGGAAGGTGTTAGAAGCTTGCTAGGAGTGAGGGAATTCGTTCTTGTTGGTCAGAATCTTCTTGAAAGAGTTGAGTGCATGACCATGGCTTATCTAAGCTAAGATCTCTAGATTCTATGTGATTTGGTGCTCATGTGGTTGTTTCTTTGAGTTCTCTATGATATTTCGTTGCTATCTTGGCTGGGTTTGGATTCTGGGAGTGCAAGGAGCGGATTGGAGAAGATTGGACATCTATATTAACATTTGTGAAATACGTTTTGGTTTATGCCCTTTAAATCTTACTTATTTAATTTATTTTTACAACATTAACTCCTAAAACAATTCCATAAGTAATATTGCAGAGAAACTCAAATACTAAACTTTCTTAAATTGACCAACATTTGTTACATTTATTGCCATAAAATCTTAACAACATCCATACATTCCAATTTTTCCAAAAACAACTCTATCTATTAAAGTTTTAACCCATTAAATCTCCAAAACTATTTTTATGGATGCTAGAATCTCTCAAGTTTAAATGATATACAACAGATTTTCTATAACAAAAGTTTACAATCTCCAAAATTATATTAACATTAATAAATTTCCTAAACCGAAAATTCAATTATAAAAGGTCAAATTAAATATGTTGAAAACCCCCCCCATATAATTTGGTTTATTTTTTATTTTGAGGAATTACCAAAAAAAAAAATTCTATTAATAAATATAAACTGTATATATTGACATGGAAAAATTATAAACTATAAAAATATGCTAATTTGGTAAAACAATTAACATAACTAAACTTGACAAAAAAACTTATTTCGATTATTTTTTTTTACCCAAAAACTTATTTTGATTTTGGTGAGACATGTTGGCATTAATCCCATATAGGAGTTAAGTACCAGGAGATAAATGTATTACTAGACTATACATATATCACACGGGTTAAAACCTTGAAAACACTACAAAAATCCTGTACTTTGAATACTTATATCAAATACCTGTAAAATTTTATATTTTTATAATTAATTAAACAATAATAAAATAACAAATAAATACAATATAAATTTTAAATTTTTACAATTAAAAATATTGTCTCGTGGTGTAGTGCTGGTTAAGTCCTAGTAGTCTATCGTTAAATAAACTATGAATAGAAACATAGTCTAACAAACAAACACTACGACAAGCTTTTATTAATTTACTGTTAATGAATTTTTGTTGAGAGAAAGGTTTAAAGAAATCTGGTATACCTTGGATAGCATGGAAGAAACTACAATACACTAAAAAGGAAGGTGGATTGGGATTTAGAGACCTAGAGAAATTTAATGATGCGCTCCTTGCCAAACAGGCGTGGCGACTAATGCACCATCCAAATACTCTATTTGCTCTTATAATGAAGGCTCTCTATTTCAAAGATGATAACATTTTAGATTCAAAACCAAGAAAGAATCAGTCATATGATTGGTCATCTATGTTGGTCGGAATTGATGAAATTGATGTGCTAAAGATGGGATCATGTTACCTAGTAGGAGATGGCATGAATATCAACTTGGCAACAGATAATCTGGTTGATTCTCACCCACCTCGACCTTTAGAGATGATTCACACGAATCAGGACCCTGATAATAAGTTTAGCACTCTTATGTCAAACTGTGGTTCTCATAGATATTGGAACAATAATCAAATTCAGGCTTGCATCCACCCTAGAGATCATGAGTATCTACACTTGATTCATTTACCATTCAATAGTTTGGAAGATAAGTTAATATGGCACTCACACCAGATGTCGCTTACACTGTTTGATCTGGATATTGGTTCCTCATCCATGATCCATTGAACTTTAATCCTAGACCACCGGCTCCACATGGTTCACTTGAGTTAAAGACTAAGATCTGGCAACTACCAGTGCTTCCAAAAATCTAACATTTTGTATGGAGAACATTATCTGGTGCTCTGGCAACACGGTCTCGATTAAGGACGAGAGATATGCCAATAGATACACTTTACCCACGATGCCGTGTGGAACAAGAAACTATAAATCATAGTGTTTACATGTGGTTTTGCTAATATAGCCTGGAGACTATCAAACACGCTCCCACAAAATCAGGTTCCTTTGAAGGATCTTGAGGAAAACATTTTGGCTACTCTGAATTTCACTCAATCTTCGACTGAGATAAGTGCCAAACATGTAGAACCTTTTTGGGTCATGTGGAGAATCTGGAAAACAAGAAATAATTGGGTCTTTAATAGTTTCTGGGAAAGTCCTTCAAAAATTGTGGTGAAGGCTAAAGCTGAAGTTACGGAATGGTGGTCTACATTAATCTCACAACGTTACCGTGATTCTTCACAATGCTTGGAATCTCTCCAAGCCACACATTAGAACCCCCTGCACTACCTTCTGTTAAATCTTAAATGTAATTTTGATGCAAGTTTCAATCAACAAACTTCAAAAGCACAAGGTGGGTGGATAATTAGAGATCATCAGGGTGTTGAAAAAGCTTGGAGTGCTATTGATTTGGGTAAAGTTTCCTCCCCTTCAATAGCAGAAAATAAAGCTCTGTTAACTGCTTTACAAAAAGCATGGATTCGTGGTGATTGCGAAGTAATTTTCAAGGTCATCGATGACGAATATGTCCGATGTGAGATAGAAAACCTAGTGCAAGACATTCATTTCTGGAGGAAGAAATTTATTTCTCAGTCAAAAATTTATGTTTATAGATCCTGTAACATTGTAGCACATATGATAACTCTCTAATTTACATGTTTTAAGCATTTTTTTTTGTCCATATTTTGCATTGTTTATACCCTAACCTTAGCATTTTTAGGTCATTAACTGTAGGAATTCACATTTAGGCCATTTAGTGTGTTGCATTCTTGCATTTGCATTTTGGATGAAAACAGGTACTTTAGAGCCTAAAATGGGGAGAAACAAGGTCAAACCCGAGCATGTACCCAAAGGAGCTATTGAGCAGGAAGAACAGTCTGAACCGCAACCCGATCGAGGAGGATTCAGGAGAAGGAAGAACAACCCGAAGACCTACTCGAGGAGTAACCCGACCTCATCCTCGTGCACCTCATCGAGCAGACCCTCGGGCAGGACTGGGAAGCTAGGTTAAAAGGGTTTCCATATATAAACCCCCCTTCTTCTTCCTCTCGCCCTAGCACGCCGCAGACCCTCAAACCAGAGAGCGAGAGCTTCTGAGAGAGATCTTGAGCGACTCAAATTCTTTTTACATTTTTGTTAGGATTTATTTTACATCTTTTTGCTATCCTTTTAGATTTCTACTATGTACTCTTCACTTCTATTTTTATATTTCAATACAATGCAATTTTCGTTTATCTATGCTTCTATGTTTTCTGCAATGAAATCTGAGTAGTGAAATAAAGTTTCTAGGGATGGGATAGACGATTTAGTGTTCTTGATCGGTTAAGATGTCTTAGCTTGGTTGTTTATGTTTTATAAATTCCTTTCTAGATTGGTGTTCTTAATGTTATCAATAGACCGAGAGGTTGAGATTAGATCTTAGGTGTTTTACCATCAAGAGGTGTAGATGAAATGCTTGAATCAATCAATGCTAGAGATTTACTCACTTAGCCTAAGAGATTAGATGTGTAAGGAGTTTATTGACAATAATGAATCGGCTTGTATTGCCTGCTTGGTCATGTTTCTCCACCGATAGTTGGATAGGGAAGTGATCAAGGTTGATTGTTTCTATCACGAGAGTGTTTTAAGAAGATTTTAGACATTCATTGTCTAAGGAATATTTGCTTGAGGCATGTAGAACTGGTACTCGATCACCAGCTTCGTGTAACCCTTCGAGCTGTTCATACTCATCTTGCTTACTCGATCACCCCATCCGATCCTGTACTCGAATGCTTACATCAAGTGCTTAGGTCGTGTGGTTCTTGTTTATTTGCTTTCTTTTATTTATTTTAGGATTGTTAGATCAAACTCGTTTATTGCTTGGCTTGACTTGAATAGTATTGATCATATCTCATCTGCAAGCTTAACAACCATTTGGATTGATAACCCTTTGTACTACAACTGCATAGGGAATTGATACCCTGGGTGAAAATCATGTTATCAACATACTCTCCAAATCATGTTTGTATGGACATTTCTTTTCTGCTTTCGTAAACCCCTCATCGAGTATTTTACAATTGATCTTGCCTGATCTGGAAAATAAATAAATTTTATTTGACGAAAAAAACAATATTGACCACTTTTGGTAAATAATTTTTCCATAGTTTTTTTTTTTTTAATACCAAAATTACTAAAAAGAAATCATTAATTTTTCAACTTAAAAAAAAAAAAAAAAGATTACTTACCAAAAGAATTACCTAGTCAACTTTACAAGCAAGTTGACGAATCAAACACGCACCGTTTGGGTAAGTTGACTAGGCTCATAGTAAATTAGCTGCGCTGCGTTGCATTAGATTATTGACTGTTAACTCTTTAGTATTATAGACGACGGATGAATAAAACAGTCTTCGTTTTGAATCTCCCAGATCTCATCTCATCTCTCTGTCTCTCTCTCTCCTTTGCTTCTCCAATCTCTATTAAGTAGGTTAAGCCCTCTCTCTCTATCTCCATGTATATCTCTCCCAAGCTTTCTTCGTAGCTTACCGTAAATTTTTACACCTTTTTGAATGATTTGTTTGTTCCCGACGAAGCTGCCTTCGCGTCGTTTCGTCTCCCTCCTCAAATTCTCTAAGTTTTCTCTAGTTTCTGCTACGTGAGTATATGATTTATGTTTTGTATCGAGTAGATTGAGCATGATCACTGTAATTTGTAAAATCTTGAACCCTAGTTTTCTGGATTTTTTCTTTGTTTTTTTGGGTAGGGCGGAACGAGCTGGTATTGACTTAATCGCTCTAGGACCTGGAAATCTTCTTTTTGTTAGATTGAGATATTGCTTTCTTGTTCTTCATTCTTAGGAATTTACGTTAATCAAATGGAACTAAATCTTGTGTGGTTTGATTTGGATATGAATCTATTGTTTGTTAATTCGTTTCTTAAGGGAGCCAAATTATGGGTGACTTGATTTGGATATGATTTGTTGATTCGTTGCTTAACGAACTAAATTTTCTGTTGGATATGACTCTTTTGTTCTTGAAATAGTGTTTTGAATGCTATTTAATGTGTAATTTTGTTCTGGGATTTCTGATACTGTTGTTTTCTTATTTCATGGGTGATTTGTGAAATTGTTTTGAGGATATAAGCTTACAATTTTGATTACAAATGGAAGCTGAGGATGGGCTTGACCTACAGAAAAGTAGTATTGAATCTGGGAATAGGTCACCTGAGGCTAATCCTATAGTTGGCAATGATGAGAACGTGAAAACAAATTTAGAGATGGAGACGGATTTGGATCCAGTAGAAGAGAATTTGAGAACTGTGGGCGGCCAGGAGTCTGCGGAAATATTAACAGAGCAGGTTGATGACGGTTTCAATGTGAGTGTTGAAAGTTTGGTGGTAGATGAGAACGTGGGTATCCAGAAGGAGACACTAATTCAAAGTGCTACTTTGGATGTTAGTTGTATCCTTTTCTTTGCCCTTCTATCTTGAAGGTTGCTTGCAATTATGATAAGACATGGCACCTGATCTGTTTTTGTAGTTATTTGCTAATCAAACTCGATGCCTGTGATTATTATATCTTCTTCTGTTTTTCCATAATTCCTTATAGCAGCTAAATCGGGTGTTAAAAGACCCCGAACATCGTCTGACGAACAGCAGCCTAGTGTCCATGTTACTTATAAACACTTGACGAGGTTAGATAAAAAACGAGTCACAACTCAGCTGCATGTAATTTTAAGTTGCATAAAGTGGTGTTTACACAAGCATTCCCATTATTATTTGATTCCCGGATTTACCATTGTATCAATTGTTAATGGACTGCATCTTTCAGAGCTAGCAAGCAGAAGCTGGAAAGTTTATTACAACAATGGTCAGAATGGGAGGCTGAATATACGTCCTTGGCTCAGGTATCTCTGAATGGAGAAGTTCATTTACTCTCTAAAATGTTCTCTGTAGCAGAATTAACAGTGAATGAATGTTATCATTCTTCAATGTTTGATTTAATTAAGATTTCGTTAAGGGAATCTTTGTTGGATATCGAGCTGAAGAAGTGTGCAATAATATGATACTAAATACTCGTGGGCCATATAAAGTATCTATTATATTATGCATGCTTTGGATCTTCAGTTTGCTATCCTTGCCTTAAAGTATGTATTATTGTTTATGATGTGGATCTTCAGTTTTCTATCCTTGCATTAGGTAAGCCTTAGCCATATTTATAAAGGAACCAATTATTTTCCTATGTAAAACAGAACTAGCATTGACTAAGGCATCCTTATCATAGTCCCTAACATCGAAATCTTCTAGTTTATATGATAAGATTATAGACTTCACATGGGGAAGTGGTTCGTTGATTAGGTTTTCGAATAATTTTTTTGACTTATCATGTATGAAACTTAAAGGTATAATCTTTTTACTGGTTATATTCTCAGAATCAAGAAAAACCATTAGAATCTGGTGAAGAGACATATTTCCCTGCCTTACGTGTTGGATTGCAGAAGACTTCATCTGTGGTGAGTGAAAATGTTGTCAACGCTATTAAAAGTTGTTAACTATCTATATCAGTAATCTTCATAACATGTCAATTGGTGCATTCTTGCATATGCAGTCATTCTGGATCGATAACCAAACTAGCCCGAAGCCGTTGGAAGAGTTTGTTCTAGTGGAAAGTGGCACCACTCCTCTTTATGACCGTGAATTTGCAATTGGTTTAAATTCAGCAGATGGCTCAAGAAACTTGGAAGGGTAAATTGAATCTTTTATTTGTAACACCTTCCACCTGTTTCTTATTAAGACTGTGATACATCCTTTAATTCTTCTTTGCTTTTATTTGTTGTAGAACAACCTAACCGTGAATGTTTTAATGATCTTGCATTCATGTAACATTTAATGTATCTATTGTTTCAGAGGATTGGAGATTATTGATGATGATCCTCCACGTTGCTTCAATTGTGGTGGCTACAGTCATTCCTTAAGAGAATGTCCAAAGCCTTTTGATCGTTTAGCGGTTAATAGTGCTCGGAAGCTTCAGAAATCCAAACGAAATCAGAGAAGTAGTGGGCCCCGTCTACCATCGAGATATTATCAAAAACCTCAAACTGGAAAGTATGATGGCTTGAAACCCGGCACACTTGATGCAGAGACACGTCAGCTTCTGAATCTTGGGGTAATTTTGAAACTTGTCTTTCTGTGTATAGGTTCTTACCTATATTCTCGATTCAAATTTTTTTAGATCATTGCTTTCCTCCTTTGAAGGAACTAGACCCTCCTCCTTGGCTTAACAGAATGCGAGAGATTGGGTACCCTCCAGGATACTTAGGTAAGCTTTTCTGCTCTGTTTTCTTATCATTCATGTACATGGAAAAGAATTGGATTTTGCTGTTATCGCACAGGAGCTATACTGTATTAGATGTTCTCACACTTTCTATTATATCTGCTTCATCCCGTCTCTAGCTCCAGAAGATGACCATTTGTCTGGAATCACTATATTTGGAGAAGAGGTGGCGACACGGGAGGAAATAGAGAGTGAGGATGGGGAAATTTTGGAAAAAGCACCCCCTCCAGAGCCAGAAATGAAAAAGACAGTGGAGTTTCCAGGAATTAACGCTCCCTTGCCAGAAAACGCAGATGAGTGGCTTTGGGAAGCTGCACCTTCACAGAGGAACAACAGCAGAAGCGGCCGATGGCAGCAAAGAACAAGCAGAGGAAATGATTACAGAGACGATGGTCAGCTTGGTGTTGAATCATCGAGTTATCCTCCAAGGTATGGCAGTAGATATGATTACGGGTATGGATCAAAAGATTATAGTTCGAGATCAAGAAGCCCGGGGTTAGATAGATCTGTATCCGAAAGAAGTAAGAGGGATTATTCTTTTTACGACGCTGATTTCCGGGAGAGAGATAAAGACAGAGATAGAGACAGGAACAGGGATAGGAACAGAGACTGGGATAGGGACAGGGATATGGACAGAGACTGGGATAGGGACAGGGATGATCGTGATTGGTCTTATAGGTTAAGCAGCAGAAGATGAAACTGTGAGATTGTTAGCTGTGTATCATGTATGTGTATGGTTAGGGTTTACTTTTCTACATTCTCTTTCTCTCTCTAAGTTGAATTTGTTGTTGTATCATGTCCATGAAAGTGGAAGCTTTTTTTTTTCCTTAGTTATCAGACTTTGGCGTTTATACTTTTTGACGTTTATACCTTTTGATTTAGTCTGCGAGAAAGGTAGGGGTTATCTCCTCTAGCAAGTTTCTTTTGACGCATAAGGTTTTACTATTTTGGGTTTGTCTCACCTCTTAAAGGGAAAACTATCTATATACCCTCGGAACAACAACTCCACATAATTCGAACCTCGGTGTCGGGCCACACAAATTGGAAGTTCTAGTCCAGTTTCTAGGTCAGTTTCCTCTGAATTATTGGTTTAAGACTTAAACCGATACTATACCACTTAAAACTAACACTAAACTAAATTAAAAACTGACAACTTATAACTAACAATAAACCAAATTAAAAATCTGAAGCATCTCCTTCTCCTCCATCTCTTGATCACGAAACCAACAAATACCTTAAAGAATCTCAGAATCAGGAAACCAACAATTGCAGGGTTAAGCTACAATGGCCTTTTGCGCAATCATGGCATGTAAGTCTTTCATCATCTTGTTTTGGGTTAAGGAAAGTTCTTGCATCATCTTCAGGAGTCTTTGTTCTTGTTGAGGCCTCCTTGAAGTGATAGGTTTTTTAGTGTCAAAGAAGTAGCTTTCGTTGACATCGACATTCATGACTTCTTGTGAATCCAAGTGTTGGTCCATCAAAGAGCAATATCCTTCTTCGTGGTACGGATTAGGTGAATGGGAAGCTTGTCCCATAGGTGCTCGGTGTCCAGAGGATCGAGTAACAGGTGGGCAACGACAGTACCTACGTGGTTATGGATGGGCTGGTCGAGAATGACCAATGCGAGAACCATGCATCGAGCAAAATGGTCTGGATGTGTCTCCGTCTGTGGCTTGGTAATGTGATATAAGTTGTGCAATTGTGAGGTTAAGAAATTCATTAGGAAGAGCGTCGAGGTCCATCCTCAATGATGAGGCCTACGTACCGGCCATACCGTGCCTTTGGTGCCAACGTCAAGCAACTAGCGAATGGGCAAGGATCAAGAGTAACGTCTAGGTCACCTTGCTTTTAATTTTTCCTTTTGATTTTCATTTGTTTTAGGAGACCTTGAGTACGAACCTCGATGCTCACCCGATTTTCTGAATCTCACAATCGTAAACGTATGTCTCTTTACCGAGCCACGCACAGAGACCCATCCGGACCGTCAGCTCACTCGATGCATGATTCTTGCATTGGTCACTCTCGACCAGCCCATGTACCACCACCTAGGCGCCCTATGACTAAGTCACTCACATTGGGAGTTCAAGTCCTACTAGACACGATTTTTAATGGTTTTTTTTACTAAATACTAAAACCTATTTAAAAATTAAAATAAAAGCCACAATCACCTAAAACTTTTACCAGTCTCTTATCAATATTCTCCACCATCTCTTGAACAGTTTCTCTTTATCTTCATTCAATAATTGTTAATTTCTCTTCTCATCTCAATTATGTCTTACTTTATCTTAGATTTTTAAAACTAAAGATTATAAACTATATTGAAAATGATGATAAACTGTTATTTTGTGTTGATGTTTTGATTTGAAATTTTTTGTTTCTATGTTTGGTTTCTCATTCTAAAAATCTTGTTATTCTAATTTTTTTGGATATTTTTTTTTTCTCTTTTTCAATTCTTGTTACGAAAACTCATCTTCAAAAATACTCTATTGTTTTATTTCACGTAAAAAAAATTTGGACATCAATTTCTATTTTGCTTTAGGTATTAAATTACATTGAACCGGCTCTCGCAACAAGTTTCATGGATTACCAGTGGAGAACCCATTGGATCATCTATATGAGTTTGATAGACTCTGCAGCCTAACCAAAATTATTGGAGTCAGGAAAGATGACTTCAAACTGAGCCTAAGGAGTCTATCACCACATGGGAGGAATGTAAGAAGGCCTTCCTAACTAAATTCTTCTATAACTCCATAACTGCAAGGCTGAGAAATGGCATCTCCAGCTTTGTTCAGAAGAACAATGAAACATTTGACGAAGCATGGGAACGTTTCAAGGGATATGCCAGCCGATGCTCGCATCATGGATTCAACCGGTGCCGTTATCCCTAAGATCAGGATGCTGTTGGATAAAACTAGTAATGGCAACTTCCTCAACAAGGATGTTGATGATGGTTGGGCTCTTGTGGAGAACTTGGCTTAATGTGATAGTCACCACAATGACAACTATGATTGGATAATCAGATTGTGAGGAGACAAAGACGGGAAGTATTATAAGGGATATGAAGGCCCTTAACGACAAGTTGGATACTCCTCAGCCAGCGCATAACATCAACTTTGTCTCTGACAAAGACTAGTCTCATCAACAAGATAAGGAGACTGTGCAGAATGAAGATATCAACTACATCAACAATCAAGATGGCTACAACAAAGGTTACAATCAGTACATTCCGGGTCCACCAAACCAAAACCGTCCCATACAATAGAGGCTACAACCAATGACCTCAGTACCTTGGTCACCACCAATAGCCACCTACCCAACAACCCGATCCGGAACAAGACCTGCATAGCCTCCTAAAACAAATTCTGCTTATTCAAACAAGTCAAACTGTTAACACAGCAAAGTGATTCACTGATATGGACAGTCTTATTGCAACCACCACTAAGGGCCTGCACCATAAGTTTGACACTATGAACTCCTGAATCAAGCAGGTTGAGGGAAAGATTGCGTCTACCTCCGCTACACGCGCACCCGCACATGCAATTGTCTTACGCATTGGATGCATGTTACCAACCCAGGAAGCACCAAATACCATCACCTAGGACAGTGAGGACCTAGATGGGGAGAATTTTAGTCAGCAGACAAATCAGCATCTCCACCGGATCCAGCACCCGCTCATCCTACTCGTGTACCTGATCGGGTTGACCCTCGATTAGAACGAAACCCTCCTAATAAGACAAGTGACGAAAAGCTGAAGGACATACGCTTTATTCCCCCGCCTTACAAGCCGCCTTACCCTTTCCTGGGAGGTTTCACAAAGAATTTCTAGAGAAATACAAGACCTTGTTCAACAAACAGATGAAGGAACTTGAGGTTCGTATGCCTCTAATGGACGCATTTGCCCTCATACCTCAATACATGAAATTCCTGAAAGATGAGTGATAGAGAGAATCAAGCAAGTCCAATGGACGATCATATTAGCCACAAGTGTAGTGCTGTTATTCAAAGAACAGTCGCCCCCAAGAAACTTGGCGATCTAGGATCGTTTACTCTACCATGTTCAATAGAATCGTTGTCGTTCGAAAAATGCTGTTGCAATTTGGGAGCATCAGTCAGCCTCATCCCACTAACTGTAGCTAAACGACTGAGATTTGAGAAGTTCAAACATAGTGACATACAGTTAATTCTGGCAGATAGGTCTGTAAGGCTACCACGTGGTGTGTTGGAGGATCTGCTAGTTTAAGTGGGATATGTAGAAGTGCCAACTGACTTTGTGGTTCTGGAATGAATGTGGAACCAAAGGATCCTTTGATCCTGGGAAGGCCATTGTTAGCCATGGCAGGAATGGTGATAGATGTGATCATGTGAAGAACGGGAAGATTGATCTGAACCTCGGAAACGATTTCACCATGAAGTTTGATATTCGCGACGCCGTGAAAAACCCACTATCCCTAGCCAAACTTTCAGGGTTGAAAAAATAGATAAATTGAGTGAAGAAATGTTTGAAGAAGTAATAGAAGATGACTGCCTCAAGACAGCCCTAACAAAGGATTGTAGAGAGGGAATTGTACATCAAGAATCATAATTCTACAAGGAGTTGTTAGATACTTGCAGGGCAGTCATTGAGCCAGATTTAAGTGAGGGTCTGGGTGAAACCATGGAGAAGAGTGTGGATCCCAAATGAGGAAATTTTAGCAAATTAACCATCCATCATGTGTAACGTCGTGCAGCAGTTTGAAAGTTATCTCTGCAGGAGACTACCAAACCACCTGCTTGATCGCCCCCTCGTGTGGCATGATCGAGCTCCCGTTGAGTCATCAAACCAAGACTCTGATGACTGGTCATAATTGAAGGCACCTGATAACTCTCTAATTTACATGTTTTAGACACCCTTTTTTTGTCCATATTTTGCATTATATATACCCTAACCATAACATTTTTAGGTCCCTAACTGTAGGAATTTGCATTTAGCCCATTTAGGGTGCTGCATTGTTGCATTTGTGCATTTTGGATGAATACAGGTACTTTGGAGCCCAAAATGGGGAGGACTAAGGTCAAACCCGAGCATGTACCCAAAGGAGCAATCGTGTAAGAAGAACAGTCTGAACCTCAACCCGATCAAAGAGACTCTAAGAGCAAGAAGAATAACCCGAAGCCCTACACGAGGAACTACCTGACTTGAACCTCGTGCACCGCCTTGAGCAGACCCTCGGGCAGAACTGAGCAGCAAGGTTAAAGAGGTTTCCATATATAAACCCCCCTCTTCTTCCTCTCGCCCAAGCACCCCACAGACACTCAAACCAGAGAGCGAGAGATGCTGAGAGAGAGATTCAGCGACTCAAACACTTTTCCATTGTCGTTAGGATTAAATTTTATTTCTTTTGCCATTCTTTCTAGTTTTCGATTATGTACTCTACTACTTTTATCTTATTTTCAATACAATGCAATTTTCATTCATTTGTGTTTTTATACCATGAGATCTGAGTAGTGAAATAAAGTTTCTAAAGATGGGACAGACAAATATGTGTTCTTGATTGGTTAGGATGTCTTAGCTTGAATGTTTATTTTATATGAATTCCTTTCTAGAATGATTTTCTTAATGTTATTTTCAGACCGAGAGGTTGAGATTAGATCTAAGATGTTTTGCCATCGAGAGATGTTGTTGAAATGCTTGAATCAATCAATGCTAGAGATTTACTCACTTAGCCTAAGAGATTAGATGTGTAAGGAATTTATTGACAATAATGAATCGGATTGTAAAGTCTGTTTGGTCATGTTTCTCCAACGAGAGTTGGGTAGGAGAGTGACTAAGGTTGATTGTTTCTCTCACGATTGTGTTTTAGCAAGATTTTAGAGATTCATTGTCTAGGGAATAATTGCTTGAGGCACGTAGGACATCTCAAATTGTTCAGGAGCAATTATGAGTCGATTACTTCATCCTTAGCAGCTTTGAGTCAATTACCTCATCCTTAGGAGCTTTCTTATCTTGTTTGTTTAGTTTTTATCAATAAGTCGACCCCTTACCCGAACTGGTACTCGATCACCAGCTTCGTGTATACCTTCGAGCTCTTCATCCTTGTCCACTTGATCCGATCATCCCACCCGATCATGTACCTGAATGCTTGCATCGAGTACTTAGGTCGTATGGTTCTTGTTCTTTTATTTACTTTTGCTTACTTTAGGTTGTTAGAAAAACCCCACTATTGCTTGGCTTGACTTGCTCTGTTTTGATCATATCTTATCTGCTAGCATAACAACCATTTGAATTGATAAACCTTTTTTACTACAACTACATATGGAATTGATACCCTGGCTGAAAATTCTGTTATCAGCACCAAAGGTGGAGTTGAAACCTTTTAAATTCGGACTAAGGTACACCATTCCTTGGACCCAATTCAACTTACCCCGTTATTGTCAATGCTAGTTTAACAAATAAAGATCTGGAATTGCTTTAGTGAATTAAGAAAGTATAGAAAACCAATTTCTTATACTCTAAATGACATTAACGGAATCTCGCCTGATCTTTAAAGCCATAGGATTAATTTAGAAGATGAGTCGTACTCTAGTGTTGAACCTCAGCGAATGTTAAATCGAAATTTAAAGAAAGTGGTAAAGAAGGAAATCGTAAAATTACTTGATGTTGGAGTTTTCTACCCTATCTCAGATAGTATTTGGGTATTTCCATTGCATTGCGTTCCAAAAAAATGAGGAATCATCGTAATCAAAAATGAAAAAGATGAACTGATCCACACTAGGACAATCACAGGGCACATGATGTGTATTGATTACAAAAAGCTTAATGCAGCCTCTAGAAAATATCATTTCCCTTTACCCTTCATTGACCAAATCTTAGAAAGACTTGCCAATCACCCCTACTACTTTTCCTGGTCGGGTATAGTGGATTTTTCCAAATCCCTAGACACCCCGCTGGTTAGGAGAAGATAACGTTCACTTGTCCCTATGACACCTTTGCTTACAAGAATATGCCTTTTGGTCTTTGTAATGCTCCTACAACTTTTCATAGATGCATGACATTAATCTTCCTGGATTTGATAGAATAGATGGTGGACAAATTCATGGATGACTTTTCCGTTTACAACTCCTCATTTTCTTCTTGTGTATCAAACCTTTTTCAAGTGCTAACAAGATGGAAATAAAATAATCTAGTGCTTAATTGGAAGAAGTGTCACTTCAAGGTGAAGAGGAAATAGTTCTTGGCCAAAAGATATCGAAGAAGGAGATTGAAGTCGACAAGGCAAAAATTGATGTTATGGTTCAGCTGCAACCTCCAAGGTCGGTAAAAGATATTAGGAATTTCCTGGGGCATGCAGGGTTTTATAGGAGATTCATCAAGGATTTCTTAAAGATAGCGAGACCTCTGACGCGACTTCTTTGTAAGGAAGCAGAGTTTATTGTCGATAAAGATTGCTTGGAAGCTTTCAACAAGAT
The DNA here is from genome assembly GCA_024034495.1 of Camelina laxa. Lineage (NCBI taxonomy): Eukaryota > Viridiplantae > Streptophyta > Magnoliopsida > Brassicales > Brassicaceae > Camelina > Camelina laxa. Next base: position 32,532,956 of record CM043880.1, read on the forward strand.
CAAAGAAGCCCTAGAAAGTGCTCCAATAGTTCAAGGTCCACCTTGGGACCATCCTTTTGTAATCATGTGTGACACATCTTACAATGCTGTTGGAGCCATATTAGGACAACAAAAAGATAAAAAGCTCCATGTGATCTACTATGCCAACAGAATGTTGGACGAAGCACAAACTAGTCCTCCACTTGACCTCACCATTTTTTATCGTGGACCACCAACCAAAAGGTTAAATGATTAACATGTCAATTAAAACCTGATGTGCTCTCAACCACGACCTAGTGGTGTCGTCGTAACACTTCAGGATCGATTCCACAAAGACAAAGCAATGCACTATGGAATTATATAGATCAGATATAGATAAGGCAAGAGAAAGTTTGTGTTTCAAGTAATCAATTAAAAGCAGAAAATAAATAAGAGTTTTGAAATCAAGGAAAGATATTGGGCGTAGGGAATCAGTTAGGGAGTACAATCACAAATTTAGATGATAGATTGGGAAAGCAATAGACATCGTTCTTGAACTCAAATCTCGTTTGTAAAGCTATCCTACTTCCGCAGCGATAACCATCTAAGCAATGAACTTACTAAATCCTAAACTTCCGTTTGAATCTAGCAAAACAAGCAAGCATTAACAAGTTCAGGTTTGATTAGTTCACAAGGTGCCTTAACTTCAACCATTGTTGGCTAAGGATCACCTTGCTAATCTATGTTCTTTTCAAGCAACTCAACAACACTTTTGGTACCCCAATGAATTAAACCTAAGATCTTAATCTAGGTGACAAATCTAGCTTAAGCATTAAGAACAACAATAGATGAAGAACAAATAGATCAATCCCTAATCTAAAAAATCTAGCATTAATTAATCATAGAAACCCTTCTAAAACCCTTAACCCAATTAAGTAACTACTCAGACATGGAGAAACAGAAAAAGCAAGTCAAAGATGAAGAAAACTTGTTTGAATTGCAAAAGAGATATAATAGGGTTCCGAATTCTCGTCCAAAGTATTAAAAAGGATTAGAGATCTTCTCCCAAAGCTTACAAGTGCTCAATGGCTGCGTAGAATAAAACTTATATCTCTCGAGGTCGAACCTCTAACTTAAATAATAAAATAAAACCCTAAAAGTCGGTTTAAAACGTAAAAGGAAAAGTTGCTTTGGGTACGGGACTGGTCGATCCCAAATGAGGATCAGCCGATCATGGATGCTTTTCTCTGTTTGCTCCATCTGCTTGCTAGTCCAACCAGTCTTCACCAAATTGGCTTCAGATGCTTGTTTTCATCCCCAAGACACTCAGTTTCCTTCCAAAGTAGCCTAGAACCTGTACAGACTCACAAAAGATTAAAAAGACTCTAAAAGCACAATTGGACTTAACAAAAGACTCGAAACAAATGTAAAAACTATAGTTAAAACCCTATAAAATGCAAACCCCTTGGTGGTGCTCTCATTACGACATACCCCAGAGATGAGTCCTCTTCTCTAGAGTAAAAGACTTGTTTTGCTTGTGATGGGAGAATGTATGGATCTCGGAGATATGCTGTTTGGTTCATATGAAGGTTAACGAGTGTGAATCCATCTTCTTCTTTCACACCATATCAACTGTTGGCCCAATTGCATTTGAATAATGGAACTGTGAACATATGGTCATCCAGAAGAAATTTCTTCTTAATCACACCATAATATATCAATATCTCAGCCATCTGTCTACAATCGCGTGCAGAAGATCTACACATGCTGAAAGCTTCATAATCACTCCAAAATTTTGAGTCTTCCGCTTAACATCATCAGTGTGAAAGCGATGCCCATTAATGACAAAACCTTTATGAGTTTGTGCAATGTATCTCGGTCCAAATGCTAACCATCTCAACGTCTTCGAATGATCTTTCGAGTTAGAAGGAATCTAATTAATAAGAATATAAAAATGTAAGTGACTGATTTAAAACTAAAGAATACTTAACATATAAATGGATGTGTACAAACCTTTTTCTTAATCCATTGTGTAAACTGGTCAATATGATATTTCCATAAAACAGTTTCACTTCTAGCGCTTCGAACATCCTTAGCTTGCAACTCTTCTATATGCATCCTGTTTTACCATACAAAACAATGTATATTATATGCAAGATAAGTAAAGTTGCAGCTAATTGATAGGGGATGTTTTAACGTACTGTATATAAGGATCCATAATCGCCAATTTCATCAAAACATATCGATGTGCTACCTCTCTCTCTCTCTATCTGAAAGGGTTACTCTCTGCCCTTCTGTAGCGATCGGCCTCCGACAACAAGTCCATCTGTCTCAATATCTTCATTACGGTTTACTTCTTCACTGATTTTTTTAAGAACTCCAAACAGAATGCTATACATTCTCCAGCCAAATATTCCTCAGCCATACACGTTTCTGGCCTTGCATAATTTTTAACATATGCCTTGAGTATTTTCATGTACCTGCACAATGTAATATCATTATCCCAAAACTAACACATTTATATAATAAGACGAATTACAATACATAGAACTTAACCTCTCGAAAGGACAAATCCAACGAAAGTGTACAGGTCCTCCTAAACGTGCTTCTCTTGCTAGAGGTATAGGGAGATGGAACATGATATCAAAAAGTGATGGAGGAAAATACCACTCCAGTTGGCACATCGTCTCCACAATCTCAGACTCCAAGGAGAGCAGCTTCTCAAGATCAATGGTACGCTGGCACTATCTGTTGAAGAAGTTACATAATCGAGTTACCGCCACCCGAGATCCTCTTGGAAACAATTCTCTCAATGCAGCAGGTAACAAATTCTAGATGAGTACATGATGATCATGGGACTTTAAACTACTAATCATAGGAGGGTTGATTGAAACAGAATTGGCAATATTTCCGCAATAGCCACAAAGGCATCTGAATTTAGCCAACCGCTCACAAAATCTTTTTTTTTTCTGCCTTAGACAACCAGTATGCCGTAGGAGGCAAGTACATTTTCTTACCCCGTACTTCTGAATGCAAGTGTTTTTGAATCCCAATATCTTCTTGCTTTCAAGCCATCTTTTGACTTAGCATTTTGCATCAATGTAGATAATAAAGCATCCGACACGTTCTTTTCTACGTGCATAACATCAATGTTGTGTCGCACCGGAAATTCCTAACACATGAAAAGACAAAAAAATCAAAGTTTACAAACTATTGTGATGTTAATTGACCTTACAAATTAATAAAATATAAACTATTACCTTCCAATAAGGTAAGTCAAATAATATTGACCGCTTCTTCCATCACCACTGACTAGAAGTTTCTTCACACTCTGCCTCTGAAATCTCCTCCTCTGCTAACATCTCAGTTTTCTTCCTTTAAGTTTCCTTATCCAAGGGTCTGCAGTGTCTCAAAAATTTCAGGACCTGTTTGAATCCTATTCGCAGTCCCTTCCTCAACCGTGTTGTCAAACCATCATTTTCTCCATCTGTAAGGATGTCCAGGTCTGAGTCGTCTCCTATTTCCCATATATACATACTTACGACTAAACTTCAACCACCTAGCAGATGTATCCTTTCCACAAACATTACACACTTGCTTACCCTTCACTTTACAGCCAGAAAATGTCCCTAAGGCTTGATAGTCACTGATAGTCCACAATAACAAAGCTCTAAGTGTGAAATGCTCTTTTAGATTTGAATCATAGACCTCAAAATCCTCATTCCACAAATCCTTCAAATCATCTATCAAAGGAGCTAGATAAACATCAATGTTGTTATTCAGAGCTGTTGGACCAGGGATCAACATAGTCAACATGATATTCTCAGCCTTCATACACAAAGTTGGATGCATGTTGTAGTTCACCAACAACACTGGCCACACACTATACTTGGTATTTTGAATAGCAAAAAGATTCATCCCATCTGTAAAAAGACCGAGTCAAAGGTTTCTTGGTTCAGCAGCAAACTCAGGCCATTTCTAATTGACATGAGCCCAAGATATAGAATCTACAGGGTGTCGTATTGTATCATCTTCGGTGGCATTGGTATAATGCCAACGTTAATCCTCAGCCAACTTTTTGGATCTAAACATCCTCCTGAATCTGTCCTTGATCGGAAAATACCTAAGAATCTTTCCTGGGCAGCTTCCATCTCACCAAACTGTTTCCTGTAGAGAATACAATCATTCTTGCACGCATGAATGATATCATTCCATCTTCCTTGCTGAAGCAGTAACAAAATTAGTTGCCCCTTCCACATACTCAAGGCTAGCCCTGTATGTTTAATCAGAAAATTGAAAGTAAATATATCAATAATGTTCAAAATCATATCATATGGAATATACAAAGTTCATAAATATCAACAGTTTCATACCGTGGAAGCCAAACCCATGTCTTGTCCATATATCCCCAATACGATCACCAAAACTCCACCACAGTTCAAACGATAAGACACTCAAATAACTAGAACGAAAGTACAGAAATAGAAAAAGTTTGAAAAGAACAGCTTACAATAAAAATCAATCGGACCCAAAACCGTGATGCTTTTACCTAGTAAAAAAAACCGATAAGTGAAGATCCAGACAAAACCCAAACAATTCTAAAGTCTTATACATTTCTAATTTTACCTTTATCAGACAAAACACAAAACAGTTCTCAAGTTTCACTGACCTGCGAGCATAAAAAAACTGGATTAGTGTATAAATAAAATGCTCAAAAAATACTGTAATTGAAAGCTACGAGATCTAAGAGTGAAAGATCGACACATGCATAAACAGATAGAAATGAGATATCGACAAATGGATATACAGACAGATCTGAGAGTCAGAGATCAACACATGCATATACAGAAAGATCTGAGAGTGAGAGATCGACACAGATACAAATCATAGAGATTGAGAGTGATAGAGGAAGAAATTATACTCACTCTGTCGCGACCAAATCAGAGTGGCTGCGAAAATTCTGATGAGAGTAGGAGATCGAGACAGAGACATAAACGAAGAAGAAGGAGGAATGATAAAGCGAGACAAAGATTAAGAGAACGAAGGAGAAGACGTTTAGAGAGGAAAAAAAATTGAAGAAGAAGAAGAAACGATTTTATCAATTACAATCCCTAGCTTTCAATTTTTTTTCCACAAATAAATTTCCAAGTCGCGGCACTAAAATTTTTATTTCCCGGTTATTATTATTATAGCGTTAACCTGAAAATGCTATTACTAATCGATGCAACTAAGCGCGAGACCGAATTACTTTTGCCGCTCAAAATAAGATAGCATTTATTTAAAAAAAACGCTGTTAAATATTAAGAAAGAAGATAACTATAGCATAAGTGAACAAAACGCTATATGTCGGTGCTATTAATACCCTGATTTCCTGTAGTGAAGTTGAAGTAAGTAATAGAGAGATCAAAACAATCTTAGCTAGTATCATGGTGATCACAAGGAAAGATTGGGCATTTAAGCTTGATGATGCACCATGGACATATATGACAGCTTACAGCTCCTCTATATAATGAATTGCCACCTCGTGATAGAAGTAGATCGAGTATAAGGCTATCTGGGGTACTAAGCTTCTAAACTTGGATATCAAAACTGCCCAAAAAAAGAGAGCAATGGATCTCCACGAATTGATGCAATGCGATTATAGGCATATGAAAATTCCAAGATATACAAGGAGAGAACCAATGATTTTCATGATAAGATGCACAAATACCTTAAGGTTGGCTATAAAGTGCTCCTGGTAAACACTATTCTTTGACTTTTTACCTGAAAACTCAAATCAAGATGGTCAGGACCCTTCACAATCAAAGAAGTTCTACTTTATAGAGCAGAAACCTTGCTTGGGAAAGACGGTCCGAGTTTACAGTAAATGGTCAGAAGGTGAAGAAATACATAGCTAACGAAGGCAATGAAGAAGGGTCGTCCATACCTCTCGACGACCCTACCCCGGTTTCACCAACCCCTGAGTCAAGCTTCGTTACTTCAAACAGTCTCACTTGGGAGGAAGTCTCAATGTTATCCTTGTGTATATAAAATCAGATTTGAGTGTGTTTTTATAGGTTTTCTTTCTTGTACCCGACCCACCACTCAGATGCTGGTCCGAGCAAGACGATCACGACCCTGGATACACCCTAGCAAGCATGGAGGCTACTATAACCTCCTTGATTAGCTAGGATAAACTCAATGCCGTCATTATTATCTATTTGATGCTTGTTGATTGAGTTTGTAAGGTAGAACTGAACCATACCTGCATTTTAAACTTAGTCCAAGCATGCTGTGATTTAATATCATTCCTTATCTTATTTGAACCGAATCTTGACTAATAATTCTCGAGTAATGCATTAAAATTAAACTCATGAACATTGAACACAACAAACATACTTGGATTATCTTTTTCTTTTTTACCACCCTTAATCCAAGTAGCTGATTACCATTATTGGAACAGTTCACCATTAACCTTACCCTTCGTTCAAACCATTGCTATTCTTTGAGTGATTAGGTCTTTTTCGGATTGGCTTTGTAGAAAGTGTTAGGTTTGAGCTGACAAAAATATGATCCTAAGCAGTCATAGTTTCGCATTATCCGGACGAGATAGAATTAGGTGGACATTTGTTTCAGGGATTCAGGAGTTTTGGTTTAAAAAGAAAAAGAAAAAAAATTTGGGAAAGAAAAAGGGTAAAAGTCTTTAGGAAGGGAGTGTGATCAAAGTTTTAAAAAGAAATCTAGTGAAGGATTTGGGAATAAAATTAAAAAAAAAGTTGGTTTTAAAAAAAGATAACAAGAGAAAAGAACCATAATTTGAAAAGAATACCAATCTACTAGAAAAGTTTAGAATACCAATCTAGTGAACCATTTTTTTAGGGGTGGTTTTCTTTCTTAAAAGAAGACCAGTCCACTAGAAAAGTTGACTCTTCTGGATTAGTGTTCTTAGTGCTAGTTTCAAAATGAGAGGTTGGGATTAGATTCAAGGCATTTTCACATCGAGAGGTGTTTGATGGAATGCATGAATCAACTAATGCCAGATATTACTCACTTAGCCTAAGGGATTAGATGAGTAAGGAGTTTATTGACAATAGTGAACTGGATTATAATGCCTTGCTTGGTCACATTTCTCCAATGAGAATTTAGTAAGGAAGTGATTAAGGTTGATTGTGTCTGCAATGAGAGTGGAGTAGCAAGGTTTAGAAATTCATTGTATAGGGAATTTATTGCTTGAGGCCTGTAGAACATTCTAGGTTGGTTAGGAATACTTACGATCGATTAACCCATTCATAGGAGCTTTCTTATTTTAATTGTTTAAATTTTTAACATTAACTTGACCACCAACCTGACCTGGTACTCGATCATAAGCATCGTGTGGCGCCTCGGGTTGTTTGTAATTCTGTTCTTGTTTTCTTGTCACCCGATCACCTATTTGATCTGGTACTCGATTTCTTGCATCATGTACCTCGGTCGTGTAGTTCTTTGTTTTATTCTTTTTATGTTTGTTCATTCTAGGTTGTCCTATCTGTTAACAACAACTATTTGGATTGATAACCATTTGTACTGCAACTGCATAGAAAATTGATACTATAGGTGTAAAAACTCTACTATCATATGTTCACAAACAAAACTCCATAGCTCAACATTTGGTTGGTTTTGACGCTTTGCTCATCTAAATTACTTCAGACGATTTAAATCTTTCCTAAAATTTGTAGCTAGAGAATCAATTAAGCACTAAGCTGTGAAGATATTTATAGATGGGGAACAATAAATGTAACACCCGCGAACCAAACTCTGCGTTTTAGGGGTGGGTGTCGATCGACACCAATGGTGATGTCAGTCGACACCACTAATTTCTGGTTCGACCAGATTGATTTAATTATCGATTTGGACCAGTTTGGTTTAAAGAAAACCATTGAACCGAGATATTTAAGTGAGAAAAACGACCTAGGTCGTGTTTTTGTTGTTGTCTCGCCGTTTTAGAGAAAACAAAGAGAAGAGAGTGTTCTTGAGGTTGTAGAGAGAGATTGGGAGATTTGTTGGCTTTTCTTGGGAGATTTGAAGTTAAGAAGGAGCTAAAAGCTCGCTAGGAGGGTTGGAATCGTTGCTGTTGGTCAGAATCTTCCTGCAGAGAGGTGAGTACATGACCAAGTCTGAGATCTCCATTTTCTTGCTTGTTTCGTGTTGTTTGTTGTGTTTTCTTGCTTGTTTGGGTTGCTATAGGGTTCCTAAGGATTCATATGGATTTGCGATTGAGTATTGGAAGGATTGGCGGTGTTAGGAAGCGATATTCGACTCTCAGCTTCGACTGAAACGCGATTGCAGAGGTAGTGTCGATTGACACCAAGGAGGTGTCGGTCGACACCAGTGAGCGAGCATCGGTCGACACTGTGGGGTAGTGTCGGTCGACACCAAGAGCCAGTGTCGGTCGACACTTGGCTGGTGTCGGTCGACACCTCCCTTCCAGCGAAACTATATTTGTTCCCTTGTTTGTTTACTTTGTCTGTTGATTGTTTTAGACATTGGTATCTCAGTTGCTTGTGTTTATAGACCAGTAGATGGGAGGATTGCCTCACTGAGTGTTTATAAAATACTCATGCATCTCAATTTGTGTTTGTGGTGTAGGTAAAGGCAAAGTGTGATCGTGGAATCAACGCAGTGAAGAGGAGGATGTTCTAGGGACTCGATTGGTTGTTGTCTGGCTTTACTAGGTTGCTAGAGTTTGGTCATTAGAACATTGCTAGGTTGTTGGTTCTATGTTTCCTGTTGTTTGGTTATTGGAATTGTTATACTTTGATTATTTGTTATTTAATTATTGGATATTCATTGGTTTAATGTTATGGTTTATGTTATCCGCTGTTGTGTGATTGTGGTTAGGTGACTAGTGGGTATGGGACCACTAGTTTAAATTATTATTTTTATTATTATTACTATTCTTATTATTATTATTATTATTATTATTATTATTTTTTTTTAATATTATTATTATTATTATTATTTTATTATTATTATTATTATTATTATTATTATTATTATTATTATTATTATTATTATTATTATTATTATTGTTGTGTATTATTAAAAAAACAAATAAAACGGGTAGGGTAATTTCAGTTTGGTATCAAAGCCCTTACGATTCTAGGTTTGGGTTCACTAGGATTTATGTTGTAGATGTTTGGCATTTGCATGCTTTGATTGATTATGTGAGTTAGTCAATTGTTTGTGGCATGGAGTCTTAGAACATCCTCCTCGAGCCTACTATGTGATTCCACGGTAAGTTTATGTTTTCTGTGATATGTTTAAATTGTTTGCTTAGTTTTCTGTTCATTGTAGTGCATATGGCTAGAGATGATGCTGTTGCTGGTCATGGACGCGGTCGTGGTCGTGAACGCGGTCATGGACGCGGTCGTGGTCGTGAACGCGGTCATGGTCGTGGTAGGGGCAGAGGCCCAGCAGTTTGTGATACTGTGGACCAGAGTATGACAGTTGAGGGTGTTGGAGAGTCACATGGTGTCCAAGAGGATACCATGAGTGTGGCCGGAGGGGGCGGTATTGGTGCTCCAGAGGCCGGTGATGCTAGGGCTCCGGGAGTGGGAGTTCTAGCTGGTGGAGCGGTTACTAGCAGTGGTACCGACTCAGGCTCAGGTAGTGCCACCAGTGGTGGCGGAGGAGCGGCAGCCAGTGGCTGCGGATGTGGGAGGGCATAGTCGTTATTTAGGAGATGTGTGGCATCGATACTGCGCAGTTTTCGGGTGGTATAGATCCTACTACTGCAGATGCGTGGAGGACGAGTGTGGAATGTAACTTCCAGACTCTGAGATGTCCTGAGGAGTTTTAGGTGGACATAGGGGTCCACAACTTGGTTTGTGATGCTCAGGTGTGGTGGAGATCAGTGGCTGCTAGGAGACTGCAGAGAGAGATGACTTAGGCTGACTTCGTGGAGGAGTTCAACCGCAAGTACTTTCCGAGAGAGGCATTGGACCGGTTAGAGGTGCAGTTCCTTCAGGTATCTCAGGGGACGCGGTCAGTGCGGGAGCTGAACTTGGAGTCCAGTAGACTTCTATCTTATGGGGGTCGTGCTATGGAGTCTGAGAAGGCCCAGATCAGGAGGTTTATGAGGGTTCTTCGTGATGACTTGAGGGTCCATTGTAGAGGACGGAGTTATGCTTCGCATGAAAAGCTGGTTGAGACTGCAGCAGAGATTGAGGAGGATATCCGGGCACAGGCAGTAACGGTTAGTCCAGCGGTGCAGCCTAGGAAGGCTCATCTTCAGGGAGGTTCTAGCAAGGGCGGGAAGCCTGCGCAGGCAAGCAAGAGGAAGTGGGAGGCTACAAAGAGACCAAGTGGTGCAGGGTGCTTTGTTTGTGGGAGCATGGATCACAAGGTAGCTAGTTGTCCCCAGAGGAGTGCTCCGACGGCAGCGGTTCGTTTATGCTATCATCGCAGGGTGCCTGGGCATGGCCCAAGTGTCCCAAGTTGCAGCAGATGGCAGTGGCAGCGGTGCAGCATGTGGTGCAGCCTGGAGTGCAACAGGTGGCATGGATTGAGCAGGCGCAACTGGTGTACGTGACGGTCGAGCTTGGTGGAACCAGTGCTAGGGCGATAACATGTATAATTTCCGGTACTTAAACTTTTTGATTTTCAGTAGGTTCAGATTTTATGTTTTCCTGTGATAAAGTGTTAGGTTCTCAACACATAAGGTTTGTGTAGGGACGGGCGGGTTTAAGTCCCATGTTATGTTTTATTCTCGAGCTTTCCAAAGCTTCATTATTTCGGAGTGTGCAGAGAGTGCGGATATCAGAGGAGATCACGGGGAGCGTACAGGAGTTGTCAGAGTTGCGGGAGGCAAGTTTCTAAGGGTCATTGGACGAGCTAGGGGAGTGGATATTCAGATCGTAGGAGAGTCTTGGCCAGCGGATTTGCTTATCAGTCCAATGGAGTTGTATGATGTTATCCTTGGGATGGATTGGTTGCATTGGCACATGGTAAATTTGGATTGCCATCAGGATAGAGTGAAGTTTGAGTGTCTAGGAGGGAAGTTGGTTTTTTAGGGTATTAGACCAACTTTGGGGAGCCTCGTGATCTTGGCCGTGCAGGCTGGGAAGATGATCGGGAAGGGCCGTGAGGCTTATTTGGTCACTATATCAATGCCAGAGTCAGTGGGGCAGTCTACGGTTAGCGGTATTCAAGTTGTGGAGGAGTTTGAGGATGTGTTCCATTCGTTGAAGGGATTATCACCATCTTGTTTTGATCCTTTCACAATTGAACTGGAACCGGGGACGATGCTGTTATCAAAGGCACCTTACAGGATGGCTCCAACAGAGATGGCAGAGATGAAGAAGCAGTTAGAGGATTTGTTGAGCAATGGATTCATCCGTCCTAGTGTATCACCGTGGGGAGCACTGGTGTTATTCGTTAAGAAGAAGGATGAGAGTTTCCGCTTGTGTACTGATTATTGGGGTTTGAACTGGGTCACTGTGAAGAACAAGTACCCTCTGTCCAGGATCGATGAGTTGTTGGATCAGTTGAGGGGTGCTACTTGGTTCTCCAAGATAGATCTGGCGTCGGGATATTATCAGATACAAATAGATGAGGCAGATGTGAGGAAGACTGTGTTCAGGATGAGGTATTGATGTTCATATATTTTACCCTGTTTTCCCTTAGTATATTCACATCTTTTGCATCTTTTGCTATCCATTTTCACCATTATTGCATAGCTTTAGGACTAATCATGCATTAGAGTTTAGTTGCATTGCATTTGCATCTTTTCATGCATAAACAGGTGATTTTGAAGCTCAAGGAGCATGGAAGCAATGCTGAGGAAGAAGTGAAGCAATCATGAAGGGAAAGCAAGAGAATTAAGGCTGAAATAACAAGGTCCGGAGTCCAACTCGACCGCACACTCGACCGTGTGCTGAGGAGGACTCGACCGAGTGGAGAACACACGAGAGAAGCCAGCTCGACCTGCCACTCGACCGAGCACAGGTCGAGTTGACCGAGCCGTTGACTATTTTGTCTTTTAGTATTTTTAGGGCTTCCACTCCCCTCCTATATAAAGCATTGTACCTGCAGCCACAAAAGTATCCAGCTTTTTACATATTCTCTAAACCTAGTATTTACCCTTTTTGGGATTTATTCTTTTTGCCTTTTTTATTTCCTAGATCTTGTACTTGAAAAATACTAAATTCTTCAATATTGTTGGTTTCATAACTTTCTTAATATTGAGAATTCAAGTTTCATTTCTTTTTCAATATTGTAGATCTTTGTTTCATATTTTTAATGATGCAAGTTTCAATATTTTCTGGGTTTATGATTTTGATGTTCATCATGTGTTCTTGTGAGTAGTGGCTTAGGATCTTGAGGATGGGTTAGGCTGGGCTGTGAATGAGGTTTGTTTGGCTTGATCAAGCTTGATTGTTGTAGATCTCTTCTAGGGTAGATGTTCTTAATGCTGATCCTATATCTGAGAGGGTAGGATCTGATTTCAAGCATCTTAGCATCACACCAATGTTTAAGAGGCATAGATAAGGCTAGATCTAGAGCTTACCATCTTGCTTGCTAAGATATTAGAGGTCTTGACCATGAGAGTGGGAGAAACTTGTCTTAGATACATATGTCTAGAGATTAGCTCATGTTGTTTGAGATTTGTTGATCAAGTTAGATAGCCTCAATCATTAGTCCAGCCCATGAATCCCTCCTCAAGTCCTTCCTTGTTTATTGATTTTACAGTCTTAATCCTGTTGCTTGATTGTAGTTTGATTCGTCTTTGCATTACTCTGTTTTTATTGCATTGCTCTGTTTCTGCGTTTAGTCCACCTCGACCACTCACTCGACCTACACTCGGTCGAGTGCTTGCTCGAGTTCATCCCCAGAACTCTTGTTTATGCTTTATGATTGTCTTGTTTCATTCTATTTGCATTTCTGTTGCATTTACTTAGTATCTTGTTCATTACTTGTCTTGCATTAGTTCATTAGCATAGTTTCTACTTCTGTTGGTTGCATCATTACTGTCATAATCATCCTGTTTCATTTGCATTTAGTTCTTAGTTCTTATAGTTTACTTTCTGCACTTTACATTTTCATCATAGGATTGTTAGTGACAAACATCCTTTAAATCTGGCTTAAATTAGATCTTTATGCATATCTTGACTGTTCACAAACACTCAGATTGGATTGACACCTCTTATACTGCAACTGCATAAGGGGAATTGAAACACCTTACCATCCATCCATTCATTGCATACATTCATCATCATTCATCCATTTCACCACCAACAAATACTTGTTTCAATTTGGCGCCGTTGCCTATTTGAGTGTGTTTTTGTGACAATTAGGATCCATAAAAGTCTAAGATTAAGTTCGTTTATCAACTTGTTCACTACTGATCTTGTTTCTTCTTATGCTTGTCTGTGATTGAGTTTCAGGTACCAGCTCGACCATCAACTCGACCACCACTCGACCGAGTGTGTTCTCGAGCACCTGATCGAGTCAGAAGCCGGATACAAATAGACATCAGTTCCCAGTCGACTCGACCACCCACTCGAGCATGTGCTCGACCGAGTGCCTGTCCGAGTCTGTCCTCGACTCTGTTGATGCAAACAAGGTCCAAGGGTCCTCACAATCTACAGAGACTCCTTGATCACATCAACAAACCACCAAGGGACCTGAGACAGCAGAAAACAAGGATCTATCAGGAACAAGAACAACAAGTGCTAATGGAGCAACAAGATCAACAAGCTCCAAGAGCAAGAAACATTGGTGCTGGAGATGCACCAAACACACATAACCAGAGAGCTGGTATTGTGCCTCCTACTGTTGCGAACAACAACTTTGAGATCAAAAGTGGATTGATCTCAATGATTCAAGCCAACAAGTTCCATGGGTTGCCAATGGAAGATCCCCTGGACCACCTTGATGAATTTGATAGGATATGTGGTCTCACTAAGATCAATGGAGTCAGTGAGGATGGATTCAAGTTAAGGCTATTTCCATTCTCACTTGGAGATAAGGCTCACCTTTGGGAAAAGACTCTTCCTACTGGAGCAATAACCACATGGGATGCTTGCAAAAAAGCTCTCTTGGCCAAATTCTTTTCCAACGCTAGAACTGCTAGATTGAGAAATGAAATCTCTGGGTTTGCTCAAAGGAATAATGAGAGTTTTTGTGAAGCTTGGGAAAGGTTTAAAGGATTCCAGACTCAGTGTCCTCACCATGGCTTCAGCAATGAGTCCCTTTTAAGTACTTTGTATAGAGGAGTGCTTGCCAAGATCAGAATGCTTCTTGACACAGCCTCAAATGGAAACTTCCTCAACAAAAATGTTGAAGAAGGCTGGGAGTTGGTTGAAAATCTTGCTCAATCAGATGGCAACTATAATGAGGACTATGACATAACCATAAGGTCATCATCAACTGATCAAGAGGACAAGTACAAGAGGGATTTGAAGATGGTCAATGAGAAGCTTGACAAGATCCTTCTTAGCCAACAAAAGTCTATTCACTTCATTGGTGAGGAAGAGGCTCCAGTTAAAGAAGGGGAGACTGAGTTTGCTGAGTTGTGCTACATGCAAAACCAGGGAGGATTCAAAGGCTACAACCAAGGAGGTTTCAAGAACAACAATCTCTCTTATAGGAGTATCAATGTGGCCAACCCTCAAGACCAAGTCTATCCACCTCAACAGCCTCCACAGCAACAAAACTACATCCCCAAACAACAACATCAAGTGTTCCAGCCTCCATTGTGTCCCCACCAGGGTTTCAGACTAACCAAGGCCAAGAACAAGACTTAAGGGCAATGATGCAACAGTTGTTGATTGGGCAAACACAAGGAAAGATTGAGGAGGCCAAACAGTTTGCTGAGTTGAATCAAAGACTCACATCACAGTACAATGATCTAAACATGAAGTTTGAGGGTCTTAACTCAAGAGTGAAGTATATGGAGAGTAACATTGCCTCTACTTCAGCTCCTAAACCCAGCCAACTCCCTGGAAAAGCTGTTCAAAATCCAAGAGAGTTCACAGCCAAGGCCATTCAAGTTCATGAGGAAGACGTAACTGAGGAAAGTGAAGTCCAAGTTTGGGGGAATTTATCAGTTACTGAAGCCCCAAGTGACGTTTTTGCAAAGCAACTGGAGTTCGACATTGCACTCGACCAGGTACTCGAACAGCCACACGACCGTGTGCATGCTCGAGTGGTCGATCGAGCTGGAGACACAGAAGTTGTTAAGCCTGCTAGATACATTCCTCCTGCTTACAAACCGCCTCTACCATTCCCAGGATGTTTCAAGGCTCAAAAGATAAGGGAATTGAGGGAGATCATTGAGAAAAAGGAGAAGATAGCTTTGCAACAAGAGAAGGAGAAAGCCTTGAAGGAAGAGGTTGTTATTGAGAAGAAGGAGGTGATGGCTATACAAGAGGCCATCATTGCTTACCAAGAAGAAGAGAGAGGACCTTCTTTGGAACAGTATGCTCCATACCCTCTCTATCAGAATATTTTACTTGAGATGTCAAAAAAGAGGGCTCATGACCAAGATACGAAGGATTTGAAAGAGATTGGAAAAGCTATTGTCCCAACAAAGCTTGAAGATCCAGGCTCATTCAACTTACCCTGTTCCATCAGCTACATGCACTTCAATAAGTGCCTTTGTGATTTAGGAGCTTCAGTGAGCTTGATGCCATATTCAGTGGCTGAGAAGTTGGGGTATGAAGACTTCAAGGATAGCAACTTCTATGTCAGTCTAGCAAATGGATCTAAGAGGGATGTGGTTGGAGTGATTGAAAACCTCCCTATCAAAATAGGAGAAGCAAGGATCCCAACTGATTTTGCAATCATGAGCATGGAACAAGAGCCTAAAGACCCTCTTATCTTGGGAAGGTCATTCCTAGCTACAGCTGGGGCTGTTATTGATGTGAAGATGGGGACTATCAAGCTCCACCTGACTGAAGACTTCACTATGAAGTTTGACATCAACAATCCCACTAATTTGCCTTCCAAATATGATCCACCTTACATTATAAAAAGAAAGGAGGATCATGAGGTCTCAAGTGAGGAAACTGCTTCAAGGGGTAAGCTAACCTTTCAAGAAGATTCAGTGGAGAAGCTAAAGGGTTCAGTTCAAGTGCTAGCTGGTTTAGTGAAGGAACTTCAAGTTCAGCTCAACAAAAGGTCTTTGAAGAAGGCAAGACCAAAACTCAAGTTTAAGAAGAAACATGGTTCAAGTGACAAGAAAGTAGTGATCAAGAAGGAACACCAAGGTTATCAAGTAGAACCAGGAGGGATTTTATCACCTCCTTGGTCTCCAAATCAAGCTTAAAGAGCTATAAGAAGTCAAGCTTAGTGACTTTAAACAAGCTCACTAGGGAGGAAGTCCCTAAGGTATCCTTTGTAAATATAGTTTATTTTCCTTGTAGTTTTGATGTGTTTTCTTTTATGTTTGTGTTGGACAGGCCTTTTAGCAAGAATGTAGTTGGATAAAGAGAGATTTTGACTTGGAGAAGGAGACTCGCAAGCCCACTCGACCAAGGCCACGAGAGGTACTCGGCCGAGCTGGATACTAATTGAGGCCCATTTGATTCCCATTCTTCTAGAATGATCGAGTGGAGGGAAGAACAAGGAGAAAAATTTTGAAATTTCAAAATTGATCAAGGAGCTCGACCACGTGCTGGTCGAGTGTGGGGTCGAGTGGCAGCCAAAAGCAAGTCAAAGATTCCCAATTCAAATTTGAATGGTATGTACGCTCCACCCTTGTCTCCTTGTCCCCTTAGCTTCTTTATATAGACCTTGCACGATTCTATACTTCTCACATTCTCTCATTTGCTCAAAACATTTAAATTCAAGCTTTAAAATCTCTTTCAAAGTTCATCTCTTGCTCAAGCTTTGTTCTTTCAAGTTTTTGGGTCACTAACCTATTAACTTTGAGCTTTGAGTCTATTCCCTTCAGTTTCTTTTGAAAATGTCTTCCAAGATAACCAAGAAGTCTCACCAAACCGCTGTAAGCTCCATGGAACGTCGTGATGCTACCCTTGAATCAAGAGGTGAAGCTGGGAGAGTCACTCGACGGACCATTTGATCGACCACTCGACCGAGTGGTGGTTCGAGCAGCCGGTCGAGCCAGGTGCCGCGTCCAAGGAGAGAGCCAGTTGAGGAAGATCGTGAGAGGACCGAAAGTGAGGAGGAAAGAGAGCCTACTCTCAATGAGTTTATGAGGAAACACAAGGCCAAGGGGAAGAGGCCAGCTGTTGAAGTTGAGCAAGAAGAAAGTGAAAATGAGAGTGAGGAAGAAAGTGAAGAAGAAGAATTGATGGATGATGGAGAAGCTGAGTCTTGTGGGCTGTCAAAGAGGCAGCTTTATGATGCTTTCATGAGGATGGAGTTCTTGGGAACTAGGTATCCACACGAGGAGACCATGGAGAAGCTTGCTATTGATGAGGATGTAGAATATCTCTTTGAGAAGAGCAATCTCACCAAGTTTATGGGGCTTTGCATGGAGGGCTACAAAGAGGAGAGTTGTGAGTTCCTTGCCACTGTCAAGCTGCATACATATGCAAGGAAAGATCCTGAGGTTGGAGCTGGTCACATCACCTTCACAATCAAGGGTAAGAGGCATGAGCTTTCAATAAAAAAGATAGCCAATGTGTTTGGATTTGAAGTTGGGAGCCATAGGAGCTTGATGATACCAAGAGAGGAGCTCTATTCAGTTTGGGAAACCATTGGGGACAACAAGCTCTACTCATCCTCCAACTCCAAGAGCTCAAGGATAAGGAGCCCAGTCCTAAGGTACTTCCATAAAGCTCTTGCAAACACCTTCTTTGCAAGTAAGGAAACTGGGAACATCAATGAGGGAGAGCTAAAGATGATTGACTTGGCTCTCAATGGGATCATCCTCAAGGCAAGAGATGGAACCATCATCCTTGGGAGCACTGTAGAGACTGATCTTGCAATGGTGCTCATTGACCACATGGTTTACTTGAGAAGTTGGGTAGGAAAGTTGGAAAACAAAGGATCAAGAGGAGCACTTACCATTGGAGGCATCATCACTCCAATCCTTCAAGCTGCTAAAGTTCCACTTAGAGGAGAAAGTGTCTCACCAAGATGGATTGACTCAAGCTACCTCACTTCTACTCTCATCCTAGCCAAGGAGATGCATCAAGGGAACCACATTTTCAACTATGAGCTTCCAACACTTAGGAAAAAGCAACTCATATTGCCTAACCAAGAACTCACCACCATTCAAGAGGGAGCCAACATTGACTTTTGGCCAGCTGAGAAGCATTGGTTTGATGGAGTGGTTCAACCTAGAGTTGAGGAAGCTGGAAATGCACAAGTAGCTGATGGAGAGGAGCAGTACTACTTTGAAGATTATGAGCCCAACCCAAGAGATAGTAGAGGAGTGAGGGAGAATGCCAAGAGGTACTCGACCGGGTCACTCGAACGCCCACTCGACCGAGCACCACCGACGTATTCGACCGAGTTCCAGCCCAGACAACCATATGGCTTCCCACCTCCAGCTGCTTATCCAGGTTACCCTCCCATCCCACCCCAATACTTCATGGATCCAGCACTCTACCACCAGTTCTACCAACAGTTCTCCCAGCAGCAAGGACAGAATTATGGCATCCGCAGTCCAGCTCGACCCCCCCACTCGGACATGCACTCGACCGAGTCACGGTCGGTCGCCATCGTCGAGCTGCCCCAATCCCCATCTCCAAGTCACCAACAAGACCCCAGCTACACCTTTGATAGCATGCAGGAGGATGTGGATAGTTTCTTCTCCAATCCTTGAGGTAACACTATCACCTTTACATTGTAAATACCATTGCATTTCATATTGTGTGTTTTGTTTTAAGTCTTGAATCCTCAAACAAATTTCTTTCACACAAGGGACTGTGTGATTTAAGTTTGGGGGAGGGTTTGAGATAGCATTTGACATTGTGTTTTGTTTTCTTATTTCAAATTTTTAGCATCATCATGTTAGTATTTGCATAGCATCTAAGGCATAGAAAAACCCTAAAAATTTGAAATTTTTTGCAAAAATCTTTATAAAAAAAAAGAGTGTTCATGTAGTTTGCATTGCATATTCAAGTATTTTGTTTATCATATAGGACTGCTTGCATTAGGGATCTATGATGAGTATTTCCTTGTTAGCTTGCTCATTCACTAGACTAGGATCAATGCCCAAGTTAATAGTACTTTGATGCTAGTTGAGTGGTTAGAAGCATAAGATTGAACCAAGCATTGAATTCCTGCATTGCATTTGGTCTAAATTGAAGCATGTTGTGATTTGATGCCATTTCTTATCTATAAGAACCTAATATTGACTTTCAATTATCAATGTGTGCATTGCTTTAAACTCATGGATACCATATACATATTTGGATTATCTTTCTCCTTTTTACCACTCTTGTTGATCCAAGTAGCTGATTTCCTCATTAAGAATCAGTTTCCCCTACCATTAACCAACCCTTCTTTCAAGCCATGTTTATTCTTGAGTGTGTGTGAGGCCTATTTTTGGGATTGAGCTTGGTAGAAAGTGTTAGGTTTGAACTGACAAGAGTAAAGCCTTGTGTAGTTCTAGTTTGCACTTTTCAAACTAGATAGGACTAGGTGGTTCACTTGTTGGGTTTGGGACTTGGCTGTTATTGAAAAAAAAAAAAAAAAAGGAGATTGTGTTTAAGCAAGGTCTAGTTAAAGGATGGGAAGAAAAAAATTGTTGTTGGTTAAGATGGTTCTAGTTAAAGAAAAGAAAATAAAGAAAAGAAAAGTCTAGCAAAAAGCTTGTATGTCTTAAGAATTAGAAGAGAAGAGAACCATAGAAAATAAGTAAGAATCCCCCATCCCACTAGAAAGATCAAATAAGAAACCTATCCTAAGACTTGAAAACCAAAAGAGAAAAGGGTGAAAGAGAAAAGAAGAAGTTAAAGGGTAGCACTAGGATCATTTGGGTTTAGATTGCTAGGATAAACACTTTGGGTGCCTTTGGGTAGACAAGGTTTTATTCTTGTATGTGTCTCGGTGTTCTTACCTTTAGCATTCTTCTAAAGCTCAATCCATTTTTATGAGAGAACCTTGATATTGATAAGCCCCACTCTAAAAAGAGACCATCATTGTCTCAAAGCCTTTACCTCCAAGCCAAATGAGTTTAAGCATTGCATAGAATTGATTCATGTTCTTGATTAATGAATGTTAAAGGAAATGGTTGATTTGAATGCATGTGGACATCTAAGGCTCAAATCAGTAAAGGTTGTGATATGCTTGTCTAAAGTCTTTAAGTACAGCTCATTCAACTTGCATCATAGTACTAGTAACTTGGACATTGATTCTAGATGGTCTATTTGCAAGCTTTAGGAGCTGAGATCCCACTTTCAAACCTCACTTACCTTCTTATGTCTTGCTTATTTGCTTGAGGTTTAAGTACAGCTCATTCAACTTGCATCATAGTACTAGTAACTTGGACATTGATTCTAGATGGTCTATTTGCAAGCTTTAGGAGCTGAGATCCCACTTTCAAACCTCACTTACCTTCTTATGTCTTGCTTATTTGCTTGAGGGCAAGCAAAGACTAAGTTTGGGGGTGTTGATGTTCATATATTTTACCCTGTTTTCCCTTAGTATATTCACATCTTTTGCATCTTTTGCTATCCATTTTCACCATTATTGCATAGCTTTAGGACTAATCATGCATTAGAGTTTAGTTGCATTGCATTTGCATCTTTTCATGCATAAACAGGTGATTTTGAAGCTCAAGGAGCATGGAAGCAATGCTGAGGAAGAAGTGAAGCAATCATGAAGGGAAAGCAAGAGAGTTAAGGCTGAAATAACAAGGTCCGGAGTCCAACTCGACCGCACACTCGACCGTGTGCTGAGGAGGACTCGACCGAGTGGAGAACACACGAGAGAAGCCAGCTCGACCTGCCACTCGACCGAGCACAGGTCGAGTTGACCGAGCCGTTGACTATTTTGTCTTTTAGTATTTTTAGGGCTTCCACTCCCCTCCTATATAAAGCCTTGTACCTGCAGCCAAAAAAGTATCCAGCTTTTTAGATATTCTCTAAACCTAGTATTTACCCTTTTTGGGATTTATTCTTTTTGCTTTTTTTATTTCCTAGATCTTGTACTTGAAAAAGACTAAACTCTTCAATATTGTTGGTTTCATAACTTTCTTAATATTGAGAATTCAAGTTTCATTTCTTTTTCAATATTGTAGATCTTTGTTTCATCTTTCTAATGATGCAAGTTTCAATATTTTCTGGGTTTATGATTTTGATGTTCATCATGTGTTCTTGTGAGTAGTGGCTTAGGATCTTGAGGATGGGTTAGGCTGGGCTGTGAATGAGGTTTGTTTGGCTTGATCAAGCTTGATTGTTGTAGATCTCTTCTAGGGTAGATGTTCTTAATGCTGATCCTATATCTGAGAGGGTAGGATCTGGTTTCAAGCATCTTAGCATCACACCAATGTTTAAGAGGCATAGATAAGGCTAGATCTAGAGCTTACCATCTTGCTTGTTAAGAGATTAGAGGTTTTGTTTGATATGAGACATATTTCTTACTGCCTGCTTGTGTAGATTCTTTACTATGTGAGAGCAAGTCTAGAAATGCATAGGTTTGATTGTTTCTTGACCATGAGAGTGGGAGAAACTTGTCTTAGATACATATGTCTAGAGATTAGCTCATGTTGTTTGAGATTTGTTGATCAAGTTAGATAGCCTCAATCATTAGTCCAACCCATGAATCCCTCCTCAAGTCCTTCCTTGTTTATTGATTTTACAGTCTTAATCCTGTTGCTTGATTGTAGTTTGATTCGTCTTTGCATTACTCTGTTTTTATTGCATTGCTCTGTTTCTGCGTTTAGTCCACCTCGACCACTCACTCGACCTACACTCGGTCGAGTTCATCCCCAGAACTCTTGTTTATGCTTTATGATTGTCTTGTTTCATTCTATTTGCATTCCTGTTGCATTTACTTAGTATCTTGTTCATTACTTGTCTTGCATTAGTTCATTAGCATAGTTTCTACTTCTGCTGGTTGCATCATTACTGTCATAATCATCCTGTTTCATTTGCATTTAGTTCTTAGTTCTTATAGTTTACTTTCTGCACTTTACATTTTCATCATAGGATTGTTAGTGACAAACATCCTTTACATCTGGCTTAAATTAGATCTTTATGCATATCTTGACTGTTGACAAACACTCAGATTGGATTGACACCTCTTATACTGCAACTGCATAAGGGGAATTGAAACACCTTACCATCCATCCATTCATTGCATACATTCATCATCATTCATCCATTTCACCACCAACAAATACTTGTTTCAGGTATGGGCATTATGAGTTTGTGGTGATGCCTTTTGGGTTGACTAACGTGCCAGCAACGTTTATGAGATTGATGAACAGTGTGTTTCAGGAGTTTTTGGACGTGTCTGCTATCATTTTCATCGACGATATCCTGGTATTTTCTAAGAGTTCTGAGGAGCATGCAGTGCACTTGAGGGCAATTCTGGAGAAGCTGTGGGAGCAGAAGTTGTTTGCCAAGTTGAGGAAGTGTATTTTCTGGCAGCGTGAGATGGGTTTTCTAGGTCACATTGTTTATGCAGAGGGAGTTTCTGTAGATCCGGAGAAGATTCTGGCTATCAGGGATTGGCCTAGACCGCAGAATGCCACAAATATCAAGAGTTTCCTTGGTTTGGCAGGTTACTACAGGAGATTTGTGCAGGTTTTTGCAAGCAAGGCACGCCCGATGACTTAGTTGACAGGGAAGGATGTTCCTTTTGTTTGGTTACAGGAGTGTGAGGAGGGCTTTTCAAGCCTTAAGGAGATGTTGACTACTACGTCAGTGTTGGCTTTGCCTGAGCAAGGAGAACCCTATGTGGTTTATACAGATGCATCCAGAGTTGGTTTGGGGTGTGTGTTGATGCAGCAAGGGAAGGTGATTGCCTATGCTTCACGCCAGTTGCGGAAACATGAGGACAACTATCCTACTCTTGATTTGGAGATGGCTGCTGAAATTTTTGCCCTGAAGATTTGGAGATCTTATCTGTATGGTGCAAACGTACAAGTGTTTATAGATCATAAGAGCCTGAAGTATATATTCACTCAGCCCGAACTGAACTTGGGGCAGAGGCGGTGGATGGAGCTTGTGGCAGATTATGATTTGGAGATAGCTTATCACCCTGGTAAGGCTAACTTGGTTGCAGATGCTCTGAATCGGAAAAGAGTAGCTTCGGCTCAGGAGCAGTTAGGATAGATCAGTGCTTTGAGGTTGTGTGTGATTTCTCGGGAGCCGTTGGGTTTGGAGGCGGTTGATAGGGCAGATCTTCTGAGCAGGGTGCGGTTGTCTCAGGAGAACAATTTGGGGCTTGTGATTGCTTCGAAGGATGTTGATTCAAAGTACCAGGTCTCAGCTAATGGGACTATTTTGGTGCATGGGTGGATTTGTGTGCCCAAGGATGAGGAGTTTAGACAGGAGATCCTGAGAGAGGCTCATGCGAGCATGTTTTCTATGCATCCAGAAGCGACTGATGTACCGTGATCTCAAGAGGTACTATCACTGGGTCGGGATGAAGAAGGATGTGGCTAGTTGGGTCGCGAGGTACGATGTGTGTCAGCAAGTAAAGGCTGAGCATCAGGTTCTAGGTGGGTTACTGAAGAGTCTACCCATTCCTGAGTGGAAGTGGGATATGATCACGATTAATTTTGTGGTGGGATTACTAGTGTCTCGGGCCTTTACTGCTATTTGGATCATTATGGACCGATTGCTAAGTCTGCACATTTTCTGGCCATTAAGAAGACGGATGGAGCAGCGGTCTTCGCTAAGAAATATGTGAAGGAGATAGTCAGGTAGCATGGGGTGCCAGCAAGTATTGTGTCCGATAGAGATTCTAAGTTTACTTCGGTGTTCTGGAGGGCATTTCAGGCAGAGATGGGCATTGCATACGAGTACATCTCTCTGTGGCTGGAGCGAGAATGGAGTATTCCAATCCATCTCCCTTGTTTACTTTGTCGCTTAGGGGTGGTTGGTTGTGCGACTAAGTAACAAGATGAGGTGGTGTTCGGGGTACAAAATTTCCGCGAGGCAGTGGTTTTGAGGGAAAGTTTCCAAAAGTGAAAATTTCTAAAAATGGAAAGTTTTATGGGAGTTAGAATTTGTCTATTTTTAGTGGTTGTGAGCGTTGGGGGGCTTGGGCGGCCTTAGTGGCGGACTTTTCAGTCATTGTGCCCGTATGGCGGTCTTTTGAGACATTGTGTGGCCTTTGTGGCGTGCTGTTTAGCCAATTGTGTGGCCTTTGTGGCGGTCTGTTTAGCCAATGCCTATTTAGGCGGTCCTTCGGGATGTGTGGTCTTCGTGATAGTCCTTCGGGACATGTGGCCTGTTTAGGTGATCCTTCGGGATAAGTGGTCTTCGTGACGGTCCTTCGGGACAAGTGGTCTTCGTGACGGTCCTTCAAGACGAGTAGTCTTCGTGACCGTCCTTCGGGACAAGAGGTCTTTGTGACGGTCCTATTGTGGACATTTGTTTGACCTTTGTGGCGGTCATGTTGAGGACATTTGTTTGGCCTTGGTGGTGGTCTTTTATAGTACATTTCTTTGGCCTTTGTGGCGGTCCTGTTTAGGACATTTGTTTGGCCTTTGTGGCGGCCCTTGTGGCATGTATATGATCCTTGTGAGATCATGAGGTATTCCAGTGAAGGGATATGTGGTTGGTAGGACATTGTGTTGTCTTACGCGAACCACGGGAAGGAAACCTGGTTAGGGATAGGACTCATGTGTGTTCAGAATTGTTTGCTCGCGATACTTGGGAGAGTTTAGTTCTCCAAGTACCGCCATATTCTGAGGCTTTGTGGCTTGGGAGTATGGTTGGTATATCGACTTTGGATGACGATCCGGGGGCGCGTTGTAGGGTGGCAACCCGAGAACGAAATATTGGACTTTGATAACATCATTAGTTTACCCATTTTAGCTATAGTTTTAGTATGCATTTAGGATAAGTTTGACATGATTTCAGGGCTTTAATGTCGATTATCAAGTATTTTAGGTTTCAAGAAATTTTTACAGGTTTTATAGCAAAAAAGACCAAAAGACAGGGAAAATACGTTTCAGGACAGATTTGGAGCTTTACAGTACGAGATATTTTTGAAGAACTTCCAGAACTCACATTTCAACGAGCTTTGTGTATATGGAAAGCTGGAAGAGTCATCTTTCTCCTCGAAGTGAAATAAAGTCAATTCGTTCACTCACGAGGAAGTTATGCCCGATTTACCGAGACGTATTATTAACCGACGTAAGGAGAACCAGCAAGCCAAGTGGACTTTAATGACGGCCCAATTAGCAACCATCACGGCGGCCAGGTCCGCAGGAGTCACCACGTTCTAGAAGTTTCCTACGCCGCCCCTTGCCATGCACTTATGAAACATATCTTTTTGTGGTGGTGTGAGATGATGATAGTGATAATGATGAATGATGAACAGATGGTATTGCAAGATGTTTCAATTACCCTTATGTAGTTGTAGCATAAAAGATGTCATACCATAATGAGTGTAATGCAAGCTATCAGGATGTGAACACTTATTTAAGTTAAGCCAAATATGATGATGATTTATACTAACAACCTAATGACAATAATGAAATGCAGAATGTAAAAATAATAAGAAAGGAGACTAAATGCAAAGTAAGAAATATAGAAACAAGCTGAAATGAAACTAACAAGAACAAGTACTAAACAAATGCAAGATAATAGATGCAACAAGATTGAACAGAGACGAATGCAATGGAACAGTAATAAAACAAGGTATGAAACAGGAATGAAGCAGGAATGATGAACAAGTAAGATGCACGACATAAACAAGAACACTGGATGGTGCTCGAGCAAGCACTCGATCGGATGCTCGATCGACTGGCAGGTCGAGTGGTTGAATGCGAAGAACAGAGCCAAAAACAATAATCAAAACAGAGCAAAACACAAGTAAATAAAACAGCAAGTGAATAACAGTATTCAAGCAGAGAAATCAATAAACAAGGAAGGTCTTAGGGATAGATTCATGGGCTGGACTTAAGCTATGAATATCTAAATTGATCAATAAACCTCAATCAACAATGAGCTATCTCTAGACAATGATCTTTTAATACTTGCTAAGCCATTCTCATGGCAATAACAATCAAGTTTAGATACTCTTAGACCTAGTTGTCACTATCTAAGACATACAAAAACAGGCTTTAAACAACCAGATCATCACATGTCAAAAATCACCTTAAACAACCAATCTCTTGGGTTAAGCATGATAATCTCTTGCATTAGCTTTATCTAACAACTCAAACATTGGTATGATGATAAGAAGCTTAAGATCTATTCTTACCTTCTCAATATAAGAACAGCATAGAGCATATCAAATCTAGAAGAGATATATATCAACAAACAAGCTTGATCAATATAGACTACCATAACTCTTATCCAGCCTAACCCATCCCTAAGATCTCTACATACTACTCAGATCTACAAAGCATGATAAACAAAATCATAAACTCAGAAATCAGTGAAACTTGCATGATTAGATAGATGAGATAGAGATCTACAATATTGATGAAGAAAGCAAACTCAATTTCTTAATACTTAGAAAGTTATACAACCAACAAGTATCAAAGATCTTGAGAAAATAAGATAAAAGGTGGCTAATGATCTAAGAAAAAGTTAAATATCCCAAAGGGGTAAAAACTAGGTTTAGGATGATTTTTTCTCTAAAAAGTGATTTTTTTGCGGCCATAGAGTACAATAGGTTTATATAGGAAGGAAGGGAAGCCCTAAAATGGCTAGAATACAATATAGGAAGGCGGCTCGGTCAACTCGGCCAGGTGCTCGGTCGAGTGGCCTCTTCTTCTGGTTCTTCGAATAGGTAGAGTCCCTCTCATCACACGGCCGAGTGTCTGGTCGAGTGCATGGTCGAGTGGACTTCCGGGCCTTGATTCTTTCTGCTCTAGCTACTTTGTCTGCTTCACTTGATGGCTCCAAACCTCCTCAGCATCTTTCCATGCTCCTTGGGATCCAAATCACCTGTTTATGCAAGAAAATATGTAAATGCAATGCAATTCTAATCTAATGCATAAACAGTCCTAAAGCTACTCAATAATGGCCAAACTAGAAGATAAAACATGCAAAAAGTGTAAATAGACTAATGTAAAACAAGGTGAAATAGATGAACATCAACATCCCCGAACTTAGTCTTTGCTTGCCCTCAAGCAAATAAATAAGACATAAGTAGGAATGTGAGGTTTGAAAGTGGGATATCAGCTCCTAAAGCTTGCTAATAAACTAGTTAGAATCAATGTCCAAGTTACGAGTACTATGATGCAAGGTGAATAAGCTGTACTTAAAAGATTTTAGACAAGCCTATCAAAACCTTAACTGATTCAAGCCTTAGACATCCACATGCATTCAAATCAACCATTTCCTTTAACATTCATTAAACAAGAACATGAATCAACCTATGCAATGCTTAAACTCATTTGGCTTGGTATTAAAAGGTTTAGAGACAATGATGGTCTCTCTTTTAGAGTGGGGCTTATCAATATCAAAGTTCTCTCATAAAAAATGAATTGAGCTTTAGAAGAATGCTAAATTGTCCTAGTTCTACCCTTTAACTTCATCTTTTCTCAAATACCCTTTTCTCTTTTGTTTTAAAGCCTTACAAGAGGTTTCTTAATTGAATCATCTAGTGGAATGGGAATTTCTTTCTTATTTGCTATGGTTCCCGTTTCTTCTTATTTCTTTAAGACTTAAAAGCTTTTTGCTAAATTCTTCTTTTCTTTCTTTCTTTTCTTTGACTAGAACCATCTTTTATCCATCTTATACTTCCCATTCTTTCAATAGAACTTAAATTTACTTAAACACATTCCCCTCCTAAAGACTCTAACCTTTTCTTTCTCTTTTTCCTCTTTTCTTTTCTTTTCTTTTTCAAACCAAGTCCCAAACCCAAGAATTAAACCACCTAGTCCTATCTAGTTTGAAAATCGCAAACTAGAACTACACAAGGCTTTATTCTTTTCAGCTCAAATCTTACACTTTCTACCAAGCTCAATCCCAAAAAGGCCTCACACACACAAGAATAAACATGGCTTGAAAGAAGGGTTGGTTAAGGGTAGGAGAAACTGATTTTAATGATTTAATAAGCTACTTGGATCAACAAGAGTGGTAAAATGGAGAAAGATGATCCAAATATGTATATGGTATCCATGAGTTTAAAGCAATGCACAAATTGATAATTAAAAGTCAATATTAGGTTCTTATAAGTAGGAAATGGCATCAAATCACAACATGCTTCAATTTAGACAGAATGCAATATAGGAATTCAAGACATGGTTCAATCTTATGTTTCTAGCTACTCAACTAGCATCAAAGTACTATTAACTTGGGCATTGATCCTAGTTTAGTGAATTTAAACAAAGTTAACAAGGTAAAACTCATCATAGATCCCTAATGCAAAATATGAAATAGTCCTATATGAAACACTCTTTAATAATAAAGTTTTTTGCAAAAATTTTCAAAATTTTTTTTGTTGTTTCTATGCCTTAGATGAAATGCAAACATTATTATGCTAAAAACTAAAACATGAAAACAAAACACAACATCAAATACTATCTCAAACCCTCCCACAAACTTAAATTACACTGTCCACTATGTAAGAGAAATTTGTAAGGATTGTTCAAAGAAGCTAGATAGTCTGCTGGGAATGTGTGTCCCGCTCGTTCCAGTCCTTCGCCAATTGCGGTACAATAAAGTTGTAATTCACTAGTTATTCCGGATGCTCGCCAAATCTGAAAATAAAATAAAACTAGAAATGCAATGGTATTTATAATGGAGAGGTGATGTTGGTACCTTATGGGTTGTGGAAGAAGGTATCTACAACATCATTCATGCTGTCATAGGTATAGTTTGGGTCATGTTGCTGACTTGAGGATGGAGAAACAAGGAGCTTGACTATGGCCATCGAGTGGGACTCGTTCAAGTGCCCGGTCGAGTGGACTGGTCGAGTGGATGGTGGTGGGAAAAAGTGTTGAACTTGTTGCCCATAGTATTGATGCATGATGGCTGGGTCCATGAAGTATTGAGGAGGGAAAGGAGGGTACACTTGGCCATTGGGATACCCTGGATAGCTTGTTGGAGCTGGAAAACCATAGGGAGGTCTGGGCAGGTACTCGCCCGAGTGCATTGGGGGTGCCTGGTTGAGTAGGTGCTCGAGTGAACCGGTCGAGTGCCTTGGAAATTGCTGTTCTACGCGACCTGAGCTTCCTCTCCTCTAAATTGGCTCATGCAGTGAGGCTCTTGCTGGTAGTACCGGATTTTCAGCTTTAGACAATGCTCTAGTTGAGCTACTCCTCCTCAAAGGGTTAGATGGTGTTGGTGAAGAGTTTCCACTCTTCAATTAAGCAATCTCCTTCTTTAAACCTTTGATGGACTTAGTCATCCTTCCCATCTTCATCTTCAACTTGTCCACAGTCTTGCCATGCCACTTGTTCCACCTTTGGAGGAGTGTCACCCTCTTGCTATTCTCTTATCTCCTCTACTATCTCTTGGGCTTGGCTCATACTCTTCAAAATAAAGTTGCTCTTCCCCAGCAGCCTTCTCTACACCTCCAGCTTGATCTTCTCTTTCTTGGGCTGTACCATCAAACAAAAACTCAGCAGCTGGCCAAAAGTCAATGTTTAGCCCTTCTCTAATGGTGGTGAGTGCTTGATTAGGTAGAACAAGTTGGTTCTTCCCCATTGTTGGATTCTCAAAGTTGAAAAGGTGCTTCCCACATCTCCTTGGCTAGAATGATAGTAGAGGTGAGGTATTGGATGTCAATTCACCTTGGCTTGGTCCTCTCACCTTGAAGTGGTACATTGGCAGCTACTAGGATTGGAGTTATGATGCCTCCAATGGTTAGAACTCCAACTGAGCCCCTCTTGTATAGCTTGCTAACCCAACTTCTATAATAGATCAACTGGTCGATGAGGACCATAGCAAAATCTGTCTCCACACTACTCCCAAGAATAATGGCCGCATCTCTTGTTTGAGTGATGATGTTATAGAGTGCTACATCAATCATCTTAATCTCTCCCTCATTCAAGTTTCCAGTCTCCTTCCTAGCAAAGAATGTGTTTGCTAAGGCCTGGTGGAAGTACCTTAGGACTGGACTCCTAATCTTTGAGCTCTTGGTCCTAGAGGAAGAGTAGAGCTTGTTATCTCCAATGGTTTCCCAAACATCAAATAGTTCTTCCCTTAGTATGACCATGTTCTCCTCACTTCCAACTTCAAACCCATAGCGAGTGACTAGCTCCTTGAGTGATAGTTCATACTTCTTGCCCTTGATGGTAAAATCAATGTAGCCAGCTCCCATGTCCTTGTCAATCCTTGTGAAGGCATGCAACTTGATGATGGCTAAAAACTCTCAGCTCTCTTCTTTATACCCCTATAAGCACAATCCCATGAACTTGCTTAGATTGCACTTCTCAAATAGAAGCTCAACATCTTCAGCAATGCCCAGCTTTTCCATGGTCTCCTTGTGAGGATATCTTGTGTTGGGATTTAAGCGGAAGAGGTTGAGAAGAAGAGAATTGTCGGCAAGAAGAATGAGAGAAAGTTATATTCCATAAGTATATCTTACAAAAAGGTTTACAAAGGAATATATATACTAAGAGAACTAGGGCTACACCCTTTACAATAAATCGCATAAGAGATAAGGAAAGAGAATTGGTTCTTCCCAAGATTGAAAGCGACCCCTCCTTGTTTCCTTAAACGAAGCACAACCCGTGACTCCACTCTCTCTTCTTCTCTAACGGCTACAAGGAGGATCTCGAACCTTCTCATGGGCTTACACCAATAAGGCCTCCTTATTCTCATAGATGACTCGACCTTGTCACATAGTTGTACGGACGGCCTCATAGCTGTACGGACAGGGTGATCTTGGTTAATAATCCCCCTCAAGCTTAGCCAAGGGAGACGGCTAAGCTTGGAATCCGCGTAAGATCACCTCATTAAAAACCTTAACATAGAAAACCACATGGGACAAAACCATGTTAAGGAAAAGAGTATGATCTTCACAGGTTAGAGGAGTTTCTTCATGGATGTGTTGGATCTACTAGTCCAAGCTTGCTGGAAATGTATTCGCAAATCTGAGGACTCGGTTCTTTGGTGAAGATGTCCGCCAGTTGGTCTTTGCTTGGAGTGTAACACGGCAAGAATACACCTTCTTCAATCTTTTCTCGCACTTTATGGCAATCTACCTCAATGTGCTTAGTCCTTTTATGGAAGACCGAGTTGGTTGCTATGTGTATCGCCGCCTGATGTTCATATATTTTACCCTGTTTTCCCTTAGTATATTCACATCTTTTGTATCTTTTGCTATCCATTTTCACCATTATTGCATAGCTTTAGGACTAATCATGCATTAGAGTTTAGTTGCATTGCATTTGCATCTTTTCATACATAAACAAGTGATTTTGGAGCTTAAGGAGCATGGAAGCAATGTTGAGGAAGGAGTGAAGCAATCATGAAGGGAAAGCAAGAGAGTTAAGGCTGAAATAACAAGGTCCGGAGTCCAACTCGACCGCACACTCGACCAGACACTCGACCGTGTGCTGAGGAGGACTCGACCGAGTGGACAATGCACGAGAGAAGCCAGCTCGACCTGCCACTCGACCGAGCACAGGTCGAGTTGACCGAGCCGTTGACTATTTTGTCTTTTAGCATTTTTAGGGCTTCCACTCCCCTCCTATATAAAGCCTTGTACCTGCAGCCACAAAAAGTCAGCTTTTTAGATATTCTTAAACACCTAGTATTTACCTTTTTGGGATTTATTCCTTTTGCTTTTTATTTTCCTAAGATCTTGTACTTGAAAAAGACTAAATTTCTCATTATTGTTAGTTTAATAACTTTCTTAATATTGAGAATTTAAGTTTCATTTCTTTTTCAATATTGTAGATCTTTGTTTTATCTATCTAATGATGCAAGTTTCAATCTTTTCTGGGTTTATGATTTTGATGTTTATCATGTGTTCTTGTGAGTAGTAGTTTAGGATCTTGAGGATGGGTTAGGCTGGGCTGTGAATGAGGTTTGTTTGGCTTGATCAAGCTTGATTGTTGTAGATCTCTTCTAGGGTAGATGTTCTTAATGCTGATCCTATATCTGAGAGGGTAGGATCTGATTTCAAGCATCTTAGCATCACACCAATGTTTAAGAGGCATAGATAAGGCTAGATCTAGAGCTTACCATCTTGCTTGCTAAGAGATTAGAAGTTTTGTTTGGTATGAGACATATTTCTTACTGCCTGCTTGTGTAGATTCTTTACTATGTGAGAGCAAGTCTAGAAATGCATAGGTTTGATTGTTTCTTGACCATGAGAGTGGGAGAAACTTGTCTTGGATTCATATGTCTAGAGATTAGCTCATGTTGTTTGAGATTTGTTGATCAAGTTAGATAGCCTCAATCATTAGTCCAGCCCATGAATCCCTCCTCAAGTCCTTCTTTGTTTATTGATTTTACAGTCTTAATCATGTTGCTTGATTGTAGTTTGATCTGTCTTTGCATTACTCTGTTTTTATTGCATTGCTCTGTTCCTGCGTTTAGTCTAGCTCGACCACTCACTCGACCTACACTCGGTCGAGTGCTGGCTCGAGTTCATCCCCAGAACTCTGCTATTTATGATTTGTGATTGTCTTGTTTCATTCCTGTTCCATTTCTGCTGCATCCATTTAGTGTCCTGTTCATTGTTGTCTTGCATTTGTTCTTTATCTTAGTTTCTGTTTCTGTTGGTTGCATCATTACTGTCTTAATCATTCTATTTCATTTGCATTTAGTTCTTAGTTCATTTAGTTTACCTTCTGCACTTTACACTTACATCATAGGATTGTTTAGTGGCAACATCCTTTTCATCTGGCTTAAATTAGATCTTTATGCATATCTTAACTGTTTACAACCACTCAAATTGGATTGATACCCCTTATACTGCAACTGCATAAGGGGAATTGAAACACCTTACCCATCATTGCATACATTCATCATCATCCATTCCATCTTAACCTATCCACCATAAATAACTTGTTTCAATTTGGCGCCGTTGCCTATTTGAGTGTGTTTTTGTGACAATTAGGATCCATAAAAGTCTAAGATTAAGTTCGTTTATCCATTTGTTCATTACTGATCTTGTTTATTCTTCTGCTTGTTTGTGCTTGAGTTTCAGGTACCAGCTCGACCACCAACTCGACCACCACTCGACCGAGTGTGTGCTCGAGCACCTGATCGAGTCAGAAGCCGGATACAAATAGACATCAGTTCCCAGTCGACTCGACCACCCACTCGAGCCTGCGCTCGACCGAGTGCCTGTCCGAGTCTGTACTCGACTCTGTTGATGCAAACAAGGTCCAAGGGTCCTCACAATCTTCAGAGACTCCTTGATCACATCAACAAACCACCAAGGGACCTGAGACAGCAGAAAACAAGGATCCATCAGGAACAAGAACAACAAGTGCTAATGGAGAATCAAGCTCAACAACCTCCAAGAGCAAGAAACATTGGTGCTGGAGATGCACCAAACACACATAACCAGTGAGCTGGTATTGTGCCTCCTACTGTTGCCAACAACAACTTTGAGATCAAAAGTGGATTGATCTCAATGATTCAAGCCAACAAGTTCCATGGGTTGCCAATGGAAGATCCCCTAGACCACCTTGATGAATTTGATAGGATATGTGGTCTTACTAAGATCAATGGGGTCAGTGAGGATGGCTTCAAGTTAAGGCTATTTCCATTCTCACTTGGAGATAAGGCTCACCTTTGGGAGAAGACTCTTCCTACTGGAGCAATAACCACATGGGATGCTTGCAAGAAGGCTTTCTTGACCAAATTCTTTTCCAATGCTAGAACTGCTAGATTGAGAAATGAAATCTCTGGGTTTGCTCAAAGGAATAATGAGAGTTTTTGTGAAGCTTGGGAAAGGTTTAAAGGATTCCAGACTCAGTGTCCTCACCATGGCTTCAGCAATGAGTCCCTTTTAAGCACTTTGTATAGAGGGGTGCTTCCCAAGATCAGAATGCTTCTTGACACAGCCTCAAATGGAAACTTCCTCAACAAAAATGTTGAAGAAGGATGGGAGT
Source organism: Camelina laxa (assembly GCA_024034495.1). Lineage (NCBI taxonomy): Eukaryota > Viridiplantae > Streptophyta > Magnoliopsida > Brassicales > Brassicaceae > Camelina > Camelina laxa. The sequence goes on from CM043880.1 coordinate 32,567,010, forward strand.
TGGTTGAAAATCTTGCTCAATCAGATGGCAATTATAATGAGGACTATGACCGAACCATAAGGTCGTCAACAACTGATCAGGAGGACAAGTACAAGAGGGATTTGAAGATGGTCAATGAGAAGCTGGACAAGATTCTTCTTAGCCAACAAAAGTCCATTCACTTCATTGGCGAGGAAGAGGCTCCAGTTCAAGAAGGGGAGACTGAGTTTGCTGAGTTGTGCTACATGCAAAACCAAGGAGGATTCAAAGGCTACAACCAAGGAGGTTTCAAAAACAACAATCTCTCATATAGGAGTACCAATGTGGCCAACCCTCAAGACCAGGTTTATCCACCTCAACAGCCTCCACAGCAACAAAGCTACATCCCTAAACAACAACATCAAGTGTTCCAGCCTCCATTGTGTCCCCCACCAGGGTTTCAGACTAACCAAGGCCAGGAACAAGACTTAAGGGCAATGATGCAACAGTTGTTGATTGGGCAAACACAAGGAAAGATTGAAGCAACAAACAGATTTGCTGAGTTGAACAGGAAGATATCAGATGTTTATAGTGAACTCCATGCCAAGTTTGATACACTTACTTCCAGGATTGTGACTATGGAGAATCAACTAGCTAATGTCCCAAATAACAAAGGCAAGGCCAATATGCAATCTATAGAATCTGTTCATGCTATCAATCTACGCAGTGGAAGGGTTCTACCAACAAGGGAGGGAGCTTTACCAGACACTGAGGACAGTGGTGATCAAGAAGGGGAGAGTTTTCAACAAGAAGAAACTCAAAATGAAAACGCCATCGAACTCGACCCATCACTCGACCACACACTCGACCGTGTGTGTGATCGAGCACCCGATCGAGCAGCTTCTCAAGAAAAAACTAAACCAGTTGCCCCCAAAGAAAAAGAAGTCCGGTTCATTCCTCCTCCTTACAAACCTCCACTACCTTTCCCAGGAAGATTTAAGAAGCAGATGGTTGAAAAATACAAGGCATTGTTTGACAAACAAGTTAGAGAGATTGAGCTTAGAATGCCTCTAATAGATGCATTTGTGATGATTCCTCCTTACCAGAAATTCTTGAAAGATGCTGTGATGGAAAGAATCAAAGAAGTTCAAGGGATGGTGATTCTTAGCCAAGAGTGCAGTGCCATCATCACAAAGCAAGTGAATCCTCAAAAGCTAAGGGATCCTGGCTCCTTTACTCTACCTTGCTCTATAGGCCCTATAACTTTCAATAGATGCCTATGTGATTTGGGAGCCTCAGTAAGCCTAATGCCTCTATCAGTTGCTAAGCGCCTAGGGTTTACAAGATATAAGCCATGCAATATATCCTTGATCTTAGCTGATAGATCAATAAGATTACCACATGGTGTTTTGGAGGATCTACCAGTTAGAGTTGGAGAAGTAGAAGTCCCAACAGACTTTGTGGTTTTGGAAATGGATGAAGAACCAAAGGATCCTTTGATACTAGGGAGACCTTTCCTAGCTACAGCAGGAGCAATAATTGATGTGAGACAAGGGAAGATTGATCTTAACCTGGGAGAGGACTTCAAAATGACATTTGACATTGTGGAGGCTATGAAGAAACCAACCATTGGAGGGCAAGTCTTTTGGACTGAAGAAATGGACAAACTATCAGAGGAATTGATGGAAGAACTAGCAGAACAAGATCACCTTAGAACTGTTTTAACCAAGAGTGGGGAGGAAGGATTCATTCATCAAGAAACCAAAGCTTATGAGAAGATATTGGACTCCAGTAGAGAATCAGACCACCCAGAGGTTTTTGAGGGATTACCAGCACAAAGAGAGGAAGTCTGGTCAGTTCAATTAGCAACTTTGGATAGCTCGACCATCAGCTCGACCATCAGCTCGACCACCAACTCGACCGAGTACCGAAGTCACTCGACCGAGTGCAACGCCGAATCCTGCACAAACGATTGGTCCGAGCTAAAGGCACCAAAAGTAGAGCTCAAACCTCTCCCATCTGGGCTAAGGTACGTTTTTCTAGGTAAAAACTCTACCTATCCTGTGATAGTAAATGCTAAGTTGAGTGAAAATGAACTTGATTTACTAGTTGAAGAGTTAAAGAAGTATAGGAAAGCAATTGGTTATACCTTGGATGACATTCAAGGCCTTTCACCTAGTCTTTGCATGCATAGAATCCATCTTGAAAATGAATCCTACTCTAGTATTGAACCTCAAAGAAGATTAAACCCCAACTTAAAAGAAGTAGTAAAAAAGGAGATCCTTAAGTTGCTTGATGCTGGTGTAATCTATCCTATCTCTGATAGTACTTGGGTTTCACCAGTTCATTGTGTCCCAAAAAAAGGAGGAATAACTGTGGTAAAGAATGATCAGGATGAATTAATTCCAACTAGAACCATTACAGGACATAGAATGTGCATTGACTATAGAAAGCTTAATTCAGCTACTAGGAAAGATCATTTTCCTCTTCCTTTTATTGATCAAATGCTGGAAAGATTAGCTAATCACACTCACTACTGTTTCTTGGATGGATATTCTGGATTTTTCCAAATTCCTATTCATCCTAATGATCAAGAGAAGACAACATTCACATGTCCATATGGTACTTTTGCTTATAGAAGGATGCCATTTGGATTATGTAATGCTCCAGCAACTTTTCAAAGATGCATGATGTCTATCTTCTCTGATCTCATTGAGGATGTTGTGGAAGTTTTTATGGATGACTTCTCTGTCTATGGAGACTCTTTTCCTTCTTGTCTTGCTAATCTATGTAGGGTTTTAAAGAGATGTGAGGAGACAAATCTTGTTTTGAACTGGGAAAAGTGTCACTTCATGGTTGAAGAAGGGATAGTTCTTGGTCATAAGATTTCAGCAAAGGGGATTGAGGTTGATAAGGCAAAGATTGAAGTAATGGTTCAACTCCAACCACCAAAAACAGTCAAGGACATAAGAAGCTTTCTTGGGCATGCTGGGTTTTATAGGAGATTCATCAAGGATTTCTCAAAGATAGCTAGGCCATTGACAAGGTTGCTATGTAAGGAGACTGACTTCAACTTTGATGAAGATTGCTTGAAGGCTTTCAAGGAGATCAAAGCTGCTTTGATTTCAGCTCCGATAGTCCAAGCTCCAAACTGGGATCTTCCATTTGAGATTATGTGCGATGCTTCAGACTTTGCAGTAGGAGCAGTCCTAGGTCAGAAAAAAGATAAGAAGCTGCATGTGATCCACTATGCAAGTAGAACCTTGATGAGACACAAGGAAGATATTCAACAACAGAGAAAGAGCTCCTAGCAGTGGTATTTGCCTTTGAAAAATTCAGAAGCTACTTAGTAGGGTCCAAAGTGATTGTGTACACTGATCATGCTGCTCTGAGACACATCTACTCAAAGAAGGATACAAAACCAAGGTTGTTGAGATGGATTTTGCTTCTCCAAGAGTTTGACATGGAAATAGTTGATAAAAAGGGGATAGAGAATGGAGTAGCTGATCACTTGTCTAGAATGAGGATAGAAGAGGAGATTCCAATTGATGATTCAATGCCTGAGGAGAAACTGATGTTGATTGGCTCAACACGGCTCCCCACTCGACCTCTCACTCGAACAGGCACTCGGCCGAGTACTTTTGGGCACCCGATCGAGCAGGACGAGATGGAGGAGTGGATGGCACTTGAGAGTGAAGATCTGCCTTGGTATGCTGATATAGTCAATTACAAGGTATGTGAAGAAGTTCCAGCAGATATGGACTCCTATAGGAAGAAGAAACTCCTCAAGGACATCAATGGATACTATTGGGATGAACCTTACTTATACAAGAAGGGATCAGATGGATTGTTTAGAAGGTGCATAGCAGAGAATGAAGTTGAAGGAGTATTAGGACATTGCCATGGTTCTGCCTATGGAGGCCATTTTGCAACTTTCAAGACAGCCCAAAAGGTCTTACAAGCTGGTCTATGGTGGCCTACATTGTTCAAGGACACTCACAAGTTCATCACAAAATGTGATGCTTGCCAAAGGATGGGGAATATCACAAGGAAGAATGAGATGCCTCAAAATCCAATTCTTGAAGTTGAGATATTTGATGTATGGGGAATTGATTTCATGGGACCCTTTAATCCCCTTCAAATGGGAATGCCTACATCTTAGTAGCAGTAGACTATGTCTCCAAATGGGTGGAAGCCATTGCTAGCCCCACTAATGATCACAAGGTAGTGCTTAAACTCTTTAAGAACATAATCTTCCCAAGGTATGGAATCCCAAGAGTTGTCATAAGTGATGGAGGATCACACTTCATCAATAAGATCTTTGAAGGAATGCTAAGAAAGTATGGAGTCAAGCACAAGGTGTCTACAGCATATCACCCTCAGACAAGTGGGCAAGTTGAGGTGTCAAACAAACAGATCAAGGCCATTCTATCAAGAATAGTAGGAGCAACAAGGAAGGATTGGTCTAGTAAACTTGATGAAACACTTTGGGCTTATAGAACAGCTTTCAAAACACCTATAGGAAGAACCCCATTCCAGCTTGTGTATGGAAAATCTTGTCACCTTCCAGTTGAAGTTGAATACAAGGCTCTATGGGCAATCAAACTTCTGAACCTAGATCTTGAAACAGCACAAGCTAAGAGAAGCCTTGATTTGCATGAACTTGAGGAGATCAGATTGGAGGCCTATGAAAACTCCAAAATCTACAAGGAAAGGACTAAAGCTTTCCATGACAAGAAGATTCTCATAAAGGACCTTAGACCTGGAGACCAAGCCTTGCTTTACAATTCAAAACTCAAGTTATTCCCTGGAAAGTTGAAAAGTAGATGGGGAGGTCCTTTTGAAATAAAGGAAGTTTTACCATATGGAGCTGTCACACTTCTCAACAAGGATGGTAGTGAGTTCACAGTTAATGGTCAGAGGGTTAAGAAGTATTTGGGAGAGAAAGAGACACATGAGAAGTGCTCAATACTTCTCATGGATGCCCCTCAAGTTTAAAGAGTCATAGAAGTCAAGCTTAGTGACTCTAAACAAGCTCACTAGGGAGGAAGTCCCTAAGGGAGTCTAAACAGAAGAAGAGAGGGACATCCGCAGTCCAGCTCGACCCCCCCACTCGGACATGCACTCGACCGAGTCACGGTCGATCGCCATCGTCGAGCTGCCCCAATCCCCCTCTCCAAGTCACCAACAAGACCCCAGCTACACCTTTGATAGCATGCAGGAGGATGTGGATAGTTTCTTCTACAATCCTTGAGGTAACACTATCACCTTTCCATTGTAAATACCATTTGCATTTCATATTGTGTGTTTTGTTTTAAGTCTTGAATCCTCCAACAAATTTCTTTCACACAAGGGACTGTGTGATTTAAGTTTGGGGGAGGGTTTGAGATAGCATTTGACATTGTGTTTTGTTTTCTTATTTCAAATTTTTAGCATCATCATGTTAATATTTGCATAGCATCTAAGGCATAGAAAAACCCTAAAAATTTGAAAATTTTTGCAAAAATCTTTATAAAAAAAAGAGTGTTCATGTAGTTTGCTTTGCATATTCAAGTATTTTGTTTATCATATAGGACTGTTTGCATTAGGGATCTATGATGAGTATTTCCTTGTTAGCTTGCTCATTCACTAGACTAGGATCAATGCCCAAGTTAATAGTACTTTGATGCTAGTTGAGTGGTTAGAAGCATAAGATTGAACCAAGCATTGAATTCCTGCATTGCATTTGGTCTAAATTGAAGCATGTTGTGATTTGATGCCATTTCCTATCTATAAGAACTTAATATTGACTTTCAATTATCAATGTGTGCATTGCTTTAAACTCATGGATACCATATACATATTTGGATCATCTTTCTCCTTTTTACCACTCTTGTTGATCCAAGTAGCTGATTTCCTCATTAAGAATCAGTTTCCCCTACCCTTAACCAACCCTTCTTTCAAGCCATGTTTATTCTTGAGTGTGTGAGGCCTATTTTTAGGATTGAGCTTGGTAGAAAGTGTTAGGTTTGAACTGACAAGAGTAAAGCCTTGTGTAGTTCTAGTTTGCATTTTTCAAACTAGATAGGACTAGGTGGTTCATTTGTTGGGTTTGGGACTTGGAAGTTAAAAAAAGAAAAAAAAAAAGAAAAGAGAAAAGAAAGAAAAAGGGTAGAGTCTTTAAGAGGAGATTGTGTTTAAGCAAGGTCTAGTGAAAGGATGGGAAGCAAAAAAAAATGTTGAAGATGGTTCTAGTTAAAGAAAAGAAAAGAAAGAAAAGAAAAGTCTAGCAAAAAGCTTGTATGTCTTAAGAATAAGAAGAAAAGAGAACCATAGCAAATAAGTAAGAATCCCCCATCCCACTAGAAAGATCAAATAAGAAACCTCTCCTAAGACTTGAAAATCAAAAGAGAAAAGGGTGAAAGAGAAAAGAAGAAGTTAAAGGGTAGCACTAGGATCATTTGGGTTTAGATTGCTAGGATAAACACTTTGGGTACCTTTGGGTAGACAAGGTTTTATTCTTGTATGTGTCTAGGTGTTCTTACCTTTAGCATTCTTCTAAAGCTCAATCCATTTTTTATGAGAGAACCTTGATATTGATAAGCCCCACTCTTAAAAGAGACCATCATTGTCTCAAAGCCTTTACCTCCAAGCCAAATGAGTTTAAGCATTGCATAGAATTGATTCATGTTCTTGATTAATGAATGTTAAAGGAAATGGTTGATTTGAATGCATGTGGATATCTAAGGCTCAAATCAGTAAAGGTTGTGACATGCTTGTCTAAAATCTTTAAGTACAGCTCATTCAACTTGCATCATAGTACTAGTAACTTGGACATTGATTCTAGATGGTCTGTTTGCAAGCTTTAGGAGCTGAGATCCCACTTTCAAACCTCACCTACATTCTTATGTCTTGCTTATTTGCTTGAGGGCAAGCAAAGACTAAGTTTGGGGGTGTTGATGTTCATATATTTTACCCTGTTTTCCCTTAGTATATTCACATCTTTTGTATCTTTTGCTATCCATTTTCACCATTATTGCATAGCTTTAGGACTAATCATGCATTAGAGTTTAGTTGCATTGCATTTGCATCTTTTCATGCATAAACAGGTGATTTTGGAGCTTAAGGAGCATGGAAGCAATGTTGAGGAAGGAGTGAAGCAATCATGAAGGGAAAGCAAGAGAGTTAAGGCTGAAATAACAAGGTCCGGAGTCCAACTCGACCGCACACTCGACCAGACACTCGACCGTGTGCTGAGGAGGACTCGACCGAGTGGACAATGCACGAGAGAAGCCAGCTCGACCTGCCACTCGACCGAGCACAGGTCGAGTTGACCGAGCCGTTGACTATTTTGTCTTTTAGCATTTTTAGGGCTTCCACTCCCCTCCTATATAAAGCCTTGTACCTGCAGCCACAAAAAAAGTCAGCTTTTTAGATATTCTTAAAAACCTAGTATTTACCTTTTTGGGATTTATTCCTTTTGCTTTTTATTTTCCTAAGATCTTGTACTTGAAAAAGACTAAATTTCTCATTATTGTTAGTTTAATAACTTTCTTAATATTGAGAATTTAAGTTTCATTTCTTTTTCAATATTGTAGATCTTTGTTTTATCTATCTAATGATGCAAGTTTCAATCTTTTCTGGGTTTATGATTTTGATGTTTATCATGTGTTCTTGTGAGTAGTAGTTTAGGATCTTGAGGATGGGTTAGGCTGGGCTGTGAATGAGGTTTGTTTGGCTTGATCAAGCTTGATTGTTGTAGATCTCTTCTAGGGTAGATGTTCTTAATGCTGATCCTATATCTGAGAGGGTAGGATCTGATTTCAAGCATCTTAGCATCACACCAATGTTTAAGAGGCATAGATAAGGCTAGATCTAGAGCTTACCATCTTGCTTGCTAAGAGATTAGAAGTTTTGTTTGGTATGAGACATATTTCTTACTGCCTGCTTGTGTAGATTCTTTACTATGTGAGAGCAAGTCTAGAAATGCATAGGTTTGTTTGTTTCTTGACCATGAGAGTGGGAGAAACTTGTCTTGGATTCATATGTCTAGAGATTAGCTCATGTTGTTTGAGATTTGTTGATCAAGTTAGATAGCCTCAATCATTAGTCCAGCCCATGAATCCCTCCTCAAGTCCTTCTTTGTTTATTGATTTTACAGTCTTAATCCTGTTGCTTGATTGTAGTTTGATCTGTCTTTGCATTACTCTGTTTTTATTGCATTGCTCTGTTCCTGCGTTTAGTCTAGCTCGACCACTCACTCGACCTACACTCGGTCGAGTGCTGGCTCGAGTTCATCCCCAGAACTCTGCTATTTATGATTTGTGATTGTCTTGTTTCATTCCTGTTCCATTTCTGCTGCATCCATTTAGTGTCCTGTTCATTGTTGTCTTGCATTTGTTCTTTATCTTAGTTTCTGTTTCTGTTGGTTGCATCATTACTGTCTTAATCATTCTATTTCATTTGCATTTAGTTCTTAGTTCATTTAGTTTACCTTCTGCACTTTACACTTACATCATAGGATTGTTTAGTGGCAACATCCTTTTCATCTGGCTTAAATTAGATCTTTATGCATATCTTAACTGTTTACAACCACTCAAATTGGATTGATACCCCTTATACTGCAACTGCATAAGGGGAATTGAAACACCTTACCCATCATTGCATACATTCATCATCATCCATTCCATCTTAACCTATCCACCATAAAATAACTTGTTTCACCGCCTTATTGTCACAATGCATGGTGATTGGTTGATCAGACTCCACTCCAAGGTCCTTGAGGAGGCCTTTGAGCCATGTGAGCTCATTGGTTAGCTTCTTCATAGCCCTATATTCCGACTCGGCACTTGATTGAGACACAACTTTCTGTTTCTTTGACTTCCAAGTCACTAGGTTCCCTCCAACGAATGTGCAATACCCTGTTGTGGACCTCCTATCTATTGTATCACCAGCGTAGTCCGCATTACAGTAGCCGAAGAGTTCCGTGTTGTTGTTCTTTCCCATCCAAATGCCTTGTCCTGGACTACCCTTGAGATAACATAGGATCCTCTCGAGCGTCTGCCAGTCAAAATTCGTTGGAGTCTTCATGTTTTGGCTGACTTGGTTCACCGCATAGCATATGTCCGGCCTCGTGATCGTAAGATAGATAAGCTTGCCCACCAGCCTACGGTAGCGTCTCACATCTTCGTATGGTTCGTGCGACTTGTTAACTGGAGCACCGGGTGTTGGCTTCTCCCCCTTTCGCTTGACCTGGTAACCTTCCTCAAGCGGCGTGGACACCGGTTTAGCTCCTATCTTACCTGTCTCATGTAAAAGGTCAAGTGTATACTTCCTTTGAGAAAGAAACAATCCCTCCGGAGAGCGAGAGATTTCTATTCCAAGGAAGTATTTAAGTTCACCTAAATCCTTAATATCAAAGGTAGAGTTAAGAAGAGCCTTAGTGGCACAAATACCGTCCTTATCATCACCGGTGATAATGATGTCATCAACATAGACGAGAACGACGACGCGGCCACAGTCAGTCCGGAGAGTGAACAGCGTATGGTCAGCTTCAGAGCGCTTGAAACCATTCGTGCAGAGTGTAGAGCTTAGCTTGTGGTACCACGCCCGCGGAGACTGTTTGAGACCATAGATCGCCTTGTGAAGCCGGCGAACTTTACTCGGAGCAACAATGTGCTCTAAACCCGGTGGAGGATGCATGTAGACTTCCTCGGTCAGCTCCCTCTGAAGAAAGGCATTCTTGACGTCCATTTGACAAAGCTCCCAAGAGAGGTTAGTGGCCAAGGACAAGACGACCCGGACTGTATGGAGTTTGGCCACCGGAGCAAAGGTGTCCGTATAGTCAAGTCCGTAGGTGTGAGTAAAGCCGCGTGCAACCAAGCGGGCTTTGTAGCGCTCTATCTCTCCAGTGCTCAGATATTTCATAGTGAACACCCACTTGGAGCTGACAGCCTTTTTACCTTTAGGGAGATCAGCCTCGTCCCAAGTTCGATTCCGGATCATAGCCGCCGTTTCTTCGTCCAGCGCATCAAGCCACTCCTTATTTTGCTTAGCTTCCTCGTAGGTTTCAGGAACAAAGTGCTCATCAAGCTTACCAAGGAAGGCAGAGTGATCCGAGGAGATAAGGTCAAGCGAACACACGGCCTAAATAGGGTGGGCGACAGCCTGATTGTTGTAGTAGACTCATTGATTCTTTAACCTTTCACTACGCCGCGGTTGTTTTAAACGTTCACTGCGCCGAAGTGGTGGTGGAGATGGTGTGGGCTGGCCTGCCTCAGCTGTACTATCGTCAGGTGATAGATCAGGTGGTGTTGTCAAGGCTTCTTCGGATTGTGTCTCTCTTGGCTCTAGAATATTGTTCTCCGTATGGGAAGGAGAAGCATCATGAGTTCCCGGAGGTTCCGATAATATTGTAGGCCCATCGGAGGGTGGTTTTGGTAGAGACGCCTCGGGATATGATGGTTTGGTGATGCCCAAATGGTCAAGAAGGAACCGCAAGTTGGCCGCCCGGTCAGTATTGGGTTGAGATAAGTCTTTGAGGCCTTACCAGTCCTTCTTATCATAGTACCCTTGTTGTTCAAGAAACTTCACATCTCTAGAGACTAGTGTGCGGCCAGTGACCGGATCGTAACACTTGTACCCCTTCTGACTTGTTGAGTAGCCAATGAACATACTTCTAGTGCTTTTGGCCTCAAGTTTATTCCTTTGTTCTCCGGGCACTAAAACAAAACAAACACACCCGAACACGTGTAAGTGATCAAGAGAAGGTTTAACTTTGTTTAGTACCTCATAGGGTGATATGTCATTTAAGACTTTTGTTGGTGTCCGATTGATCAAGTAGCACGCCATCATGACAGCATCACCCCAAAGCCGCTTAGTGACATTCGAATGAAACATCATTGACCGAGCCACCTCCATTAAGTGTCGATTTTTCCTCTCGGCCAATCCATTTTGTTGAGGCGTGTATGGACAGCTGGTCTGTTGGAGGATTCCATGCTTAGCTAGGTGCTCTTTGAGTTTGTGGCTTGTATATTGACCTCCATTATCCGATCTTAGTACCTTTATTTTTGCATTAAATTGATTAGTAACATAATTCTGAAAATTGACAAAGGCATCATCGACTCTATCTTTAGATGGTAACCAGGTGAGCCAAGTATATTTAGATTTCTCATCAATAAAAGTCACAAAATACTTGTTATTATCCCTATATAGGCAAGGAGATGTCCACACATCAGAATGTACTAAATCAAAGCAATGTTCATAAATAGTACTTGATTTAGGGAAAATAGTATTGCAATGTTTACCAAGAATACAAGACTCACAAGTGGAGTTATCAAACGAGACATTGGGCAACATTAATTCAAATGCACGAGAATGAGGATGGCCTAGTCTAGCATGCCACACATCACTTAAACTACTACTAAGATTCGAAGCAAAAGAAAACAAATTAGAAGGACTTAAAACTTTCTCTAGGACATAGAGATCTCCTCTACCATCTCCTTCTCCATGAACCTTTCCACTCTCAATATCCTGAAAATGTACACTGTTAGGCCCAAAAATCGCATAACAATTCAAATCTGTAGTAGCTTTCTTTACCGATAAGAGATTCGAAGTAAATGAAGGCATAAAGAAGGCTTTAGAACTTTTATCAAACAATTTTAGTTCTCCTATTCCTTTAACCTGTACTCTATCTCCATTAGCAATGATAACATTACCTAGTGCCGGTTTTATGTTGTGTATAAGACTGGGGTTACTAATCATATGGTGAGAAGCACCCGAGTCTACAACAAGTGAGGTATTAGGTTTTGAAGCAAAGAAAGTGGTACCGGAGTCCTTTAGTGAGGCAATGGATTTGATGAGGGCCTCTAGGTCCGATTTTCTCACCAGGTCTCCAAGGGAAGCTACCATGGCAGTGGCTGCTGCGTCTCCTTGATTTGCTGCTCCAGTGCCTTGACCACTTGGTCCTCCTTGCGATAGGTTGGCCTTGAACTTCGCCGGCTTGAGATGCGGGTGAAGGATCCACCATTTGTCTTTCAGATGACCCCTCTTCTTACAATGGTCGCATACCATTGCTTTCCGGTCCTCATGCTTGTAAACTCCCTTGTTAGCCGTAGCCAAGTCCTCCTTACCGCTAAACAAGCCTAGCGACCCTTGCTCTTTTTGAACTTGAGAACACACATCTTCAAGAGTCAGAAGCTTGTCACCACGAAGGATGTGCTTGATAAGGTCGTTGAACGCCGGATTCAGAGTGAGAAGAAGATCGAAGACCTTGTCTTGTTCCTTTCTTTCGTTGAGGATGGCCGGATCTATGGTGCTCGGCCGAAGCATCTCTAGTTCGGCCCAAAGAGACCTAAACTTGCCAAAATGCTTTGTGAACTCCAAGTCTTCTTGGTGAAGACAGTTGATAGCCTTTTTGACTTCAAACACCCTGGTTAAGTTGGTCACATTTCCATACACGTTTGCAAGTGTCTCCCATAACTCCTTAGCCGTCTCACAGTAAGAGTATGCTGCAAAGATTGGTGCATCAATCGAATTCTGAAGAATGGCACTGATCTTCTTGAAACCATTTGATTTCCTTCTCGAGTTCAGCCTCCTTGTCTTCTTCCTTTCCTTCTTTGCCGTCGTTCTTGGGAAATTGGTCCGTTTCAACGTGAATCCATAGTCCCCGGCCACTCAACGCAGTCTTTGTGGTTCTTTTCCACAACAAATAGTTGGCCCCCTTTAAGACCACCGGTGTAACAATAGGTTTGGTAGAGTCCATGAGCGAGATTCGCGAAAGATAGAGAAAAATGATAACTAAGAATGTCGAGTAGCGAGTATGGAATGCAAGTAACCGAGAATAGAGAGAAAGATTGAAGAGGATAGAATATGAGGGAGAATACGAGTAGGTTTAGAGAATCAAAGATCAAAAAACAGCTCTGATACCATGTTGGGATTTAAGCGGAAGAGGTTGAGAAGAAGAGAATTGTCGGCAAGAAGAATGAGAGAAAGTTATATTCCGTAAGTATATCTTACAAAGGTTTACAAAGGAATATATATACTAAGAGAACTAGGGCTACACCCATTACAATAAATCGCATAAGAGATAAGGAAAGAGAATTGGTTCTTCCCAAGATTGAAAGCGACCCCTCCTTGTTTCCTTAAACGAAGCACAACCCGTGACTCCACTCTCTCTTCTTCTCTAACGGCTACAAGGAGGATCTCGAACCTTCTCATGGGCTTACACCAATAAGGCCTCCTTATTCTCATTGATGACTCGACCTTGTCACATAGTTGTACGGACGGCCTCATAGCTGTACGGACAGGGTGATCTTGGTTAATATCTTGTCCCTTGAAAGCTCATCCTCATGAAAGCTTCATAGAGTTGGCTTGGTGTTAAGGCACTAGATTCTTCTTCTTCCTCTTCATCTTCATCATCCTCTTCTTCAACCTCTTCTTGTTGGGGTTCCTCAACTGCTAGCCTCTTCCCTCTTTTCTTGTGCCTCTTAATGTGCTCGCCAAGAGTCAGCTCCATCTCTTCATCACTCTCAGTTCTCTCTGGATCTTCCTCCTCAAACGGATGTTTCTTTTGTGACACGCTACTCGACCTCATATTCGGTCGAGTGCTTGCCCGAGTGGCTCGTCGAGTGCCTTCACCAACCACTCTTCTTGATGCACTTCGACGATCCAAGGAATGATCAGCAGCTTGTTGAGATGTTTCTCTAGACTTAGAAGACATTTTGAAAGAAAACTGAAAGGAATAGACTCAAAACTCAAAGTTAATAGGATAGTAACCCAAAAACCAAAAGAACTAAGGTTGAACAAAGAGATGAAACTTGAGAGAGATTTTTAAGCTAGATTTTGATTGTTTAAGAAAATGAGAGTGTGAGGAGCTTAGGATTGAGTTTAGCCCTATATAAAGAGGCTAAGCGGACAAAGAGACAAGGGAGGAGGGTCCATACCATTAAAATTTGAATTGGGAATCTTTGACTCACTTTTGCTGCCACTCGACCCCACCACTCGACCCCACATGGTCGAGTTCTTGACCAAAATTCGAAATTTAAAATCCTTTCTCCCCCCCCACTCGATCGTGCAAGACAAATTTGAACCGAGTGAGCTTGGACTTCAATGTTACTCGATCAAGTACCTCTCCTCGGCTGGTCGAGTGCCCTCAAAAACCCATCTCTACAAGTCCACTTCTTCTCAAACCCATCTATACTCTCCTAAAAAGGCCTGTTTGACACAAACATAAACGAAACATATCAAAACTACAAAGAAATTTAAACTTATGTACAATGATACCTTAGGGACTTCCTCCCTAGTGAGCTTGTTTAAAGTCTCTAAGCTTGACTTTTGATGCTTTTTCAGGCTTGGTTTGGAGTCCAAGGAGGTGATGAGATCCCCCCTTGTTCAACTTGATCACCATGAAGCTGATTCTTGATCACTTCATCCTTAGCACTGGAACTTTGTTTCTTCTTAAACTTGAGTCTTGGTCTTTCCTTCTTCAAAGACCTCTTGTTGAGCTGTTCTTGAAGATCCTTCACTAGGCCAGTTAATACTTGAACTGATTCCTTTAGTTCTTGGACAGTCTTGGTTTGGGCTGAACTTTTAATCCTAGGGTCCTCTCCATCTTCAAAAGCTTCACAACTAGTTATTTTCTCTACCACAAAGTGCTGCCCTTCAATAGTAGGTTGAGGTGATGAATTCTTGATGTCAAACTTCATAGTGAAGTCTTTAGCAAGGTGGAGCTTCATAGTCCCCATCTTAACATCAATTACAGCCCTAGCTGTGGCTAAGAATGGTCTCTCCAAGATGAGAGGGTCTTCAAGCTCTTGGTCCATGTTCATGATCACAAAATCAGTTGGGATTCTAGCCTTCCCTATCTTGACAGGAAAATTTTCAATTATTCCGACCACATCCCTCTTGGATCCATCTGCTAGGCCAATATAGATATTACTAGGCTTAAAATGTTCATACCCCAAATTCTCAGCCACTGAGTATGGCATCAAACTCACTGAAGCTCCTAGATCACATAGACACTTGTTGAAGTGCATATAGCTGATGGAGCAAGGTAGGTTAAATGAACCTAAATCTTCAAGTTTTGTTGGAATAATAGCTTTCCCAATCTCTTTCAAATCCTTCATGTCTTGATCTTGAGCTTTTTGCTTGGATAATTCAAGAAGAATGTCCTTGAGGAAAGGATGTTGAGCATATTGTTCCAAGGGAGGTCCTGTCTTTTCTTCTTTCTTCTCAATGACAACCCGTTGTTGTATGGCCATCACTTCTTTTTTTCCAATTATTTCCCTTAGTTCCTTCAGCTTTTGTTCTTTAAAACGTCCTAGGAATGGCAGAGGAGGTTTGTAAGCAAGGGGAATGTATCTAACAAGCTTAACAGCATCTGCGGAGACAACTCGATCAGCCAATCGATCGTGTGTGTGGTCGAGTGTCCTATCGAGTGGTTTTGCTGTTTCAGTTTGCTGAGTAAAACCTTCACTCTGAGCTTCGATTAGTGACAAATCCTCTCCGTCGTTGTAGTATAGTGGTAAGTATTCCCACCAGTCACGCGGGTGACCCGGGTTCGATCCCGGCAACGGCGCCAAATTGAAACATATTGTTTTGTGGTGGTGTGAGATGATGATAGTGATAATGATGAATGATGAACAAATGGTATGCAAGGTGTTTCAATTACCCTTATGTAGTTGTAGCATAAAGGATGTCAAACCATAATGAGTGTGATGCAAGCAATCAGGATGTAAACACTTATCTAAGTTAAGCCAAATATGATGATGAAATTATAGTAACAACCTAATGACAATAATGAAATGCAGAATGTAAACTAATAAGATAGGAGACTAAATGCAAAGTAAGCAATATAGAAACAAGCTGAAATGAAACTAACAAGAACAAGTAGTAAACAAATGCAAGTTAATAGATGTAACAAGATTGAACAGAGATGAATGCAATGGAACAGTAATGAAACAAGGTATAAAACAGGAATGAAGCAGGAATGATGAAACAAGTAAGATGCATGGCATAAACAAGAACACTGGATGGTGCTCGAGCAAGCACTCGATCGGATGCTCGATCGACTAGCAGGTCGAGTGGTTGAATGCGAAGAACAGAGCCAGAAACAATAATCAAAACAGAGCAAAACACAAGTAAATCAAACAGCAAGCGAATAACAGTATTCAAGCAGAGAAATTAATAAACAAGGAAGGTCCTAGGGATGGATTCATGGGCTGGACTTAAGATATGGTTATCTAAATTGAACAACAAAACTCAATCAACAATGAGCTATCTCTAGACAATGATCTTCTAATACCATCTAATTCATTCTCATGGCAATTACAATCAAGTTTAGATACTCTTAGACCTAGTTCTCACTAGCTAAGACATACAAAAACAGGCTTTAAACAACTAGATCATCACATGTCAAAAATCACCTTAACAACCAATCTCTTGGGTTAAGCATGGTAATCTCTAGCATTAGCTTTATCTAACAACTTAAACATTGGTATGATGATAAGAAGCTTAAGATCTATTCTTACCTTCTCAGTATAAGAACAACATCGAGCATATCTAATCTAGAAGAGATATATAAACAAACAAGCTTGATCAATCTAGACAACCATAACCCTTATCCAGCCTAATCCATCCCTAAGATCTCTACACACTACTCATATCTACAAAGCATGATAAACAAAATTATAAACCCAAAAATCAATGAAACTTGCATGATTAGATAGATGAGATAGAGATCTACAATATTGAAGAATAAAGCAAACTCAAATTCTTAATACTTAGAAAGTTATAGAACCAACAAGTATCAAAGATCTTGACTAAAATTTGATAAAAGGTGGCTAATGATCTAAGCAAAAGTTAAATATCCCCAAAGGGGTAAAAACTAGGTTTAGGATGATGTTTTCTGTAAAAAGTGATTTTTTTTGCGGCCATTGAGTGCAAGGTTTATATAGGAAAGAAGGGAAGACCTAAAATGGCTAGAAGAAAAAATAGAAAGGCGGCTCGATCAACTCGGCCAGGTGCTTGGTCGAGTGCATGGTCGAGTGGCCTCTTCTTCTGGTTCTTCCAGTCGGTCGAGTCCCTCTCATGACACGGCCGAGTGCATGGTCGAGTGGACTCCGGGCCTTGATTATTTCTGCTATAGCTCCTTTGTCTCTTCACTTGATGGCTCCAAACATCCTTAGCATCTTCCCATGCTCCTTGGGATCCAAATCACCTGTTTATGCAAGAAACTATGCAAATGCAATGCAATTCTACTCTAATGCATAAACAGTCCTAAAGCTACTCAATAATGGCCAAACTAAAAGATAAAACATGCAAAAAGTGTAAATAAACTAATGTAAAACAAGGTGAAATATATGAACATCAACTTAACCAGAGAAGATGTTTCTACCCTTACAAAACCTTAAACCTAGACAAAACCCTATAAATACTCTTATAAGCCCTAGGATTTAGAGTGTGCCTTCACCGTGCCTTCAAAGTGCCTTCACCCTGCCTCCAAAGGGCCGACGACCAGAAGAACAACCACGACCAGCTCTCTCTCGTCCATCTCTTGAAGCTTTGAAGTTCACCAAACTCTTTCTATTCTATTTACTTTGTTCAAGTTTTCTAAAGGAGAATGATGTTCATAAAATTTACCTTGTTTTCCCTTAGTATTTTTACTTCTTTTGCATCATTTACCATCTAGTGTGGCCCCTTTTGCATAGTCTTAGGAATGTTTATGCATTAAAGTGTAGTTGCATGGCATTTGCATGTTTTCTTGCATAAACAGGTGATTTTGGATCCTAATGAGCATGGAAGGATTGCTGAAGAAGATTGGAGCTGAGAAGAGAAGGAAACAAGAGAGTTAGAGCTGAGGAACCAATGGCCAGAGTCCCACTCGACTGCCCACTCGACCAGACACTCAACCGTGTGCGGAGAGGGACTCGACCGAGTGGAAGGAGCAGAAGGAAAGCCAACTCGACCGAGCACCAGGTCGAGTTGGCCGACCCGCCTAGCTATTTTGTCTTTTAGCATTTTTAGGGCTTCCACTATTTTTCCTATAAAAGGACCTTGTACCCTTCAGCCACCAAACACACAACTTTTTAGATATTCTCAAACCTAGTTTTTACCTTTTAAGGAATTATTCCTTTTGCACTTTTATTTTATTAGATCTTGTACCTTCTTTTGAAGGGATAAACATAAGATTTTTATATTTTGTTAGTTTCATAACTTTCAAGATATTAAGAATTTGTGTTTGATTCTTTCTTTATTATTGTAGATCTTTGTTTTATCTTTCATTTGATGCAAGTTTTATCTTTGTAGGATCTGATCTCAAGCATCTTAGCATCATACCAATGTTTAAGGAGCATAGATAAGGCTACATCTAGAGTTTACCATTAGACTTGCTAAGAGATTAGAGGTCTTGTTTGGTATTTGACATATTGCTTAATGCCTGCTTGTGTAGATTCTTTACTGTGTGAGAACAAGTCTAGAGATGCATGAGTTTGATTATTTCTTGCCATGAGAGTGGATTAAACTTGTCTTAGAGAAATATTGTCTAGATATTAGCTCAAGTTGTTTGAGATTTGTTCACCAAGTTAGATGACCTCAATCATTAGTCCAGCCCATGAATCCCTCCTCAAGGCCTTCTTTGTATATTTATTTCATAGTCTTAATCCTGTTGCTTGCTTGTTGTTTAATTTGCTTTCATATTGCTCTGTTTTTTCTTGTGTTGCTCTGTTCTGTCGTTTTGTCTAGCTTGACCCTGCATTCGATCTACACTCGGTCGAGTTCTTGCTCGAGTTCATCCCCAGAACTTTTGTTTATGATTTGTAGTTGTCCTGTCTTACTTCCTGGTTCATTCTATTTGCATTTTTGTTGCATTCACTTAGTGTCCTGTTCAGTACTTGCATTAATATAGTTTATATTTCTGTTCTAGCTTCATAATTGTCATAATCATTCTGTTCCATTTACATTTTGCATTTAGTTCTTCTAGCTTTACATTTTGCACTTTGCATTTCATAATAGGATTGTTAGTGACAAACATCCTTTACATCTGGCTTAACTTAGATCTTTATGCACTTTTTGATTGTTGACAAACTCTCAGATTGGATTGACACCTCTTGTACTACAATTGCATAAGGGGAATTGAAACACCCTGCCATCCATTCATCATCATTCATATCTCATCA
The DNA here is from genome assembly GCA_024034495.1 of Camelina laxa. Taxonomy (NCBI): domain Eukaryota; kingdom Viridiplantae; phylum Streptophyta; class Magnoliopsida; order Brassicales; family Brassicaceae; genus Camelina; species Camelina laxa. Next base: position 32,586,122 of record CM043880.1, read on the forward strand.
TTCCATCCATTTCATCACCATACCACCAAATATATGTGTTTCAATTTGGCGTCGTTGCTCATTTGAGGGTGTTTTTGTGACAATTAGGATCAATAAAAGTCTAAGATTAAGTTCGTTTATCCACTTGTTCACTACTGACCTTGTTTCTTCTTCTGATTGTCTGTGATTGAGTTTCAGGTACCAGCTCGACCATCAACTCGACCACCACTCGACCGAGTGTGTGCTCGAGCACGTGATCGAGTCAGAAGCTGGATACAAATAGACATCAGTTCCCAGTCGACTCGACCACCCACTCGAGCCTGTGCTCGACCGAGTGCCTGTCCGAGTCTATACTCGAGCCTGTTGATGCAATCAAGGTCCAAGGGTCCTCACAATCTTCAGAGACTCCTTGATCACATCAACAAACCACCAAGGGACCTGAGACAGCAGAAAACAAGGATCTATCAGGAACAAGAACAACAAGTGCTAATGGAGCAACAAGATCAACAAGCTCCAAGAGCAAGAAACATTGGTGCTGGAGATGCACCAAACACACATAACCAGAGAGCTGTTGTTGTGCCTCCTACTGTTGGCAACAACAACTTTGAGATCAAAAGTGGATTGATCTCCATGATTCAAGCCAACAAGTTTCATGGGTTACCAATGCAAGATCCCCTAGACCACCTTGATGAATTTGATAGGATATGTGGTCTCACCAAGATCAATGGAGTCAGTGAGGATGGATTCAAGTTAAGGCTCTTCCCCTTCTCACTTGGAGACAAGGCTCACCTTTGGGAGAAGACTCTTCCTACTGGAGCAATAACCACATGGGATGCTTGCAAAAAGGCTTTCTTGGCCAAGTTCTTTTCCAATGCTAGAACTGCTAGATTGAGAAATGAAATTTCTGGGTTGCTCAAAGGAATAATGAGAGTTTTTGTGAAGCTTGGGAAAGGTTTAAAGGATTCTAGACTCAGTGTCCTCACCATGGCTTCAGCAATGAGTCCCTCCTAAGTACTTTGTATAGAGGAGTGCTTCCCAAGATCAGAATGCTTCTTGACACAGCCTCAAATGGAAACTTCCTCAACAAGAATGTTGAAGAAGGCTGGGAGTTGGTTGAAAATCTTGCTCAATCAGATGGAAACTACAATGAGGACTATGACAGAACAGTAAGGTCCACCTCCATTGATCAAGAGGAGAAGTACCAGAAGGACTTGAAGATGGTCAATGAGAAGCTTGACAGGATCCTCCTTAGCCAACAAAAGTCTATTCACTTCATTGGTGAGGAAGAGGTTACAGTTCAAGAGGGGGAGAGGGAATTTGCTGAGCTCTGTTATATGCAAAACCAGGGTGGATTCAAAGGCTACAACCAAGGAGGAGGGTTCAAAAACAACAACCTCTCCTATAGAAGCACCAATGTAGCCAATCCACAAGACCAAGTCTATCCACCTCAACATCCTCAACAACAAACCAACTATGCAGCCAAGCAACAACAACAAGTGTTCCAGCCCCAATTGTGTCCCCCACCAGGGTTTCAGACTAACCAAGGCCAGGAACAAGACTTAAGAGCCATGATGCAACAATTGTTGATTGGGCAAGCCAATGGAAAGATTGAGGAGGCCAAGCAGTTTGCTGAGTTGAACCAGCGGTTAACATCATAGTATAATGAACTCAACATGAAGTTTGAAGGTCTGAACTCTAGAGTGAAGTACATGGAGAGCAACATTGCTTCTACTTCAGCTCCCAAACCTACTCAACTCCCTGGAAAAGCTGTCCAATACCCAAGGGAGTTCACTGCAAAAGCCATTCATATCTCTGATGAGGAAGTCACTGAGGACAGTGAGGTTCAAGATGGGGAGGCTTGGTCATTTCTTGAAGTTAAAAGTGAAGTTTGTGCAAAGCAGACTGGATCCGCTAGTGCACTCGACCAGGTGCTCGAGCATGCACTCGACCGAGTGCCTGATAGAGTGGTCCATCGAGCTGAAGAATCAGAAGCTGTTAAGCCTTCTAAGTACATTCCTCCTGCTTACAAACCGCCTCTACCATTCCCAGGACGTTTCAAAGCACAGAAGATTAAGGAATTAAGGGAGATCATTGAGAAAAAAGAAATGTTGGCTAAGCAACAAGAGGATGAGAAGGCTTTGAAGGAAGAAGCTGTGATTGAGAAACAAGAGGAAGTGATGACCATACAAGAGATCATCATTGCTTACCAAGAAGAGGAGAGAGGACCTGCCTTGGAACAGTATGAACCATATCCTCTCTATAAGGACTTTTTGCTTGAATTGTCAAAGCAAAAGGCTCAAGCTCAAGATGAGAAGGATCTTGAAGACCTAGGAGGAGTTATCATCCCAATTAAGCTTAAGGATCCAGGTCCATTTTATCTGCCTTGCACACTCAGCTATCTTCACTACAACCAGTGTTTATGTGACTTGGGAGCATCTATCAGTGTGATGCCTTACTCTATAGCACAAAAGCTTGGGCGCACTGACTTCAAATACACCAACCTTCACATATGTCTAGCTGATGGAACAAACAGAGGCATAGTTGGTAAATTGGAGAGCATTCCACTGAAGATAGGGAGAGCAAGGGTTCACACTGATTTTGTGGTCCTAGAGATGGATAAGGAGCCTGAAGATCCTATCATTCTTGGGAGGCCATTCTTAGCCACTGTTGGAGCAGTAATTGATGTCAAGGAAGGTCTTGTGACCTTGAACATTGCTGAGGATATAACCATGAAGTTCAACATCTATAACCCAACCAACCTCCCTACCATTGATAATCAACATTTCACTATCAAGGACAAAGGTAGTGATGAAGGCTTAAGTGGTGAAGCAACTCCAAAAGCTAAGCTCTCTCTTCAAGAGGATTCAGTGGAAAAGCTTAAGAGTTCAATTCAAGAGCTGACTGGTATGGTTAAGGATCTCCAAGTCAAGTTAAACAAGAGGTCTTTGAGGAAAGCAAGACCAAGGCTCAAAATCAAGAAGAAATATGGTTTGTGTGTTAAGGGTGAGGTGATCAAGGATCATCTTCACAGTGATCAAGAGGTTCCAGGGAGGATTTCATCACCTCCTTGGTATCAAAACCAAGCCTGAAAAGGCAACCAAAGTCAAGCTTAGTGACTCTAAACAAGCTCACTAGGGAGGAAGTCCCTAAGGTATCTTTTGTAAATATGCTTTATTTTCCTTGTAGTTTTGATGTGTTTTCTTTTATGTTTGTGTTGGGCAGGCCTTTTAATGAAAGTGTAGATGGGTATGGAGAGATATTGACTTGGGGAAGTAGATTCGCAAGCCCACTCGACCAGTCCATGAGAGGTACTCGACCGAGTTGGAAAGGAACTAAGGCCCATTCGATTATCATCTCTCTAGAATGATTGAGTGGAGGGAAGAAAAGGAAGAAAATTTTGAAATTTCAAACTTTGGTCAAGGGAGCTCGACCACGTGCTGGTCGACTATGGGGTCGAGTGGCAGCAAAAAGCAGGTCAAAGATTCCCATTTCAAATTTGAATGGTATGGGCGGTCCAACTTTGTCTCCTTGTCCCCTTAGCTTCTTTAAATAGAGCTCACACGATCCTATACCTCTCACACTCTCTCATTTGCTCAAAACAACTAGAATCAAGTTTTAAAATATCTCTTTAAGTTCATGTTTTGCTCAAGCTTAGCTCTTTTAAGTTTTTGGGTCACTAACCTATTAACTTTAAGCTTTGAGTCTATTTCCTTCAGTTCTGTTCGAAAATGTCTTCAAGGATCACTAGGGAGTCTCAACAAGCGGCTGCAAGCTCCATGGAACGTCGTGATGATTGCTTACAATCAAGAGGAGAAGCTGGAAAAACCACTCGACGACCCACTCGATCAAGCACTCGACTGAGTGGTGGTCCGAGTGGCCGGTCGAGCCAGATGCCGACTTTAAGGAATCAATCAGTTGAGGAAGATCCTGAGAGAACTGAAAGTGAAGAAGAAAGGGAGCCAACTCTTAGTGAGTTCATGAGGAGAAACAAGGCCAAGGGGAAGAGGCCAGCAGTTTAGGTTGCACAAGAGGAGGATGAGAGTGAGAGTGAGGAAGAAGATGAGGAAGAAGAGGGAGAGGATGATGGAGAAGCAGAATCTTGTGGTTTGACAAAGAGGCAACTTTATGAAGCCTTCATGAGAATGGAGTTCCTGGGGACCAGGTATCCACACAAGGAAACAATGGAGAAGCTAGCCATTTATGAAGATGTAGAGTTTCTTTTTGAGAAGAGCAACCTTACCAAGTTCATGGGGCTTTGCATGGAGGGCTACAAAGAAGAAAGTTGTGAGTTTTTGGCCACAGTCAAGCTGCATACATATGCAAGGAAGGATGCTGAGTTTGGAGCTTGTCACATTGCCTTCACAATCAAAGGGAAGAAATATGAGCTTTCAGTGAAGAAGATAGCCAATGTGTTTGGTTTTGAGGTTGGGAGCAATAGGAGCTTGATGATACCAAGAGAGGAGCTCTATTCCATTTGGGAAACCATTGGAGACAACATCACCTATTCATCCTCCAAGACCAAGAGTTCCAAGATAAGAAGCCCAGTTCTAAGATATTTCCACAAAGCTCTTGCCAACACCTTCTTTGCTAGGAAGGAAACTGGAAACCTAAATGAAGGAGAGCTCAAGATGATTGACATGGCTTTGAATGGAATCATCCTCAAGGCAAAAGATGGAACCATCATTCTTGGGAGCACTGTGGAGACTGACCTTGCAATGGTGCTAATAGACCACATGATATACTTGAGAAGTTGGGTAGGAAAGTTGGAGAACAAAGGTTCAAGAGGAGCACTAACCATTGGGGGCATCATCACTCCAATTCTACAAGCTGCCAAGGTCCCACTTAGAGGAGAAAGGGTCTCACCAAGATGGATTGATTCAAGCTACCTCACCTCTACTCTCATATTGGCCAAGGAGATGCATCAAGGCAATCACATTTTCAACTTTGAGCTTCCAACAGTTGGAAAAAAACGGTTGATCTTGCCTAACCAAGAGCTCACCACCATTCAAGAAGGAGCAAACATTGACTTTTGGCCAGCTGATGAGTTCTTGTTTGATGGGGTAGTTCAACCTAGAGTTGATGAAGCTGGAGATGTGGAAATGGCTGATGGGGAGGAGCAGTTTTACTTTGAGGATTATGAGCCCAACCCAAGGGATAGTAGAGGAGTGAGAGAAACTAGCAAGAGGTTGACTCTTTTGCAAAAGTGGAATAAGTGGCATGGGAAGAAGTTTGATAAGCTAAAGAAGAAGGTGACTAATATGGCTAAGTCTATCAAAGGCTTAAAGAAGGAGATTGCTGAGCTGAAGAGTGGAAACTCATCTCCAAGCCATTCAAGCCCTTTGAGGAGGAGTAGCTCAACTAGAGCACTTTCAAGAGTTGCAAACCCTGTGGAACCAGTTAGAGCTTCAATGTACGAGCCAAATCTGAGGAAGAGGAGTTCAAGTAGCCGAGAACAACAATTTTCAAGGCACTCGACCGGGTCACTCGAGCACCCACTCGACCGAGCACCCCAGATGCACTTGGCCAAGTTCCGACCCAGATCACCTTATGGCTTCCCACATCCAGCTGCTTATCCAGGATATCCAGGTTACCCTCCCATCCCACCCCAGTACTTCATGGATCCAGCACTCTACCAACAGTTCTACCAGCAGTTCTCCCAGCAGCAAGGATAGAATTTTGGCATCCGCAGTCCAGCTCGACCCCCCCACTCGAGCACGCAGTCGACCGAGTCACGGTCGATCTCCATCGTCGAGCTGCCCCAATTTCCATCTCCAAGTCAGCAACAAGACCCCCACTACACTTATGACAACATGCAAGAGGATGTGGACAGTTTCTTCCACAATCCTTGAGGTACCACTATCAAATTTCCTTGTAAATACCATTGCATTTCATATTGTGTTTTGTTTTTAGTCTTAAATCCTCTTACAAATTTCTTTTACACCGTGGACTGTGTAATTTAAGTTTGGGGGAGGGTTTGAGATATTATTTGATATTGTGTTTTGTTTTCTTATTTTACATTTAATCATGATAGTATTTGCATATCATTTAAGGCATAGAAAAAAACAAAAAAAATTTGAAATTTTTTGCAAAATCTTTTTTTTTTCTTTAAAAAAAGAGTGTTCATGTAGTTTGTATTGCATATTAGGATCTTGTTTAGCATGTTTCATATAGGTCTGTTTCATATTTTTGCATTAGGGATCTATGATGAGTTTAACCTTGTTAGCTTGCTAGATTCACTAAACTAGGATCAATGCCCAAGTTAATAGTACTTTGATGCTAGTTGAGTAGCTAGAAGCATAAGATTGAACCATGTCTTGAATTCCTGCATTGCATTTGGTCTAAATTGAAGCATGTTGTGATTTGATGCCATCTCCTATTTATAAGAACCTAATATTGACTTTTAATTATCATCTTGTGCATTGCTTTAAACTCTTGGATACCATATACATATTTGGATCATCTTTCTCCTTTTTACCACTCTTGTTGATCCAAGTAGCTGATTTCCTCATTAAGAATCAGTTTCCCCACCCTTAACCAACCCTTCTTTCAAGCCATGTTAATTCTTGTGTGTGTGAGGCCTTTTTGGGGTTGAGCTTGGTAGAAAGTGTTAGGTTTGAGCTGACAAGAGTAAAGCCTTGTGTAGTTCTAGTTTGCAATTTTCAAACTAGATAGGACTAGGTGGTTTAATTGTTGGGTTTGGGACTTGGTTGTTTTGAAAAAGAGAAAAAAAAAAAGAAAAGAGGAAAAAGAGAAAAAAAAAAAAAAGGGTAGAGTCTTTAAGAGGAGAATGTGTTTAAGCAAAGTCTAGTGAAAGGATGGGAAGTTAAAAAAAATTGTTGAAGATGGTTCTAGTTAAAGAAAAGAAAAGTCTAGAAAAATGCTTACATGTCTTAAGAATAAGAAGAAAAGAGAACCATAGCATATAACAAAGAATCTCCCATCCCACTAGAAAGATCAAATAAGAAACCTCTCCTAAGACTTGAAAACCAAAAGAGAAAAGGGTGAAAGAGAAAGGAAGAAGTTAAAGGGTAGCACTAGGATCATTTGGGTTTAGATTGATAGGATAAACACTTTGGGTGTCTTTGGGTAGAGAAGGTTTTGTTCTTGTATGTGTCTAAGTGTTCTTACCTTTAGCATTCTTCTAAAGCTCAATCCATTTTTATGAGAGAACCTTGATATTGATAAGCCCCACTCTCTTTAGAGACCATCATTGTCTCAAAAACCTTTATCTCCAAGCCAAATGAGTTTAAGCATTGCATAAGATTGATTCATGTTCTTGATTAATGAATGTTAAAGGAAATGGTTGATTTGAATGCATGTGGATATCTAAGGCTCAAATCAGTAAAGGTTGTGATAGGCTTGTCTAAAATCTTTAAGTACAGCTCATTCAACTTGCATCATAGTACTAGTAACTTGGACATTGATTCTAGCTGGTCTATTAGCAAGCTTTAGGAGCTGAGATCCCACTTTCAAACCTCACCTACCTTCTTATGTCTTGTTTATTTGCTTGAGGGCAAGCAAAGACTAAGTTTGGGGATGTTGATGTTCATATAATTTACCTTGTTTTCCCTTAGTATTTTCACTTCTTTTGCATCATTTACCATCTAGTGTGGCCCCTTTTGCATAGTCTTAGGAATGTTTATGCATTAAAGTGTAGTTGCATGGCATTTGCATGTTTTCTTGCATAAACAGGTGATTTTGGAGCCTAAGGAGCATGGAAGGATTGCTGAAGAAAATTGGAGCTGAGAAGAGAAGGAAACAAGAGAGTTAGAGCTGAAGAACCAAGGTCTGGAGTCCCACTCGACTGCCCACTCGACCAGACACTCGACCGAGTGGAAGGAGCAGAAGGAAAGCCAACTCGACCGGTCACTCGACCGAGCACCAGGTCGAGTTGGCCGAGCCGCCTAGCTATTTTGTCTTTTAGCATTTTTAGGGCTTCCACTATTTTTCCTATAAAAGGATCTTGTACCCTTCAGCCATCAAACACATAACTTTTTAGATATTCTCAAACCTAGTTTTTACCTTTTAAGGAATTATTCCTTTTGCACTTTTATTTTATTAGATCTTGTACCTTCTTTTGAAGGGATAAACATAAGATTTTTGTATTTTGTTAGTTTCATAACTTTCAAGATATTAAGAATTTGTGTTTGATTCTTTCTTCATTATTGTAGATCTTTGTTTTATCTTTCATTTGATGCAAGTTCAACATTTTCTGGGTTTATGACTCTGAATCATGTGTTCTTGTGAGTAGTTTCTTAGGATCTTGAGGATGGGTTAGGCTGGATTATGTTTGAGGTTTGTTTGATTTGGTCAAGCTTGATTGTTGTAGATCTCTTCTAGTCTAGATGTTCTTATTGCAGATCCTAAACCTGAGAGGGTAGGATCTGATCTCAAGCATCTTAGCATCATACCAATGTTTAAGGAGCATAGATAAAGCTAGATCTAGAGTTTACCATTAGACTTGCTAAGAGATTAGAGGTCTTGTTTGGTATTTGACATATTGCTTAATGCCTGCTTGTGTAGATTCTTTACTGTGTGAGAACAAGTCTAGAGATGCATGAGTTTGATTGTTTCTTGCCATGAGAGTGGATTAAACTTGTCTTAGAGAAATATTGTCTAGAGATTAGCTCAAGTTGTTTGAGATTTTTTGACCAAGTTAGATGCCCTCAATCATTAGTCCAGCCCATGAATCCCTCCTCAAGGCCTTCTTTGTTTACTGATTTCATAGTGTTAATCCTGCTGCTTGCTTGTTGTTTGATTTGCTTTCATATAGCTCTGTTTTTCTTGTGTTGCTCTGTTCTGTCGTTTTTGTCCAGCTCGACCATGCACTCTATCTACACTCGGTCGAATGCTTGCTCGAGTTTATCTCCAAAACTTTTGTTTATGATTTGTAGTTGTCCTGTCTTACTTCCTGTTTCATTCTATTTGCATTTTTGTTGCACTCACTTAGTGTCTTGTTCAGTACTTGCATTAATATAGTTTCTATTTCTGTTCTAGCTTCATAATTGTCATAATCATTCTGTTCCATTTACATTTTGCATTTAGTTCTTCTAGCTTTACATTTTGCACTTTGCATTTCATAATAGGATTGTTAGTGACAAACATCCTTTACATCTGGCTTAGGGTTATTGAAACACCCTGCCATCCATTCATCATCATTCATATCTCATCATTCCATCCATTTCATCACCATACCACCAAATATATGTGTTTAAGAGAAGATCCTACAACTTTGTTTGACAACCATTGGAGTAATATCTAAATCTCTTTTCTCTATTTATTCTTCTATATTTTTGAATTGTTTAAAACTTGCTTCGATGATTCCCTTAAACATGCTAGAGTAGTTTTCTAGTTGGGTTTAAAGGGGATAATCAAAGGGGGGGGGGACTTGATCTTAGTTTAGGTGGCAATTTTTAGGGTTTGTTAGATTTAAATTCTAATTTATTCTATGCTTTAATTCTAAGTCTTTGCTTAATGCTTTAAGTTAGCCTCATGAACTAACTATGATCTAAAGTGTGTATGCTTTGCCAAAAACTTGCATATGTGCTTGACCTAGCTTAAATGTGTGAGGAGTCATAGGAAGCACATACCCCTTACCTATGGAATCTCATGATTAGAATCGAACTTGTTTAAAATGTTTTGATCTATGCGTCGTTGCCTGCGACAGTTGAGTAATGGAGTATAGAGATCTTAGACGGTTAGCTTGTGATCTATAAGTTAACGGTTCATTCGTGTTTTGTAGTCCGAGTTTTAGATAAACAAACTAACCCTAAACTTTCCTAGATAGATAGATCATTGATCCCCTACGATTTCCCTTGATGCCCAATGCTTATTTTATTTATTTTACTTGCCTTTTTATTTATGTTTATTGCTTACTTACGACCGTGACAACCCAAACCCTGTTTTTATTGAGTCCTAGCCTTACTTGCTTCCGACGGATTGTCTAAAGCAACAACACTCTCTCTGTGGGATTGATCTTTAAATACTATTGCCGATTAGCTGTGCACTTGCAGCCGTTGTGTGGTCTTTTTAAGGTAAAATATTGAAGCGAAATTCCACAGACATCAGACTTCCTTATATATTATGGCATGCGGGCTTTGGCCCGATGAGGAGCCAACATTATGGCATGCAGGCTTCGGCCTGATGAAGAGCCAATAAAAACTCAAGGTTAAGACCTATGAGTAAAGGAAAGTCCAAAAGCCAAGAGCAAATAATGCCTGGAACGTGAGTATATCGCCTAGAGGTGACCTTTCATAGATCGATCGGAGGAGTGCGGACCGTGGAGACGGTTGCACGGGAGTCCTTCGCTGATAGTTGTTCGAGATTCGTAGACGAATCTATGTTGGTGGGGGAGAATTGTAACACCCACAAACCAAAATCTGCGTTTTGGGGTTGGGTGTCGATCGACACCAATGGTGGTGTCGGTCGACACCATTAATTTCTGGTTCGAGCAGATTTATTTAATTATCGATTTGGACCGGTTTGGTTTAGGGAAAACCATTGAACCGAGATATTTAAGTGAGAAAAACGACCTAGGTCGTGTTTTTGTTGTTGTCTCGCTGTTTAAAGAAAACAAAGAGAAGAGAGTGTTGTTGAGGTTCTAGGGAGAGATTGGGAGATTTGTTGGCTTTTCTTCGGAGATTTTAAGCTAGACATGAGCTAGAAGCTTGCTAGGAGGGTTGAATTCGTTGCTGTTGGTCAGAATCTTTTTACAAAGAGGTAAGTGCATGCCCAAGGCTTATGTAAGTCTGAGATCTCTTTTGTCTTGCTTGTTTGGTGTTGTTTGTTGTGTTTTCTTTCTTGTTTGGGTTGCTATAGGGTTTCTACAGATTCATATGGCTTTGGGATTGAGTATTGGATGGATTAGAGGTGTTAGGAAGCGAGATTCGACTCTCAGCTTCGAGCGAAACGCGATTGCAGAGGTAGTGTTGATCGAAACCATTGAGGTGTCGGTCGACACCCGTGAGCGAGCATTGGTTGAGACTGTGGGCTAGTGTCAGTCGACACCAAAAGCAAGTGTCGGTCGACACTTGGCTGGTGTTGGTCGACACCTCCCTTCCAGCGAGACTATGTTTGTTCCCTGGTTTGTTTGCTTTGTTTGTTGATTGTTTTAGACGTTGGTATCTCAGTTTCTTGTGTGTATAGCCCAGTAGATGGGAGGATTGCCTCACTGAGTGTTTATAAAATACTCATGCATCTCAATTTGTATTTGTGGTGCAGGTAAAGGCAAAGTGTGATCGTGGAATCAATGCACTAAAGAGGAGGATGTTTTTGGGACTCGATTGGTTGTTTTCTGGCATTGGTAGGTTGGTAGTGTTGGGTCATTAGAACATTGTTAGGTTGCTGGTTCTATGTTTCCTGTTGTTTAGTTACTGGAATTGTTATACTTTGATTATTGGTTATTTAATTATTGGATATTCATTGGTTTAATGTTATTGGTTATGTTATCCGCTGTTGTGTGATTGTGGTTAGGTGGCTAGTGGATAGGAAACCTCTAATTTAGATTATTATTATTATTATTATTATTATTATTATTATTATTATTATTATTTATTATTTATTATTTATTATTTATTATTATTAAAAAAACGGATCGTCGTTTCAATAAACGAACATTCCCAAATCTAATCAACCCAACAATCCATGAATCCCCTTTTGAAAACCCTTAAACCAAACAAGATTACTATTCACACATGCAAATCAAAGCCATATGAATAAGATATTGCAATAAAGAATAAGAGTATGAGAAAAAGGTTTAGATATCTTCTCTCGTATACAAACTAGATGACTCTTCTTCGTTAAACTAGTAAAAAACAAAAGTAAAATAAACTAGAAAGAGTAGAAACAGTTTGGTGACTTCGAAGGTGAACGAAGATGGCTTCCAAGAGAAGCTGAGGGTTCTTGCTTCAAAACATACACAATCTTGTTGAAATCTAAAATATTTGATAATAGACTTTTTAACCTTGAAATCATACTAAACTCTTCCCAGTAACATAAGATAATTGTAGATAAAATGAGTAAAAATATGATGTTATCAATCGACTATGGTAAACGAATGTAGCAATGTTTACTGACTGTTTAGATTTGGTGAAGATAATGTATTTACCATATAATTGGCATGACTTTTCTACTTACTTGGCAGAAGTAAAGATTGATAAGGAATAATTTTTAACTTTCTCTTTACCTTATATTAGGAGAAGTGCAAATGTAACACAAGATAACTTGGTTTCTTTGTACCGAACCACATTATGTGATTTATGTAAAAAAACATTCCTTCTAACGGCTCCTTTGAGCCAATCAACATATTTTATTGTCAAAAAAAAACCTTTGAGTTTAACATTTTGTTTTTAGTTTTCTTCTAGATTGATTTTGTTATTAATAATAAAATTCTAAAAATATGAAGCCGCTCAAAAGAAAATATATATAAATAAGCATTTATATATTATAGTGTTAGTCACATATATGATTTATGTTTGTATATATCTCATCATAGATATTTCAGTTATTGTAAGAATATTAATGCACTAATTTAGCTAAGTATTGGATAATATTTTGTAACTGCAAATTGTTGAACGAAGAAGACCAAATATTTAAAGGCACATATTAGTACTCGTTATTAAGAAATAGAAGGCATATGCAATCTAGGGATCAGTAACCTTCTTCATTTTTCTCACACACAACAATTATTGAAAACATGAAAAACAACACTGTGAAAAGTGACCACCCCCTTCACTTCGGGAGGTATGTGGTTTCTTAATGGATATGGTTGTCTAGTCAGTTTCAACTACATTCATCGATCCCTTGGTGCAGACTGTAGAACATCCCATGACACAGTTTTCAAAATCTTCATTCATGATTTCACTTGCATCTAGTCATCAAAACAAAATTTGAAGGGATTAAATACATATTTTCTTTTCGATTATCGAAAGACACAAAGAATTTGACAGTAAAGGTATTGAGTTTGAAGAGTTTGCTTTACCAGACGTCTGGGGAGTAGTTAAAGCAATGCAGACAGAGGATACACACCCAACCTTGCAGTATTCATTGACATTATCACCTTAATACAAAAATCAAAACAAATAAAAAGTGAAATCTTGATCATTCTTACAAAAACATAATGTATTTAATAAAGTACAATATTAAGCAATTTACCTGCGTTTTCTAGAACGTCCTTAGTACATCCGTTAGGACATTTCCCATTAACGATATCGCAGCCACTCGATCGGGAAGTATTATAGATTTGTGCCATGACCAGACTAATTAAAAGCACACTTAGAATTATAGTTTTTCCTTCCATCTTTCGATTGAGTTTTTTTTATCGAAAAATGTACGTGGAAAGTTATAAGCTTCTATGATGAAATGGTGAGGAAACAAGGCTCTCTTAAATACTAGTTGTTCTACAATTTGCAACCACAAACTTTGTTTGATACCTTTGTCACGCTGTACATACGTGGACCAACCCTATATTAAAGGCTCCTTCACCTCCGGCCAATCTGATTCAGACTAAGGATAGTTTAAATCTTCTTTCTCTTTTTTTTTGTTAAATTTTTAATTAAAAAAATTGTTAAAGTTATGTGGTACTATATATTAGAATCATAAGGATACTTAATATTCAATATTCCGTATTAGTTTTTCAGGTTATAAATTGTATGTTTGTGCTAACCGTATAATTATTATGTACATTCTTAAATTTTGGTTTATAACAATGAGAATTTATATTAGGAGTTTCCTGTCCAAAATTCGTATCACTTCTTGTGTAAATATTTTAATTAAGAACTTATGAGTTGGAGAGTGATAGATAAGAACACAGTTTGTTACAACGTGTTTTTTGTTTCTTCATGTAATTTAACCGACTCCCTTTTGGTTGTGTAGATATATATTAAATATATAAACACTCATGTAATTATGTAGATATATATATATATACAGATGTGCCCCCCACTCCTACACCACCCCTACCATTCTCTCAATATATATATATTTGCAGCAGATGTGTCCCCCACTCCTATACGACCCCTACCGTTCTCTCTTTATATTACCAAAACACGTTCTAACACTATTTGGTTTTTGTGTCCTATATTTTAATTTGCAACAGATGTGCTTCCGCTACTCCTGACACCACCCCAACCATTCTTGTATTATATTCAATATTCTGTATTAGTTTTTCTTGTGGTATATTGTATGTTCGTTCTAACCATCAGTAAGAGAAATATGGGTATTGATAGCGGATTAGCATTAGCGTAGTTTTTGTAACAGTTATCTGAGATAAAATTTAAAAAATGAGTTTATATAATACCGCTTTTTAAACGGTAAGCCTAAAAATATGTAACTGGAAACTAAAAATCTGTCCTTTTGCCAAACACTTAGTTAAAATTTGATAAATGGGCAACATATACCTTTTTTTTTTTTTTTTTACACCAATTATTGGATTAAAAAAAAATAAAAAATGTGCATTTTTTCTTTCCAAAACCTAAATGATTTTTACAATCCAAATTCTTGATTGTTCTTCTCTTTTGCTCTTCCTTTCTCACTTCTTTCACACTCCCTAGCTCTCACCCTCTCAACGTCGTTACCTCTTTCTTCTTCATCCTCACAAACTCGCCCATCTCTATCTCGATGAGCTCCAGTTCGATTCCTGCGACTTGTTCACCGATAAAGATTAGTTTTTTCGCCCTTGAAATTCTGATTACGGCTTGACACTTCTTGTTTGTGATCAGATTGTAATCTTTTCCACTGTGGTGTGAGTTAATGGCTATTTCTGAAGTGGAACATGGGAGGGGAGGGGGGTTGAAAAGACCTGACCCATTTTTTATAATAATAATATTAAACTAGTGATCTCATACTCACTAACCACCTAACCACATTCAAAACAAACAGCGGAAATAACCAAACATTAAACCAATGAATTAAGTAACCAAGAACTAACCAATAACTAACAACCAATATTTATTCCAAAATAACTAATCCAATAATCCAATCCAAACATAAACAAAAAAACCAGCAATCCTAGACAACATTCTAACAGGAGCCAGACAACAACCAATCAAGCCACTAGAACATCCTCCTCTCATTGTTTTGATTCCACGATCACACTTTGCCTTTACCCGCACCACAAACACAAATTGATATGCATGAGTTTTGTCATAAACACTCAGTGAGGCAATCCTCCCATCTACTGGGCAAGCAAAAAAAAAAATACAAACAAAACAATAAAACAAGTAGCAGCTGCCTCCTGAAAGGTTGGTGTCGACCAACACTGCCTCTGAGAAGGATCATGACCACAGAAGGATCATCAACATGCCACAAGGGCCAACAAATGTCCTAAATAAGACTGCCACAAAGGCCGAAAATGTCTAAACAGACCTATACCAAGGCCAAACAAATGTCCTTAACAAGACCGCCAAAAAGGCCAAACAATTGTGCTAACAAGGACCGCCACCAAGGCCACACATACCAAAGGACCGTAACGAAAACCACTTACCCCAAAGGAACATCATGAAGACTACTCGTCCCGAAGGACAATCACGAAGACCACTTGTCCCAAAGGGCCGTCACAAAGACTACTAGTCCTGAAGGACAGTCACGAAGACCACACATCCCGAAGGATTGTCTAAATAGGCCACATGTCTCAAAGGACTCTTACGAAGATCATACATCCTGAAAGACCACCTAAATAGGCAACATTGGCTATATAAACCGCCACAAAGGCTACACAGTTGGTTAAACAGCCCCCCATAAATGCCACACAATGTCTCAAAAGACCGCCACACAGTGACTCATAATTCCGCCATGAAGACCACACAAGCCCCACCAAGTCTCACCAACACTAAAGATGGACAAATTATAGCTACAAAAAAACTTTCCATTTTTAGCACTTTCCTTTTCTGGAAACTTTCCACTTTTAGAAACTTCCGCTTCAGGAAACTTTCCTCTTTTAGCACAACCTTCACGAAATCTCGTATCTGAAAACCACCTCATCTTGGTACTTAGTCCCACAACCAAGCACCCTAAGCGACCAAGTAACAAGAGAGATTGGCTGGAATACTCTATTCTGCTCCAACCACAGACTACAACTGGGACCAGGCTAGACAAGCTCAAGTCGCGGCCTGCTTCTCGAACCACTTCTTGAACGTTGCCTTCATTCTCGCTTATGGTTCCCAAGTCTGCTCCTCCACACCAGCACATTCCCATAGGACTCTCATCAAAGGAACCTTGTTCTTCTAAAGTTTCTTAACTCTCCTTAACCCTCACTGGTCTCGCTTAAAAAGTCATGTTAGGTTGAAGATCCTCAAAAATTTTAGCCAACAGCTGATCATCCTCGCGTAGACACTTCTGCAGAATCAACACATGGAAGACCTTCTGGAACGCGCCCGTAACATCAGACAACTTCGGCCTATATGCTATCTGTCCCACCCGCTCAACTACCCTAGACGGATCCATAAACCTAAGACTCAACTTACTATCTGTAAATGACCTGTTCGGACCCCGCAACATGGCCATCTTGTGGTATACTATGTCACCCACCTGAAACTCAAGATCTCTCCTCTTATTAGCGATAAAACTCCTCTGCCGATGCTGAGCCTCTTTCATTTTCAGCTTCAAAACCCGAATATTCTCCAAGGTCTCCTGAACAAAACTTGCACCATTTATGCTCCTCTCACCCACCTAAGTCCTGCATAACGGTGTCCGACATGGCCTCCCATAAAACGCCTTATAAGGAGCCATCCCGATACTCGCCTGGTAGCTGTTGTTGTAAGAAAACTCTCCCAAGCTCAGGTGATTCTCCCAATGGCAACCCCAATGCAGCACACACATCCTCCAAAAATCTTCCAACGTCTGAATCGGCCTCTCCGACCTCCTATATGTCTGAGGATGGTAGGTTGTACTCATATGCACCTTAGTGCTCATCTCTACCTGATATGCCCTCCAGAACGCTGAACTGAGCTTGGAATCTCTATCAGACACAATACTCGCTGGTACCCCGTGCAGTCTGACTATCTCCTTTACGTGTTTCTTAGCCAAGACCGCTGCTCTATCAGTCTTCTTAATGGCCAGAAAACGTGCCGACTTTGTCAAACGGTCTACAATGACCCAAATCTCACCAAAAATCTGAGACACTGGCAAACCTACCACGAAATCCATCGTGATCATGTCCCACTTCCACTCTAGAATTGGCAAACTCTTCAATAAGCCGCCCGGAACCTAATGCTCAACCTTCCCTAGCTGGAAGATATCACACTTTGCAACCTAACTAGCTACATCATTTTTCATCCCGACCCAATTATTGTGCCGCTTGAAGTCACAGTACATCTTAGTCGCTCCTGGATGAATTGAGGACATGCTCGTATGAGCCTCCCTCAGGATCTCCTGCCTCAAATCTTCATCCTTGGGCACACAGATCTGACCGTACACAAGTATGGTACCATTGGTAGAAACCTAATACTCTGAATCCACATCTCTAGAGGCATTCAACATCCCCACATCCTTCTCTTGAGCCAACCGCACTCTGCTCAGAAGATCTGCTCGATCAGCTACCTCCAAACCCAACGGATCCTGAGAGACAACACACAAGCTCAAAGCACTAATCTCTCCTACTAGAGACTCCATCTCCTGCTCATACGCCGAAGCCGCCCGCTTCCGACTCAGGGCATCTGCAA
This sequence comes from Camelina laxa, assembly GCA_024034495.1. Taxonomy (NCBI): domain Eukaryota; kingdom Viridiplantae; phylum Streptophyta; class Magnoliopsida; order Brassicales; family Brassicaceae; genus Camelina; species Camelina laxa. The sequence continues at coordinate 32,603,758 of CM043880.1, forward strand.
CCATGTTAGCCTTGCTAGAGTTGTAGTCTATCTCTAGATCATAATCCGCCACCAACTCCATCAACCGCTTCTGCTTCAAGTTCAGCTCAGACTGGGTGAATATATACTTCGAGCTCTTATGATCTGTAAATACACGTACCTTCGCACCATAAAGATAAGATTTCCAAATCTTCAGGGTAAAAACTACAGCAGCCATCTCCAAGTCATGAGTAAGATATTTGTCCTCATGCTTCTGCAACTGCCGCAAAACGCAGGAAATAACCTTTGTAACGCCCAACCCGCCACCTCTTAGTGGGCCCTATGTCGAATCCCAGTCCATGGATCCACATTTCTTAATGGACCTCACGTCCTCTCACTAGGCCCATGAGCCCATCAATATCCGACTGTCGGTTTACTACGTTCATGCGGTTTTAATGACTTGTTTACCATCCCTACAAATCACCACATGATCTTTTTCTGTGTTTTGTTCTCACTCGCACAGTTCCGACAGTCACTTCCCGGAAGGTCACCCATCCTGAGACCCTTGACTGAAAAGATAATTGCAGTTTTGGTGACATAGGTGGCCAAATCAATTAGCTTAAACCTCTCTGCATGTCCCTGAAACCGCGGTGTCACAACCTTCCCATGCTGCATCAACACACACCCCAATCCAACTCTAGATGCATCTGTATAAACAACATAGGGCTCACCCTGCTCGGGCAATGCCAACACTGGCAAAATAGTTTACATCTCATTCCAACTTGCGAAGCCCTGCTCGCACTTCCGTGACCAAACAAAAGGTATATCCTTCCCTGTCGACTTAGTCATCGGCTGTGCCCTGGTTGCAATCCTCTTTTGTAAACCCAATAAATGACAACAAATCCTTCATTGTGATAGCTGCAACTTGTAAATCCTTCTTTTTGATCTTTTTAGGCTCTAAAGTACCTGTTTTCATCCAAAATGCAACAATGCAGCAATGCAACACCCTAAAATACCGAAATGCAAATATCTAAGGTTAAGCACCTACAAATGCTAAAGTTAGGCTATAAACAATGCAAAACAGGACTAAAAAGATGCCTAAAAAGGTGTAAAATTGAGAGACATCAACACTCCCAAACTTATCTCTTGCTAGTCCTCTAGAAAAAAAGTAAGAGGATGAGGTTTAAAAATGGGGACTCATAACCTCACAGTATCAATCCAAGGATTCAAGTTATAGTCCTCAAACATAGTTGAAAGGTGCTAAGATTAATCAACATACTTGCAAATATTTTCCTATGCTTATCAAAATGCATCGATCTTGTTCATCGTCCAACTAAAAGTAAAGACTTGCAATTCCAAAGAGCATCTCTTTCATATTCATTAAAGTGTTTGGTGAATTCTTGCAAATGGAAAGTGAATCAAGTTCAATTGGTTTTAAGGGTAAGACGTTTGGAGGTAGGTTTCAAGTAGTATTTTCATGTGGCCTACTGATGTGTGTAAAATTTCACTCCAAATCTTTTACCTGAAAAGACTACACGACGACTGAAAGTGCACAGTTAATCAATTGTAGTATTTTAGGATCGATCCCACAGAGAGTAATAGGAAACACAAATTGAATTAAAAGAGTAAGAACTATGGCTAAGACTAAAGAAGAGATTGGGGTTTAGGTTTTCCTAATAACTATTGCAAGAAAATAAAAAGGGTTTAAAACAATAAGACTAAGGCGTTGGGCGTTTTGGGAGTCATCTTAGGGTTTTCATGGCTCTAAGCAATATGAAGTGTAAGATTTAACAAGTAAATACTAATTTTCGGTTTAGGTTCTCAACTACGAAACACTAATGAACTAACAAGCTATTCACGTAGAATGAAAGTCTAAAGTCTTCACACTTCGTTACTTAACTTTCGCAGGCAATGTCGCATGTCAACCAGCTAGTTAAACAAGTTCGATACATTCACCAAACTTCGCAACTCAACTTACGCAGGTTACGAGCAAGGCTTCGGTATAACACTAGTTCGGAGAAGTAGGATAACGCGGTTAGCGCTCCAGTTCTCTAGATCAGTGCTTGGTGATCAATCCAAGCATAAGCATTAAGATAAAGATGTCCCAAAAGAACTCTAATATAAAACCGAAAATAAGATCTAACAACCTAATTGAAGCAAACCTATGAATTCCCCTTGAATCACCCCATAGAACCCAACAAAGTAAACTACTCGCTCATGATGCAAAGAAACAACATTGATATTATAAAGTATAGCATCAAAAGTGAATCAATAAACAAAAGGGGGTTCAAAGTAAACTTCTCTATTTGTCAAAAAAGTAACTTGATCCCAAAGCAAAGATAGTATGAAAGAACTAGAAAGAGTAGAAAGAGATTTGGTGTCTTCGGCGATGGCTTCTAAGAGGAGGTGAGAGAGAACGAGCTTCGACGGCGGTAGAGGAGTCTCTGTTCGTCTCTAGGTCGGCTGCTGGTGGCGTGAATGAAGATCTTAGAGGCACAAAGGAAGCACACCTCAAAACCCTAGATCTTAAGAGTATTTATAGGGTTTTGTTTAGGGTTAGGGTTTTGTAAGGGTAGAAACGTCTTCTCTTCGTAAGTGCAGGCTTAGAGGCGGCAAAATAGGCTTATGGACCGTGGAGGAGGCTTGGACTGGGCGGCCGTGGTGGTCGGTGGTCAGGCCTTGAACAAAAGCCCATCGTTAAGTCGGTTCTTCCTATGTCGGTTTATAATACGTCGTGGTAAATCGGGCATAACTTTCGGATGGCTGGATGGATTGACTTGGTTCCACTTCGAGGAGAAAGATGACTCTTCTAGATTTCCATAGACACCAGACATGATATATTTTGCGTTCTTGAAGCTCTCCAAACGTTGCCCGTACTGTAAAGCTCTAAAACTTTCCTAAAACGTATTTTATTTCCTTTTTGGTCCAAATTGCAATAAAACCTGTAAAACCTTGTTGAAACCTGAAATACTTGATAATAGACATTTTATACCTAGAATCTTATCAAACTCTTCCTAAATACATATGATATTAGTAAAATAATGATGTTATCAACTCTCCCAGACTTAGTCTTTTCTTGTCCTCAAGCAAATAATCAAACTAAATCATGGAAAAGAGGTTTTGAAAATACTGGGAATTCACTTATCTTTGGGGATATTGTCTTTGCACTCTTCTTCGCCTTGACATTAGGAACTTCCATTTGTAATCCACCATGAGAGAGGGGAACATACTCTTGAAGAAGTGCAATGTCTTGTGTGGCTTGAATGTAGAGATCTAGTCCAATGTATACCAATTCCCAGGGCTTGAAAATTAAGTCCGGTTTAGGTCCTATAAAAGTTAGAGACAACATTAGATCATCTGCATTCCATTGAATAGGGACTTGGGGGATTGTTGAGTCGGCTCACAGTCTTTCCAAAATTTGGTTCTGTTGTCAAGCATAATTAAGAGTCATAAGAGTCTTAATCTAAATCAAATAAACCTTTAGAATAAGATCATAATCCCCTACTAGTTTTGACTCGATAAAAAAAAATGTGACTCGATAAAATGTCAAAATTATTGATGTAAAAAATAGAAAAAGGTTTCAAGTCAACAAAATAGAAAGCAGCATTAGTATAGGATGGAACATCCTTCCCCCCAGACTTAAATCACACCGTCCTCGGTGGGAAAAAAGAAAGAGATGAGGATAAAAAACTCATAAGGAAAATTGTAAGGTTTAAGAACAATGTCACATTGATGGAATGTGTTTGTGTCGACCCTAGATTGTCTAGAAGTCGGCTGTGGAATGAAAGTGTGGTGACTAACCGTTTGTACTTCCTTTGGTTGCTTGACATCGGATATGAACAAGGCTAAGTTCATTCGAATTGTGTGTGATATATCTCTAAATGCATCCTCCTTGAAACAAAAACCTAAAACCATCAATAATAATGAGAAAATAAAAATAACAAATGCATACCTAAGTAAAAGAATGGTGATGGTAGGTGGTGAGGATGGTGGTGGTTTGGAGTTGTCTCGTGGTACAAGGGTTATTGGTCGCGGACATAAGCAGCAGGTACGGTGGAGCGTGGTATGCAGTACGCGGTGCATGACATGGCATCAGCTACAAGTGGTACGGCTAGTGGGGACTCTCGGCATCGATCACTCAAGGATGGTGATGATCGGTTGCCTTTGGCATTCTTCGGTCAGGTTGAACATGGCCGGTCAGTAGGTGGTACTTGCCACTAGTCACGGTGTATGTAGACAATCCATGGACTTTCTTCTTCCTTCTTTTGGCTTTTCTGTTTTCTATTTTTTTTGTGTTTTTTTTTATAAACCTGAAGAGTCAGCTTGAAACAAGATTTTGATGATGGTGAAAGTTAATGATGATGAATGTATGCAATGAATGGATGGATGGTAAGGTGTTTCAAGTCCCCTTATGCAGTTGCAGTATAAGAGGTGTCAATCCAATCTGAGTGTTTGTGAACAGTCAAGATGTGCATAAAGATCTAATTTAAGCCAGATGTAAAGGATGTTTGTCACTAACAATCCTATGATTAAAATGCAAAATGCAGAAAATAAAACTACAAGAACTAGATGCTGAACGTAAATGAACAGAATGATTGTAACAGTAATGAAGCTAAAACAGAAATAGAAACTACTATAATGCAAGAAATAAACCTATGCAAGACAAGCAATGAACAGAAAACTAAATGAATGCAGCAGAAATGAAACAGGACAATCACAAATCATAAACACAAACTCTGGGGAAGAACTCGAGCAAGCACTCGACCGAGTGTAGGTCGAGTACAGGGTCGAGCTAGACTAAACGTGAAAACAGAGCAACACAATAAAAACAGAACAATGCAAAAACGAATCAAACAACAATCAAGCAACATGATTAAGACTAAGATATCAATAAACAAAGAAGGTCTTGAGGAGGGACTCATGGGCTGAACTAATCATTGTGGTTATTTAACTTGGTCAACAAACCTCAAACAAACTTTGAGCTAAGCTCTAGACATACTATTCTAAGACATGTTTAATCCACTCTCATGGCAAGAAACAATCAAACCTGTGCATTTCTAGACTTGCTCTCACATAGTAAAGAATCTACACAAGCAGGCATTAAGCAATACATCTCAAACCAAACAAGACCTCTAATCTCTTAGCAAGCCTAATGGTGAGCTCGATCTAGCCTTATCTATGCTCCTTAGACATTGGTGTGATGCTAAGATGCTTGAAATCAAACCCTACCTTCTCAGATATAGGATCAGCATTAAGTTCATCTAGCCTAGAAGAGATCTACAACAATCAAGCTTGACCAAATCAAACAAACCACAAGATCAACCCAGCCTAACCCATCCTCAAGATCCTAAGCAAACTACTCACAAGAACACATGGTGAACAAAGTCAAAAACCCAGAAAATAATGAAACTTGCATCACTAGAAAGATAAATCAGGGATCTTCAATATTGAAAAAGAAATGAACCTCGAATTCTCAATATTAAGAAAGTTATGAAACCAACAATATTGAAGAATTTAGTCTTTTTCAAGTACAAGATCTAAGGAAAATAAAAAAGCAAAAAGAATAATTCCTAAAAGAGTAAAATACTAGGCTTTATATAGGAGGGGAGTGGAAGCCTTAAAAATACTAAAAGACATAATAGTCAACGGCTCGGTCAACTCGACCTGTGCTCGGTTGAAACAAGTCTTTTGTTGGTGGTGAAAGATGATGATGATGAATGTATGCAATGAATGGATGGATGGTAAGGTGTTTCAATTCCCCTTATGCAGTTGCAGTATAAGAGGTGTCAATCCAATCTGAGTGTTTGTGAACAGTCAAGATATGCATAAAGATCTAATTTAAGCCTGATGTAAAGGATGTTTGTCACTAACAATCCTATGATGAAAATGTAAAGTGCAAAAAGTAAACTATAAGAACTAAGAACTAAATGCAAATGAAACAGGATGATTATGACAGTAATGATGAAACCAAGAGAAGTAGAAACTATGCTAATGAACAAATGCACGACAAGTAATGAACAAGATACTAAGTAAATGCAACAGAAATGCAAATAAAATGAAACAAGACAATCACAAAGCATAAACAAGAGTTCTGGGATGAACTCGAGCAAGCACTCGACCGAGTGTAGGTCGAGTGAGTGGTCGAGCTGGACTAAACGCAGAAACAGAGCAATGCAATAAAAACAGAGTAATGCAAAGACGAATCAAACTACAATCAAGCAACATGATTAAGACTGTAAAATCAATAAACAAGGAAGGACTTGAGGAGGGATTCATGGGCTGGACTAATGATTGGGGCTATCTAACTTGATCAACAAATCTCAAACAACATGAGCTAATCTCTAGACATATGTATCTAAGACAAGTTTCTCCCACTCTCATGGTCAAGAAACAATCAAACCTATGCATTTCTAGACTTGCTCTCACATAGTAAAGAATCTACACAAGCAGGCAGTAAGAAATATGTCTCATACCAAACAAAACCTCTAATCTCTTAGCAAGCAAGATGGTAAGCTCTAGATCTAGCCTTATCTATGCCTCTTAAACATTGGTGTGATGCTAAGATGCTTGAAATCAGATCCTACCCTCTCAGATATAGGATCAGCATTAAGAACATCTACCCTAGAAGAGATCTACAACAATCAAGCTTGATCAAGCCAAACAAACCTCATTCACAGCCCAGCCTAACCCATCCTCAAGATCCTAAGCTACTACTCACAAGAACACATGATGAACATCAAAATCATAAACCCAGAAAATATTGAAACTTGCATCATTAGAAAGATGAAACAAAGATCTACAATATTGAAAAAGAAATGAAACTTGAATTCTCAATATTAAGAAAGTTATGAAACTAACAATATTGAAGAATTTAGTCTTTTTCAAGTACAAGATCTAAGAAAAATAAAAAAGCAAAAAGAATAATTCCCAAAAGGGTAAAATACTAGGTTTAGAGAATATCTAAAAAGCTGCACACTTTTGTGGCTGCAGGTACAAGGCTTTATATAGGAGGGGAGTGGAAGCCCTAAAAATACTAAAAGACAAAATAGTCAACGGCTCGGTCAACTCGACCTGTGCTCGGTCGAGTGGCAGGTCGAGCTGGCTTCTCTCGTGCGTTCTCCACTCGGTCGAGTCCTCCTCAGCACACGGTCGAGTGTCTGGTCGAGTGTGCGGTCGAGTTGGACTCCGGACCTTGTTATTTCAGCCTTAACTCTCTTGCTTTCCCTTCATGATTGCTTCACTTCTTCCTCAGCATTGCTTCCATGCTCCTTAAGCTCCAAAATCACCTGTTTATGCATGAAAAGATGCAAATGCAATGCAACTAAACTCTAATGCATGATTAGTCCTAAAGCTACACAATAATGGTGAAAATGGATAGCAAAAGATGCAAAAGATGTGAATATACTAAGGGAAAACAGGGTAAAATATATGAACATCAACACGCCCAAACTTAGTCTTTGCTTGCTCTCAAGCAAATAAACAAGACATAAGAAGGTAAGTGAGGTTTGAAAGTGGGATCTCAGCTCCTAAAGCTTGCAAATAGACCATCTAGAATCAATGTCCAAGTTACTAGTACTATGATGCAAGTTGAATGAGCTGTACTTAAAGACTTTAGACAAGCATATCACAACCTTTACTGATTTGAGCCTTAGATATCCACATGCATTCAAATCAACCATTTCCTTTAACACTCATTAATCAAGAACATGAATCAATTCTATGCAATGCTTAAACTCATTTGGCTTGGAGGTAAAGGCTTTGAGACAATGATGGTCTCTTTTTAGAGTGGGGCTTATCAATATCAAGGTTCTCTCATAAAAATGGATTGAGCTTTAGAAGAATGCTAAAGGTAAGAACACCTAGACACATACAAGAATAAAACCTTGTCTACCCAAAGGCACCCAAAGTGTTTATCCTAGCAATCTAAACCCAAATGATCCTAGTGATACCCTTTATCTTCTTCTTTTCTCTTTCACCCTTTTCTCTTTTGGTTTTCAAGTCTTAGGAGAGGTTTCTTATTTGATCTTTCTAGTGGGATGGGGGATTCTTACTTATTTTCTATGGTTCTCTTTTCTTCTTATTCTTAAGACATACAAGCTTTTTGCTAGAACCATCTTCAACAATTTTTGCTTCCCATCCTTTCACTAGACCTTGCTTAAACACAATCTCCTCTTAAAGACTCTACCCTTATTATTTCTTTTCTCATTTTTTTTTTTTCTTTTCATAACAGCCAAGTCCCAAACCCAATAAGTGAACCACCTAGTCCTATCTAGTTTGAAAAGTGCAAACTAGAACCACACAAGGCTTTAATCTTGTCAGTCCAAACCTAACACTTTCTACCAAGCTCAATCCCAAAATAGGCCTCACACACACAAGAATAAACAAGGCTTGAAAGAAGGGTTGGTTAAGGGTAGGGAAACTGATTCTTAATGAGGAAATCAGTTACTTGGATCAACAAGAGTGGTAAAAAGGAGAAAGATGATCCAAATATGTATATGGTATCCATGAGTTTAAAACAGTGCACACATTGATATTTGAAAGTCAATATTAGGTTCTTATAGATAGGAAATGGTGTCAAATCACAACATGCTTCAATATAGACCAAATACAATGCAGTAATTCAAGGCTTGGTTCAATCTTATGCTTCTAACCACTCAACTAGCATCAAAGTACTATTAACTTGGGCATTGATCCAAGTCTAGTGAATGAGCAAGCTAACAAGGAAATACTCATCATAGATCCCTAATGCAAATATTATACAATCCTACATGAAACATGCTAAACAAGATTCTAATATGCAATGCAAACTACATGAACACTCTTTTTTTTTATAAAGATTTTTTCAAAATTTTTCAAATTTTTATGGTTTTTCTATGCCTTAGATGCTTATGCAAATACTATCATGTTGATTGTTGATGCTAAAAATTTGAAATAAGATCACAAAACACAATGTCAAATGCTATCTCAAACCCTCCCCCAAACTTAAATCACACAGTCCCCTGTGTGAAAGAAATTTGATTGAGGATTCAAGACTAAAAACAAAACACAAATATGAAATGCAATGATATTTACAAGTGAAGGTGATATTGGTACCTTAAGGATTGGAGAAGAAGTTGTCCACATCCTCTTGCATGCTGTCAAAGGTGTAATTGGGGTCTTGTTGGTGACTTGGAGATGGAGGTTGGGGCAGCTCGACGATGGCGACCGACCGTGACTCGGTCGAGTGCATGTCCGAGTGGGAGGGTCGAGCTGGACTGCGGATGCCATAATTCTGTCCTTGCTGCTGGGAGAACTGCTGGTAGAACTGGTGGTAGAGTGCTGGATCCATGATGTATTGGGGTGGGATGGGAGGGTAACCTGGATAAGCAGCTGGAGGTGGGAAGCCATATGGTTGTCTGGGCTGGAACTCGGTCGAGTACGTCGGCGGTGCTCGGTCGAGTGGGCGCTCGAGTGACCCGATCGAGTGCCTCGAAAGCTGTTGTTCTCGGGTACTTGAGCACCTCTTCCTCTTATTTGGCTCATACATTGAAGCCCTAGCTGGTTCCAGGGTTCACAACTCTTGAAAGTGCTTTAGTTGAGCTACTTCTCCTCAAAGGGCTTGATGGTGTAGGTGAAGAATTCACACTCTTCAACTCAGCAATCTCCTTCTTTAAGCCCTTGATAGACTTAGCCATGTTGGTCACCTTCTTCTTCAGCTTATCAAACCTCTTCCCTTGCCACTTGTTCCACTTTTGCAAAAGTGTCAACCTCTTGCTATTCTCCCTCACTCCTCTACTATCCCTTGGGTTGGGCTCATAATCCTCAAAGTAAAATTGCTCCTCCCCATCAGCCACTTGTGCATTCCCAGCTTCCTCAACTCTAGGTTGAACTACTCCATCAAACAACTGCTCCTCAGCTGGCCAAAAGTCAATGTTGGCCCCTTCTTGAATGGTGGTGAGCTCTTGGTTAGGCAAGATCAATTGCTTTTTCCCAAGTGTTGGAAGCTCAAAGTTGAAGATGTGATTTCCTTGATGCATCTCCTTAGCTAGGATGAGAGTAGAGGTGAGGTAGCTTGAGTCAATCCAGCTTGGTGAGACCCTCTCTCCTCTAAGTGGAACCTTGGCAGCTTGTAAAATTGGAGTAATGATGCCTCCAATAGTTAGTGCTCCTCTTGAGCCTTTGTTCTCCAACTTGCCTACCCAATTTCTCAAGTAAACCATGTGGTCAATGAGCACCATTGCAAGATCATTCTCTACAGTGCTCCCAAGGATGATGGTTCCATCTCTTGCTTTGAGGATGATCCCATTGAGAGCCATGTCAATCATCTTAAGTTCTCCCTCATTGATATTCCCAGTTTCCTTCCTTGCAAAGAAGGTGTTTGCAAGAGCTTTGTGGAAGTACCTTAGGACTAGGCTCCTTATCCTTGAACTCTTGGAACTGGAGGATGAGTAGAGTTTGTTGTCCCCAATGGTTTCCCAAACTGAATAGAGCTCCTCTCTTGGTATCATCAAGCTCCTATGACTCCCAACTTCAAAACCAAACACATTGGCTATCTTTTTCATTGAAAGCTCATGCCTCTTCCCCTTGATTGTGAAGGTGATGTGACCAGCTCCAACCTCAGGATCTTTCCTTGCATATGTATGCAGCTTGACAGTGGCTAGAAACTCACAACTTTCCTCCTTGTAGCCCTCCATGCAAAGCCCCATGAACTTGGTTAAGTTACTTTTCTCAAAAAGAAACTCCACATCTTCATCAATGGCAAGCTTCTCCATGGTTTCCTTATGAGGATATCTAGTCCCCAAGAACTCCATTCTCATAAAAGCATCATAAAGCTGCCTCTTTGATAACTCACAAGATTCTGCTTCCCCATCATCCATTAACTCTTCTTCTTCACTTTCTTCCTCACTCTCATTTTCACTCTCCTCTTGCTCAACCTCAACTGTTGGCCTCTTCCCTTTGGCCTTGTATCTCCTCATGAACTCATTGAGAGTTGGCTCCCTTTCCTCCTCACTTTCAGTCCTCTCGGGATCTTCCTCAACTGACTCTCTCCTTGGACACGGCACCTGGCTCGACCGGCTGCTCGAGCCACCACTCGGTCGAGTGCATGATCGAGTGGGGTGTCGAGTTGATGTTCCAGCTTCTCTTCTTGATTCAAGGCCAGCATCACGACGTTCCATGGAGCTTGCAGAGATTTGTTGAGACTTCCTGGTGATCCTTGAAGACATTTTCAAAAAGAACTGAAAGGAATAGACTCAAAGCTCAAAGTTAATAAGTTAGTAACCAAAAAACTTGAAAGAACAAAGCTTGAGCAAAGGATGAACTTGGGAGAGATTTTAAAACTTGAATTTAGTTGTTTTAAGCAAATGAGAGAGTGTGAGAGGTATAATCTCGTGCATGCTCTATATAAAGAAGCTAAGGGGACAAGGAGACAAGGGTGGAGCGTCCATACCATTCAAATTCGAATTGAGAATCTTTGACCTGCTTTTTGCTGCCACTCGACCCCACACTCGACTGTACATGGTCGAGCTCCCTTGACCAAAGTTTGAAAATTCAAAATTTTCTTCTTGTTCTTCCCTCCACTCGATCGTTCTAGCGATTTGAAGATCAAATGGGCCTTAGTTCCTTTCCAACTCGGTCGAGTACCTCTCGTGGGCTGGTCGAGTGGGCTTGCGAGTCTCCTTCTCCAAGTCCAAATCTCTCCTTACCCAACTACATTATCACTAAAAGGCTTGTCCAACACAAACATAAAAGAAAACACATCAAAACTACAAGGAAAATAAACTATATTTACAAAGGATACCTTAGGGACTTCCTCCCTAGTGAGCTTGTTTAGAGTCACTAAGCTTGACTTTGGTTTCCTTTTTAGACTTTTTCTATATACCAAGGAGGTGATGAAATCCTCCCTGGAACTTCTTGGTCACTGTGAAGTTGATCCTCGATAACCTCACCACACAAACCATACTTCTTCTTGATTTTGAGCCTTGGTCTTGCTTTCCTCCAAGACCTCTTGTTCAGCTTAACTTTGAGATCCTCAACCATACTTGTCAACTCTTGAACTGACCTCTTAAGCTTTTCCACAGACTCTTCTTGAAGAGAGTGCTCAGCCTTTGGAGTTGCCTTATCACTTAAGCCTTCTTGACCAGCTTTATCCTTGATAGTAAAAGGCTGATCATCAATTGTAGGGAAGTTGGTTGGGTTAAAGATGTTGAACCTCATAACTATATCCTCAGCAATGTTCAAGGTCACAAGACCTTCCTTGACATCAATGATTTCTCCAACAGTGGCTAAGAATGGCCTCCCAAGAATGATTGGATCTTCAGGTTCCTTATCCATCTCCAGAACCACAAAATCTATATGAACCCTTGCCTTCCCTATCTTGACAGGGACATTCTCCATCTTACCAACTACCTCTCTGTTTGACCCATCAGCTAGGCATACATGGAGGTTTGTGAGTTTGAAATCTGTCCTCCCAAGCTTTTGTGCAATGGAGTAGGGCATGACACTAATTGAAGCCCCTAGGTCACATAGGCATTAGTTGTAGTGGAGGTAATTGAATGTGCATGGTAAATAGAAGGGACCTGGATCCTTAAGCTTGATTGGGATGATAACTCCTCCAAGGTCTTCAAGATCCTTCTCATCTTGAGCTTGAGCCTTTTGCTTTGACAAGTCAAGCAAAAAGTCCTTATAGAGAGGATATGGTTCAAACTGTTCAAAGGCACGTCCTCTCTCCTCTTCTTGGTAAGCAATGATGACCTCTTGTATAGCCAACACTTCCTCTTGTTTCTCAACCACAGCTTCTTCCTTCAAAACCCTCTCATCCTCTTGTTGCTTAGCCAACATTTCTTTTTTCTCAATGATCTCCCTTAGTTCCTTAATACTTTGTGCTCTGAAACGCCCTGGGAATGGTAGTGGAGGCTTGTAAGCAGGAGGAATGTACTTAGCAGGTTTGACAGCTTCGGAGTCTCCAGCTCGATCAACCACTCGAGCATGCACACGGTCGAGTGGCTGTTCGAGTACCTGGTCGAGTGCAATGTCGAACTCCAGTTGCTTTGCAAAAACGTCACTTGGGGCTTCAGTAACTGATAAATTCCCCCAAACGTGGACTTCACTGTCCTCAGTGACTTCTTCCTCATGAACTTGAATGGCCTTGGCTGTGAACTCTCTTGGATTTGAATAGCTTTTCCAGGGAATTGGTTGGGTTTAGGAGCTGAAGTAGAGGCAATGTTACTCTCCATATACTTCACTCTTGAGTTAAGACCCTCAAACTTCATGTTTATATCATTGTACTGTGATGTGAGTCTTTGATTCAACTCAGCAAACTGTTTGGCTTCCTCAATCTTTCCTTGTGTTTGCCCAATCAACAACTGTTGCATCATTGCCCTTAAGTCTTGTTCCTGGCCTTGGTTAGTCTGAAACCCTGGTGGGGGACACAACTGAGGCTGGAACACTTGATGTTGTTATTTGGGGATGTAGTTTTGTTGTTGTTGAGGCTGTTGAGGTGGATAGACCTTGTCTTGAGGGTTGGCCACATTGGTACTCCTATAAGAGAGATTGTTGTTCTTGAAACCTCCTTGGTTGTAGCCTTTGAATCCTCCCTGGTTTTGCATGTAGCACAACTCAGCAAACTCATTCTCCCCTTCTTGAACTGGAACCTCTTCCTCACCAATGAAGTGAATAGATTTTTGTTGGCTAAGAAGGATCTTGTCAAGCTTCTCATTGACCATCTTCAAGTCCTTCTTGTACTTGTCCTCTTGATCAGTTGCTGATGACCTTATGGTTCTGTCATAGTCCTCATTGTAGTTGCCATCTGACTGAGCAAGATTTTCAACCAACTCCCAGCCTTCTTCAACATTTTTGTTGAGGAAGTTTCCATTTGAGGCTGTGTCAAGAAGCATTCTGATCTTGGGAAGCACTCCTCTATACAAAGTACTTAAAAGGGACTCATTTCTGAAGCCATGGTGAGGACACTAAGTCTGGAATCCTTTAAACCTTTCGTAAGCTTCACAAAAACTCTCATTATTCCTTTGAGCAAACCCAGAAATTTCATTTCTCAATCTAGCAGTTCTAGCATTGGAAAAGAATTTGGCCAAGAAAGCTTTTTTGCAAGCATCCCATGTGGTTATTGCTCCAGTAGGAAGAGTCTTCTCCCAAAGGTGAGCCTTATCTCCAAGTGAGAAGGGGAATAGCCTTAACTTGAATCCATCCTCACTGACTCCATTGATCTTAGTGAGACCACATATCCTATCAAATTCATCAAGGTGGTCCAGGGGATCTTCCATTGGCAACCCATGGAACTTGTTGGCTTGAATCATTGAGATCAATCCACTTTTGATCTCAAAGTTGTTGTTGGCAACAGTAGGAGGCACAATACCAGCTCTCTGGTTATGTGTGTTTGGTGCATCTCCAGCACCAATGTTTCTTGCTCTTGGAGCTTGTTGATCTTGTTGCTCCATTAGCACTTGTTGTTCTTGTTCCTGATAGATCCTTGTTTTCTGCTGTCTCAGGTCCCTTGGTGGTTTGTTGATGTGATCAAGGAGTCTTTGAAGATTGTGAGGACTCTTGGACCTTGTTTGCATCAACAGAGTCGAGTACAGACTCGGACAGGCACTCGGTCGAGCACAGGCTGGAGTGGGTGGTCGAGTCGACTGGGAACTGATGTCTATTTGTATCCGGCTTCTGACTCGATCAGGCTCTCGAGCACACACTCGGTCGAGGGGTGGTCGAGTTGATGGTCGAGCTGGTACCTGAAACTCAATCACAAACAAGCAGAAGAAGAAACAAGATCAGTAGTGAACAAGTGGATAAACGAACTTAATCTTAGACTTTTATGGATCCTAATTGTCACAAAAACACACTCAAATAGGCAACGGCGCCAAATTGAAACAAGATTTTGATAATGGTGAAAGTTAATGATGATGAATGTATGCAATGAATGGATGGATGGTAAGGTGTTTCAATTCCCCTTATGCAGTTGCAGTATAAGAGGTGTCAATCCAATCTGAGTGTTTGTGAACAGTCAAGATGTGCATAAAGATCTAATTTAAGCCAGATCTAAAGGATGTTTGTCACTAACAATCCTATGATTAAAATGCAAAGTGCAGAAAATAAAACTACAAGAACTAGATGTTGAATGTAAATGAACAGAATGATTGTAACAGTAATGAAGCTAAAACAGAAATAGAAACTACTATAATGCAAGAAATAAACCTATGCAAGACAAGCAATGAACAGAAAACTAAATGAATGCAGCAGAAATGAAACAGGACAATCACAAATCATAAACACAAACTCTCGGGAAGAACTCGAGCAAGCACTCGACCGAGTGTAGGTCGAGTACAGGGTCGAGCTAGACTAAACGTGACAACAGAGCAACACAATAAAAACAGAGCAATGCAAAAACGAATCAGACAACAATCAAGCAACAGGATTAAGACTAAGATATCAATAAACAAAGAAGGTCCTGAGGAGGGATTCATGGGCAGAACTAATCATTGTGGTTATTTAACTTGGTCAACAAACCTCAAACAAACTTTGAGCTAATCTCTAGACATACTATTCTAAGACATGTTTAATCCACTCTCATGGCAAGAAACAATCAAACCTATGCATTCCTAGACTTGCTCTCACATAGTAAAGAATCTACACAAGCAGGCATTAAGCAATACATCTCAAACCAAACAAGACCTCTAATCTCTTAGCAAGCCTAATGGTAAGCTCTAGATCTAGCCTTATCTATGCTCCTTAGACATTGGTGTGATGCTAAGATGCTTGAAATCAAACCCTACCTTCTCAGATATAGGATCAGCATTAAGATCATCTAGCCTAGAAGAGATCTACAACAATCAAGCTTGACCAAATCAAACAAACCACAAGATCAACCCAGTTTAACCCATCCTCAAGATCCTAAGCAAACTACTCACTAGAAAGATAAAACAGAGATCTTCAATATTGAAACAGAAATGAAACTCGAATTCTCAATATTAAGAAAGTTATGAAACCAACAATATTGAAGAATTTAGTCTTTTTCAAGTACAAGATCTAAGAAAAATAAAAAAGCAAAAAGAATAATTCCCAAAAGGGTAAAATACTAGGTTTAGAGAATATCTAAAAAGCTGCACACTTTTGTGGCTGCAGGTACAAGGCTTTATATAGGAGGGGAGTGGAAGCCCTAAAACTATTAAAAGACAAAATAGTCAACGGCTCGGTCAACTCGACCTGTGCTCGGTCGAGTGGCAGGTCGAGCTGGCTTCTCTCGTGCGTTCTCCACTCGGTCGAGTCCTCCTCAGCACACGGTCGAGTGTCTGGTCGAGTGTGCGGTTGAGTTGGACTCCGGACCTTGTTATTTCAGCCTTAACTCTCTTGCTTTCCCTTCATGATTGCTTCACTTCTTCCTCAGCATTGCTTCCATGCTCCTTAAGCTCCAAAATCACCTGTTTATGCATGAAAAGATGCAAATGCAATGCAACTAAACTGTAATGCATGATTAGTCCTAAAGCTACACAATAATGGTGAAAATGGATAGCAAAATATGCAAAAGTTGTGAATATACTAAGGGAAAACAGGGTAAAATATATGAACATCACGGCTCCTTTGATATCTTGATAGTCTGCTCCAGCTTCTATAACAAGTTGTCCTTTTGCAGAAGTTTCAAAAACTTTTGCATGTAGAAGAACTTCCTTAGTATGCCTTATCATCTCTTGGATCTGTTCCTTGCTTTCATTGCTTAGCTCAGGAGGAACTATGATTGTAGTGACCCTTGCTAAAGGCAGAATTTCCAAAATAAAAGTTCGAGGAAAAGGCTTGGAAAGACTTAGGAAGGAAGAGGAACAAAAATAAAGGAGATAGACCGGAAGATGTCCGAAGAAAAATTCGTAAGTCAAGCGATGGCCGAGCCAAGACTTAAGTGACCGGAGGTGCGAACAGGACTCAGTAACCAGTCGGAAGCTGATGGTCAATACGGGGATAGGTACGCGGGACAGGAACCACGCGGACCGGGAGAGTTGGACGTAAACGAACGAAGACGGTACGAGTAGAAAATCTGCGTATGTACGCGGATGGAAATGGTACGGACCATGATGGGTCAAACGGACGGTACGGATCAGTACGGATCAGTACGGGCCATGACGGGACGAATGAACCATGTCCGAACGATCGAGCCACGAGGTGAAGATGGTACCAGGAAATGGTACGGACCAAAAACTAAAGGTAGACCGAGAGGATACGTCCATCGACCGAGAGGAGATAGACGAGACGGTACACGGTCGGATGATACGGTCGAGTCCGAGACGTTCGAGAAGTTGACCGATAGGAGCATCCGATA
Organism: Camelina laxa; assembly: GCA_024034495.1. Lineage (NCBI taxonomy): Eukaryota > Viridiplantae > Streptophyta > Magnoliopsida > Brassicales > Brassicaceae > Camelina > Camelina laxa. The sequence continues at coordinate 32,621,015 of CM043880.1, forward strand.
GTTGTCCAAGGATGTCCGAGGGAGAATGCCGAGAACCATTGAAACTGTCGGACGGAAGGGACGTGTGGCCGAAGGAAAACAAGAAATTTCTTGACTTTGGAAATTGACCAATCACCTTACATGCAAGGCATGCAGAGATGATTTTGCCAAAAAATAAAAATGGTGCGCATGCATTGGGCGGTGTAATGCACGCGCCACATGCAGCCAAAATCTTGCCATTTGTCGAATTACATGCAAGGGAGAAGAGGAGGAATCGAGCCTATAAATAGTGGCCTTGAGATTTCATTTGCCCATTTTTCTTATTTTCTCTCCTCTTACTAAAAACACAAAAGTTTTCTCTCCAAGTCGAGAGAAAGAGAGAGAGAGACGAGAGGGTGATTGCCGAGGAGGATCACCGAGAGAAACCGAAGCGAAGCGCTGTCTGAGTCGAGATTCAACCGAGAGGAAAACGTTGGATATGGGAGGCCGTTGGACGCGAAGAGAGACTTGTCTGATCCGCTGTGCAGTGGAGTCCATTCATCGTCGATCGCGTAAAAAGAGGTGAGTCTGCGGTAAATTGTGTGTTGCATGTAGACCAGATTCATTGTTGAATCGTTTAAATTTGTTGCATGCAAAATTTGAAAGGTTCATGCTAGATTCATGTGTAGAAGCATCGAATTCGAGCTATGATCACCATGTTAAACCGCAAACGAATTTGGATACATTTATGTATTTGGACATGCTTAAAATTTGGACTAAGGATCTTGCTTGCATGTTGATGTTTAGCGGTTCTTGTAGCATTGCTTAAAAACCGGTTGCATGCATGATCAAAGTGTTGGTGAAGTTATTTGCAAGATTTATTGCATTTTTCGTTAAGGTTAGCATGCATGCATTTTTGAGGCTTAAAGGATTTAAAATTGGTTTAAATCGCGTAAATTGGCTTGCATGCATGTTCGAACTTGTTGCATTAAATTGCTTAAGTTGTTAGAGAGTTTTGCATGCATATAGAACAAGATAAGTCGCATGATTTGTGCATCTTGTTGCTTGATGGTTTTGCATGCGCTTCTTGCTTGATTCTCTTGCTTTGTTGTGCTAGATTTCTCGCTTGAAGCTGTTGGTGTGTTTTAGCTATGCCTCTTGAATTTGTTTCTTGAGTCCTAGCTAGAGTTGAGTGTCGATCTTCTGCCTCCATGCGGTTTTGTCTAGCGAGAGTTCCCGATGACCACTCGCGCGGGACAATGTCATGACTAGCTAGCTACTAGTGTGACGATGTAGCACTTATGCGGCTCATGCCGGTTACCTTTGTGGTCTCGGCATGGGAATTGTTGTGGAAAGGAGCAGATTATCGAGGGCCCATAGGTGAAGGAGTCTAGGGTATTTCAAGTGTTCCTTGTTGTATTCTCTAGATGTCCTTGATTGTTGGTTTGTTGGTTAGGTGAAATAGTCTAGATTAATTCAAGTGTTTCTTGTCTTTCTCTAGTCGTCTTTGCGAGTCTAGATCGTCTAAGTGGAGTCACGTCGATCTAACCTTTTCTCGCAGGTGTTGTTCTTGCTTCCGCTTTGTTTCCGGCTACGTTGCTTTGATTACTTGCTAGCTTGTTGTCTTGCTCGTTTTCTTGCTTGCCGGGGTAGTCAGGTGTGGGAAGTAGAATCCTGTTTAGAAGTTCTAAAGGGGTGCCCAGGCTCGCTGAGTAATCTTAGATTACTCATGATAGAATTTTGTCTTGCAGGGAAGTCTAAGTGAGTCTAGAGCTGGAGCAAACGCTAGGGTACCAGATAGGGTTTTCTTGTGTTCTTGTAAAACCCTATGCATTTTCATAATCGTTTTTGCAAGTTTATCCGGCTATCTTTGTATATTGCTTTAAAGTTTTATTTCAAGTGTAATGAACTATTAAAGTAATATGTTTGGTTTGCGAGAAAGCGTGGCAAGTCGCAAATGATACTCGGCCTTGTCCAGGTCAACACAACGCGCGTGGGACGCAAGGGTTGCAAAGCCTAAGCAAACCTCGACCGCGGGCGGAGTCGTGTCTAGGAGGACTGGGTGCGGTTCCCTCGACCGGACCACCAGGGTGCGGTTCCCACATAAAGTAGCGTTCCGTGGCTGACGGTTTGGGGGCGTTACAATGATATTTATCTTGGAAATTTGTGGTGGCTTAGGCGGTTTAGGTGGCTTAGGTGGCAGGTTGTTGGCACTTGTGGATGCTGAATGGTCGAATTGCTTCAGCTTATCAATGTTAGGATCCATCGGCTCTTCATGTAATGTGTAAGTCGGCCACGGTTTCGGCTTGGAGTTAGTCGAATATGACTTCTTCTTGTTGATGTTAGCAAAGGTTATCCTCTTTGACTTGTGGTCAGTAGCTAGGAATGGTCTTCCTAAAATTAATGGTCTCTCGGCCTTGTCTTCCATATCTAGGATGTGAAAATTGGTAGGAACTATGCAGTCTCCTACTACAAGTTGTAGGTCTCGAACAAATCCGTTGGGAACCTTTTTTGATGAGTCTCCAAAGACTAAACTGAGGTTGGATGGAGATATGTCTCGCAATCCTAGTGTATCGGCTACACTTCTTGATATAACATTAACATTAGCACCAGAATCACAAATAGAGTTAGAGAATTCAATGCCTGTTATGGAGCATGAGCAAACAAAGCGTCCAGGGTCTTCAGCTTTTGGTATTTTCCTTAAGGGGTAGTGGCTTGCAGTTTCTTCAACAAATGGAAATGTCATGCGAATGACATCCTCATAAGAGTCAAAGAGTGGTACCATAGGCTTGGCTTCACGGTAGGTGAGGGCTGGTATGGCTGAGATAGCATTGCAAAATCCTTTAGGATTCTCTTCGGGTTTTCCCGGAAGTACACCAACTTGGCGTGGAACAGCATTAGCGGTTTAAGCAACTTGAGTTTCAAGCTTCTTGACATGGATAAAAATGCTTACAAACTTCCCATTTAGTTCGGTATAGATGTTATCCATGAAACGCAACAAGGAGTTCTTGCATCTTGGTGTCGGTATTAGCATCAGCTTGAGTGGTAGGCGCCTGGGCTGGTCCGGATTGGAAAGGCGGCTTGTTGTTGCTGAATTGAGGTCTCGGCTGAAAGTTGTTGTTGTTTCCACCAAAATTGTTCCCTTGAAAGCGGTTAGCTTGCTGAGGATAGTTCTGATCTTGGGGATTCTCCACATTTGGGTTCCTATAAGAAAGGTTAGAAGTATTTCTAAAGTTGTTGTTGAAGTTGTTGTTTTTACCCACGGTTTTGGTAGTATCCTTGAGCACCAACATAGTTGACTTCTTCTTCTTGGTCATAACAATCTTCTTGGAAAGGCTCCATGTTTCCATTGTTAATAGTATCACAAGAGTTTACTCCACGTTGTTGGTTCCTTAGAAGTTGGTTCATCATATTCTTGAGGTCGGCAACCTCCTTAGAGTCGGAATTGCTAGAACGGATGGTTCTATCAAAATCGATGCAAGTGTTGCTACTACTTGCGGCAAGGTTGTCGATGAGAGCTCTTCCTTCTTGAACGGTTTTAGTAGTGAAATCTCCATTGCTGTTCGTGTCGAGTGATAGTTGATACTTAGGGTGTAATCCTATATAGAAGGTACTTAAGAGGTTACCTTGAGCAAAACCATGATGGGGCAGTCACGTTCATAGTCCTTGAAACGTTCCCATGCTTCGTAAAAAGATTCGACCGGTCCTTGTTGAAAACTTTGCAGCTGTTGCGAAGAGAGTTGGATCATGACTTGGTGTAGAAGTGGCTAAGAAAGGCTGACTTGCATTCTTCCCAGCTAGTGAGCGATCCAGGTGGTAGAGACTTTAACCATCTATGAGCCTTTTCGGCTAGAGAGAAAGGAAAAAGCTTACACATCAAGTAATCTTCGGGAAATCCATTGGTTCTTGTTGTTGAGCAGATTTCTTCAGAAAGATCAATGTGGTCCATCGGATGTTCAGTAGTAAGGCCATGGAACTGATTTTGTTTCACCAAACCAATAATTTGAGGTTTAATCTCGTAATCACGTCTTGGAGGATGAGTGATACGGATAGCAGTGCGGTCTTGAACGAATTGGTTAGGAGCATCATAATCGGCTATGGTACGGTTAGGTGCGACACGTCTTAGCGGGTGCACGTAAGCAGGTTGTCTTCCGCCAGCTTGAGGAAGAGGTGGATTAATGACAAGAGCAGGCTGGTGAGGAGGAGCATCACGAGGAGCTTGTAAGTTGTCTCGGCCAACTTCAGGGTCGAGTTGCGGATCAGCGGCTACCAGGTTGGGGTTACCACCTTATGCGAGAATTTGTTCTCCTTCCTCGTCGAGGGCAGGAGGTATCCGCGGTTGGTCGAAGTTAAGGGGACCTTGGTCCTGGTTCCTTTCTTCGGCCATGAGTTGTTGTCTGCGAAGTTTCCTGATTTCACGTTCTAGTCGATCAATATCTTGAATTGGAAATACGGTTCCGGAGGGTTGGCTCCTAGTCATGCACTACAAAATCCAAAAACAGAAACTAAACGGGAAAATAGAGGTTATCAAAAAACAAGAAAATTAAAACTAAAACAGAAAGATTTAAAAGAAAAATTTCAAAGTATCTTAGACGAGAGTTCTTATCAAATTCAATGGGCAGCTAGTTACTCCCCGGCAACGGTGCCAAAAAGCTTTGATGTGTGTAGAATTTCACTCCAAATCTTTTACCTGAAAAGACTACACGACGACTGAAAGTGCACAGTTAATCAATTGTAGTATTTAGGATCGATCCCACAGAGAGTAATAACAAACACAAATTGAATTAAAAGAGTATGAACTATGGCTAAGACTAAAGAAGAGATAGGGGTTTCGGTTTTCCTAATAACTATTGGAAGAAAATAAAAAGGGTTTAAAACTATAAGACTAAGGCGTTGGGCGTTTTGGGAGTCATCTTAGGGTTTTCATGGCTCTACGAAATATTAAGTGTAAGATCTAACAAGTAAATACTAATTTTTGGTTTAGGTTCTCAACTACGAAACACCAATGAACTAACAAGCTATTCTCATAGAATTAAAGTCTAAAGTCTTCACACTTCGTTACTCAACTTTTGCAGGCAACGTCACATGTCAACCAACTAGTTAAACAAGTTCGACACATTCACCAAACTTCGCAACTCAACTTACGCAGGTTACGAGCAAGGCTTTGGTATAACACTAGTTCGGAGAAGTAGGATAACGCGGTTAGCGCTCCCGTTCTCTAGATCAGTGCTTGGTGATCAATCCAAGCATATGCATTAAGATAAAGATGTCCCAAAAGAACTCTAATATAAAACCAAAAATAAGATCTAACAACCTAATTGAAGCGAACCTATGAATTCCCCTTGAATCACCCCATAGAACCCAACAAAGTAAACTACTCGCTCATGATGCAAAGAAACAACATTGATATTATAAAGTATAGCATCAAAAGTGAATCAATAAACAAAAGGGGGTTCAAAGTAAACTTCTCTATTTGTCAAAAAAGTAACTTGATCCCAAAGCAAAGATAGTATGAAAGAACTAGAAAGAGTAGAAAGAGATTTGGTGTCTTCGGCGATGGCTTCTAAGAGGAGGTGAGAGAGAACGAGCTTCGACGGCGGTAGAGGAGTCTCTGTTCGTCTCTAGGTCGGCTGCTGGTGGAGTGAATGAAGATCTTAGAGGCACAAAGGAAGCACACCTCAAAACCCTAGATCTTAAGAGTATTTATAAGGTTTTGTTTAGGGTTAGGGTTTTGTAAGGGTAGAAACGTCTTCTTTTCTTAAGTGCAGACTTAGAGACGGCGAAATAGGCTTATGGACCGTGGAGGAGGCTTGCACTGGGCCGCCGTGGTGGTCGGTGGTCAGGCCTTGAACAAAAGCCCATCGTTAAGTCGGTTCTTCCTATGTCGGTTTATAGCACGTCCTGGTAAATCGAGCATAACTTTCGGATGGCTGGATGGATTGACTTGGATCCACTTCGACGAGAAAGATGACTCTTCCAGGTTTCCATAGACACCAAACACGATTTATTTTGAGTTCTGGAAGCTCTCCAAAAGTTGCCCGTACTTTAAAGCTCTGAAACTTTCCTAAAACGTATTTTCTTTCCTTTTTGGTCCAAATTGCTATAAAACCTGTAAAATCTTGTTGAAACCTGAAAAATTTTATAATAGACATTTTATACCTAGAATCTCATCAAACTCTTCCTAAATGCATATGAAAACTATAGCTAATATAAGTAAAATAATGATGTTATCACCTACTCTCAAACAAGAAGGAATGCTAGACAATTATGAAAACTATCTAAGACTGAGAACAATTGGGGTATAAAAAGCTTAGCTCTTGATGATCTTCCCTCGTAGAAACTTCCCAATCTGATTATACCCTTTTCTCATTACTTTTTTTTTATTTAGCATCCAAAAACATAAACCGTTAACACCTTGATCTTAACCCTCTTTTTTTTTTTTTTTTTTTTTTTTGCAATCCCTAAGGTATTAACTTTAAACAGGTAACTCTCTTTTACAACTTTTTTTTAATTTCTTTTCTATACTCCTATTATTTCTTTTCTCTTTTTTTTTTTTTTTTTTTTCTAGGAGACTGTGTCAAGATTTTTCTCTTTTTTTTTTTACTTAGAGACTTAGAGCTAATTAAACTGAACCTTAGGGACTCTCTTCTTTTTATTTCTCATTGGATCCTCAACCCAACCCCAAATAAACATGCTAACCACCTATCTTTCAAAACCGATTTTATTAGCTAGTTCAAATGGTTCTAAACATAGCTAAAACAAGAGCCAGTTCACTGTCGTTCTCAATACTCTCAAGGTTTCACAACCTATAGCACTATCAAAAATGAAAATGCCTAACTCAACAGATTAGAACAAGGCTTGAAAGAAAAAGTTTGGGTTCAAGGGTAGAGAAAAACAATTCGGGTTAAACGAAAAGATTGACAAAAATTGAGTGTTAACCCGAGTTTAGAGTTACCATGAGCAAGCATTCAAGTTCCATCAGCAAGATAATTGAAATTCAGGTTAAGTCCAATAATATAGAGATGCTACAACGTTCAGGCAAGTTTCACACAAGTGGAAGAGGCTTTCAAAAGACACAAGGTTTTAAACAAAGATTCTTCACTTTTTTCAAGAGATTTATCAAGCAACAATGAACAGTGATTAAGGGCTATAATTTCAATCCTAAAGTTGGTCTTAGATAAGATAGTTTAAATCATTGCCCCCTAAAATGCATATGCAACAGCTCTATATGATACAATCTAGACTCGATCCTATTATGCAAATTCAACTACATGAACACTCTTTCAAGAGATTTATCGAGCAACAATGAACTGTGATTAAGGGCTATAATTTTAATCCTAAAGTTGGTCTTAGAAAAGGTAGTTTAAATCAGTTCCCCCTAAAATGCATATGCAACAGCTCTATATGATACAATCTAGACTCGATCTTATTATGCAAATTCAACTACATGAACACTTTTTTTCTATATAAAATCTTTCTCAAATTTTGCATTTTTTTTTTTATTTTGGGTTTTTCTATACAATCAAATGAATAAAACTAGTATGCAAAACTTTAAAATAAGAAAATAATGTTAAATATATTCTAAAACCCTCCCCCAAACTTAAATTACACAGTCTCCGTGTAAATAAAAGTTGGAAAAAGAACCCAACAATCACAAAACGAAACAAAATAAAATGCAATTATATTTACAAAAGTTGGATGGCCAAACTTCAAGCGTCTTTCAGATCAACTTAAATTATCTCCATCTTCCCTCCCTCACTGGAGAGTACTCCAAGAGGTGAGAAAGTCTAACATGGGAGCCTTTTTTATAGCAAGAAGCGTCACAAAGGAGGAACGATCACAATCATATATAGCGCTGGGCTATCCTTTTTAGTTACAGAATGTGTTCGAAAATGAGAAATGCATTACTACGGTGTAATGTTTTGATTCTGTTGATGATTGCCCTCGTTCCTCTGTTTTTGTATGTTTGTGACACTATCTCCTTTGATTATAATATAATGAATCATTCAGACGAAAAAAAAAAAGGTGGTACCTCATGGGTTGGTGAAGAAGGAAATCACAGCCTCTTCCATGCTTCCCAATGTCTACCCAGGCTTGTTCTCAGCTCAGTGGTGATGAAGTGTCTTTTATTCATGCATCGGGTAGGGGATCGAGTACCCCATCGGGTTAGGCATCAGATAGGCTCTAGCTCATTCAAATATCCTCTTAACACTTAATGTCTTTTATTCATGGAAGTCAAAAGCACTAAAGAAAAGAAACCAAAACAACAAAAAACTTAAACCATATTTATAAGGATACCTGTGGGAGTTCCTCCCAAGTGAGCTTGTTTAATGTCACTAAGCTTCATTGTGCAAACTTCTCATGCTTTGGAAGGGTCATAGAGAGGTGATGAAGTCCTCTCTATTCCCTGATATTTCATTTTTCCTCTTTTTCCAGGATCAATGCTAAAAGAGTGGATCCTTCTCTTTATACTCAGTCCTTGCTTTGCTTTCTTTGAAAAAGAACCACTGAATTTCCCTTGGAGTTTCTTGATTTGCCTACTCATCTTCTTCACTGTATCTGTTAAATCCCTCATAGAATCCTTGGGAATGTTAGTAGTTTGAAGTGTAGAAAACCCATCAGATGAGAGATTTCTTAGTTGTTCGGGAACGTTGGAGATTGAATCTGGGCATTATGACCCGACCATGGATCCAAACATGAATTCGACAATGGGGTCGTGTTATGGGGTCGTGCTCCCCATGAAGCTTCCTCAGATGCTGTGAAAATTTATGTTTCTCTTCCATTTACACTCTCAAAGACTGCTGGCTCAGGTAGCTGATTTTTTTCTTGAATCCAGAAGGTAGGCCCAACAATAGTTGAATTTCTCATAGTGTCCTTGATGTTAAACTTCATCTTAAAGTTTGTACCCAAATTCAGATCAATCATCCCCTTCCTGACATCAATGATTGCTCCAACAGTAGCTAAGAAATGTCTTCCCATGACTAATGGATCTTTAGGCTCTTAATCCATCTCCAAGACTATAAAATTAGGAGGAATCTCTACTTTTACAATCCTTATTGGGAGATCTTCCAACAAGCCATGTGGAAGCCTAACAGTTCTATCCGCCAAGATGAGAGATAAGTTGCAAGTTTGTACCTTGTGAAGCCCAACCTCTTAGAGATAGAGAGAGGCATAAGGCTAACTGATGCTCCTATGTCACAAAGGCACTTGTTGAAAGCCAATGGACCTAGAGAACAAGGCAAAGTGAAAGATCCAGGGTCCTCTAACTTCTTTGGAACAATCTTTTTCTGTGTAACAGCATTGCACTCATGACTTAGCATTAATGCTCTATCATCTTCCTTAGCCTTTTCTTGAGCTGCTTTAGTTGTCTTTTCTGGCTTTTCAACAGTTTTTGGCGTACCTCTGGCAGGCACTTGAGTGGGGGCTCAGGTGGGTGGTCGGGTCAGTTTTTCTTGCGTAATTTCTGCAGCCTGAAACTCATTTTTACATAAATCCTCCCTATCTTGAACTGCATTGTCTGAAATTATTGTAATGTGGTCATCATAGACATGTAACTCGCTTAAGGTAATAGCATGAGCAGTAGCAAACTCCCTTTGATCGAGGATTGATGTCCTTGAGAGTTGTCCTGAACAAGTATAAGCAGCCATGTTGTCAAGGTGATGAAGTGTGGAGGTCAAAGCTTCAATATTGAGATTCCATGCATTATACAAGCAGTCCAGTTTGTTGTCTATATTTGTAAACTGCCTATATGTTTCCATAGCTTCATTAGTTTGACCTTGTAGAATTTGTTGAAGCATGTTCTTCAGTTCTTGATCATGAGCAGGCTGTTAAGAAGCAAAACAAGGTGGTGAACCCATTACTTGTTGTGGGTAACATCCTTGTGCTGTATAGCTGTAGAAGTCATTGTTCCCTCCCTGGTTCTAGATGTAGCCTCCAATGCGTGGTTGCCACCATTAAGGTCCATTCTGACCTTGTGGGTTTTCCATTCCCACTTTGTCTTATTATACTTTGATACTGTCCTTTGCTGTCTCAGGCCTCTTGGCAGACGATTAATGTTTTCAAGAAAGCGAAAGAGGTTCTGATTGCCCTTGGATCTTGTGTTTATACAAGTACCCGATCAAGTATCTGAATTGTCACACTAGCAGGTGCTCGAGTAGACAGGTTTAAGTAGGTGTTCTGCTGGGGGATCGGGTAGGTGTTCAGGAGGGGGACCGGGTAAGGGGTCGTGTAGGTTTACCTAAGATCCAAAACAGACAAAGTAATCAGTTAGTACCAAGAATAAATAATAATAAAAAGAATTTGATCTAGTAAGTGCTGAAATCCTAAACGTAACAAAAAACAACCAAATGACAACGTCACCAAATTGATAACAGGCTTTTCACCAAGTGTAGTGACCCGTGCTAAGAGTGGAAATCTCAAGTCAAAAATTCATCGGACAAAAGAATTGGGAATGATGGCAAAGGTGAAATGAAGGAGAACTTTAAAGAAACTTGCGAGAAAATGTTGCACGATCGGCAAATGATACCGAGAGACTAATGTACTAAACCGTACTAAGAGGCTAGCGTACCTGGCCAACGAGCGTGCACAGTACCATTGACCATGCATTGACCCGTACTATTGACCGTACGTTGACCCCCGTTGATGGAACCGTTTCCGACAGCCAGCGTGCGTTAATGAGAAGGGAACTCATTAATAAATATTTTATTGGGCGATTTTGGTATCAGTGGGGAGAAAACCCACTAAGAAATATTTTATTCAAGTGAGTGTGTTAGTGGGAATATTTTATTAGCTGATTTTATCAGTGGAGCACAAAGAGAATTATTTAATTAAAGTGGAGAAGTGGTGTGGAATATTCTGATTTGCCACTTGTTCGCCCATGCAAAGAGAGAGGAGTGTGTCAACACTTGTTCTCTTCCAAGCAAAACGCCTGCCACTTGTCCAAGCCAAAAGCACATCACTTCCACTATAAATAAGGACCCCTTAGTGTGCTTTGACGGAGAATTTCGTTTTTGTTGCTAAGTTAGAAAGAAAGAGAGAGTTAAAGAGAGAGTGAGAAAGAGAATTCTGCAAGAGAGAAGCCTTGTAGCTTTCCTAGCGCCCAAGTGCCGCCGTAGGATTGTTAAAGTCGAGTTCCGCGAAGTAGCTGTAGAAGATAGGTGGTTCTTCCTTCAGCTAGGCCAAGGTGAGTTTCGATGCATGTGATACGGCACATTGTAGGATTTTGTGTTGGATTTTCGTGGGTGTTGTTGCATGTGAGCTTAAGAGGTGTGAGTGTTGTTGCATGTGTGTTTGGGTGAGTGTCTAAGCGCTTTTTCCTTTGAATCTGCGCTATAGTGGCTTAATCCTTAAGTTTTTGAGTAAGACTTATGTGTTTGGTTTTGTTTCTTAGTATCTAAATCAAGGTCTAGATAGATAGGTCTCAATTATTGGGTGATTGTTTGTATGTTGCATGTTTGTGTGTTGTTGCATGTTTGCATGTTTGTGTCATTGCTTAGTCTCTAGATTGTGTTCTAGTTTCTATAGCATTTATTATGCTTGTGGACATTGTTGTTGGTGGTATGCATGTTGTATGATGTTGCTTGAGGTTGCATGTGTTGTTGTGGGTGAATTCCATGGTAGATCATGAACGTGGATGTTCATCTGTTCATTTAATCTATTCCATGTGAGGTTAACTATTGATACTTGTTATTTATGTGCTCTTTAAGGCCATATACCTAAGTATCAATTTTTGGATTGTCTTAGTGTGTGGCGTTCATGACGGAAGGTCCAACTAGCCATAAGCGCACTAAGAATTTGGATGTGTCTGACCTTCCTTCTGGAACCGCTCAACATGAAGCCATAACAACGTTATTGCGTTGCCTGTTGCTGCGAAGAGCTCAGTGACTTGGATCGCTACCTTCACTGTGGCTGTCTACAAGACGGTGTAGTTGGGGTGTTGTACTGGTTGCATGCCTTTTTGGTTGCAACACAGGTGTAAAAAGGAAGTAGGATGGAAGGCATCATATCTGGAGGTGTTATACCGCTTGCATGCCTTTGTGGCTGCAAGTATAGGTGTTCACAGGGAAGTGGACGAAGTGTTGTTGTTGTTGAGGTGAAGGATCCTTACACGTGTGAAGTTTGTGAGAATAGTGGAGATGTGAAGAGTTGTTAGCTTCCGTTTGCATTTTGTGTGTTTGCTTGTTATTGTTTGTTTTCTTGATAGCTTGCTTGCGTGTTGTGTTTGTTGTTGGAGTTGGGTTTTGGGGTGTTATGCTTCTGAGTAGGTTCCAGAACTCACTGAGTGTTTAGCACTCATGATGCCATATTTTTGTTGCAGGTAACCTTAGTCGGTAAAGCCTTAGAGGGAGCAAAAGGATGTTAGGCCAACCGGTGTAGAATTGTATTGCTTTGTAAGATCATTTTCTAAAGTTTATGTTAAAGTCGTGTTTTAGCATTAGGCTTGGCGCCATAAACTTTTGTGTATGTTTTGGAAACATGTTTTCTGAAGTAAATAAAGTATGAAAGTGTTATTGTTAAAGTTGTGTGGTTTTGAATGTTATTAGCCTTGTCCGGGCTAACACAACGCAACAGGCCGCGAGGGTTGCAAAGCCTAAGCAGTCTCGATGGCGGGTGGAATTGTGCTAGGGAGGACCGGTTGGAAGCCGCATCTTGCGTCCCTCAACCGGACCACCTCTGTGCAGTTCCCATCATAGCGTTCTGTGGCTGTCCGTTGGCCTGCATGGTCATAGGACGGTTTTCGAGCGTTACAACGGTGGTATCAGAGCATGGTTATGATGCTCACAGGACATACGTTTTCAAAATGTTTTATCGAGTAAATGAGTCGCAAAGGTAATTTTAGGAAACCGGTACGTCTTTGTGCATTTTAGGTAGATGGTTTTAGGACTTACCCTTGGTTGTGCGTGCAGATGTCGAGTAGTGAGAGCAAGGAAGTACGGTTGTGGGGTGATTCAGGGGCTGATAGATAAGAGTGGCAAGAACTGTTGGAGGGTGAGTCATATATGTCTGAATAAAAGTGGCGACACTCTTTGGAGGGTGAACAAAATGATGTTGAGGAGAATGGCAAGAACCGTTAGAGGGTGATCCGTATGATGTTAAGGAAGAACGGCAAGAACCGTTTGTGGGTGATCCATATGATTTCATGAGAGATACTAGATCAAGAGAGACTTATGATCGGTTGATAGAGAGGTCAAGTTACGAAAGAAGTGATTCAGACGAATCTTTATACCAAGCCTGACTAAGGCCAAGGTAGAGGAGAGGAAGGATATTTAATCATGTCGATGGAGGAGACCCAATTTATCCATGATATGCTATCCCCATGCGACAGCCGTCAAGTTCCCACCAGAGGTTATCAGAGACGCGATCAGGGAACCATGAGCCGTATGTACATTGGAGTGTGCCACCGAGGCATAGGAGTGTACCTGAAAGACCAAGGATTTTAGGAAGTGGAATAAGAGTTCCTATGTTATATGTATTCCTAGAGATGTTGGCGCTTATGCGACAGCAACAAACATTGTGCCCTAGTACATCAGACACCCTGAGTTTTCTGGAGATTGGGACGACTATGAGGGATTTGAGAACCGAGTATTTCAAAGGAAGGCCAAGTACGGTTGAGGTAGATCGGTGGCTGCAAAATCTGGAGAAGAACTTTGGAGCAACCCGTTGCCTAGAAGATTACAAGAGAAATTTTGCCGAGTACTATCTTAGGAACGTTGCGAGTGATTGGGGGACCAGTGTGAAAGATCCAGGGTCCTCTAACTTCTTTGGAACAATCTTCTTAGTATCTAGATCAAGGTTTAGATAGCTAGGTCAGCATTTATTAGGTGATTGTTTGTGTGTTGCATATTTGTGTGTTGTCGCATGTTTGCATGTTTGTGTTATGGCTTAGTCTCTAGACTGTGTTCTAGTTTCTATAGCGTTTATTATTGTAAAATCCTCTAACCAGAGTCCCGGTTTGGGATGTGCATCGGTCTATGCTGGTGATGCATCGGTCAATGCAAGTTCTCTTTTGTGCGGTAAGTAAAACGCTTTGTTTTCGGTTAGGAAAAAATTCTTACGTCGTGTTTTTGTCATCATTCAACGAATTTGACCGCTTTTGAGAGAAAAGAAAAGAGAGAAAGAGTTGTAAGTGTTCTTGGTACGATTTTGGGAGTTTGAGGCTGTTCCTGAAGAGATCTATAGCTGGATCGTTGTAGGAGCTTCCTAGGAGCGTAGTGTTGCTTGTTTGAGGTTCAGAATCTTCTTGGCAAAGGTGGGTGCATGAACATGGCTTATATAAGCTTGTGATTTCTCTGATCTCCTTGTTTAAGTGTTGTTTGGCTTGTTAAAACGTTATTTGAGGCTTTCTGAAGCTTTCTTGTGGCTTGGGATCGAGTTTGATGGTTGCACGAACGAAGATCCGGCGAGAAGCTTCGGGGAAAGATGATACTCAGCATTTGCATCGATCGATGAAATGCGAGGATGGCGCGATTTAACCTAGGAACATCGGTCGATGCCATGTGGAGGCGTCGGTCGATGCAACTAGGGGTTTTCGTGAAATGTCGAGCATGCATCGGTCGATGTAATGTGATTATCGGTCGGTGCAAGTGAACCTTGCATCGGTCGAAGCAAATCAAGCATCGGTCGATGCAACTCCCTGTTGGGGTCGGTCGATGCAAGGTTGGTGTCGGTCGATGTAGTGCCTGTTTTGTTTATTGATTGTTGTTTGATGGTTAGAGTATCTCAATTGCTTGTGTGTATAGCCTAGTAGATGGGAGGATTGCCTCACTGAGTTTTTATCAAATAATCATGCATCTCAATTTGTGTTTGTGGTGCAGGTACAGGCAAAGTCTGATCGTGGAATCAAAGCAATGAATAGGGGGATGTTCTAGTGGGTCGCTTGGGTGTTGTCTGGCTTCTATTAGATTGTTAGAGTGGAGTCCTAGAATGTTGTTCAGGATTGCTGGTTCTCTGGTTTATGTTTATTGGATCTTTAGTTTATGGTTTTGGAATTAAGATGGTTTATGTGATATTGGTTATTGGTTTATTGGTTATTGGTCTATTTCTCCTGTTTGGTGTGATTGTGGTTAGGTGGCTAGTGGATTGGGACCACTAGCTTACTTATTTATATTTATTATTATTATTTATTATTTTTATTTTGTAAAACGGGTCGGGTCGTTTCAATTATGCTTATGGGAATTGTTGTTGGTGGTATGCATGTTGCATGTTGTCGCATGCGGTTGCATATTGTCGCATGCGGTTGCATGTGTTGTTGTGGGTGAATTCCATGGTAGATCATGAACGTGGATGTTGATCCGTTCATTTGATCTATAACATGTGAGGTTAAGTATTGATACTTGTTGTTTATGTGCTCTTTAACACAATAAACTTAAGTATCAATTGTTGGATGGTCTTAGTGTCTGGCGTTTGTAACAGGAGGTCCGACTAGCCATAAGCGCACTAAGAATTGGGATGTGTCTTACCTTCCTTGTGGAACCGCTCAACATGTAGCCTTAACAACTTTATTGCGTTGCATGTTGCTGCGAAGAGCTCGGTGACTTGGATCGCTACCTTCACCGAGGCTGTCTACGCGATGGTGTAGTTAGGGTGTTGTACTGGTTGCATGCCTTTGCTGTTTCAAGACGGTGTAAAAAGGAAGTAGGATGGAAGGCCGCATATCCGGAGGTGTTATACCGCTTGCATGCTTTTGTGGCTGCAAGTATAGGTGACCACAGGGAAGTGGGTGACGTGTTGTTGTTGTTGAGGTGAAGGATCCTTACACGTGTGAAGTTTGTGAGAATGGTGGAGATGTGAAGAATTGTTAGCTTCCGCTTGCATTTTCTGTGTTTGCTTGCTTGATAGCATGTTTGCGTGTTGTGTTTGTTGTTGGGGTTGGGATTTGGGGTGTTTTGCCTCCGAGTAGGTTCCTGAACTCACTAAGTATTCAGCACTCTTAATGCCATCTTTTTGTTGCATGTAACCTTAGTCGGGAAAGCCTTAGAGGGAGCAAAAGGACATTAGGCCAACCGATGTAGAATTGTATGTCCTTTGTAAGGTCATTTTTTAAGTTTATGTTAAACTTGTGTTTAGGCCTTAGGCTTGGCGCCATAAACTTTTGTGTATGTTTTGGAAACGTGTTTTGTGAAATAAATAAAGTATGGAAGTGTTTTTGTTAAAGTTGTGTGGTTTCGAATGATATTAGCCTTCTCCGGGCTAACCCAACGCACCAGGCCGCGAGCGTTGCAAAGCCTAAGCAGTCTCGATCGTGGGTTAAATTGTTTTAGAGAGAACTGGTTAAGAAGCTGCAGCTTCCGTCCCTCAACCAGATCACTTCGGTGCAGTTCCCATCGTAGCGTTTTGTGGCGGTCCGTTGGCCTGCATGGTCATTGGACGGTTCGGGGGCGTTACACCCAGGGTATCTGAATGTCGGACTATTTCTTCATGTGTGAGTTTATAAGACTGTTTTATACTCAATGCAGTGCTGCTCCTGGTGGGCAAACAACGTATATAGCTGCGCTAATGAAAAACACTGGTATGTCTTAATTAGTTTCTTGTGCTTTTATCCCCATACTCTATTTGGCTGTCTCAATGTCTGTATTGATTTTTGTTTTCAGTTTAGTAACTTTTATAATGATGCTATAACCAGGGTTAATATATGTGAATTAGATGAAAGTACCTAGTGATGTTCATATATTTTACCCTGTTTTCCCCTAATATATTCACATCTTTTGCATCTTTTGCTATCCATTTTCACCATTATTGCATAGCTTTAGGACTAATCATGCATTAGAGTTTAGTTGCATTGCATTTGCATCTTTGCATACATAAACAGGTGATTTTGGAGCTTAAGGAGCATGGAAGCAATGCTGAGGAGAAGTGAAGCAATCATGAAGGGAAAAACAAGAGAGTTAAGGCTGAAGCAACAAGGTCCGAAGTCCAAATCGACCGCACACTCGACCAGACACTCGACCGTGTGCTGAGGAGGACTCGATCGAGTGGAGGATGCACGAGAGAAGCCAGCTCGACCAGCCACTCGACCGAGCACAGGTCGAGTTGACCGAGCCGTTGACTATTTTGTCTTTTAGTATTTTTAGGGCTTCCACTCCCTCTCCTATATAAAGCCTTGTACCTGCAGCCACCAAGGAGTCCAGCTTTTAGATATTCTCTAGACCTAGTATTTATCCTTTTGGGAATTATTCCTTTTGCACTTTTATTTTTCTTAGATCTTGTACTTGAAAAAGACTAAATTCTTCAATATTGTTGGTTTCATAACTTTTTTAATATTGAGAATTTGAGTTTGATTCTTTCTCCAATATTGTAGATCTTTGCTTTATCTTTCTAATGATGCAAGTTTTGTATTTTTCTGGGTTTTTGACTTTGTTCATCATGTGTTCTTGTGAGTAGTTCTCTAGGATCTTGAGGATGGGTTAGGCTGGATTGATCTTGTGGTATGTTTGATTTGGTCAAGCTTGATTGTTGTAGATCTCTTCTAGGCTAGATGTTCTTAATGCTGATCCTATATCTGAGAAGGTAGGGTTTGATTTCAAGCATCTTAGCATCACACCAATGTCTAAGGAGCATAGATAAGGCTAGATCTAGAGCTTACCATTAGGCTTGCTAAGAGATTAGAGCTCTTGTTTGGTATGAGATGTATTGCTTAATGCGTGCTTGTGTAGATTCTTTACTATGTGAGAACAAGTCTAGAAATGCATAGGTTTGATTGTTTCTTGCCATGAGAGTGGATTAAACATGTCTTAGAATAGTATGTCTAGATATTAGCTCAAAATTTGTTTGAGGTTTGTTGACCAAGTTAAATAACCACAATGATTAGTTCAGCCCATGAATCCCTCCTCAGGACCTTCTTTGTTTATTGATATCTTAGTCTTAATCCTGTTGCTTGCTTGTTGTTTGATTCGTTTTTGCATTGCTCTGTTTTTATTGTGTTGCTTTGTTTTCACGTATAGTCCAGCTCGACCCTGTACACGACCTACACTCGGTCTAGTGCTTGCTCGAGTTCTTCCCCAGAACTTGTGTTTATGATTTGTGATTGTCCTGTTTCATTCCTGTTTCATTTCTGTTGCATTCATTTAGTTTTCTGTTCATTACTTGTCTTGCATTAGTTCATTTCTTGCATTATAGTAGTTTCTATTTCTGTTCTAGCTTCATTACTGTTACAATCATTCTGTTCATTTACATTTAGCATCTAGTTCTTGTAGTTTTATTTTCTGCACTTTACATTTTCATCATAGAATTGTTAGTGACAAACATCCTTTACATTTGGCTTAACTTAGTCTCATATACATATCTTATTTGTTCACAAACACTCATTTAGGATTGACACCTCTTATACTGCAACTGCATAAGGGGAATTGAAACACCTTACCATCCATCCATTCATATCTCATTGCATACATTCATCATCATTCACCACCACAAAGAAAGCTTGTTTCACCTAGGCTTAAATCGCTAACTCCCAATCTGCATCGCATGGGGGTCACAAATACCAGAGTTTGTAACTATGATGGGAGAGAGGTTCGCTTCTGTTACCTGTTTAAAACCATAACATCTACTTGAGTTTACATTATTGGTATGACTGGAATTATATTATATGATTTGCTTAACCAAGCAGCACCAGTTTTATTCTTTTGTTTTGTTTTTTTTTTGCTTTCAGCTACCCAAGGTTTTAGGTCAGAACACAGTTGACAGTATTGTTGGATGCATTCAAGTTAAGCCAAATATGATGATGGTTTTGTTACTAACAACCTAATGACAATAATGAAATGCAGAATATTAAAGCAACTTAAGACAGTACTAATGCAGAATTAAACTATAGAACAAGTGCAATAAACAATACTAAGCAGAATTGACTAATAAGCAGAAGAAAACAAGAACAGAACAATGCATAAACAAGAAAGTTAAATGGAGCTCGACCTAGCACTTGGTCGAGTGCATGGTCGAGTGGGTGGTCGAGTTGACAAGCGAATTAACAGAAACAGAGCAAATAAGGAAAACAGAGCAGACAACAAGCAATTAACAATACTCAAACAGGGAAATCAATAAACAAAGAAAGGTCCTATGGATGGATTTATGGGCTGGACTCAAGCTATGATTATCTAAATTGGTCAACAAACCTCAATCAACAATGAGCTATCTCTAGACAATGATCTTCTAGTACAAGTTAATGCATTCTCATGACAATAACTATCAAGCCAAGATACTTCTTAGACCTAGTTCTCACTAGCTATTACATATCAAAGCAGGCATTAAACAACCAGATCATCAATGTCAAAAATCATAGTAAACATCTAATCTCTTAGCATGCTTCACGATAATCTCTAGCATTAGCCTTATCTAACAACTTAGACATTGGTGTGATGCTAAGAAGCTTAAGATCTATCCTTACCCTCTTAGTATAAGAACATCATAGAGCATATCTAATCTAAAAGAGATATATATACAATCAAGCTTGACCAATCTAAACAACCATAACTATTATCCAGCGTAATCCATCCCTAAGATCCTAAACCACTAATAGGATCTAAATATCATCTTGAAGAACACAAACCCAAAAATTAAAGATGAACAATTTTGAAGAAGAAAGCAAACTCAAATTCTTAATACTTACAAAGTTATAGAACTAACAAGTATCAAATATCTTGAGAAAATAAGAGAAAAGGTGGCTAATGATGTAAACAAAAAGCTAAAAATCCCAAAAGGGTAAAAACTAGGTTTTTGTGGCTACAAGATATTATTTTTTCCTCAAAAAACTTGTGGGCGGCCATAGGGTACATTAGGTATATATAAGAAGGAAGAGAAGCCCTTAATCAGCTAGCAGACAAAATAGAGAGGCGGCTTGAAGTGCTCGACCATGTGCTCGGTCGATTGCATGGTCGAGTGGTTGGTCCGTCAAGTAACTCCGGTCTTCGATCTGGAATGATATCGGTTCAGTAAAATAGGTATACCTATTGAACTACAGCTCAGATTGCCTTGAAACCAACGGCAGTGTAACGTTAACTCAATGCCCCACAATTCTCATGAAGGATTCTGAAGCTGAATCGCAATGAAAAATCTTCATTCGGATCAATCTTTGAGACGCTCGTTATGAATCCGACCATGTACTCGACCGTGTGCCTGCCCGAGTGGCATGGTCGAGTGCCTTCTTTTCCCTTCCTGATACTTCCAATCCTCTTGTTTAGCTCCAGAAATAACACCAAGTCCTTACTTATCCTTTTAGAGCTTCATAACACCTAATAATACTCCAAATACACAATATATGCAATGCATGCTTCTAAATGTCTCTATAGCAAGATTTTTTCTTTTTTTTTTTTTTTTAGAGACTTAGAGCTAATTGATTCTAACCTTAGAGACTTTTTCTTCTTTTTTTTTATTCCACACCCCAACTCCAAATAAACATTCTAACGACCTATCTTTCGAAACCGAATCAATTAGCTAGTTCAAATTCTAACTTAGCTAAATCAAGAGGCACTTCTTTGTCGTTCTCATTACTCTCAAGGTTTCACAACCTATAGCACAATGAAATAGGCCTCACTCAACGATTCACAACAAGGTTTGAAAGAAAGGTTTGGGTTCATGGGTAGGACAAATGAATCGGGTTATATGAAAAGATTGGTAAAAATGGAGTTCTAACTCGAGTTTAGAGTTACCATGAGCAAGTATTCAATTTCCATAAGCAAGACAATTAAAGGTCAAATTAAATCCAATAATATAGAGATGTTCTAATGTTCAAGCAAGTGGAGGAAGCATTCAAACGACACAAAGGATCTAAGCAAAGATTTTTCATTTTTTTATAAAGATTGATCTAGCATCAATGAACTGTGATTAAGGGCTATAGCTTTAATCCTAAGGTTTGATTTTATACAAGGTGATTTTAATTATTGTCCCCTAAGATGCATATGCAACAATCCTATATGAAACAAACTAGACTCGATCCTAATATGTAAATGCAATTACATGAACACTCTTTTTTTTTTTTTTTTTAAATTTCAAATTTTTTGGGTTTTTTAATGCACATAGATGCAGACTCAAATGAATAAAACTAGCATGCAAAAATTTGAAATAATAAAAATAAGAAAATA
The DNA here is from genome assembly GCA_024034495.1 of Camelina laxa. Lineage (NCBI taxonomy): Eukaryota > Viridiplantae > Streptophyta > Magnoliopsida > Brassicales > Brassicaceae > Camelina > Camelina laxa. The sequence goes on from CM043880.1 coordinate 32,642,044, forward strand.
AAACACAATGTTAAATATATTCTAGGACCCTCCCCCAAACTTAAATTACACAGTCCCTGTGTAAATAAAAGTTGGAAAAAGAATCCAAGAATCACACAAAATGAATTAAACTAAATGCAATGATATATACAAGGGTTGGATGAAATTGGTACCTCATGGGTTGGAGAAGAAGGAGGGTGCAGCAGCCTCCATACTCGCCAACGTGTAGCCAGGGTCATCTCCGGCTTCAACAGGTGCCGGTGTTGGCTCGTCAAAGAGCTCAGAAATGCGCACGGACTACTTGCTCGGACCAGCATCCGAGGGGTTGATCAAGGGTGGGATCGCGTAGCTCTCGGGTAGGGCATCGGGTAGTACGACGGAAATGGCGGAAGAGGTCCAGAATGAACACCCGTGTATCCACTCGCAGGGTGCATCGTGTACTGCATCATGAATGGTAGGGTGGAGGTAAAATACATGTGTAATCACCTGATTGGGTGCTCGATGGGTGCCTCGGGTAAGGCATCGTGTATCCCATCGGGTTAGGCATCGGGTAGGCGTCTGAATGGCTTCTCCACAATGCTTCAGGTCGGGTGATGTTCTCTTCAGCTTGGGGCTCGTATGATGATGCTCTGTAAGGTTCTGGAGTTGGCAGTCCTCGAGTTCCTCCTAGCGATCCGCTTCTCCCCATCCAAGTCGGTGCTTGTGCCGAGGAAGGAGCTGAGGCACAGCTTGCCTTGTCTTGCAGCTCCTTGATCTGACCTCCCATTGTCTTCACCGAACCGGAAATATCTTTTACCTTCTTCGCCAGAAACTTGTTCATCCTCTTCAGCCATCCGATCCTCTTGTGGGCTTCCCTTACTCCGACCGGTTGCTTTTGAAAGCACACATACTCCTAAAAATCAAAATCCTCCGAGCTATCTCCCTGTCTCTGCCCGGTCTCCTCTCTCTTCTCAGCTTCGGACTCCTCCTCCGGGTTGTACAGCTCCTCCAAAGGTGGTGCGAAGTCAATGTTGTTTCCCAGCCGAACCTTGGTGCATATGACATTAGGTAGGACCATTTGGGTAGCTCCGGCGGTTGGATGGATGAAATTGAAAAGCGTCATGTCATTAGGCCTCTCATGGGCCAAGAATCTCGCCAGCACGAGGTAGTCTACATCCAGCCATCTTGGGTTGTGTGCCACTCCCTTCAAGGGCACATCGCAAGCCACTAGGATCGGTGTAATTAGTCCTCCAATGGAGATCTCTCCGCCTCCTTCTCTTCTTTTCACGACCCATGATTTGAGGTAGAGGAATTGATCGAGTAACACAGTGCAATGTCTAATGGCTGGAGCTCATGATCATTCACATTCCCAGTTTCTTTTCTAGCAAAAAGAGTGCATGCAAGGGACTTGTGAAAATACCTCAAGACAAGGCTCCTGAGCGGATTTGGAGCTTGTGGATTTGTAGGGGAGCTTGTCTCCTATTGTCAGCCATAGGGACCTCATTTCCTCCGTGCTAACCTCCATTCCTTCTCCACTACCAGCTTTGAAGCCATATAGCTTCTCCAGCTCTTTGACACTGAGCCGGTACTCCTTGTTCCTCACGGAGAAGGTGATGAACCCGATCCCCCCATCGGGTAGTAGGGTCGGGTGGTCCTCGAAATAATGCAGCTTCAAGGTCAAAAGAAAGTGTACCGTCTCCTCCTCAAAGGCTTCAAGGTGGGATCGCATCCTCTGACCCAGGTGGCACATATCGAACAGAAACACAACATCTTTAGCGATGCCAAACTGCTTGATGGTCTCACAGTGAGGGTATCGGGTACCAACAAAATTCATCTTCCGGAAAACTTTGAATAGTCTTGCCGGAGTGTCCACCTTCTTCTGCTTTAGCCTCCTCGAGGCTTAGCGTGTCCTCTCTCTCTACTCCCCTTCTCTCTCTCGGTCCTCCTCCTCTACCTGTTGATCCTCTTCCTCAACAGCTCTCTCAGCTACCCTCTCACCCTTATTTGAAGTCGGTCTCTTCCCTCTTGCAATCGCAGCCCTGCTCCTTGATCGAGAGGTTTGGATCTCCCCTTGCTCTTCTTCTCCAGCATCAGAATCGACCTCCATGGGGTCGGTAAGGGTTCTTTTGGACGTAGACAGGTCCCTACGTCGAGGAGAACGGTGAACAGCACTCGCCATTGGACTCGGTGAGCGAACTCGGTGGCCTACGCGATTAGTTACTCGATTATCGGATCGGGTTAATCATCGGGTTGGAGAGGCAAAACGTCCTTCCAGCGGTTGGGAATGTGGAACGTTTCCTCTCCCTTGAGACTATCAAGCTTCGACGGCATCACTTCTGGTTGTAGCAGCGGTGGAGGTTGATCTTCTTCCCTTCCTTTGGTAGGTTTTAGCGATTCGCTCCCTGTTTGAATCTTATCGATGATGCTTGGGGAGAGAATGTCGAAATCCTTAAATAGGCTAGGTTTTGGTTGGGGGGCTTCACCGAGAGTGGGCTTCCTTGTGGAATTCGGACTCCACTCGCCACCCGAGCAGGGACACGATCAGAAGCTCTCGCTCTCTTGTTTGAGGGTCTGCAGCGTGCTCGTTTGCAAGCTAGGAGAGGAGGGGGTTTATATATGGAAACCCTTTTGACCTAGCTTCCCAGACCTGCCCGATGGTCTAGTCGATGGGGTACACGAGGGTGAAGTCGGGTTATTCCACGGGTGGATCTTTGGGTTGTTCTGCATGCTCTCGGATCCTCTTCGATCGTCTTGGGGTTCAGACTTGTTCCTCCAGCTCGATGGCTCCTTCGAGTACGTGCTCGGGTTGTCCTTGTTTTTCCCCATTTTTGGCTCTTTGGCACCTGTTTTCATCCAAAACATGCAAATGCAGAAATGCAACACCCTAAATGGTCTAAAAGTGAATTCCTACAATTAATGACCTAAAAATGCTAAGTTAGAGGTATGAACAATGCAAAATATGGACAAAAAAGGATGCTAAAAACATATAAATTAGAGAGTTATCAGGTCTTCTACACTCAAGTGCTGCCAAGGATGACCCAGCAATGCCAAGAAGTTCACACTTCCTTTGCTGTAAAACTAGGAAAGGAATCAGAGAGTCCACTGGATGAGTCTGCTGCACTAGAGGAGATCTTCAAACCTCTCTATCCCAAATTCAATGCTTGAAAAACATGAAAAGTCAAGCTTATTGACTTAAAACAAGCTCACTTAGGAAGAAATCCCAAAGGTATCTTTTGATTTCTTCTCATTTAAGTTTAAGACATTTTTACCATTTGATTTCTGGTTTATTTAAGATTTAAAATAGTTTTCTATTTGTTTAAGTCTTCTCTATAAAATTATATATATAAAATGAAAGTTTTGGGCAACCCGAAAACATACTTTACGCGTCTGATCGTGTTCGCGCTTGGGTGGCCAGTGAATTCCGGATTTTCCCCACCTCTTATTTCACTCTCGTGGCTACAGTTGGCTCCCTCTATTTGAAGAACTCTGGGCCTCCCCTCCCCAACATCACAAATCGATAAGTTGACTCTCTACCCTAAAACTCTTTAGCTTCCAAATTTTTTTTTCTCTCTAAAAGTCGAGTGTTCTTAGATTTTCGGGAACTAACCCTATTGATCTCGAGTCTAGCTTTTTCTTCTTTTCAAGAATTCACCTATGGCTCCCAAGATCAAAACCTACAGGAAGAAGGGAACCTCTTACACCTCCGCCGCTGCCAGAACCGGAGAGGGAGGCGACCCTGCTCGAGATTCCCAGGGACGAGGAGTCATTTTGCATGCCTTGACGACAAGTGGACGATTCTAATCCCCAACCCAATCTGCTACCTAAGGCGATACTCGAGCACCCGATCGTGAGAACACCCGTGTCCGCTCGCCAGGCCTAGTAGCGAGTGTTGTCCGCAGATCCCCATGACATAGGAACCTGTCTACGTTGGAAAGAACAGTAATCGACCCCATAGAGGTCGACTAAGAAGCCGAAGATGGGAGGAAAACCGAACCGCCAATTCAAGGAATAGAGCTGCAGTCGCAGAGGGGAAGAGACCATCTTGTAAAAAGGTCAAGAAGGTGGCTGAGAGAGCAGTAGAAGAGAAAGAGGAGCACATAGATGGTGAGAGCCCTGACCACGGCGAGGAGCAGAGAGAACGCACCCGGATGGCATCGAGGAAGAGAGAACGCACCCGGATGGCATCGAGGAGGCTGAAGTAGAAAGAAATAGAAACACCGGCAAAGCTGTTCGAGGTTCTCTGCAAGATAAGCTTCGTTGGAACCCGCTACCCCCACCACGAGATGATGAAAAAGCTAGGGATTGCAAGAGATGAAGAGTTTCTTTTCGACATGTGCCACCTGGGTAAGCTAATGAGAATTAACCTAGATACGTACGAGGAGGAGACGGTTCACTTCCTCACCACGCTACAGTTACACTACTTTGAATACCAATCAAATCTACTACCCGATGGGGAGATCAGGTTCATCATCTTCTTAGTGCGCAACAAGGAGTACCGGCTTACCTTTAAGGAGGTGGAGGAGCTGTACGGTTTCGGGGATGGTCATGGTCATTTGGAAGCTATGGAGGTAGACAAGCAGGAGATGAAATCCCTATGGCTGACAATAGGGGACAAGCTTCCTTGCAAGTCCACAAGCTCCAAATCTGCTCATATTAGGAGCCCTATTGATGAGATCCCAGGACGCGGTCGTTTACAGAGACGTACGACGGACGAACGCTTAGATGGACGAATGGTCGCTGAGACGGACGGACGCTGCGAACGGACGGTCGGTCGAATCGTGCGGTGAATGCAGGACTCTGGTTACAGAACGTTGGATGGAGGAACATGATCGATAAGTAACTCGACTCGACAAGTTTTTGTTGCGATGGACGGCGGAAGAACAGCTCGGTAAGTAACTCGACCCAAACGATTCTCAAGGGTTGGACGGTGGAGCGAGGTAGTAACACACAAGTGATGGAAGAACTCGTGATACGGCCAACTTAAACGATCTGAACCTGGTTCAAGATTGTTTAAGGGTTTTCGTTGACATGAGAGAAAACAAAGAGATAAAGAACAACTTTTAATTCATTCAAGGTAGGCTGCTTTTACAAGAGGGTTTAAGGCCTTTAAATAGGCGAGTCTACAAAGGGAACACCTAACCCTAAGGAAACGTGGCCAAGCGTCGAGCCTTACACATGGCCTTAAAGCTAAAGTAGAAAAGACAAGAGAGATTAAAATATCTAACGGTCCACAAATATTTAAAAGAAGGATAGTATTGCCACGTCACTTGGTGGGCAATGCGTTGGAGCGCATAGCCTCGTTAAAATCTTCTCGGTAAATCCATTAAGACAAACCCGAGTAAGGAAAAAGAGTACTACACCTCATAACGTCTTAGTGTCTTCACCCTTTGGTAATGGGGAAGACTGTCCGGATTACCTTGGATAGGTGGGACGGATCATCCGGTCGAGGTTCTTGGCCTGATGGAACGTGAACTTGGAGGAACCATTCGGTGAAAAGGTTGCACATGGTATGGAGGTTTTGACTTGTGCTCTTGCTCCTTGTAGTGGCTCTTGGAACATTCGGCGGCACTTGAACAATCTTCCTGGTACCTTGTCTCGAGCTGGCCTCGAATGTGTCAGCGTACGTGCCCATGTTCACGTCTGTTTCCACGTGCGTGTCCGGTCCAGTTGGCCAGGTCGTATCATCCCCTCCCCCTTGCGAAGGTTTTGTCGCCAAAACATCATCGTCCTCACCTACATCAAACGAGGCCAAGTCAGCGACACTACAGGAGGTAGAAGTAAGATACTTACCTGGTAGCTCGAGTCGGTAGACGTTATCATTGATCTTTTTGGTGACACAGAGTGGTCCATCTCCGCAAGAACTCAACCTGTCCTTCCTTTGATGCAGGAATCGGTCTGGTCTAAGGTGGAACCACACCCAATCGCCTGGCTTATATAGCATTGCTTTCTGGCCAACTATCAATGGTCAGGTCTTCTACACTCAAGTGCTGCCAAGGATGACCCAACATTGCCAAGAAGTTCACACTGCCTTTGCTGTAAAACCAGGAAAGGAATCAGAGAGTCCACTGAATGAGTCTGCTTCACTAGAGAAGATCTTCAAACCTCTCTATCCCAAATTCAATGCTTGAAAAGCATGAAAAGTCAAGCTTAGTGACTTAAAACAAGCTCACTTGGGAAGAAATCCCAAAGGTATCTTTTGATTTCTTCTCATTTAAGTTTAAGACATTTTTACCATTACCAAAGGGTTAAAACTTGCAAGTCCATGGAAACTCCGAACTTGGCTGACATTGGTCGGGGTTGGCCATTCCTCAATAGCCTTAATTTTCTCATGGTCCACCTTGAGTCCTTGTGAGCTCACCACGAACCCTAAGAAAACAAGTTCAATAGCTCCAAATACACATTTCTTGAGGTTAGCATAAAGTTTCTCCTCCCTTAGCGTTCTCAAGACATTTTCAAGATGAATAAGGTGATCTTCTAAACTCTGACTATACACTAGGATATCATCAAAATAGACTACCACAAACTTATTGATGTAAACACGAAGAACATGATTCATAAGTCGCATACAGATAGAAGGTGCATTGGAGAGACCGAATGGCATTACCAACCATTCATACAAACCTTGCTTGGTTTTGAAGGCGGTCTTCCACTCATCTCCCTCTTTCATCCTCACTTGATGGTTGCCATTTTTAAGGTCTATCTTGGAGAAGATGGTGCAGCCGCTCAACTCATCAAGCAAATCATCAAGTCGTAGAATCCGGTGCCGGTACTCGACAGTGAAGTTATTCATGGCTCGGCAGTCTACACACATCCTCCATGTGCCATCTTTCTTTGGGACCTGTAGGACAGGCACTGCGCATGGGCGGAGACTCTCCCGAACGTAACCTTGTCTCATCAAGTCACCCAATTGTCGTTCTAACTCGTTGGCCTCGGTGGGGTTGACTCGGTACGCTGGTCTGTTCGGTATTTTAGCTCCGGGTATGAGGTCAATTTGGTGTTAGATGCCGCGTACTGGTGGAAGGCCATGTGGTAGTTCTTCGGGAAAACACATCCTGGAACATCCTTAGAAGGGCCTTGAGCTCATCCAGTACGTATTTCCCATTGTCTCCTACGGTCAAAACATCTTTGAAAACCATCAATAACACATGACAAGTGGAGTCACTAAGTGATCTCCTAACATCATTGGCACCAATCATGAAATTCATTTTAGAGTCTGGATCCTTAACCAGTTTAGATTGAATTTCACTCACTTGAGTTGGTGATAACGGTTTTAAGCAAATGCGTTTACCATCATGAACAAACGTATACTGGTTGGTATGGCCACAATGTGATGTCTGTTTGTCAAACTTCCATGGACGCCCCAAAAGAAGGTGGCTAGCTTGCATAGGGACGACATCACATAAGACTGGGTCTTTATATGGGCCAACATTAAAAGGGACTGTGACCTGTTGTGATACTTGGATCACGTCCTTGTCATTCAACCACTTAAGCTTATAAGGTTTGGATGTTTTGTCGTTGAAAGTGGTAATTTCTTGACCATATAAGAGCTTGCAACATTAGTGCATGAACCCCCACCAATGATCAACCCACAAACTTTTCCACTTACAGTGCATCGCGTGTGGAAGATGTTGTCCCTTTGGTTTGAATTGTCTAAGGCTTGACTGGTACTAAGCACCTACCTGATCATAAGCAGTTCTCCGACATCGGGTTCGGCAATTGTAGTGACCCTCCCTACAAGATAAACAAATTTTCTAAGGAATTGGTCCGGGAAGGGATCAAGAAGGAAGGGAGTTGGAAGCAGAGAAGAACTGCTGAGAAATAACCCGTTAAAATAATACTTTATTGAGTGGAGTTAGTGGAGAAAAGTGGAGACTAATTAATTGTTTAATTAATTAGTGGAGGCTCCACTAGCAATTATTTAATTGCAACAAAGTAAGTGGAGAGGAATATTTCTCCATCACTCGATTTGTCTCATGAGATAGTGGAAGAGAATATTCCATTTGAGTGGTGAGGAGATAGTGGCAAAGCATATTCCACTCATTTTTGTGAGAGATGGAGTTAGTGGGAGTGAATATTTCCCACTAATGCATGCAAGGAGTGGCGAGAGAGTGACACCTCACTCATTCTTTTTTGCCAAGTGTGAGAAGAGTGAATGTGGTGTTGACACATACCCCTGCGTGTGGCGTACATGCGTCACCCACACTCTCTATAAATATCCTCTCATTTTCTCACTTGGAGAGAAAAAGAGAGAGAGACGCCAAGAGGCTGTTAGCGAGAGAAAGAGAATAAAAAGAGAGAAATTTTTTCTAAGTGTAAGAAGAGAAAGTTGTGAGAGCTTCATCTACGTGAAGAGAGGTTGAAGCAAGGGGGAGATTGGGTTGCAGAGGTTGAAGATCTGCAAAAATCAGTGAGTTTCAGGGTTGCATTTATGTTGATCTAGCTTGGTGTGGTAGGTCCAAGCTATGGTCGACTTGCATGTGCATGAATTTGCATTTTTCTTGATTTCTTGTTAGTTTACTTGAAGTTTTGCATTTGGGTTGGGGATTCCAAGTTGATATCAAGCGTTGAAATGGGATCTCCGCTTGATTGATGTGTTGCATGCTAGATATCAAGCGTTGAAATGAGATTTTCGCTTGATTGATGGATTACATGTTGGATCTCAAGTGTTAATGGGATCCACTTGATTGATGTGATGCATGATAAATCCCAAGAGTGATGTGGATATGTGTTTGGTGATTTATTGCATGTGAGGAATCCCCAAGTTGATCTCAAGCATTGAAATGGGATTTCCGCTTAATTGATGTGTTGCACGCTAGATATCAAGCGTGAAATGGGATTTCCGCTTGATTGATGCATTGCATGTTGGATCTCAAGTGTTGATGGTATCCGCTTGATTGATGTTTTGCATGCTAGATATCAAGCGTTGATGGGATCCGCTTGATTGATGCATTGCATGTAAGTTTAACCATGGTAAATTACAAGCGGTGATGGGATCCGCTTGATGGATTTATTGCATGTGTTGTTGTGTGTTGTTTTTGTTTAGGTTTATGATTCTTAAAGGTCATAAACCTACAACCTTGAATTGTTGGTCTTAGTGCGTGGCATTCGTTGATGAGATCCGAACAGCCAGAAGCGCACTAAGAGAGATATGTCTGTCCTTCCCTGAAAAGCCGTTGCAGCATGCATCTTGGATATGCATGTTGTAACGAAGAGCTAGGTCTGGCTCGCTAACATGACTGATCCTTACACTACGGTGTATTTGAGGTTTTATTCTGATTGCATGTCTTTGTGGTTGCAAGGCAGAGATAAAAGGGAAAAGGAACGGAAGGCGGAATATTTGAGCCCTAGTAAAACTTTTTCTTGTTTTTTTCATGTTTTACTTGTTGTTGTTGTGTGGTCTATGTGCTCCTACATGTATTACTTGCTTGCTTGTTGGGTGTTGCTTGTGAAACAAGGTTTTGGTGGTGGTGAATGTGAATGATGATGAATGTATGCAATGAATGGATGGATGGTAAGGTGTTTCAATTCCCCTTATGCAGTTGTAGTATAAGAGGTGTCAATCCAATCTGAGTGTTTGTGAATAGTCAAGATGTGCATAAAGATCTAATTTAAGTCAGATGTAAAAGATGTTTGTCACTAACAATCCTATGATTAAAATGCAAAGTGCAGAAAATAAAACTACAAGAACTAGATGCTGAATGTAAATGAACAGAATGATTGTAACAGTAATGAAGCTAAAACAGAAATAGAAACTACTATAATGCAAGAAATAAACCTATGCAAGACAAGCAATGAACAGAAAACTAAATGAATGCAGCAGAAATGAAACAGGACAATCACAAATCATAAACACAAGCTCGGGGAAGAACTCGAGCAAGCATTCGAGTGTAGGTCGAGTACAGGATCGAGCTAGACTAAACGAAAACAGAGCAACACAATAAAAACAGAGCAATGCAAAAACGAATCAAACAACAATCAAGCAACAGGATTAAGACTAAGATATCAATAAACAAAGAAGGTCCTGAGGAGGGATTCATGGGCTGAACTAATCATTGTGGTTATTTAACTTGGTCAACAAACCTCAAACAAACTTTGAGCTAATCTCTAGACATACTATTATAAGACATGTTTAATCCACTCTCATGGCAAGAAACAATCAAACCTATGCATTTCTAGACTTGCTCTCACATAGTAAAGAATCTACACAAGCAGGCATTAAGCAATACATCTCAATCCAAAAAAGACCTCTAATCTCTTAGCAAGCCTAATGGTAAGCTCTAGATCTAGCCTTATCTATGCTCCTTAGACATTGGTGTGATGCTAAGATGCTTGAAATCAAACCCTACCTTCTCAGATATAGGATCAGCATTAAGAACATCTAGCCTAGATGAGATCTACAACAATCAAGCTTAACCAAATCAAATAAACCACAAGATCAACCCACCTTACCCATCCTCAAGATCCTAAGCAAACTACTCACAAGAACACATGGTGAACAAAGTCAAAAACCCAGAAAATAATGAAACTTGCATCACTAGAAAGATAAAACAGAGATCTTCAATATTGAAAAAGAAATGAAACTCGAATTCTCAATATTAAGAAAGTTTGAAACCAACAATATTGAAGAATTTAGTCTTTTTCAAGTACAAGATCTAAGAAATATAAAAATGCAAAAAGAATAATTCCCAAAAGGGTGAAATACTAGGTTTAGAGAATATCTTAAAAAGCTGCACTCTTTTGTGGCTGCAGGTACAAGGCTTTATATAGGAGGGGAGTGGAAGCCCTAAAAATACTAAAAGACAAAATAGTCAACGGCTCGGTCAACTCGACCTGTGCTCGGTTGAGTCCTCCTCAGCACACGGTCGAGTGTCTGGTCGAGTGTGCGGTCGAGTTGGACTCCGAACCTTGTTATTTCAGCCTTAACTCTCTTGCTTTCCCTTCATGATTGCTTCACTTCTTCCTCAGCATTGCTTCCATGCTCCTTAAGCTCCAAAATCACCTGTTTATGCATGAAAAGATGCAAATGCAATGCAACTAAACTTTAATGCATGATTAGTCCTAAAGCTATGCAATAATGATGAAAAAGGATAGCAAAGATGCAAAAGATGTGAATATACTAAGGGAAAACAGGGTAAAATATATGAACATCAAGCAAATAAGCAAGACATAAGAATGTAGGTGAGGTTTGAAAGTGGGATCTCAGCTCCTAAAGCTTGCAAATAGACCATCTAGAATCAATGTCCAAGTTACTAGTACTATGATGCTAGTTGAATGAGCTGTACTTAAAGACTTTACACAAGCATATCACAACCTTTACGGATTTGAGTCTTAGATATCCACATGCATTCAAATCAACCATTTCCTTTAACATTCATTAATCAAGAACATGAATCAATTCTATGCAATGCTTAAACTCATTTGGCTTGGAGGTAAAGGCTGTGAGACAATGATGGTCTCTTTTTAGAGTGGGGCTTATCAATATCAAGGTTCTCTCATAAAAATGGATTGAGCTTTAGAAGAATGCTAAAGGTAAGAACACCTAGACATATACAAGAATAAAACCTTGTCTACCCAAAGGCACCCAAAGTGTTTATCCTAGCAATCTAAACCCTAATGATCCTAGTGCTACCCTTTAACTTCTTCTTTTCTCTTTCACCCTTTTCTCTTTTGGTTTTCAAGTCTTAGGAGAGGTTTCTTATTTGATCTTTCTAGTGGGATGGGGGATTCTTACTTATTTGCTATGGTTCTCTTTTCTTCTTATTCTTAAGACATACAAGCTTTTTGCTTTTCTTTTCTTTCTTTTTTTTCTTTAACTAGAACCATCTTCAACAATTTTTGCTTCCCATCCTCTCACTAGACCTTGCTTAAACACAATCTCCTCTTAAAGACTCTTCCCTTTTTCTTTCTCTTTTACCTCTTTTCTTTTCATAACAGCCAAGTTCCAAACCCAACAAGTGAACCACCTAGTCCTATCTAGTTTGAAAAGTGCAAACTAGAAGTACACAAGGCTTTACTCTTGTCAGTTCAAACCTAACACTTTCTACCAAGCTCAATCCCAAAATAGGCCTCACACACACAAGAATAAACAAGGCTTGAAAGAAGGTTTGGTTAAGGGTAGGGAAAATGATTCTTAATGAGGAAATCAGCTACTTGGATCAACAAGAGTGATAAAAAGGAGAAAGATGATCCAAATATGTATATGGTATCCATGAGTTTAAAGCAATGCACACATTGATAATTGAAAGTCAATATTAGGTTCTTATAGATAGGAAATGGTGTCAAATCACAACATGCTTCAATATAGACCAAATACAATGCAGGAATTCAAGGCTTGGTTCAATCTTATGCTTCTAACCACTCAACTAGCATCAAAGTACTATTAACTTGGGCATTGATCCTAGTCTAGTGAATGAGCAAACTAACAAGGAAATACTCATCATAGATCCCTAATGCAAATATTATACAATCCTACATGAAACATGCTAAACAAGATTCTAATATGCAATGCAATCTACATGAACACTCTTTTTTTTTTATAAAGATTTTTTCAAAAATTTTCAAATTTTTTTGGTTTTTCTATGCCTTAGATGCTTATGCAAATACTAATATGAGGATGCTAAAAATTTGAAATAAGATCACAAAACACAATGTCAAATGCTATCTCAAACCCTCCCCCAAACTTAAATCACACAGTCCCCTGTGTGAAAGAAATTTGAATGAGGATTCAAGACTAAAAACAAAACACAAATATGAAATGCAATGATATTTACAAGTGAAGGTGATATTGGTACCTTAAGGATTGGAGAAGAAGTTGTCCACATTCTCTTGAATGCTGTCAAAGGTGTAGTTGGGGTCTTGTTGGTGACTTGGAGATGGAGATTGGGGCAGCTCGACGACGATCGACCGTGACTCGGTCGAGTGTGTGTTCGAGTGGGGGGGGGGGTCGAGCTGGCTTGCGAGTCCATTTTTTCCAAGTCCAATTCTCTCCAAACCCATCTACACTCTCATTAAACAGCCTACCAAACACAAACATAAAAGAAAACACATCAAAACTACAAGGAAAATAAAGCTTATTTACAAAGGATACCTTAGGGACTTCCTCCCTAGTGAGCTTGTTTAAAGTCACTAATCTTGACTTCTTATAGCTCTTAAAGCTTGATTTGGAGACCAAGGAGGTGATAAAATCCCCCCTGGTTCTACCTGATAACCTTGGTGTTCCTTCTTGATCACTACTTCCTTGACACTTAAAGCATGTTTCTTCTTAAACTTGAGTCTTGGTCTTGCCTTCTTCAAAGACCTTTTGTTGAGCTGAACTTGAAGATCCTTCATTAAACCAGCTAGCATTTGAGCTGAACCCTTGAGATGTTGAAGTGATTCCTCATGAGGTGAGACCTTAGCCTTTGAAGTCTCTTCTTCTCTCAAAACCCCAAAATCAGCTTTATCTTCAATCTTAAATGGTTGACCTCCAATGGTTGGTTGGTTAGGTGGATGTGTGATATCAAAGTTCATGGTCAAACCTTCAGCTATGTTCAACCTTATCAGCCCTTCCTTAACATCAATGACTGCTCCTACTGTGGCAAGGAATGGTCTCCCAAGCAAGATTGGATCCTCTAACTCTTTATCCATCTTTATTATGATGAAATCAGTGGGAATTCTTGCCTTGCCTATCTTGACTAGGAGGCTATCCAATTTGCCAACCACATCCTTATGTGAACCATCAGCTAGACTTATGTGGAGATTGCTTGGCTTGAATTCAGTGTGTCCAAGCTTTTCTGCTATAGAGTAGGGCATGACACTAATAGATGCTCCAAGATCACACAAGAATTTGTTGAAGTGAAGGTGGCTGATGGAGCAAGGTAGATTGAATGGACCTGGATCTTCAAGTTTTGTTGGAACAATAGCTGTCCCAATCTCTTCTTGATCTCTCTTGCCTTGATTCTGAGCCTTTTGCTTGGATATGTCAAGTAACATGCCTTTGTAGAGAGGATATGGGCATGTTGTTCCAAAGCTGGTCCTCTCTCCACTTCCTTCTTTTCAATCACAACTTCTTCCTTCAAAGCCATCACTTCTTCCTTCTCAATGACAACCTCTTCTTTCAAAGCTGTCACTTCCTCTTGTTGCAAAGCCATCATTTCTTTTTTCTCAATAATTTCCCTCAGACACTCGGTCGAGTGCTGGTTCGAGCACCTGGTCGAGTGCACTACCGGATTCAATCTGCTTTGCACAAACTTCACTCTTAACTTCAAGAAATGACCAATCCTCCCCACCTTGAACCTCACTGTCCTCAGTGACAGCATCTTCATAGAGATTAAGAGCTTTAGCTGTAAATTCGCTTGGGTTTGGAATAGCTTTTTCAAGAAGTTGGTTTGGCTTAGGAGCTGAAGTAGAATCAATGGAGCTCTCCATGTACTTGACCTTGGAGTTTAGGTCATTAGAATAGGAATTCAATGTTTGGTGCAGCTCATCAAACTGCTTTGCTACCTCAATCTGCCCAGTTGCTTGCCCAAGTAAAAGTTGTTGCATCATAGCTTTTAAATCAGGTTCTTGGCTTTGGTAGGTCTGAAACACTGGAAGGTGACACCATGGAGACTAAAATCTTGGTTGATGTTGCCATGGTACAGAAGGGAACATACTACTGTCAAACATGATGACTGACTCGGACAGGCACTCGGTCGAGCACAGGCTCGAGTAGGTGATCGAGTCGACTGGGAACTGATGTCTATTTGTACCCGGCTTCTGACTCGATCAGGTGCTCGATCGCACACTCGGTCGAGTGGTGGTCGAGTTGATGGTCGAGCTGGTACCTGAAACTCAATCACAGACAAGCAGAAGAAGAAACAAGATCATTAGTGAACAAGTGGATAGACGAACATAATCTTAGACTTTTATGGATCCTAATTGTCACAAAAACACACTCAAATAGGCAACGGCGCCAAATTGAAACAAGGTTTTGGTGGTGGTGAATGTGAATGATGATGAATGTATGCAATGAATGGATAGATGGTAAGGTGTTTCAATTCCCCTTATGCAGTTGCAGTATAAGAGGTGTCAATCCAATCTGAGTGTTTGTGAACAGTCAAGATGTGCATAAAGATCTAATTTAAGCCAGATGTAAAGGATGTTTGTCACTAACAATCCTATGATTAAAATGCAAAGTGCAGAAAATAAAACTACACGAACTAGATGCTGAATAGAAATGAATGACAAGCAATGAACATAAAGAATGTTTGTAACAGTAATGAAGCTAAAACAGAAATATAAACTATTATAATGCAAGATATAAACCTATGCAAGACAAGCAATGAACATAAAACTAAATGAATGCAGCAGAAATGAAACAGGACAATCACAAATCATAAACACAAGCTCTGGGGAAGAACTCGAGCAAGCACTCGACCGAGTGTAGGTCGAGTACAGGGTCGAGCTAGACTAAACGTGAAAACAGAGCAACACAATAAAAACAGAGCAATGCAAAAACGAATCAAACAACAATCAAGCAACAGGATTAAGACTAAGATATCAATAAACAAAGAAGGTCCTGAGGAGGGATTCATGGGCTGAACTAATCATTGTGGTTATTTAACTTGGTCAACAAACCTCAAACAAACTTTGAGCTAATCTCTAGACATACTATTCTAAGACAAGTTTAATCCACTCTCATGGCAATAAACAATCAAACCTATGCATTTCTAGACTTGCTCTCACATAGTAAAGAATCTACACAAGCAGGCATTAAGCAATACATCTCAAACCAAACAAGACGTCTAATCTCTTAGCAAGCCTAATGGTAAGCTCTAGATCTAGCCTTATCTATGCTCCTTAGACATTGGTGTGATGCTAAGATGCTTGAAATCAAACCCTACCTTCTCAGATATAGGATCAGCATTTTGAACATCTAGCCTAGAAGAGATCTACAACAATCAAGCTTAACCAAATCAAATAAACCACAAGATCAACCCAGCCTAACCCATCCTCAAGATCCTAAGCAAACTACTCACAAGAACACATGGTGAACAAAGTCAAAAACCCAGAAAATAATGAAACTTGCATCACTAGAAAGATAAAACAGAGATCTTCAATATTGAAAAAGAAATGAAACTCGAATTCTCAATATTAAGAAAGTTATGAAACCAACAATATTGAAGAATTTAGTCTTTTTCAAGTACAAGATCTAAGAAATATAAAAATGCAAAAAGAATAATTCCCAAAAGGGTAAAATACTAGGTTTAGAGAATATCTTAAAAAGCTGCACTCTTTTGTGGCTGCAGGTACAAGGCTTTATATAGGAGGGGAGTGGAAGCCCTAAAAATAGTAAAAGACAAAATAGTCAACGGCTCGGTCAACTCGACCTGTGCTCGGTCGAGTCCTCCTCATCACACGGTCGAGTGTCTGGTCGAGAGTGCGGTCCAGTTGGACTCCGGACCTTGTTATTTCAGCCTTAACTCTCTTGCTTTCCCTTCATGATTGCTTCACTTCTTCCTCAGCATTGTTTCCATGCTCCTTAAGCTCCAAAATCACCTGTTTATGCATGAAAAGATGCAAATGCAATGCAACTAAACTCTAATGCATGATTAGTCCTAAAGCTATGCAATAATGGTGAAAAAGGATAGCGAAAGATGCAAAAGATGTGAATATACTAAGGGAAAACAGGGTAAAATATATGAACATCAGCTTGCTTGCTTGTTGTGTGTTGCTTTCTTGCTTGTTGTGTGTTTCGTTGTGATTTGGGGTTGGGATGGGAATCTAACGTTTACAGGACCCTTGAGACTCACTAAGTAATCTTAGATTACTTACAATAGAACTCTCTCCTGCAGGTAACCAGTAGTGGGGAACTAGAGGGCGTATTGGACGATAGGAGCCTGAAGATAGTTTTTGTGCCTTGTGTAAAGTCAAAGTATATATATTTGATAGAATATTATGTAAAAATATTATTTACATTAGGCATGGCCATAAACTCTATTTATCTTTTGTTAAAACATGTGAAATATTTCAATAAATTAATAAAGTATTCGGTTTTATATTTGCGTATGAGTTATGGTTGATGGCGACCTATTGTGGGTGGCTCAACACTTTGTCATCACAAGGGTTGAAAAGCCTAAGTGATGGCTAAAGTGGTGGGAGTATCATTGATGGACTGGCTAGGGGCATGATTGTGTTTTAGGTCCTCAGCTGGATTGTTGATGATTATTCCCAAGTGGTGCTACCTGGTCGTTGTTGGACGGTTTGGTCCTAGAATGGTTCGGGGGCATTACAGCAATGGCTTCTTCTAAATCTACTGGTTCTGCATGGTCGTTCGTCTCTCCTTCATCTTCATCATGGGACTCGGTGTCACAGCTGGCGTAATGATCATGGCTCTCGGATTTGAACAGTCCCGCGCATAGTGTCCTCGTCCTTGTCACTTGAAACAAATAATGTCCCGGCTCCTTGCTTCGTTCGGTAGTGGACGCGGGTTAGCGCGTACATCTTTGACCGGTTCCTTGGGTCTGAAACGGGTGTCATTCTTGGCCGTCTTGGCCTTGTCTCTGGTCGCATTAGAGGGTGAAGCGTTCCGTGACCAACTTGGGAGTCCCTTGTTTCGTGTGCGGTAAGGCTCTCGGCCTTCCCCTTATTTGTTGTTCCACTTGGATGGCCAAATGCAGCAACTCATCGAAGAAACCATCATACGAAAGTCTTTCAACCTTTCGCACAATCCTGTCTTGTAATCCATCCCAGAACTGCGCCATAAGGGCTTCCTCGGTTTCTTCGATTTGGAGTCGGTTTCGCAAATGTTCAAACTCTTCATAATATTCTTCCACACTCTTGTGCCCTTGACTAAGTCTCCTAAACCAGCGTTGCAATTCCCGACTGTAATGGGGAGGAACATATCGGCGTCGCATGATAGCTTTCATGGCGTCCCAAGTAGGCATGGATCGCTCATGGTTTCGCCTTCGATCGGCCACATCTCGTTCCCACCAGGTAAGTTGATCCGCGGCATATGTGACTTTCCTTTGGTCTGTGTAGCAAGAGAAAACGTGATCCATGCGTCCTTCCCAATCGAGGTAAGCTTTCGGATAAACTTTGCCGGCAAAGGTAGGAACCGTGAGCTTGTGTGCTGGTTCAATCAAATTGTTGTCAGGTCTGGCTCGCTGATCTTGGTTCCGGTTCATGCCTCCTCTGGCCTCGAGGTAGTCATGTTCTTCTTCGGTCGTATCTCCCATATCATGTCCGCGGTTCATCGGCCTGTTACGGACGGGACGAGCGGGAGCGGCGGGCGGCGGTCTACCAAGCTCCATTCGTTGTAGGCGTTCACCTAATTGGGCTATCTAGGCTCGGATGTCCGTCAAGACAGCTCGAATCTCTGCCATTCTTCAGTCAGTGTCCGTGTTGGGATTTAAGCGGAAGAGGATGAGAAGAAGAGAATTGTCGGCAAGAAGAATGAGAGAAAGTTATATTCCATAAGTATATCTTACAAAGGTTCACAAAGGAATATATATACTAAGAGAACTAGGGCTACACCCTTTACAATAAATCCCATAAGAGATAAGGAAAGAGAATTGGTTCTTCCCAAGATTGAAAGCGACCCCTCCTTGTTTCCTTAAACGAAGCACAACCCGTGACTCCACTCTCTCTTCTTCTCTAACGGCTACAAGGAGGATCTCGAACCTTCTCATGGGCTTACACCAATAAGGCCTCCTTATTCTCATAGATGACTCGACCTTGTCACATAGTTGTACGGACGGCCTCATAGCTGTACGGACAGGGTGATCTTGGTCAATACTCCCCCTCAAGCTTAGCCAAGGGAGACGGCTAAGCTTGGAACCCGCGTAAGATCACCTCATTAAAAACCTTAACATAGAAAACCACATGGGACAAAACCATGTTAAGGAAAAGAGTATGATCTTAACAGGTTAGAGGAGTTTCTTCACGGATGTGTTGGATCTACTAGTCCAAGCTTGCTGGAAATGTATTCGCAAATCTGAGGACTCGTTGCTTTGGTGAAGATGTCCGCCAGTTGGTCTTTGCTTGGAGTGTAACACGGCAATACTACACCTTCTTCAATCTTTTCTCGCACTTTATGGCAATCTACCTCAATGTGCTTAGTCCTTTCATGGAAGACCGAGTTGGTTGCTATGTGTATCGCCGCCTTATTGTCACAATGCATGGTGATTGGTTGATCAGACTCCACTCCTAGGTCCTTGAGGAGGCCTTTGAGCCATGTGAGCTCATTGGTTAGCTTCTTCATAGCCCTATATTCCGACTCGGCACTTGATTGAGACACAACTTTCTGTTTCTTCGACTTCCAGGTCACTAGGTTCCCTCCAACGAATGTGCAATACCCTGTCGTGGACCTCCTATCTATTGTATCACCAGCTTAGTCCGCATCACAGTAGCCGACGAGTTCCGTATTTTTGTTCTTTCCCATCCAAATGCCTTGTCCTGTACTACCCTTGAGATAACATAGGATCCTCTCGAGCGTCTGCCAGTCAAAATTCGTTGGAGCCTTCATGTGTTGGCTGACTTGGCTCACCGCATAGCATATGTCCGGCCTCGTGATCGTAAGATAGATAAGCTTGCCCACCAGCCTACGGTAGCGTCTCACATCTTCGTATGGTTCGTGCGACTTGTTAACTGGAGCACCGGGTGTTGGCTTCTCCCCCTTTCGCTTGACCTGGTAACCTTCCTCAAGCGGCATGGACATCGGTTTAGCTCCTATCTTACCTGTCTCAAGTAAAAGGTCAAGTGTATACTTCCTTTGAGAAAGAAACAATCCCTCCGGAGAGCGAGAGATTTCTATTCCAAGGAAGTATTTAAGTTCACCTAAATCCTTAATATTAAAGCCTTAGTGGCACAAATACCGTCCTTATCATCACCGGTGATAATGATGTCATCAACATAGACGAGAACGACGACGCGGCCACAGTCAGTCCGGAGAGTGAACAGCGTATGGTCAGCTTCAGAGCGCTTGAAACCATTCGTGCGGAGTGTAGAGCTTAGCTTGTGGTACCACGCCTGCGGATACTGTTTGAGACCATAGATCGCCTTGTGAAGCCGGAGAACTTTACCCGGAGCAACAATGTGCTCTAAACCCGGTGGAGGATGCATGTAGACTTCCTCGGTCAGCTCCCCCTGAAGAAAGGCATTCTTGACGTCCATTTGACAAAGCTCCCAAGAGAGGTTAGTGGCCAAGGACAAGACGACCCGGACTGTATGGAGTTTGGCCACCGGAGCAAAGGTGTCTGTATAGTCAAGTCCATAGGTTTGAGTAAAGCCGCGTGCGACCAAGCGGGCTTTGTAGCGCTCGATCTCTCCAGTGCTCAGATATTTAATAGTGAACACCCACTTGGAGCTGACAGCCTTTTTACCTTTAGGGAGATCAGCCTCGTCCAAAGTTCGATTCCGGATCATAGCCGCCCTTTCATCGTCCACCGCATCAAGCCACTCCTTATTTTGCTTAGCTTCCTCGTAGGTTTGAGGAACAAAGTGCTCATCAAGCTTACCAAGGAAGGCAGAGTGATCCGAGGAGATAAGGTCAAGCAAACACACGGCCTGAATAGGGTGGGCGACAGCCTGATTGTTGTAGTAGACTCGTTGATTCTTTAACCTTTCACTACGCCGCGGTTGTTTTAAACGTTCACTGCGCCGAAGTGGTGGTGGAGATGGTGTGGGCTGGCCTGTCTCAGCTGTACAATTGTCAGGTGATAGATCAGGTGGTGTTGTCAAGGCTTCTTCGGATTGTGTCTCTCTTGTCTCTAGAATATTGTTCTCCGTATGGGAAGGAGAAGCATCATGAGTTCCCGGAGGTTCCGATAATATTGGACGCCCATCGGAGGGTGGTTTTGGTAGAGACGCCTCGGAATATGATGGTTTGGTGACGCCCAAGTTGGTCGCCCGGTCAGTATTGGGTTGAGATAAGTCTTTGAGGCCTTCCCAGTCCTTCTTATCATAGTACCCTTGTTGTTCAAGAAACTTCACATCTCTAGAGACTAGTGTGCGGCCAGTGATCAGATAGTTACACTTGTACCCCTTCTGACTTGTTGAGTAGCCAATGAACATACTTCTAGTGCTTTTGGCCTCAAGTTTATTCCATTGTTCTCCGGGCACTAAAACAAAACAAACACACCCGAACACGCGTAAGTGATCAAGAGAAGGTTTAACTTTGTTTAGTACCTCATAGGGTGATATGTCATTTAAGACTTTTGTTGGTGTCCGATTGATCAAGTTAGCACGGCATCATGACATCATCACCCCAAAACCGCTTAGTGACATTCGAATGAAAAATCATTGACCGAGCCACCTCCATTAAGTGTCGATTTTTCCTCTCGGCAACTCCATTTTGTTGAGGCGTGTATGGACAGCTGGTCTGTTGGAGGATTCCATGCTTAGCTAGGTGCTCTTTGAGTTTGTGGCTTGTATACTCACCTCCATTATCCGATCTTAGTACCTTTATTTTTGCATTAAATTGATTAGTAACATAATTCTGAAAATTGACAAAGGCTTCATAGACTCTATCTTTAGATGGTAACAAGGTGAGCCAAGTATATTTAGATTTCTCATCAATAAAAGTCACAAAATACTTGTTATTATCCCTAGATAGGCAAGGAGATGTCCACACATCAGAATGTACTAAATCAAAGCAATGTTCATAAATAGTACTTGATTTAGGGAAAATAGTCTTGCAATGTTTACCAAGAATACAAGACTCACAAGTGGAGTTATCAAACGAGACATTGGGCAACATTAATTCAAATGCACGAGAATGAGGATGGCCTAGTCTAGCATGCCACACATCACTTAAACTACTACTAAGATTCGAAGCAAAAGAAAACGAATTATAAGGACTTGAAACTTTCTCTAAGACATAGAGATCTCCTCTACCATCTCCTTCTCCAAGAACCTTTCCACTCTCAATATCCTGAAAATGTACACTGTTAGGCCCAAAAATCGCATAACAATTCAAATCTGTAGTAGCTTTCTTTACCTATAAGAGATTCGAAGTAAATGAAGGCACAAAGAAGGCTTTAGAACTTTTATCAAACAATTTTAGTTCTCCTATTCCTTTAACCTGTACTCCATCTCCATTAGCAATGATAACATTACCTAGTGCCGGTTTTATGTTGTGTATAAGACTGGGGTTACTAATTATATGGTGAGAAGCACCCGAGTCTACAACTAGTGAGATATTAGGTTTTGCAGCAAAGAAAGTGGTACCGGAGTCCTTAGTGCGGCAATGGATTTGATGAGGGCCTCTAGGTCCGACTTCCTCACCAGGTCTCCAAGGGAAGCTACCATGGCAGTGGCTGCTGCGTCTCCTTGATTTGCTGCTCCGGTGCCTTGACCACTTGGTCCTCCTTGCGATAGGTTGGCCTTGAACTTCGCCGGCTTGAGATGCGGGTGAAGGATCCAACATTTGTCTTTCAGATGACCCCTCTTCTTACAATGGTCGCATACCATTGCTTTCCGGTCCTCATGCTTGTAAACTCCCTTGTTAGCCGTAGCCAAGTCCTCCTTACCGCTAAACAAGCCTAGCGACCCTTGCTCTGTTTGAACTTGAGAACACACATCTTCAAGAGTCGGAAGCTTGTCACCACGAAGGATGTGCTTAATAAGGTCGTTGAACGCCGGATTCAGAGTGAGAAGAAGACCGAAGACCTTGTCTTGTTCCTTTCTTTCGTTGAGGATGGCCGGATCTATGGTGCTCGGCCGAAGCATCTCTAGTTCGGCCCAAAGAGACCTAAACTTGCCAAAATGCTTTGTGAACTCCAAGTCTTCTTGGTGAAGACAGTTGATAGCCTTTTTGACTTCAAACACCCTGGTCAAGTTGGTCACGTTTCCATACACGTTCGCAAGTGTCTCCTATAACTCCTTAGCCGTCTCACAGTAAGAGTATGCTTCAAGGATTGGTGCATCAAGCGAATTCTGAAGAATGGCAAGCACGGTCTGATCTTCTTGAAACCATTTGATTTCCTTCTCGAGTTCAGCCTCCTTGTCTTCTTCCTTTCCTTCTTTACCGTCGTTCTTGGTGACTTTCTTGGGAAACTGGTCCGTTTCATTGTGAATCCATAGTCCCCGGCCACAACAATTAGTTGGCCCCCTTTAAGACCACCGGTGTAACAATAGGTTTGGTAGTGTCCATGAGCGAGATAGATGGACATATAGGCAACGGCGCCAAATTGAAACATATATTTTTGTATGGATGGTGAAAGATGGATGAATGATGATGAATGTATGCAATGAAATGATGGATGGTAAGGTGTTTCAATTCTCCTTATGCAGTTGCAGTATAAGAGGTGTCAATCCAATCTGAGTGTTTGTGAACAGTCAAGATATGCATAAAGATCTAATTTAAGCCAGATGTAAAGGATGTTTGTCACTAACAATCCTATGATGCAAAATGCAGAAAGTAAACTATAAGAACTATGGACTAAATGCAAATGAAGCAAGATGATTATGACAGTAATGATGCAACCAACAGAAGTAGAAACTATGCTAAAGAACTAATGCAAGACAAGTAATGAACAAGATACTAAACAAATACAACAGGAATGCAAATAGAATGAAACAAGACAATCACAAAGCATAAACAAGAGTTCTGGGGATGAACTCGAGCCAGCACTCGACCGAGTGTAGGTCGAGTGAGTGGTCGAGCTAGACTAAACGCAGAAACAGAGCAATGCAATAAAAACAGAGTAATGCAAAGACGAATCAAACTACAATCAAGCAACATGATTAAGACTGTAAAATCAATAAACAAGGAAGGACTTGAGGAGGGATTCATGGGCTGGACTAATGATTGAGGCTATCTAACTTGATCAACAAATATCAAACAACATGAGCTAATATCTAGACATATGTATCTAAGACAAGCTTCTCCCACTCTCATGGTCAAGAAACAATCAAACCTATGCATTTCTAGACTTGCTCTCACATAGTAAAGAATCTACACAAGCAGGCAGTAAGAAATATGTCTCATGCCAAATAAAACCTCTAATCTCTTAGCAAGCAAGATGGTAAGCTCTAGATCTAGCCTTATCTATGCCTCTTAAACATTGGTGTGATGCTAAGATGCTTGAAATCAGATCCTACCCTCTCAGATATAGGATCAGCATTAAGAACATCTACCCTAGAAGAGATCTACAACAATCAAGCTTGATCAAGCCAAACAAACCTCATTCACAGCCCAGCCTAACCCATCCTCAAGATCCTAAGCTACTACTCACAAGAACACATGATGAACATCAAAATCATAAACCCAGAAAAGATTGAAACTTGCATCATTAGAAAGATGAAACAAAGATCTACAATACTGAAAAAGAAATGAAACTTGAATTCTCAATATTAAGAAAGTTATTAAACTAACAATATTGAAGAATTTAGTCTTTTTCAAGTACAAGATCTAGGAAAATAAAAAGCAAAAAGAATAAATCCCAAAAAGGGTAAATACTAGGTTTAGAGAATATCTAAAAAGCTGACTCCTTTTGTGGCTGCAGGTACAAGGCTTTATATAGGAGGGGAGTGGAAGCCCTAAAAATGCTAAAAGACAAAATAGTCAACGGCTCGGTCAACTCGACCTGTGCTCGGTCGAGTGGCAGGTCGAGCTGGCTTCTCTCGTGCATTCTCCACTCGGTCGAGTCCTCCTCAGCACACGGTCGAGTGTCTGGTCGAGTGTGCGGTCGAGTTGGACTCCGGACCTTGTTATTTCAGCCTTAACTCTCTTGCTTTCCCTTCCCGATTGCTTCACTTCCTCCTCAGCATTGCTTCCATGCTCCTTAAGCTTCAAAATCACCTGTTTATGCATGAAAAGATGCAAATACAATGCAACTAAACTCTAATGCATGATTAGTCTTAAAGCTATGCAATAATGGTGAAAATGGATAGCAAAAGATGCAAAAGATGTGAATATACTAAGGGAAAACAGGGTAAAATATATGAACATCACGAGATTCGCGAAAGAGAGAGAAAAATGATAACTAAGAATGTCGAGTAGCGAGTATGGAATGCAAGTAACCGAGAATAGAGAGAAAGATAAGGATAGAATATGAGGGAGAATACGAGTAGGTTTAGAGAATCAAAGATCGAAAAACTGCTCTGATACCATGTTGGGATTTAAGCGGAAGAGGTTGAGAAGAAGAGAATTGTCGGCAAGAAGAATGAGAGAAAGTTATATTCCATAAGTATATCTTACAAAGGTTTACAAAGGAATATATATATATACTAAGAGAACTAGGGCTACACCCTTTACAATAAATCGCATAAGAGATAAGGAAAGAGAATTGGTTCTTCCCAAGATTGAAAGCGACCCCTCCTTGTTTCCTTAAACGAAGCACAACCCGTGACTCCACTCTCTCTTCTTCTCTAACGGCTACAAGGAGGATCTCGAACCTTCTCATGGGCTTACACCAATAAGGCCTCCTTATTCTCATAGATGACTCGACCTTGTCACATAGTTGTACGGACGGCCTCATAGCTGTACGGACAGGGTGATCTTGGTCAATAGTCCGTACAGTCGATGGTCGTATGGACAGCGACGGCTGGTTGGACAAATGGTGGTCTTCGGTTAGGATGTCCATAAAAATTGTACCAACGGTAATCGGTCGTCGGAAAAGGCGATCATATGGTCTGCTGCAGTGGTCGGTAGTCGCGGTAGGGCCGGCGTTCGGTCCACGATTGCTTCTATGCCTCGGCACGTGTATTGCGTGGGACAAACTACTCGTGCACACCTGTCCACAGTAAAAACGCTGTTTTTACTTTAGTGTAGCGAATATTCCAAACACAAAACGAATATGTGATAATTGAAACAAAGAACCCAATGATTGAAACAAAAAAGCAAAAGAAGTCCTACAAACAGACAAAATAGCCTTTCCAACAACGCATCTTTCCTAAGACTCACACGTGTCTTTGGGACCACACACAAACACAAAGCGAGACAAAAACAAAGAACTTTAGCGATCTACACAGCCTAGCAAAGCGATTCTAACAAAGAACACGATGAACAAGACTAACTTTTTTTTGTTTTTGAATATAAAGCTGAACTATAAATAACAAAAGAAGATAGCAAGGATAGACACAACCTTGTAGGGATCCTTTAGCTCTGATACCAAAATGATTAGATCCCGAAACGCGGTCGTTTACAGAGACGTATGGACGGACAGACGCTCGGACAGACGGACGGTTGCTGCGATAGATGGACGCTGCAAACCGACGGTCTGTCTAATCGTGCGGTGAAGGCAGGAATCTGTTTACGGAACATTGGATGGAGGAACTTGATCGATGAGTAACTCGACTCGACAAGTTCCGGTTGCGATGGCCGGTGGAAGAACAGCTCGGTAAGTAACTCGACCCGAACGATTCTCAAAGGTTGGACGGTGGAGCGAGGTAGCAACACACGAGTGATGGAAGGACTTGTGATACGGCCAAATTAATCGGTCTGAACCTGGTTCAAGATTGTTTAAGAGTTTTCGTTGACATGAGAGAAAACGAAGAGATAAAGAACAACTTTTTAATTCATTCAAGGTAGGCGGCTTTTACAAGAGGGTTTACGGCCTTTAAATAGGCGGGTCTACATAGGGAACACTTAACCCTAAGGAAACATGGCCAAGCGTCGAGCCTTACAGATGGGCTTAAAGCTAAAGCAGACAACACAAGAGAGATTAAAATATCTAACGGACCGAAATTATTTATAAGAAGGATAGGATTGCCACGTCATATGGCGGGCAATGCGTTAGAGCGCATAGCCTCGTTAAAACCTTCTCGGTAAACCCATTGGGACAAACCCGAGTAAGGAAAAAGAGTACTACACCTCATAACGTCTTAGTGTCTTCACCCTTTGGTAATGGTGAAGACTGTCCGCACAACCTCGGACAGGTGGGACGGATCATCCGGTCATGATTTCTTGGCCGGATGGAACTTGAACTTGGAGGAACCATTTGGTGAAAAGGTTACACTTGGTACAGAGGTTACGACTTGTGCTCTTGCTCCCTGTAGTGGCTCCTGGAACGATCTGCGGCACTTGAATAGTCTTCCTGGTACCTTGTCCCGAGCTGGCCTCAAATATGTCTGCGTACATGCCCATGTCCGCGTTCGTGTCCATGTGCGTGTTCGGTTCGTTTGGCCAGGTTGTATCACCTGTCCTAAGGTATTTTCACAAATCTGTAGCCTGCACTCTATTCGCTAGGAAGGAAACCAGGAATGTGAAGGATCATGAGCTTCAGCTGTTGGACATAG
The DNA here is from genome assembly GCA_024034495.1 of Camelina laxa. NCBI lineage: Eukaryota > Viridiplantae > Streptophyta > Magnoliopsida > Brassicales > Brassicaceae > Camelina > Camelina laxa. The sequence goes on from CM043880.1 coordinate 32,669,203, forward strand.
CTTTATGTGGAGTTCTGGATAGTGCTAGGGATGGTAAAAAACTAGTAGGGGATGTAGCGAACACTAGAATGGGCTTTTTATTGCTCGACTAGTTCCTATATTCGAAGGCTTGGCCATGAAAACCGAGAGGCGAGAAGGATATGGATAGATCTCCAAAGGAGGGTTAGTTACGCTAATCTTGGTGGGACGTGCCTCTCAAGGGGGTTGTAAACGAGCCGAGATGGCTAGACGTTGAGTACCTCACACTGGCGAGATTCTTGGCTTATGAGAAGCCAAATGAAAGATTGCTCTTCGAGTTCGTACACCCTGCAGTTGGAGCTACTCAGATGATCTTGCCTAACTTCGTGGCCACAAAAATTTGGCTAGGAACGGAGAAAGACTTCACACCTCTATTAGAGGCGCTGTACAACCCTGAGGGAGAATCTGAGGCAAAAGAGAGTTAGCCAAGAAGGCAAGGGCAGGGAGAAGACTCAGAGGAGTATGATTTTGAGGAGTATGTTTGCTCCCAGAACCAGCCAGTAGGGGTGAGAGAAGCACATAAGAAGATGTTGGTTGAAGAGGATGAACAAGTTCCTAGCAAGGAAAGTCAAGGATCTTACCGGAACGGTCAAGGTAATGGGAGGTCAGATCGGAGAGCTTCAAGACAAGGCAAGTTGTGCCTCAGCTCCCACTCCAGCCCACGCACCCACATGGATGTGGAGGAGCGGACCGCTAGGAGGGATCCGAGGTTTAGCACCTGCAGAACCTCATAGGGCTTCGTTGTACAAGCCACGTGCAAAGGAGGATGGCACCAGACCTAATAGATCACAGAGATGTCACTCATATGCCTATCTGACACCTAACCCGACGGGGTACACGATGCCCTATCTGATGCCACCTTCGAGTACCTACTCGGGTGACCACTCGGGTCCCTACCCCCAGCCTTACCAGATGCCGTATCTAATGCCTTATCCGATCATCCTTCGACCAGATACTCGGGTGACCATTCTGGGCCTGTCCCACCAAATTCATCTTACTACCCCATACCCTATCCGGTGAGCTACGCGATGCCTTACCCGATCAACCACTCAGATGCTGGTCCGCGCAGGTTGCACATTACCGAGCTCTCTGACGAGCTAACCCCGACACCTGCTGAAGCCGGCGTCAAACCAGGGTACACTTTGGCGAGCATGGAGTCTGCTACAACCTCCTTCTTCACCAACCCATGACGTACCACTTTCATTCAACCTTTGTAAATAACATTGCATTTTATTTTCATTTTTGTGATTCTTTTTCCAACTTTTATTTACACAGAGACTGTGTAATTTAAGTTTGGGGGAGGGTTCAAGAATGTATTTAACATTGTGTTTTGTTTTCTTATTTTCTTATTTTAAATTTTTGCATACTAGTTTTATTTATTTAAGTCTGCATCTATTTGCATAGAAAACCCCCAAAATTGAAAAAAAAAATATTACACAAAAAGAGTGTTCATGTAGGTGCATTTACATTATAGGATCGATTCTAGATTGTTTCATATAGGGCTGTTGCATATGCATTTTAGATGGCAATGATTAAAACTACCTTGTTTAAGTTCAACCTTAGGATTGAAGTTATAACCCTTAATCAAAGTTCTATGTTGCTTGATCAATTCCTGGAAAAAAATGAAGAATCTTTGTTAAAACCTTGTGTCTTTTGAAAGCCTCTTCCGCTTGTGTGAAACTTGCTTAAACATTGTAGCATCTCTATATTATTGGACTAAACCTGAACTTCAATTACCTTGCTAATGGAACTTGAATGCTCGCTCATGGTAACTCTAAAATTTGGGTTAACACTCCATTTTTGCCAATCTTTTTGTTTAACCCGAATTGTTTTTCCCTAATCTTGAACCCAAACATTTTCTTTCATAGTCTCTTAGAAAAGTCTTGTTATAGTCTCTTAGAAAAAGAAAAAAAAAGAGAGAGAAAGCAAAAAAAAATAGGAATATAGCAAAGAAAGAAAAAAAGTTGTAAAAGAGAGATAGCTGTTCAAATTTAATACCTTAGGGATTGTAAAAAAAATGAGTTAAGATCAAGGTTGTAGGCGGTTTTATTGTAGGGTGTTGGATAAACAGAAAGGGAATGAGAAAAGGGTAGATCATCAAGAGTTAATCTTTGTATGGCTCCAACTGTTCTCAACCTTAGATAGTTTTCACAACTGTGTAATCATAGTAAGAGATTGTAGATTAGGAGAAATGAAGAGGAAATTATTATTAAAAACTTAGAAGTATACGCAAGGTTAAGAACCCCAAAAACTTCTAAAACAAAAGATAAGTCTCCTCTTAATAGGTTGATAACTCTCTAAGTCACACTTTCTTAGGCATCTGTTTATCCATGTTCTGCATTGTATATAGCCTAACCTTAACATTTTTAGGTCCTTAACCCTAGGAATTTGCATTTAGGGTATTTAGGGTGCTGCATTGTTGAATTTGTGCATTTTGGATGAAAACAGGTGCTTTGGAGTCTAAAATGAGCATTGGGCTTTTGGGCTCTTGGGCTCTTGAGACTGCTGTAGGCTCATTTAATTTTTTGGAAAGACTTGGTGTGAACTCCAAGCAAACTTGGGCAGTACTCCGAGAATATTCAGTCAATATTTTCTTTAGACCTCCCTCCTTCCACTAGATATAGAGACATAGCCTCTCATTATTTCTCACACACAAAAACATAAACACTCCTTCCTCTGAAGATCTCTCTCTCTCTCTCTCTCTTGCTTAGTCCAAGTAAGTTCTTAGTTTAATAGCCTCGAGAGTATAACGTAGATCTGTTCACTTAAGTTCTATTACTGGTGTGCTACTGTAATAGTTCATGATCGGTTGTATCCTGGGATTCATATATCGTGATTGTCTGAAAGCACTTACGGCTGATTTATTGAATTAAGGAAAAAGATATCATATCTTGCCTCCGTGATTTATTTTATGCTTTATATTATGATGTTGTAATTCGTTTCTGATTTCGTTAATTTAAATATAATTCGCATATTTTCTCAATTCGATTTTTGCGCTCTTTACAGTCTTAATTCAATAAATCCACTTTCTGCTTATCGCTTTAAATGGATTGAGAATCTTTCGAATCTTGTATTTTTAAAAAACGATTTTAAAATCTTCTGAAAAACTGTTTATGCTTTCATCTTTCGGTGCTTACGTGGAAAGTTTTTGAAGAACGCTTTTACTTTAATTATTTCTTCTCTACTCTCTCTGGTTTCCACGAACGCTCTTAATTGAGTGAGTTTGTGAAACAAGTTTCTGCGAACGCTTGTTAAGCGAGATTGCAAAACTAATTCAGTGTAATTTAATTACTTGAATTGTTTGATTAATATATTAATCAGATCTGTTTATTGTGAAACAGAAAAATGTCTGGAGACAATACCAACAACGTTGACGGTGCTAGGGTTCCTGCAACCCCTGTTGAAACTCCTGCGGAGTTGGCTTTACGCCTTGCTAGAGAACTTGAAAAGACAAAGCTTACCGATTCGGGTATGGAAAATGTGCGCCGAAATCTGTTTGGTAATGGATCAACCCACATGGGGATACCACCTTCGGCTTCCCAAGGGATGATGCCAGATAAGTTCGATGGCAAAGCTGGATTCAAAACGTGGCAAAACAAGATGCGCTACTACTTGGCCAGCATGAACATGGAAAGGTACCTCACAGAGGATCCACCAACGCTTCCACATGGATAGTTGGGCTCAAGAAGACTACTGTTGCAAAGGTCAGATTCTGAACCTTTTGGTCAATGATCTGTATGACTGATGTTCATATATTTTACCATGTTTTCCCCTAATATATTCACATCTTTTGCATCTTTTGCTATCCATTTTCACCATTATTGCATAGCTTTAGGACTAATCATGCATTAGAGTTTAGTTGCATTGCATTTGCATCTTTTCATGCATAAACAGGTGATTTTGGAGCTTAAGGAGCATGGAAGCAATGCTGAGGAAGAAGTGAAGCAATCATGAAGGGAAAGCAAGAGAGTTAAGGCTGAAATAACAAGGTCCGGAGTCCAACTCAACCACACACTCGACCAGACACTCGACCGTGTGCTGAGGAGGACTCGACCGAGTGGAGGATGCACGAGAGAAGCCAGCTCGACCTGCCACTCGACCGAGCACAGGTCGAGTTGACCGAGCCGTTGACTATTTTGTCTTTTAGTATTTTTAGGGCTTCCACTCCCTTTCCTATATAAAGCCTTGTACCTGCAGCCACCAAGGAGGCCAGCTTTTAGATATTCTCTAGACCTAGTATTTACCCTTTTGGGAATTATTCCTTTTGCACTTTTATTTTTCTTAGATCTTGTACTTGAAAAAGACTAAATTCTTCAATATTGTTGGTTTCATAACTTTTTTAATATTGAGAATTTGAGTATGATTCTTTCTCCAATATTGTAGCTCTTTGCTTTATCTTTCTAATGATGCAAGTTTCGTATTTTTCTGGATTTTTGACTTTGTTCATCATGTGTTCTTGTGAGTAGTTCTCTAGGATCTTGAGGATGGGTTAGGCTGGATGGATCTTGTGGTTTGTTTGATTTGGTCAAGCTTGATTGTTGTAGATCTCTTCTAGGCTAGATGTTCTTAATGCTGATCCTATATCTAAGAAGGTAGGGTTTGATTTCAAGCATCTTAGCATCACACCAATGTCTAAGGAGCATAGATAAGGCTAGATCTAGAGCTTACCATTAGGCTTGCTAAGAGATTAGAGGTCTTGTTTGGTATAAGATGTATTACTTAATGCCTGCTTGTGTAGATTCTTTACTATGTGAGAACAAGTCTAGAAATGCATAGGTTTGATTGTTTCTTGCCATGAGAGTGGATTAAAAATGTCTTAGAATAGTATGTCTAGAGATTAGCTCAAAGTTTGTTTGAGGTTTGTTGACCAAGTTAAATAACCACAATGATTAGTTCAGCCCATGAATCCCTCCTCAGGACCTTCTTTGTTTATTGATATCTTAGTCTTAATCCTGTTGCTTGATTGTTGTTTGATTCGTTTTTGCATTGCTCTGTTTTTATTGTGTTGCTCTGTTTTCACGTATAGTCCAGCTCGACCCTGTACTCGACCTACACTCGGTCGAGTGCTTGCTCGAGTTCTTCCCCATAACTTGTGTTTATGATTTGTGATTGTCCTATTTCATTCTTGTTTCATTTATGTTGCATTCATTTAGTTTTCTGTTCATTACTTGTCTTGCGTTAGTTCATTTCTTGCATTATAGTAGTTTCTATTTGTGTTCTAGCTTTATTACTGTTACAATTATTCTGTTCATTTACATTTAGCATCTAGTTCTTGTAGTTTTATTTTCTGCACTTTACATTTTCATCATAGGATGGTTAGTGACAAACATCCTTTACATTTGGCTTAACTTAGTCTCATATACATATCTTATTTGTTCACAAACACTCATTTAGTATTGACACCTCTTATACTGCAACTGCATAAGGGGAATTGAAACACCTTACTATCCATCCATTTATATCTCACCATTGCACACATTCATCATCTCACATCCATTCACCATAAAAAGCTTGTTTCAATGACCTCTACAGTATGTACAAGACTTCAAAAGCATTGTGGCTAGCTTTGGATACCAAGTACAAGACTGATGAGTCTGGGATGCAGAAATTCTCAACTACGAAGTTCCTGAACTTCAAGATGGTGGATTCCAAACCAATTATGGAACAAGTGGAAGCTCTTCAACGCATCTTCAGGAGATCGATTTGGAAGGGATGTCGATCTGCAATGTCTTCAAGACGAATTTCCTGATCGAGAAGCTACTACTAGGCTGGCCAAATTTCAAGCATTACCTTAACTTCAAGCGTAAGGCAATGTCTCTTGGTGATCTCATCCGTCGGTTGAGAGTTGAGGACAACAATCGTGGAGCTCATTCGGATGCTCAAAGCCAGGGGCATGATATTCATGTAGTTGAGCATAAGGCCAAGTTTAAAGGCAAGGGTAAAGGGATCTCTATTCTTCATAAACCGTTGAAGGTGTCATCTGGACCAAACTTCAAGAAGAGCAACCTTGAGAGGAAGTTCAAAGGGAAGTGTCATCATTGTGGTAAGATTGGACACAAGGCTGATGTTTGCAAAAGCAAAGCAAAAGATCTCAAGTTGCAAGCAAACCTAACTGAAGAAGACATGGTTGCGGTGGTTACTGAATGTAAAATGGTGGAAGACAACCCAGTGGAGTGGTACTACGACATTGGTGCTACCACACACATATGCTCTGATAGGACCATCTTCACCACCTACGAGAAGAACAAGTGAAATGAGCAGTTTTTCATGGGCAACACGGCAGTGTCCAAGATTGAAGGTAAAGGCAAAGTGGTTCTGAAGCTAACTTCTGATCGTGAGCTCACCTTGCAGAACGTGAAGCACGTACCTGACATGCAGAAGAATCTCATCTCTGGAACAGTTCTAAGCAAGCATGGTTTTTCCATCAATTTTGAGGCTGATAAGTTAGTTCTTAAGAAAAATGGGATGTATTTGGGAAAGGGTTTTGTTAAGGGTGGACTGATCAAGATGTCTGTAACGACAGTCCATCCGAAAATTGTAGCTTCTACTTCTGTTGCTGAAATGAAAGAAAACCCTATTGCTTACTTGGTTGAGTCGTTTACTACTTGGCATGAATGTTTAGGACATGTCAATTATAAAACAATGCGAAAAATGCAAAACTTGAATTTGATTCCGAAATTCAAAACTAACCAAGAAAAATGTGAAATGTGCGTACAGGCCAAACTCACTAAAACTCCCTCACCACGCGTTGAAAGAACAACCGAACCTCTAGGTTTAATTCACACAGACTTATGTGATTTAAAGTATGTGCAAACTAGAGGTGGTAAGAAATACTTTGTTACCTTCATTGATGATTGCACAAGATATTGCTATATTGCTATGTATATCTCTTGCATAGAAAAGATGAAGCACTAGAAAAATTCAAAGAGTTCACCCTCGAAGTAGAAAATCAGCTTCAAAAAAAACTATAAAGGTAGTTCGAAGTGATAGAGGAGGAGAATATAATGAGCCGTTAAATGCAGTTTGTAGAGAAAAATGCATTATACATCAGACAACCGCTCCCTACTCGCCATAATCTAACGGAGTAGCCGAACGAAAGAATCGAACTCTGAAAGAGATGATGAATGTGTTGTTGCAGGAATCTGGGTTAGCCCGATTCATGTGGGGGGAAGCTTTGCTTACCACTAATTACATCCTCAACAGGATACCGCATAAGGTTACTGGCAAGTCACCATATGAGCTTTGGAAAGGTACAATACCTTCGTACAAATACCTCAAAGTGTGGGGGTGTCTAGCAAAAGTGGTTGTACCACCTCCTAAAAAGGTCACAATTGGGCCTAAGACCGTAGACTGTATCGTCATCGGATATGCACATAACAGTAGTGCATATCGATTTCTGGTTCATAAATCAGATATTCCAGATATTCATGTGATTACAGTTATGGAGTCAAGAAATGCTTCATTTTTTGAAGAAATTTTTCCCTGTAGGAAAACTCAAAAACGGACTCGTGAACAACGAGATGCAGCGACTTTGGAAGCTGGAAATACTTTGAGTACTATTTCTGTAGAAACAGAACTGGAACCTAGAAGAAGCAAACTATCTCGCAAAAGTAAATCGTTTGGTGATGATTTTCTGATGATGGCATTTCTAGCTGAAAATCTACCAAGAACATACACAGAAGCTATGTCTACACCTGATGCACCTTATTGGAAAGAAGCAGTCAAAACTGAAATAGACTCTATCATGCAACATCATACTTACGAGATGGCAAATCTACCACAAGGATTTAAGCCTTTGGGATGAAAACGGATTTTTACGATAAAACGAAAACCAAATGGCTATATTGAGCGGTACAAGGCTAGGCTTGTAGTGCAAGGATTTCGGCAAAAAGAAGGCTTTGATTTCTTTGATACCTATTCACCGGTAACAAGACTATCTTTGATCAGGATGCTCATAGGTATTGCAGCCTTGAGAAATCTTGAAATCCATCAAATGGATGTAAAAACTGCTTTTCTCCATGGAGATTTATAAGAGGAAATCTACATGAAACAAACTGAGGGATTTTTTATTCCAGGACAAGAACACAAAGTGTGTAAACTTGTGAAGTCATTATATGGACTCAAACAGGCTCCTAAGCAGTGGCATGAGAAGTTTGACAGTATGATGATGTCTAATGGTTTTCGCATTAATGAATGTGACAAATGCATATACTACAAAACTACTCCATCAGGGTACATTTTGTTATGCTTATATGTAGATGATATGCTCATCATTGGCAGCAACAAAGACATCATCACTCATACGAAAAACATGCTCAAAAGAAATTTTGACATGAAGGACTTGGGTTTAGCAGATGTAATTTTGGGGATAAAAATCATCAGAACTAATGAGGGCCTTATCTTGTCTCAAACTCACTATGCAGAAAAAGTGCTTGATAGATTCAAGCATTACTCAAATGGGACTGCAAAAACTCCAGAGGATCCTCAAATTCACTTAACCAAAAATTCTGGTGAACCTGTGCAACAGGTGGAGTATGCAAGAGTAATTGGCAGTCTAATGTACTTGACAAACTGTACAAGACCGGATTTAGCGCACTCTGTAAATGTACTTAGTCGCTACACAAGTAATCCAGGACATAAGCATTGGATGGCTATAGCTAGAGTTTCGGACTATCTATGTTATAGCAAAGATCATGGCTTGCACTATGGTAGAGAACCCGGAGTTTTGGAAGGTTACAGTGATGCCAACTGGATCGCAGACTCGAGAAACTCAAAATCCACAAGTGGATATGTTTTTACACTTGGAGGTGCAGCAGTGTCCTGGAAGTCTTCCAAACAAACTCTGGCAGCTAAATCAACTATGGAATCTGAATTCATAGCTTTGGAGATAGCGATGTCGGAAGCTGAATCAATTCGTAATTTCTTGGAAGACATCCCAATGTGGGGGAATCATGTGCCTGCAATACGTGCACACTATGATAGCGAATCGGCTTTGGGCAGGGCAAGGAATACCCATTACAATGGCAAATCTCGTCACATCAAACGGAGACATAAAACTATTAGACAACTTATCTCAACTAGTGTAGTTACGATTGATTACATCAATACGAAAGAAAACCTAGCCGATCAATTTACAAAAGGTTTGGCGCAAGATCAAGTTATAAAATCATCAAGAGGAATGGGTTTAAAGCCTACGACTTAAGAGGATGTTTGATGGTAACCCCACCTACTCAGATTGGAGACCCCATGACCTAGGTTCAAAGGGAAAACTAAATCAAGCTGAATCTGCTACAAGCACTAGAAAACATTTGTCTTTTCCCAGTTCCTAGAGTGATGTAAAGTGCTTCCTGTATGTTAGAGGTTAAGCATATGCTTTTAATGATTTGAAATGTAGCTTTGTAAAATATTTGAAATAATTATAGGATATTTCTTTAAATACAAGCAGCTTATAAAATCACCTTGTGAGTGTGAAATGGGGCCGTTTCTAGGAGAATATATGAGGCTATACTCTCCAAGTTCACTCATGATTAACCAGGCATGTTCAAGGCCACAATGAACACAATAGAGAACCTCGTTCTACAAGAAAACGAAGCTGTGTTATGCCTGCTGTCTAAGTTTACATACAAATCCGGATGGTTCAAGACATCATGTTCACCAACTGGCCGAGTAAACTCGATAGGTATAACAATGAGTCGGTTCAAGGTTGAAAAACGCCACCAACATAGATACAGTTAGTTTTCGCATATACTCTCGAAAGTCTGTCTAGTTTAGCTAGTAGTGTCAGTCTATAGGGTTAGTTAAGTCGTCATATGTTTAGACTTATTTCTATTCATGTGGGGGATTGTTGGAACTGAATTTTCAGAAACAAGTTTCAGAAAATTGCAGGTTTTGGGACAGTGACTTTACGGCAACTTTCCGGCCAAATTCCGGCCAAATGGCTGCTCGGAATTATCGGGTCGATACTGCAATGGAAAGCTGGTAACGAGTACTACAAGATGGTATACTCATACGTCCAAAACGGAGTTGATTTGAATGAGAAATAAGAGTGTGAAGTGAGCTATTTGGGATGTTTGGAAAAAAGTCCCACATTAAAAACGGGCCGTGGCCTCTTGGACTCTTGGGCTTTTGGGCTCTTGGGCTCTTGAGACTGCTGTAGGCTCATTTTTTTTTTTTTTGGAAAGACTTGGTGTGAACTCCAAGCAAACTTGGGCAGTACTCCGAGAATATTCAGTGAATATTTTCTTGAGACCTCCCTCCTTCCACTATATATAGAGACATAGCCTCTCATTATTTCTCACACACAAAAACATAAACACTCCTTCCTCTGAAGATCTCTCTCTCTCTCTCCCTTGCTTAGTCCAAGTAAGTTCTTAGTTTAATAGTCTCGAGAGTATAACGTAGATCTGTTTGCTTGAGTTCTATTACTGGTGTGCTACTGTAATAGTTCGTGATCGGTTGTATCCTGGGATTCATAAATCGTGATTGTCCGAAAGCACTTACGACTGATTTATTGAATTAAGGAAAGAAATATCATATCTTGCCTCCGTAATTTATTTTATGCTTTATATTATGATGTTGTAATTCGTTTCTGATTTCGTTAATTTAAATATAATTCGCGTATTTTATCAATTCGATTTTTGCGCTCCTTTACCCTTGCCTTTAAACTTGGCTTATGCTCAGCTACATGAACATCATGCCCCTGGCTTTGAGCATCCGAATGAGCTCCACGATTGTTGTCCTCAACTCTCAACCGACGGATGAGATCATCAAGAGACATTGCCTTACGCTTGAAGTTAAGGTAATGCTTGAAATTCGACCAGCCTGGTGGTAGCTTTACACTAGAAGAAAGTTCTATCAAGTGACACAGTGCTTTAAGCTTAGATTCTTCATTTTTACTGATGCAGACATCAACCCTACCATCCAACCCGTTGAACCAGATCCTATACCACATCCTGTACCAGAAATACGAGAAGGCCCTATGACGCGATCAAAGGCCAAAATAGCTCAGGAAGAGGTTTAACTTAGCTGTGCAAGACATTGTAAGCTCCCTAGAGCTGAAGGACGTCAACTGGTCTGTACCACCATCATGCCGCCACAACGAATATGATCACATAGCCGAAGAATAGCTTTATGAAGCCTTCACCCAAGTTAGCCTTGATCAAACTAGCTCACCAGGTATGAAACCTCTTTTGGAAGGTCAAGGAACCCCCAAGAAGCCAAGAGAAGACATTGGAGCTGCAAGAGACGTGCGATACAAGCTTCACCTTCGCTTGAAGATAAGGACTAAGACATAGAGGACATGGAAGAACATCAAGAGACTGATCAAGATACTCTAGAGGAACTCCAGAAAGATCCCTAGTTCAATAAACAAGCCAACAAACAAGTACAAGACAAGAACCCTGAAGTAGTACAAAAAGTGATTCAGAGAACATCAATTGATCGCATCCAGGTAAGCTCTATTCAATATTTTTGATCCTTGCATGTCCAACCAACTCCAACAACAGCTAGAAGACGTGCTCATCAAGGGGGATCAAGTCTGCTTTAATATTTTCTTTAATTAGTTTATTTTCTTTCCAAAAAGAATGGTTTTGTGATTACTTTTATCTATTTCTTTTGTTGCATTTTTTTCCATTTATATCGGCTTTAGGGCTAGCTGAAGGACTCTTAAAAAGTCCTCCTGCAGCAGTTAAACGATTTTTCACTTTGAATATTAACAAAACGCTAAATTTTCTTACTTCTTTTCTTTAATTGTTTTTGAGAGAATAAGCTTGTTTTTTGTCTTGCGTGTGAAATTTCACAAGACTGATGTATTGTATCATGGAGAAGAGAGGCTGAGCGTTTTTTTCTTGCTTGTGAGAATGGGAAGATGTTGAAGCTTTGGAGGAGGGAAAGAGAGAGACAAAACTGACAGGGTTTAGTAGGCAAGATGTTCGACCTAGCAGAAATTTTTCAAATGTAACAAAAAGGTTTATGGAGTTGTAGCTAAGTGTTTGACCATTTTACGGATTTAGATACAGCTAATATTCTAAAAATTATCTTCGTTTTCGTGAGGTGCTCTATGTGGACAAAAGTGGATTTGGAAGAGAGATCGCTAGTCTGTCTATGATTCAGGGAAGATTGAAATTCGATGGTTAGATTTCCATTCGTGACTCAATCTTTGAGGCTGTTCGTTTTTGTTATTTTCCAAAAATATTTTTGTTTATCAGGAGTGTGGGGGAGACATCTAAATATATATATATTAGAAGACAAATAGAATGCTTCAACTGTAAAGGAATCTTATTGACATGTAAAAAGTTATGGCAAAGGACCTAATTTCAAGGACTTGTGAATATAATGACAGAGGGGCGGTATCAAGAGTAGGGGGCACATTTGTTGCAAATTAAATAATGAGACAAAAATTCAAATAGTGTTAGAACGCGTTTTGTGAATATAACGAGAGAATGGTAGGGTGGTATCGGAGTGGGGGGCATATCTGCTGCAAAAAAGGTAATATATATACAATTTACCTAACCACACGTAGGCATGACTACGGCTACAGTTACTATTTATTAACTATTAGTTATAGTTAGAAATTTGGTTTAGCTTTAACTTTAACCAATTTTAAAACGATTAATGGTTATGGTTAAGACAATTATGATTATATAAAGTTGCAGTTATTTAGTGATATAATACATTTGATATTATTTGATAATATAATATGATTAATATTATTTATTTTCAATTAATATATACTTTTAGTGTATTCATATTTCTCTATATCATATGGTTCATATTAAATAAACAATTATTAGTATATTTTATCATGTTTTAAAATGGTTACAGTTAAAATATTACAGTTTAATTATGTAGTTAACCAACGATTTTGATTTAGTGAAAATTAATTAACGTTATAATTAATATAATTTAGCTATATATTTATGATTAACGGTTTTAGTTTTTAACCACTTTATAGTTTATAGTTTAGTTACGGTTTGGATATGATTGGGTTAAAATTAAAAGTACAGTTACCATTACACTTAGTTTGGTCATATCTAACCACATGGGAGTTTAAAAGTTGTAGATATATATAAATATATATATATATATATATGTACACAATAAAAAGGGCTTCGGTTATATATGAGTTAATTTGCGGTATGACCAATTATACAAATGAAATGAAGAATATAGTATATTAATGATGAAAATTAAGTCAGTAACCAAAGACCAATGGAAAAATACCAAAGGATCCCAACGTGACATGTACACGCTGCTAGCCAGGAGTTGTGGTGTGATGACGTGGGAAGTCTACCTTGGTAGGTTTTATAGTAACAACAACATGTCCAATTATTTAAAGATTATTTAAAGAATTTTTTAAAATTCGTATACTCAGTAATTTGTGCAACTTCTAATTACTATTTTTTAATTACTCAATAGTTTGTGCAACTTCTAATTTATGCAAGACAAGACAATAAATAAATAATATGTGAAATAGAAAAGAGTTCATATTTTTATTTGGTTTTTCCTCCCGTTTGACTATTACTAATATGAATTCTACATCATAAGACAAGAAATAAATAGTAACATGAAAAAAGTAGTAAATCCTAACCATCAAAAAAATGAAAACTGAAACTGAATTAAAACCATAAGAAGAAGATACAACTTAAACAACCCAAGCAAACGAGTTAAACGCATGGAACAAATATATATAACATAAGAAATACATTTAAAAAAGTAATTAAATAACTATTGACCTATGTAAAAAACTAGAAATGATATTTGTGAAGGACACATGCACATGTAATATATAGAATAATGTTTCTTACAACACCATAATAAAATAGTATAGAACAAAAATAAACAGTATAGAATGAAATATTTATCATAAAATATATTGATGGTACTGGTAATGATGGTATTAAATGAAATAAAAAATTATGAAACAAGCCGTTTACTAAAAAATATACAACATATGAAATTTAACAGGCCGAATTTAACAATTTCCGAATAAATTACACTATACCCTAAGGAATACAACATAGAGAATCCAAACTATTGAATTAAGGGCATACTAAAATTAGGTTACAAGAAAATTAATTTAAGATAATATATATTTTTTAAGAAAATGTAATAGAATATTATTGTATTCTATATAGGATAGTAGAATAAATAATTACTTATTTTAGTTACATATTTAAAGTTGTTCATTTTTAAAAAATCAAAAAAAAATATAAAAGAATATGTTTATTTTGAAGTAAGATTGTGAAATCCAAATAATTTGTGTAAAAAAATTTATGAAAATTGCCCTAGATTTTATTGTAAATTAGAAATGAATAAATAAGAGATAAACAAGAAAATGAGAAAAAAAAAATTAAAAAAGGGATGACAAAGGCTGCACGTGAGAGAGTTTGTGTGCTTAGCTGTTCATAATGTTTTTTTTTTTTTTTGTCAACAAGAGATCAGTTCAGACGAGCCAAATGGTAGGGAAATCGTTTACAAACAATACTTGGGGCGGAGATGTACGCGCTTGGCGTGCCAAAGAATCCGCCCTTACATTAGCAATTCTAGGAATTAAAGATAAAGAGAAAGAAAAGAATTCCTCCCTATCCGTTTTGATGTCGTCAAGGTACGCCGAGAACGCTGGCCAGTCGGAAGGGGAAGACACCATCTTCACCAAATCTGAGCAGTCGGTATAGAAAGCCACCTCTCTGAAGTCATGGCCGATCATGCAGCGCATCGCCCAAAGAAAAGCTTCAACTTCTGTATGTAATGGAGAGAGACTTCGACGAAAATTCTTGGCTCCCAAAAACGGCAACGCTGTCTGGACCGAGGTACAACACCATCCAGCACCTGCATACAAATCCCCTGCTTTCCAGGAGCCATCTATGAAACATCGGATGTTATATGGACAAAACTGTCATTATTATAGGATGGTTAGTAAATTTATTAAAAAAGATTTGTTACTTGTGCCAATTTCCCTTATATTTAAATACAGAAAAAAAAACATGTTGTAACAACATTCTTATCTTTCCCTCTCCACTGATAAGTTGTTCTCGATTAAAAACTATTTACATGAGAAGTGATACAAACTTTGGACAGAAAACTCATAATATATATCATTGTTATAAACCAAATTTTACGAATGTACAAATTAATTATACGGGTAGCACGAACACACAACATATAACCAGAAAAACTAATACGGAATATTGAATATAATGACAGAATGATAGGGCGGTAATCAGGAGTAGGGGCGGGGGGCACATCTGTTGCAAATTAAAATATGAGACAAAAATCCAATTAGTGTTAGAACGTGTATTGTGAATATAATGAGAGAATGAGGGGTGGTGTAGGAGTGGGGGGCACATCTGCCGCAAAGAGCTGACCACATGGAAGTTTAAACATTTAATATATATCTACACAACCAAAAGGGAGTCGGTTAAAATTCAATTAAGAAACAAAAAAATACGTTGTATGAAACTACGTTCTTATATTTCCCTTTCCAACTCATAAGATGTTCTTAATTAATAATATTTACACAGGAAGTGATACAAACTTCGGACAGAAAAATCATAATATAAACTCTCATTGTTATAAACCAAAATTGAAGAATGTACATCATAAATATACGATTATCACGAACATACAATATATAACCAGAAAAACTAATACGGAATATTGAATATTAAGTATCCTTATAATTCAAATATTAAGTACCACATAACTTTAACAATTTTTTTTCTTTTAATTAAAAACAAAATTAACAGAAAAAAAGATAAAAAGATTTAAATTATCCTTAGTCTGAATCAGATTGGCCAGAGGTTAATGAGCCTTTAATATAGGGCTGGTCCACGTAGCGTTGTACAATGTGACAAAGGTATCAAACCTAGTTAGTGGTTGTACATTGTAGACCAACTAGTATTTAAGAGACCCTTGTTTCCTCACCATTTCATCAATAGGAGCTTATAACTCTCTACATACATTTTGCGATCAAACAACTCAATCGAGAGATGGAAGGCAAAACTTTGATTCTAAGTGTGCTTTTAATGAGTCTGTTGATGGCACAAATCCAAGTTGACGCAAAGAGCTGTTGTCCGTCCGTCGCTGCTAGAAATGTCTATAACACTTGCCGCTTTATAAAAAAATCAAGGGAGGTTTGTTGTCAGCTCAGTGGCTGCAAAATCGTTAAAGAGAAAAAATGCACCCATCCCCCATATATTCACGAGATTCTGAAAAACACAGGTAAATTGATTAATATTGTACTTTATTAAATACATAATTTTTTTATAAGAATGATCAAGATTTCACTTTTTATTTGTTTTGATTTTTGAATCAAGGTGATGATATGAGTGAATACTGCAAGGTTGGGTGTTTATCCTCTCTCTGCGGTGCTTTAACTACTCTGCAGAACTCTGGTAAAACAAACTCTTCAAACTTATTATCATTACTATCAAAACTTTTTTTTTGATAATCCAAAAGAGAATGTATATATTTAACCCCTTCAAAATTTGTTTCTATGACTAGATTCAAGTGAAATCGTGAATGAAGCTGTTGAAAAATGTGACATGGTATGTTCTACAACCTGCACCAAGGGCTCAACGAATGCAGCTGAAACTGCCTAGACAACCATATCTATTAAGAAACCATGTACCTCTCGAGGTGAAGGGGGTGGTTACCTTTCGTAGTGTTGTTTTCATGTTTTCAATAATTGTGTGTGTGAGAAAAATGAAGAAGGTTGTTGATCCCTTATTCTATATGCTTTCTATTTTCTATCTTTGAAATAAATAATAACATGTGTCTTTAAATATTTGGTCTCCTTCGTTCAACCATTTGCAGTTACTTTCTCTGTAACCAAATTATACGTTATTATCCAACACTTAGCTTAATTATTGCATTAATATTTTTACGGAAACTGAAATATCTATGATGACATATGTACAAACATAAAACATATATATGTGACTAGCACTATAATGAATGCTTATTTATATACTAGATTAGGATCCGTGCTAGAGCACAAGTTGTAAATCTTTGTATGTATATTGTAATTTTTGTACAAAATATAATTTATGTGATTGTTTTTAAAAATTGTTGTGAATAAAAAATTATGCAATAAAATCATATGCTAAATATGAGAAATTGTAATTTTTTTGAGATTTTGTTGCTAGTATAATCAAAAATCACTCTTAATCGGTAGAAGAGTGATTAATTTTTGAAATTTGGTTGTCTATATATGGTTAATTAAATATTTTGTGGAGATTTTATTTTATTTTTTTGGAATATCATTTTTGAGATGATCTGAAATCGAGACTTAACAAATGGTTACAACCCATATAACCTATAACCTATCAATAATCAAATAATTAATACTTAGATTATATAGTCTACAAAAAAAGGTTGTGTACTTCCGTTTTATTATATAGGGAATATCTTCTTTTGAGTGGCATCATATTTTTAGATTTTTCAATATTAATAACAAAGTGAATCTAGAAGAAAACTGGAAACAAAATGTTAAACTCAGCTGATTTTTTTTTTTGCTGACAACTGAATATGTTAATTGGTTCAAAGGAGCCAATAAGAAGGAATGTTGTTTACATAAATCACATAATGCGGTTCGGTACAAACATGCCAAGTTATCTGGTTTTACATTTGCACTCGGGGTAATAAGAGATAAGAGAAAATTGATAATTCTTCCCTATCAATCTTTATTTCTTCCAAGTCCGTTGAGAAGGCTGACTAATTTTATACGAAAGACATCATCTGAACAGCCAGTAAGAAATGCTACATCTCAATTACCATAACCAATCATACACTTAATTGTCCAAAGTAGAGCTTCAACGAATGAAGTGCAGAAAGACTTCACCGAAGATTGGCAGGTTTCACGGTTAGTTCTAGGTCATTAGGTAGCATGCGTAACCATCCTCTACGTGAAAACTTATTGTACTCTTTCCAATAGGTATGACATAGCATCGGTAACTGATAGTAGAATTTTCACCCAGGCTATCAATTCCCTTATGCATTTGTAGTACAAATGGTTATCAATCCAAATGGTTGTATGCTTGCAGATAAGATGTGATCAGAATAATGCAAGTCAAGCCAGCAATAAAGGGGGTATTATCTAACAACCTAAATTAATAGTATAAGAAAATGGAAATGAAGAACTACACGACCAAGGTACACGATGCAAGCAATCTTGTACCGGATCAGGTAGTAGATCGGGTGATGAACAAATAAAAACAAAACGAAGAACAACACGAAGACCCACACGATGCAAGTGATCGAGTACCGAATCGGATAGGGATCGAGTTATGAATAAACTGTAAACAATGATAAAAAAGCTCCTAAGAATGGGGTAATTGGTTCATAAGCATTCCTAATCAACCTATAATGTCTTACAAGCCTCAAGCAAGCTATATCCTAGACAATAAATATCTAAACCTTGCTAATCCACTCTCGTGGTAGAAACAATCAACCCTAATCACTCCCTTATCCAACTCTCGTTGGAGAAACATGACCAAGCAGACATTAAAATCCAATCCATTATTATCAATAAACTCCTTACACATCTAATCTCTTAGGCTAAGTGAATAAATCTCTGGCATTAGCTTATTCGGGCATTTCATCGAGCACCTCTTGGAGTGGAAATGCCTAAAATCTAATCCCAACCTCCCGGTTCGAAACTAGCATCAAGAACACAAATCCAGAAGAGAAATTTCTTATAAACAATCAATCTAAAACATCTTAATTGATTAAGAGACTTACTAGTGTAACATCCGTGAACCAAAATTGGGGATTTTGGGGATGGGTGTCGATCGACACCAGGGTAGTGTCGATCGACACCAGTAATTTCTGGTTCGACCAGATTGTTTTAATTAACGATTTGGACCGGTTTGGCTTAAGGAAAACCATAGAAACGAATTATTTAAGTGAGAAAACGACATAGGTCGTGTTTTGTTGTTTGTCGCCATTGAAACAAGAGAAAAGGAGAGAAAACATTGTTCTAGAGATTTTGGGGGAGATTGGTGAGATTTTTTGGTGTTCTTGGGAGATCTGAAGCTAAGGAAGTGTTGGAAGCTTGCTGGGAGTGAGGGATTCGTCATTGTTGGTCAGAAACTTCCTACAAAGAGGTGAGTGCATGACCATGGCTTATCTAAGTCTGAGAATCCTTTGTTTGCTTGATTTGTTGTGTTTTTGTGGTGTTGTTCTTGCTTGTGGTGGTTGTGTTATGGTTACTCTAGGTTCCTGTGGCTTTTGGGAGAGTTTGGGACAGATTGGAGGCGGAAGGAAACGGAGGTTCGTCGTTCGGATTCGTGCAGTTCGCGACTGCGAAGAGAGTGTCGATCGACACCAGTTAGGTGTCGGTCGACACCATGTTAGGACCGGTGTCGATCGACACCACTTCGCTGTCGGTCGACACCAACTTGCTTGATTCCTGATTTCCTAGTTTGTTGTGTTTGTTTGTTTTTTGTTAAACATTGGAATCTCAGTTGCTTGTGTGTATAGCCTAGTAGATGGGAGGATTGCCTCCCTAAGTATTTGTGATAATACTTACGCATCTCAATTGTTGTTTGTGGTGTACAGGTATGTGACGTGGAATCATGGCAATGAGGAGGAGGATGATCTATGGTCTCGTTTGTATGTTGTTGGTGATGTTATTGATGTTGGAACCATTGTTAGAGTTTTGCTAGGTTGTTGGATAGGATGGTTATGAATGTTATTGTATGGATGTTATATCTTTGAGATGATTAATGTTATATGTTTCTGATGTGTTTGTTATTGGGTGTTGGTTTATTATTGGTATCGTAGTTGGTTTAATTAGGTAGTATGGGATGCTTAATTATATATAATATTTATTATTTTTATTATTATTTTTTTTAAAACGGGTCGGGTCGTTTCAATTTGGTATCCGAGCAATTACGGTTCTAGGATGGTTAAGTGGATGGTTTAGAGAGGTTTAGGAATTTAATTGGTGGAATTATTTTCCTGTTGCTTGATGCATGATGTTGTGTGATGGAAATCGATTATGAGTAGTTAGTAAATTTGTGTGAGTATGGATTCCTAGTATCATCCCTTCAAGCCTTCAATGAGATTCCACGGTAAGATGTATGCGTTGTGTGCGGTTTTGAAAGTTTGTGCTTAGCTTTCTGTTCTGGGTAGTGCATATGGTTGAGGGTGGAGCTGTTGCTGGTCGTGGACGCGGACGTGGTCGGGGACGCGGTCGTGGTCATGGTAGGGACAGAGTTCCAGCAGTGAGTGAGTCGGTTGAGCAGAGTGTGACAGCTGAGAGTATCGGTGAGTCGCAGGACTTCCAGGAGGGGTCCATGAGTGTGGCCGGTGGTGGTATTGATAGGGCCATAGGCACTGAGGGGGTCGGTGCGGGCGGTGTCGGTGCTCGAGTGGCCGGTGGTGCTAGGGTTCCGGGTGTGGGAATCCCAGCAGATGGAGCCCCTATAGGAGGTGTGGACCTGGCGGGCTTGTTGACACATCTATTTGAGCGGATACCGTGAGTGGGTCCGGCTCAGGCTCAGGTAGTGCTACCAGTGGTGGCGGAGGAGCAGCAGCCAGTGGCTGCGGATGTGAGAGCTCATGCTCGTTATTTGTCTATGCTGAGGGAGATGCATAATCTTGATACTGCATGGTTTTCGGGTGGTACGGATCCTACTGCTGCAGATGCGTGGAGGACGAGTATGGAACGTAACTTCCAAACTCTGTGATGTCTTGAGGAGTTTTGGGTGGACATAGGGGTCCACAATTTGATTGGAGATGCTCAGGTGTGGTGGAGATCAGTGTCTGCTAGGAGAGTGCAGAGGGAGATGACTTGGGCTGACTTTGTGGAGGAGTTCAACCGCAAGTATTTTCCGAGAGAGGCGTTAGACCGATTGGAGGTGCAGTTTCTTCAGCTATCTCAGGGGACTTGGTCAGTGCGGGATCTGAGCTTAAAGTTCAGTCAACTGCTGTCTTATGGGGGTCGGGCGATAGAGTCCGAGGTCGCTCAGATCAAGAGGTTCATGAGGGCACTTACTGAGGACTTGAGAGTCTACTGCAGAGGGAGAAGTTAAGCTAAGAGGGCGGAGCTGGTGGATACTGCAGCTGAGATAGAGGATGACTTGAGGTCACAGGTAGTGGTGGTTAGTCTAGCGGTTGAGACAAAGGAGACTTTGGAGCAAAACAATCCGAGTAAGGGTAACAAGTCGGAGCAAGCATCAGAATCGGCCTCCATAGGGTCGGTAACAGTTCTCTCGGACGTAGGCAGGTCCCTACGTCGAGGAGATCGGCGAGCAGCACTCGCCATCGGACTCGGTGAGCGAACTCGGTGGTCTACTCGATCGGTTGCTCGAGCGCCGGATCGGGTGGGGGATCGGGTTGAGCATCGGGTTGGAGAAGCGAAACGTCCAGCCTGCGGTTGAGATGCGAAATGTTTTCTCTTCCTTGGGATTCTCGAGGTTCGACGGCATCCCCTCTGGTTGTAGCAGCAGCGGAGGTTGATCGTCTTACCTTCCTTTGGTAGGTTTTCATGTGTAGTTCCATTATCAAATCCTTGAGAAGAAAAAAAAAGCTTAACTTTGAGATTAATAGGGTTAGTTCCCAAAGAAAATCAAAGATCACTCGAGTTTGAGAGAGAATAGAAAGTAGGAAAACAAAAAGCTTTTTAAGGTAGAGAAATTTATCGTAGCCGCTGAGGGAGGAGGCTTCGAATCCCTTAAATAGACTAGGGTTAGAAGCTTGGGCTTCACCGAGAGTGGGCTTGGCCTTGTGGAATTCGGACTCCACTCGCCACCCGAGCAGGAACACGATCAGGCGCGTCGAGTACGGTGTTGGGTTGACCTTCGGGTTCCTTAAATTTCCTTTTTCACCTTTTTTTTTTAAAAAAAAAATATGCAAAAATAGAAAATAAATTAAAATAAATAAATCAGAAAAGATAAAATTAAAGATAACTATGGGACTTCCTCCCAAGTGAGCTTGTTTTAAGTCACTAAGCTTGACTCTTCATGCTCCTTAAGCATAGGATCTTGGAGGAAGAGGTTCTGAAATCCTCTCAACAGTAGCAGGCTGGTTCAATTGATTCTCCAAGTCTTGTCCAGGTTCTAAAGCAAATGTGGTGTTGACTTCTTCAAGATGTTTGACTTTTCTATGGTTTGTCTTAGTGGAAAAAGCTTGATCATCAATGGTTGGCCTCTTAATTCCCTTCTTGACATCAAAGTCCATCGTGAAGTGCTCCCCATGCTCAATTCTGATCTTGCCTTGCTTCACCTCAATAACAGCACCAATTGTTGCCAAGAATGGTCTTCCTAGGATCAGTGGATCGTTTGGTTCCTTATCCATATCAAAGATCATGAAATCAGTATGGACTTCCACTCTTCTGATCCTGAGTGGCAAGTTTTCTAGGATCCCAATAGGATGTCTGACTGTTCTATCAGCTAAAACCAAATACAGACTACTTGGTTTAAATCTGGTGAAACCCATTTTGTTGGCAACTGACAGTGGCATGATGCTGACTGAAGCTCCAAGGTCGCACAAGCAATTCATGAAAATCCGAAGTCCTATCGAGCATGGCAAAGTAAAAGAGCCAGGATCCTCCAATTTCTCCTCGATTCGCAGCTCAGGATCTAAGCACACTTCACTCCTGAGAATCTCAAACCCAATCTCTTTGACAGCTTCCTTAACATCATTCTCCAACCGAGCTGCCTCCTTGGTGATTTCCTCTTGAAGTTCATGCGGTGGCAAAAGCTTAGGTGGTGGAGCTTTACGCTTGGCCATACGTTCTGCAAGCGCCTCCAGTTGGATGTCAAGAACAGCATTGAACCTTTCCTCTAGTTCCCCTTTTGCTACTACAGGTAGTTGACGCTGATCTCTCATCTCAACATCTACTCGATGTATTGATATATCATGGTTTTTAGGTGTTTTTAGCCATGATATAAGTCTTGTTTATAGAGTCTTTTTGGTATTTTTAGAGTCTTTTGAGTCTTCATAGGATTTAACATGGATGAGAGCATAATGAAGCTAAATATGAGGATTTGGAGCACATTCAAGCATTGAGGCTGAAGTTGCAAAGTTGGGAGACAAATTTAGAGAGTGCATCGATCGACACAGCACATGCATCGATCGATGCTAGGCCAAAGCCGAAATCAGAAGTTTTCCCACAAGTTTTGAAGATTTACAAAGCTGCCCCAAAGTCTTCCATATTTGCATCATTAGTCCCTAACCGTGTTTAGGAATACAAATAGGATTTTTATGGTCATTGTTTAGACCTAAGCATTTATTTTTCCCTGCAACTTTTGAGAGCAAAACCCTGAGAGATTTTTAGAGAGCTTTTGGAGAGAAGAATCAAGACTCCTTCAGAGAAGATTCAGAACTCTTTTTCTTCTTCTTTTAATCTCTTAATGCTATCTATTTTATTCATGATTTGTGTTCATACAATTATGTTTGAGTAGATCTGCTTGTTAGGTTTAGGGTTTCTCATTAGGGATTTCATGGATTATTAGATCTGTTAATTTAGGATTCATTATCTTTCTTGTTCTTCACCATAGGTTGTTTATAATGCTAGATCTTTGATTAGTCATCTGGATTTAGATCTTAGGATTATTGATTGATATGAGAATATAATTGATTTTCCTGAAAAAGCCTTTGGTGAGCAAAATTACTTTTTGCAAAGAGATTTGAATTAGTGATTTTGTGAACTTATCTAAACTTGATTTTATTGCTGGTTTTTAACTTGAATTTTGCAAAGAGATATGGATTTTCTGGTTTTAAACTTAGATAATATTTGCAGTGGGAACTGATTTATTTTATAATTGTGTTTAGAGTTCATGAACGGTGCTTACTTGTTGAATCCTGCTTGTTTAATTAATTGATCTGATTTTCCATGATTTCCTGAGAATTTCCCTAGGCCTAGCGTTTATTCCTATTGATTTACAACTCTTTTATTTTCTGTTTTTGCATTGCTATTTAAATTACAATTTTGGTTTAGCATAATTAAAAGATTATTAAATCTATTGTGTGAATCTAGAGTTCTTGTGGATTTGATCCCTAAATACTACATTGATCTCTTAATTTGAGAGAGTAGCTCAGGGTTAAATTTGAGCATATCAAATTTTGGCGCTGTTGCCGGGGACTCTTTTGATTCACCATTAGATTAAAGTCTTTGATTTTGTCTAGATTTTTATTTTTCTGTTTTACTCACACGCCTTTGTTTCTTTTCTCTTGTGTGTTTCAGGTACATGCCTAAGCCTAGCACGAGGAAAAATCCTACTGGTCCAGTTGTGAAGCTTACAAACCAAGAGTTAGGACAACTAGAGCGTGCAAACACAAAAGCAGCCAAGTCAGTGAAGATGGTCAAAACACTCATATTGAGACCTGATGAGGCTGGAGTTTTGAGGGATCAAGAGGGTCATGCGTACAACGAGCAAGGCCAGAAACTTGATGCTGAAGGACGAGTTATTCAGGAAGAACTCGTCGTGGTTGAGGATGATGCACGTGGCGTCGAGCGACGCAACGACGGCATCAATCGGTGCAACCAGGAAGGCATCGACCGACGCAACCTTGGCGTCGATCGATGCAATGCCAGAGCCGTGGAAGGTCACAATCCGGCTAGATGGGACAACAATGGAGAGCTTGTCAAGACTCTTGCGGACTTCAACAGACCTGACTTGTTCTATGAGAACCGCTCTGCAATTGTCCCTCCTCCATTCCCAAGGAATGACTTTGAGCTAAAGCCTGCCTACTTCGCTCTTGTTGGACAAAGGCCATTCCAGAACTTGCCAAATGAGAAGCCTCTAGACCACATAGAGCACTGTGAGGACATAGTCACAAGCATCAAGGCTAATGGAGTCACTGAGGACTACCTCTACTGCAAGCTTTTCCCCTACTCTCTTGCTGGGGAAGCTTCTCATTGGCTAAGGCAACTTAAGCCAGGATCCGTGAAAACCTGGCATGACATCAAGGTGGCATTCTTGAACTACTTCTACGATGATGCGATGTCTGATGAGCTGAGGATCAAACTCTCCACCTTTAGACAAGGACCTCCTGAATCTTACAAAGCTGCTTGGGTAAGATTCAAAGCATACCAGAGAGATTGTCCGCATCATGGGTTTTCAGAAGTGCAGTTAATCAGTATCTTCTTCAGTGGTATTGACTGGAGGTATGAGATGGCTTTGGATGCTGCTAGTGATGGGAACTTCAAGACAAGGTACCCAGATGATGCTGAAAATTTGATAGAAAGGCTAGCATCTAGCAACAGTACTAAGAATGCAGACTTAGAGCGGAAAAGAGCACATGAAGGCCATGATTCAAATCAGTTTGCTACGGTGAATGCTAAGTTGGACACAGTGCATAACCTTCTTGTTGGAAAAAAGTCAGTCCATTTTGCTGAAGATGTTGAGATTTTTGAGCCAAAGCCAGAGACTACAAAAGAAGATGTCAATTTTGTGTATGGAGCTGGATATTAGACACAAAAATTTGGCAACCAGTAGGGCAACAGACCTTACAATGGGAACTCTTCAAGCTACACTCCTACGCCGGATTACCAGAAGCAACAACAGAACACCGGCTTTACAAGGACCTATGGTAATTCTTCTTATCAGCCTCCACCTCCACAGACTTCTGAGAGTCGAATGGAGGCCATGCTTGATCAGATTCTTCAAGGAAAAGAGCAGTTGACAGTGACATTCAATGGGAAGATTGATAATGTCTACAATGAACTGACTGGGAAGTTTGATGCATTAAATACTCATGTCAAGAAGCTAGAGAATCAAGTTATTCAGACTGTTGGGTCTGTTAAAAGACAAGAGGAACTTCTTTCTAGAAGAATTGAGAACCCCCACCATGCTTGTAATGCGATTTTGGTGAACGAAGAAGACAACCATCCGGTAGCTGATATTGCATCGACCAATACACAGGAGCATCGATCGATGCTATCTCAATCAAGCGTCGATCGACACAATGTCAACATCGATCGACACTCCCCACAGACAGCTACCCGTTCCAGTTCAACCATCCGATTCACAACAAGCCTACAAGCCAAAAGTTCCTTTTCCCAAGTCTAGGAGATCCAAACAAGAGATTGAAGAAGCTAGATGCAAAGCTATGATGGACAAGGTAATGATTGAGATGCCTTTGATTGATGCTGTCAAGTTTTCTCATGGTATTAAGAGATATGTGAAGAGGATGGTCACCAATGGTTTAAGCCCTGAGGAAGGAGCTCTGCTTACAAAGGATGTCAGCTCAATTCTGTTGAAGCAGCCTCCACAGAGGAAGAAGGATAAGAAGCAGGAGGTGGTTGTCTCTAAGGAAGTAAGTGCAGTGATTCAGAGTAGGATTGCAGAGAAGTTACCAGATCCTGGAAGTTTTGTGTTAGATTGCTCTATCTCCACAGCAAGGTTTCGTCTCTCTCTATGTGATCTTGGCTCTAGTATCAACTTGATGCCATATTCTGTTGCTGTAAGACTTGGGATGATGGATTTTAAGCCAACTAAGATCTCTTTTATCTTAGTTGATCGATCTAGGAGGATTCCTGAAGGTGTCTTAGAGGATATTCCAATCAGGATTGGAGATTGCATGATTCCCACTGACTTTGTGGTGCTGAAATATGACCAAGAGCCTAATGATCCTCTCATCTTAGGACGCTCTTTCTTGGCTACAGCTGGTGCAATAATAGATGTGAAGAAGGGACACATAGCTCTGAATAAAGAAGATTTGGTCATGAACTTTGAGATGGACAAGCTGAGAAGGTGTAACATCCGCGAACCGGAATTCCGGTTTAGGGGATGCATCGATCGATGCACATGGTGTGTCGATCGATGCAAGCCGGTTTGGTCGCGAACCAATTTTAGTTAAACACTGCGTTTTGGCGAGGAAAACCCTTAAAAAGGAGTTTTGTCCTTTTGTGGCCGCCGAGAGTTAGAGGGAACGAAGGAGATAAGCTATTCTTGGGGTTTTGGGGAGATTTGAAGCTGTTCTTACAAGATCTGTAGCTGAGAACGTTGTAGGAGCTTCCTAGGAGTGCAGAATTGCTTGTTTGAGGGTTATAATCTTCTTGACAAAGGTGAGTGCATGACCATGGCTTATCTAAGCTTCAGAGATTCTCTGATCTGCTTGTTTATGTGTTTAATTGGATTTTTAGAGTTTTGTTGAGTCGCAAGAGGCTTTGGGGAAGCTTTCTGTGGCTTTGTTTTGTGTGCTTTGGTGGTTTAGGGACGGAGATCCGGAGAAAGGCTTCGGAAAAGTCGATGCTCGACATGTGCATCGGGCGATGCACTTTGTGCATCGGTCGATGCAAAGCGAGGATGGTGTGTTTTGACCTAGAAGCATCGGTCGATGCAATGTGGAGGCATTGGTCGATGCAACTGGGGATTCCGTGCAAGGTCGAGTATGTGTTGGTCTATGCATGTGTTGGCGTCGGTCGATGCAAGGATTATGGTGTCGGTCGATGCAAGTGTTGGCGTCTGTCGATGCAAGTAGTGTTGGTGTCGGTCGATGCAAGTGTTGGCGTCGGTCGATGCAAGTAGTGTTGGTGTCGGTCGATGCAAGTGGTGTTGGTGTCGGTCGTTGTGGTTGCCTGGTTTGTTGTTTGGTTATTGTTTGATGTTTGATGGTTTGAGATATCTCTATTTCTTGTGTGTATAGCCCAGTAGATGGGAGGATTGCCTCACTAAGTATTTATGATAATACTTACGCATCTCAATTGTTGTTTGTGGTGTGCAGGTATGTGACGTGGAATCATGGCGATGAGGAGGAGAATGATCTAGGGTCTCGTTTGTGTGTTGTTGGTTATATTATTTATGTTGGAGCCTTGGTTAGAGTTATGATAGGTTGCTGGATAGAATGGTTAGGAATGTTTTTTATGGATGAAGTATGGTTTCTGTATTATTGGTATGTTCCTGCTGTGTTTAATGATTATTGCTGGTTTAATGTTGATTGTGGTTTGGGTTGGATTAATTGAGTAGTATGGGATACTTAATTATATATTTTATATTTATTATTATTATTTTTTTTTTTAAAGACGGGTCATTTCAGAAGGGTTCCCACTATTGATGGTCAGACATTTTCTGTGGAGATTGCTTCTGATGATGACCTGCTCATTGAACTTCATGAAGACATTACTGCTGGGTATGTCAAAGAGTTGGAGACTGTTGAGAAAGTGAGCAAGCAAGTTGTTGAGCTTGAAGATTAGAGTGGAGATCATCTAATCAGTACTAGAGACCATGATGAGGTTCTGCTCCATGACAAGTCGCTGGTAGATGATGTTTTTGTAATGGAAACACGGATTGCTGAGGAAAGCTGCAAAAACGTTGAAGAAACACGAGTTGCAGGCCAAGCATCGATCGATGCAGCTGTTGCATTGATCGACACTCCTTCTAGAAACGGCTACGACTTGTCTAAAACCAAAGATTCTCGAGTTGATTCCTTAGCTGCAAGTCCTAGACCAGTTGTAAAGCTAAAATCTCACCATTCCATAGTCCAGAACCCACAGGTAAGGACAAGGTATGCATCTCCTTCACCCAAACCTTCTCCATTCATCAATAAGAATTTGAAAGGTACAAAAATTGTTTTGCAGTTAACCAAAAATTGTTGTGTAGAAGCAAACCCGTCCCTAAGTCCCGCCCTGGTCCTGTTCCTCATGTCCCTTGTAGACCTCATTCATCTACTGCCTACACACCACCTTGGATGAAGTGGACATCCTCTCAGAAGCATTCATTGCCATGTTTCGGTCCACCGGATGCTTGAGATCCGACACAGTCAAGCTAATGACTGAAAACAAGCGCTTAGTGGGAGGCAACCCACTGGTAGGTTTTTCTTTTTCATTTTTCTTTTGATTTTCATTTATTTTTATTTTTATTTTATTCGCCAATCTCTTACTTGATAACACTGGGGACAGTGTTGTTTAAGTCTGGGGGAGGCAGTTACTAATTACGTTTTTGTTTTTGAGAGTCGGTCAAAAAAAAAAAATGGTTTTATTGAGTCAAAATTTTTGTTGGGAACTATGATTTTTCTTTTTAGTGTACTGCCTTGGTTGATTAATGCTGCAGATTGAATCCACAAATCCGACTTATGAAAAATCCAATGGCTGACCAGTGAACCAGAGACATCCAAATTTCCCACAGAATCCATAAAAGCTTGAGGTAATTTCTGTACTTTTCTTTTTACCTCATCAAGGAGATTGATGTTCATAGAGCTTGACTCCTTGTTCATACCTGACAAGTAAGATTTCAGAAAAGAAAAAAATGGTACTCCTCTCCCTTATTTAAGTTTAAAATATTTTTCCTGAGAGCTTTGTAAAAAAAAAAAGGAGAATAAAAGATGAGATGATTTTGATCAGTTTAGAGGGTTAGGTAAATTACTTGTGATCCCATTATTCTACTCTTAAGTCAAATGATTATACAAAGTTTGGAAGCGAGGGGTAGGTAAATTACCGATGACCCCATTATTCGCCTACAACTTTGAGAAAAAAAAAAGAAAGAAAGAAAAGCAAAGCTCTAAGGAAGATTAAATAGAATAAGTCTGGGGGAGAGAAAGAGTACCACATGTGGTAAAAGATATGTCTTGCTTGTTATGGTATTGTACGGAAATGAGTCTAGAAGGTTCTTGATATTGATCAAATTGATGAGACTCACCAATGAAAGCTTAATGGAGGAAGTGGTGGAATTTGGTTTGAATTTGGATGCTATGAAAGTCAACGGAGAAGTACATGGTGGTTCGATTTGGATTTATCTGCTAAGCATGTGGATTAAGGTTTGGATGATCATGGCATTACTTTAAAAAGAAAATGAGTTCCTGCGTTTTCAAACCTCTTTCACAGATGGAGTTTATGTTTGCTTGAGGGCAAGCAAAGGCTAAGTCTGGAGGAGTTGATATATCATGGTTTTAGGTGTTTTTAGCCATGATATAAGTCTTGTTTATAGAGTCTTTTTGGTATTTTTAGAGTCTTTTGAGTCTTCATAGGATTTAACATGGATGAGAGCATAATGAAGCTAAATATGAGGATTTGGAGCACATTCAAGCATTGAGGTTGAAGTTGCAAAGTTGGGAGATAAATTTAGAGATTGCATCGATCGACACAGCACATGCATCGATCGATGCTAGGCCAAAGTCGAAATCGGAAGTTTTCCCACAAGTTTTGAAGATTTACAAAGCTGCCCCAAAGTCTTCCATATTTGCATCATTAGTCCCTGGCCGTGTTTAGGAATATAAATAGGATTTTTATGGTCATTGTTTAGACCTAAGCTTTTATTTTTCCCTGCAACTTTTGAGAGTAAAACCCTGAGAGATTTTTAGAGAGCTTTTGGAGAGAAGAATCAAGACTCCTTGAGAGAAGATTCATAACTCCTTTTCTTCTTCTTTTAATCTCTTAATGCTATCTATTTTATTCATGATTTGTGTTCATACAATTATGTCTGAGTAGATCTGCTTGTTAGGTTTAGAGTTTCTCATTAGGGATTTCATGGATTATTAGATCTGTTAATTTAGGATTCATTATCTTTCTTGTTCTTCACCATAGGTTATTTATAATGCTAGATCTTTGATTAGTCATCTGGATTTAGATCTTAGGATTATTGATTGATATGAGAATATAATTGATTTTCCTAATTAAGCCTTTGGTGAGCAAATTTACTTTTTGCACAGAGATTTGAATTAGTGATTTTGTGAACTTATCTAAACTTGATTTTATTGCTGGTTTTTTAACTTGAGTTTTGCAAAGAGATTTGGATTTTCTGGTTTTAAACTTAGATAATATTTGCAGTGAGAACTGATTTATTTTATAATTGTGTTTAGAGTTCTAGAACGGTGTTTAATTGTTGAATCCTGCTTGTTTAATTAATTGATCTGATTTTCCATGATTTCCTGAGAATTTCCCTAGGCCTAGCGTTTATTCCTATTGATTTACAACTCTTTTATTTTCTGTTTTTGCATTGCTATTTAAATTACAATTTTGGTTTAGCATAATTAAAAGATTATTAAATCTATTGTGTGAATCTAGAGTTCTTGTGGATACGATCCCTAAATACTACATTGATCTCTTAATTTGAGAGAGTAGCTCAGGGTTAAATTTGAGCATATCATGTATCATCCGATCACCATCATCGGGTGAGTCATCGGGTTCCGCCTCGGGTTGTTCTTCAATTTGTGATTCTGGAACCAGTGCTCGAATAAGTCTCCTCGGATGAAGGCTCGGGTTCATACTCGGATATGTAGTACTTGACCTCATTTCTCTTAGAGTGATCCATATCCTCCCCATCTTGAACATCACTGTCCTCAGTGAGGTAATCCTCATAGTCATCATCAAGGAAGATGGCTTGGGCAGTTGCATAATCCTTAGGGTTCTGAACAACTTTACCTGGGAGCTGGTTGATCTTTGGAGCTGGTTGGTTGTTGTGGTGGCCTTCTAAGTACCTTAACTTGGTGTTGAGCGAATCATACTTGGTGTTCAAATCATTGTATCTAGAATCGATGTTGTTGCTCATCTCCGCAAACCGTTTTGCGGTGTCCATAGTTGTTGATGCCTGATTTTGAATCATTTGCTGAATTAGGCAGCGTAGGTCAGCGTCTTGTGATTGGTTCTGTTGGCCTTTTTGTTGTTGGAATCTAGGTGGTGCAATGGGTTGTTGGTCATTCTCAGAATACTGCTGCTTAGGAGCATAGCCTTGCTTGTACTGAACAAAAGGCTTCTGTTGGACCTAATTTCCTTGAACTGCAGATGGGTAGATTTGGTCTTGAGGATTGGTAACGCTCGGGTTATGGTAAGACAGGTTTGGATTCGGTTTGTAGTTATTGTACCCTTTGTTGTAACCTCCTTGGTTGTTGATGTAGTTCACATCCTCTATCTGAACATTCTCCCCATTTTGATGTAAAAAC
This sequence comes from Camelina laxa, assembly GCA_024034495.1. NCBI lineage: Eukaryota > Viridiplantae > Streptophyta > Magnoliopsida > Brassicales > Brassicaceae > Camelina > Camelina laxa. The sequence goes on from CM043880.1 coordinate 32,701,048, forward strand.
TGCTCTTCCTCTGATATTGCATGAACATGCTGCTGCTGGCTGAGTAGTTTATCGAGCTTGTCATTAAGGGATTTCATGTCCCTCTTGTACTTGGCATCTTCCTCTCCAGTAGATTGCACATTGCGATCATACTCCTCATTGTAATTGCCATCAGACGGAGCCAGGTTCTCCACTAGGTCCCAACCCTCATCAACATCCTTGTTGAGGAAGTTACCATTCCTTGCGGTGTCCAGCAACATCCGTATCTTAGGGACCACTCATCTGTAAAGTGTACTCAGCAATGAAGCATTGCTGAAGACATGGTGAGGACATCTGGTAGTGTATCCCTTGAAACGTTCCCAAGATTCACTGAACGTCTCATTGTTCTTCTGAACAAAGCTGGAAATGTCATTTCGCAGCCTTGCGGTTCTGGAGTTGGAGAAAAATTTGGCAAGAAATGCCGTCTTGCACGCTTCCCAAGTGGTGATGGACTCCTTGGGGAGTGATTTCTCCCAGATGTGTGCTTTGTCCTCCCAAAGAGAATGGGAACAGCCTGAGTTTGAATCCATCCTCACTAACTCCATTCATCTTGGTGAGGCTACAGAGCCTATCAAATTCTTCCAGATGATCCAATGAGTCCTTCATTGGCAATCCATGAAACTTGTTACTCTGTATCATCTAGATGAGCCTACTCTTGATCTCAAAATTGTTGTTCTGGACAGCAGGTGGCACAATGCCATTCCTTTGAGAATGAGTAGATGGAAAATCTCCAGCTCCTATGTTGGTCCTTACTTGAGGAGCTGGTGGACTGTTCGGATTGTTCATTGTCTCCTCTAGGCATGGGCAAAAAAACCGATAACCGATTAACCGAACCGAACCGAACCAAAAAATTGGTTTTGGTTCGGTTTTGGATACTTTCAAATAACCGAATGGATAATATATCTTCGAAGAATCGGTTTCGGTTCGGTTTCGGTTAGCAACCGAATAACCAAAATAACCGAAAGAGATCATATATGTATATAATACATATATATATATATGATATATTGATATATATAAATATAGTTGTTTCCATTTCCCGACTTCAACTTTAATACAGTAGCCCTAATTCCCTAGTAATACACATAAGTCATAACACAAACCGGCTACAGACTTCGGCTACAACTCCATCATCCTTAATCCTCAAACATCTTTGACAGAACTCAGAAGAATCAAACTATCGAAGGTAAGGATTCAAATCATCTCAGACTGAATCTCTCTCTTTTATTTCTTTAATTGATATGTCATAATTTCTTTAAAGTGAACCATTACTAATTTACTATATTGATTTTGCAAATTGCTACTATACAAGTTGTCGTTTATGATCCTTCCTAGTTCCTTCTATAGAAATATTTTTTGTTCGTTGACCATTTTGTTTGACGCTTTGGCAATTGTGAATGTGGATTTACATATATGTGATCGTACGTGTCTACGTGACTACGTGGTGGGGTAACAGGGGTTGTATTATATGTATTTTAATTATGATAAAAACAAGTCTTTCACAATTGATATACGAACTGTTTTTAACATCTCTTTGTTACTTTGTAGATGGACTCGAGTAATTTTCCACAAGAACAAGAAGGAAACGAGGAAGCTGAAAACATTACTCAAAGTCCAGCTCCGGCAAGTGTCCACAAAGGCAAACGAAAAGAGAAAGCTGGTGAAACTACTTTCAAACCACCACAATCACAAAAGACCACAGAAAAACCAATGAACGCAAGGTCTCCCGTGTGGGATCACTTCACAAAAATTGAAGGAAAGAAAGGCAAGTGCAATTGTAACTACTGTGGAAAGGAGATGAGTTGTCTTGCAACTTCTGGGACGTCAAATTTGCATACACATCTGCAGATTTGCAAGGAATACAAGGCATGGAATGAGGCAAAGCAAAAAAAATTAGAACAAGATGGTGCTGAAGGTAATCTGAAATTGGCGAAGATTTCTAAAGAGGTATTTAGGGAGGCCACAAACGAGATGTTGGTATTAGCTGAATTACCTCTATCATTTGTTGAGTGTCTTGCTTGGAAACATTTCTGTAATAAGTCCAAACTCTACCAGCCTCATTCGCGCAGAAAAGCCACAAGAGACATTGTGGAGTTTTTGGTAAAGAAGAAAGAATCTCTCAAGAAGCTGTTCAAGTCTACAAAACAGAGAGTGTCACTTACAACAGACATTTGGGTTACTAACACTACAGGTGCAAGTTATATGGTCATTACTTTGCATTTTGTTGATGCAAACTGGAATTTAAGGAAGTTTATTATTGGTTTTAAGAATGTTTCTGACCACAAAGGATCAACTATATCAGCGGTTCTTTTGGAGTGTTTAGCTGAATGGGGGATAGAAAAGATCTTCACCATCACAGTTGACAATGCCACAGCCAATACTTCAGCACTCAAGAAGTTCACAGATGAATTTAAGTTATTGAGAGATGACTCGGTTGTGTAAGGTGGAAGGTATATGCACATGCGGTGTGCTGCTCATATTCTGAATTTGATAGTTAAGGATGGTTTACATGAGGTGGAGGCTAGTGTGACTGCTATCCGTAATGGGATCCAATATGTGAGGTCTAATACTCAGAGAAGGAATGCATTTGACCTGCGTGTTGACAACGCTAGGATTACCCGAGGAAGCATGCCTTTGGACGTAAGTACTAAGTGGAATTCAACTTATCTAATGCTAACTAGAGCTATCAAGTATAAGTTAGCATTTGATAAGATGGAAACTGAAGATAAGCTCTACAATGATTATTTTCTACATTGTGAAAAAGATGGGACAAAAAGGATAGGGCCACCTACTTCAGTTGATTGGGAAAAAATTGAAAGACTAGTAAGCTTTCTTATTATCTTTTACAACGCTACACTCGAAGTTTATGCATCTACTAAAGTTTGTGCTCACAAGTGCTATGATGAGACTGTTAATTATAGTTTAAGAACACAAAGAAAGAATAACTCTCTTCTTTATTGCTTAAGAAAAATAACTCAAAAACTCAAGCTCTCTCTCTCTCTCAATCTCTTAAGGCTTACCACACCTTGGTAGCTCTTTATATATAAAACTCAAAATACACTTTTCCAAAACCAATTAGGAAATATGACTTATTTAGATAACTCCTATAAGTCTAATATGTATATTTGAATATCTCTCAAATATACTTAGCTTGGGCTCTAAGCTACTTCAAGCTTATTCCAACATTCTCCCCCTTAAGCTTGATGCTACTCTCACTCACATCTTGAACTCCAATAAAGCTCCTCATTTCCTTGAACTTGATTCTTCCAAGTGGTTTTGTTAATATGTCAGCCTTTTGCTCTGATCCGGGAACATGTTCCACTTCTATGAGTCCTTTCTCGACACACTCCCTAATAAAATGATACCTCTGATGTATATGCTTACTTCTTCCATGAAACACTGATTTATTGTCCGAAAGAATTGTGATTCGTTTACTAGGTGATCCGGTGACTTCAAGAAGCAGGTCACGAAGCCAAATTGCTTGTTTGGCTGCTTCGGTGGCTGCCATATACTCGGCCTCACACGAGGACATTGCTACTGTATCTTGCTTTTGACTACACCAAGTGATTGGACTACCACCAAAGTAAAATATGTGACCGGCTGTGCTCCTTCCATCATCTCTGTCAAGGTTATGACTACTGTCACAGTAACCAACCACATCCTTGTTATTGTTTCTCTCAAAGACAAGACCCAGTGATGAGGTACCTCGCAAGTATCTTAAGATTTGCTTCAAAGCAGCTCCATGTGATGTCTTTGGTTCATGCATATAACGACTCAATACACCAACGCTATAGGCTAAATCTGGTCGTGTATGTATCAAGTATCGTAGACATCCTATAATCCTTCGGTAACTTTTCTCATCAATGCTCTTCTCCTCTTGAGATTTCGACAATTGCAGGTTCATCTCCATTGGTATATGTGTCGAATTACATGTATCCATTCCTGCTTCAAATAGAATTCTCTTAGCATATCTCCCTTGTGTTAAACTGGTACCTCTCTCATGTTGGTGGACTTCGATCCCAAGGTAGTATGTAAGCTTCCCAAGATCACTCATCTCAAATTTTGTTCCCATTACTTTCTTAAACTCTGTTATCGAGCTTAATGAAGAACCAGCAATGAGTAAGTCGTCTACATATACACACTATAAGTAGCGACTCTCCCTCCTTCTTTTGATACAGTGATGGCTCCTTAATACACCTATGAAAACCCAAATCTCTGAGTATCTTGTTCAGCTTGTCATTCCATGCTCTAGGAGCCTGTTTCAAACCGTAAAGAGCTTTGTTCAACTTGTAAACCTTGGTTTCTCTTCCCAAAACTTCAAACCCCTCTGGTTGAGTGACATATACCTCCTCCTTCAGTTCTCCATGAAGAAATGCTGTTTTTACATCAAGGTGATGTATTTCCCAACCATTCGATGCTGCTAAAGCAATGATAAGTCGAATTGTTTCCATGCGAGCTACTGGAGCAAACACCTCATCATAATCAATACCATGTCTTTGCACATAACCTTTAGCCACTAATCGAGCCTTGTACTTGTTAATACTCCCATCAGAATTGCGTTTTATTTTGAACACCCACTTCAAGCCAATTGGCTTAGCTCCTACGGGAAGATCAACTAGGTTCCAGGTTCGATTTTTCTCTATAGATGATATTTCTTCCTCACATGCTTCAACCCACACTTTAAGTTCTTTCGCCTCCTGGAAGTTCCATGGTTCCTCATTTATTGCCATTAACAGTCGTTCACACTCTGTTTCAGCCATAAGTACGTAATCATTCAAGTAGGTTGGTCTCGTTCTCGTTCTTGTTGACCTTCTCAGCATCTCCGGTGAACCATGAACTTCGTCATCACTCTCGTATTCATCAACTTCATCTTCACTAAGGTTCTCAACCTCTATAGCTTCTTCTCCGTCATTAACGTCTTCACTCATTCCTCGAGAGACATTTGTATCTTCTTCTGTCTCAGTCTCTGTTTCGATCTCCCTTATACCTTTATTTCCGAATTCTCCTATGCCAATTTCAAATGTTCCAGATTTTACACTTTGATTTCTTTCTGACATATTCCAGCACCAACTCTTACCTTCATCGAATATCACATCTCGGCTCACAATGATCTTCTTACTGTTAGGGTCAAGAAGTCGGTAGGCTTTAGAGCCTGGCTCTGTGCCTAATGCACTAGAATTCTTGATCTATCATCGAGTTTCTTTCTCCCAACAGCCTCTGTTCGTGTATAGGCGATGCATCCAAATACTTTCAGGTGGCTGAGATTGGGCTTGCTACCTTTAAACATCTCGTATGGAGTTGAAATATTCAAAGACCTCGTTGCTACTCGATTGATCAAGTAGGTTGCGTGCCTCACTGCCTCTCCCCATAGATAATTTGGTAAGCTCATGTGCTTTAAAATGCTCCTCGTCATCTCCAAAATGGTTCGATTTCTTCTCTCAACAACACCGTTTTGTTGAGGAGAGTAAGGTGCAGTCAATTGCCTATTGATCCCGTGTAGACTGCAATACTCTTGAAATTCAAGTGACATAAATTCACCACCTCTATCAGTTCGGAACGTTTTGATCACCGTCTTCGTCTCTTGTTCCGCAAGTGATTTGAATTTCTTAAATTTTCCAAACGCCTCACTCTTCTCTTTCAACAAAATCGTCCACATATAGCGAGAATAATCATCAATGAGCACAAACACATATCTCTTCTGAGCTGGTGTAGCTGGTGTAATTGGTCCGCAGAGGTCTCCATGGACTAACTCAAGAGCTTGTGTGGCCCGGTATACGGTTGCTTGAGGGAAGGGTTTTCTGGTTTGTTTGCCTAGGAGGCAAGATACACACGTTTCCTTCTCAATTGTGATACTTGGTATACCGGTCACTAACTCTTTATCAATCATCATCTTCATTGTATCTAGGTTTACATGACCCAAACGTGCATGCCATGTACTTGATTCAGCCGATGTTGTTAACTGTAGACACTTGATAGCTTCGACTTCCAATATGACCTTATATAACCGATTCTTTGACCTTGCTGTTTTCACCAACAGTTGACCCATTTGATCATAAAGCATAAGTAATTCTTCCTTCATTCGTACTTCGCATCCTGCTTCGGTAGCTTGACCAAGGCTCACAATATTGCTCTTTAAACCCGGTATATAGTAGACATTGTAAAGGACCTTTACAATTTTCTTTTTCCCAGCCTCAAACACAAAACGTATGGACCCTTTTCCTTTTATATCAATCCTGGAATCGTCTCCAAATCGCACCTTTCATGTAATAGTCTCATCAAGTTCACAGAAGAACGAACGATCTCCACTCATATGGTTGCTCGCACCATTATCCAGATACCACATGTTAGCTGCATCAGCTTCAGCTTCAAAATTGCTTGGTTTTATTTTCTTTTCATTAAGATTCACAACTTCGTGCATCATCAATCCTTCAGCTTCTTGCGTATCATCTTCCTTCTTTTCTATTGTCTCCTGAAGCTTAAGCAGTCTGTCAGGGCAATCTGATGCATAATGACCCAGCTTGTCACACCGATAGCAGGTTATCATCGAGGTGTCCCTGTCTTGGCCTCGTCCTTGGTAACCTCCAGAGCGTCCACGACCTCTTCCTCTCCAAGTATAGCGACCACCTCTGCCTCTTCCTCTGTTTCCTCCATAAACACCGTGAAAGGCCTGTTGTGTATCAGTATTAACATACATCAGTTTGTTCTGCTCTTCCTGTTGTTCTTCATCTTCTTCGCATATTCTCTCCTCATAAGTTTTCAACCTACCAACAATATCCTCAAAAGTGGTGGTCTTTAGATCAAGAACTTGTTCAAGAGCTGCAACAATGTGTATATATTTTTTTCTCGGCAAACTTTTCAGAAACTTCTTGACAAGCTTTGATTCTTCAATGGTCTCTCCAAGAGAAGCTGATTTAGATGAGATAGCTGATAAACTTCCCACAAAAGAATCGATTGTATCAGTTTCTTTCATCTTAAGTCGGTCGAATTCTGCAACCGAGCCTCCTTTACTCTCTCAGCTCCTACATGTCTCGCCTTGATTGCTTCCCAAACTGCTTTTGCTGTATCAAGGTCTCCGATTTGGAGGGTTAGATCTTCGGGTATTGACTGGAACAGCAGAGCGATTGCCATATCGTTCTTATCAATGTTCTTCACGCCGTCTTCTATGGTTTCCCAAACCTTATTCACCCTAAGAGTAATTCTCATCCTCATAGCCCAGACGGTGTAGTTAGAGGAATTCAGCATCGGACACTTAATCGAAGAAGGTCCACCTTCTTTGGATTGAAACTCAACATCTTCAAGCTTTGGTTCGGTCATCGTGAATGAACAAGGCTCTGATACCAAATATAGTTTAAGAACACAAAGAAAGAATAACTCTCTTCTTTATTGCTTAAGAAAAATAACTCAAAAACTCAAGCTCTCTCTCTCTCTCAATCTCTTAAGGCTTACCACACCTTGGTAGCTCTTTATATATAAAACTCAAAATACACTTTTCCAAAACCAATTAGGAAATATGACTTATTTAGATAACTCCTATAAGTCTAATATGTATATTTGAATATCTCTCAAATATACTTAGCTTGGGCTCTAAGCTACTTCAAGCTTATTCCAACATTAATGTCGAGTTGAATCTCTCTGAGTTGTGTTTGAGTAGTGATTCAGACGTACGTGACAAAGCTTATGAAATGAGAGAGAAGTTTGACAAATATTGGGAGGGTTTGAAGAATATTAATAAGCTTCTCATTGTTGCTAGTGTATTTGATCCACGGATAAAATGCAGTTTGCTAATCTTTGTTTTGAACAGCTTTATGGGAAAGATAGTGAGGAGACTAAGACGCTTACAGCTTCAATAGAGGTTGTATTGCGCCAACTGTTCCAGGAATACAGTTGTAATTTGAGGAAACAACAAGAAGAAGGGAACTTACCTCAGTATCAATCCCATCATAATATGTCATCTTCTCAGAGTGGTCAAGAAGGTTTTGATGATTTGTCAAATAAAATTGAAGTTGCAGCTGATAATCATGGCCTTAAGTATAAAAGGGTGAGAATGATGTACAAGGAATTGGTTAAAAAGAAGGGAATCAAGGATGCAACTCCTCAAGGATTGCTGGTTGCTGTTGTTGAACTTGTTGTTGTCTGAGTAGCCTTGGTCTGTTGATGTTGTCGATGAAAGGTCTCAAGTTGTGGCTACCTCTGGATCTTGTTTGCATGCACAGGTGGGTGGCCGAGTGTGTACACTAGGGTCAACCCGATCCAGGTGATAGAGTGATGGGTCGGGTGGGTGCTCGGGTTGTACCTGAGATTCAAAACAGACAAAAACGAAAGCAAACAAGTTAGATGCTGAACCAATATAGATAAAAGAACTTGATATAGCAAGTGCTGAAATCCTAAACGTAGCAAAATAAATACAACCAAATGGAAACGGCGCCAAATTGATAAGCGGATTTTCACCCAGCTTATCAATTCCCCATGCAGTTGTAGTACAAAGGGTTATCAATCCAAATGGTTGTTTATGCTAGCAGGAAGGATGCAATCAAAATAATGCAAGTCAAGCCAAGCAAATAAGAGTTTTGTCTAATAGTCCTAAAATAACAAAACAAAAGAAAAGAATATAAACAAAGAGCCACACGACATAAGCACTCGATGCAAGCATTCGAGTACTGGATCGGGTGGGGTGATCGAGTAAGCAAATGAAGTATGAACAACTCGAGGGGTTACTCGAAGTAGGTGATCGTGTACCTGTTCGGGTAAGGGATCGAGTGATGAACGAAAAATGCAAGCAATTAAGATACAAAAGCTTCTAAGGATGGGGTAATCGAATCCTAAGTATTCCTCACCAGTACGGATGTCTTACATGTCTCAAGCAAATATTTCCTAGACAATGAACCTCTAAAATCTTGTTAAAACACTCTCGTGACAGAAACAATCAACCTTGATCACTCCCCTACCCAACTCTCGTTGGAGAAACATGACCAAGCAGGCATTAAGATCCAATTCATTATTGTCGGTAAACCCCTTACTCATCTAACCTCTTAGGCTAAGTGAGTAAACCTCTAGCATTGGTGTATTCAAGCATCTCATCTACACCTCTCGGTGGTAAAACACCTTAGATCTAATCTCACCCTCTCGGTTTGTTGAGAGAATTAAGAACACCAATCTAGAAGGAATTCTATAAACACATACAATCAAACTAAGACATTCTAACCCATCAAGAACACAAAATCATCTATCCCATCCCTAAAAACTTTACTACACTACTCGGAAATCATAGCAAGAAACACAAAAGCATATATGAACGAAAATTGCATTGTATTAAACGATAGAGTGAAAGATAAAGAGTACAAGATAGAAATCTAAAGAAATGATAAAAAGTTATGAAATAAAATCTAACAAAAGGTGAAAAGTGTTTTGAGTCGCTCAGTTCTCTCACAGAAGCTCTTGCTCTCTGGTATGAGGGTCTGCGGCGTGCTCGCTTGCGAGGAAGGAGAGGAGGGATTTATATATGGAAACTCCTTTGACCTAGCTTTCCAGTCCTGCCCGAGGATCTACTCGATGGGGTACACGAGGATAATGTCGGGTTACTCCTCGGGTATATCTTCGGGTTGTTCTTCCAGCTCTTGGATCCTCCTCGATCGTGTTGGGGTTTCGGACTGTTTTTGCAGCTCGATGGCTCCTTCGGGTACATGCTCAAGTTTGTCCTTGTTTTTCCCTATTTTAAGCTCTTAAGCACCTGTTTCATCCAAAGTATGCAAATGCAAAAATGCAACACCCTAAATGGCCTAAAAGTGAATTCCTACAGTTAATGACCTAAAAATGCTAAGTTAAAGATATAAACAATGCAAAATATGGACAAAAAAAAAAGATGCTAAAAACATGTAAATTAGAGAGTTATCACTAACTTAATGCATTAAGAAAAGACTTATAATTAAAGGATAGAATAAACAAGAATATAAATCTAACAAACCCTAAAAATTGTCACCTAGACTAAGATCATCTCCCCTCTTTGATTATCCCTTTAAACCCAGCTAGAAAACTACTCTAGCTTGTTTAAGGGAATCATCAAAGCAAGGTTTAAATAATTCATAAGCATAAAAGAATAAATAAAGAAAAGGGTTTTAGATATTACATGAATGATTGTCAAACAAAGTATAGGATCTTCTTCCTTTAGAAACAAAGAACAAAGCAAATAGAATAGAAAGAGTTGGTGGATCTTCAAAGCTTTGAGAGAGGGACGAGAGCAAGCTTCTGGTCGTTGGCTACTCCTCTGGTCGTGACCTCTTTGTAGGCAGGTGAAGAAGGCGCACACTAAACCCTAGGTTTAGATGAGTATTTATAGGATTTTGTAGGCTTGGGTTTTGTAAGGGTAAAAACGTCTTTTCTTGTTGAGTGCAAGACAAGGGGAGGCTGAGGAAAGTTCTGGACCGTCATGACTCCTCCGGGCCGGACGGCCTTGTGGTTGCTAATCGGGCCGTCATTAAAGTCTACTTGGTTTCAAACTTATCTTCTTGCCGGTTTATAACATGTCTCGGTAAATCGGGAATAACTTCCTGATGAGTAAACGAATTGACTTGATTCTACTTCCAGGGGAAAGATGACTCTTTCAGCTTTCCATAGACACCAAGTACGTCAAAATGTAAGCTCTGGAAGTTCTTCAAAAGTATCCCGTACTGTAAAGCTCTGAATCTTTCCTAAAACGTATTTTCCTTGTCTTTTGATCCTTTTTGCTATAAAACCTGTAAAACTTTCTTGAAACTAAAATACTTAATAATAGACATTAAAACCTTGAAATCACATCAAACTCTTCCTAAATGCATACTAAATCTATAGCTAAAATGGGTAAAATAATGATGTTATCAGTCCACTAAGAGGTGGCGATCGGGGCGTTACAAACTGAAAGGACCGCACCCGGATTTCCAATCTCCGTACAGGATCCACGGGAAACGATCTCACCGGAACCCCATATTCCTACGAGACAACCGGCGTAGAAATCGCTCCTTACAAAAACTCCCACAAATACACCAAACCCCACCTCATCTAGTTACTGAATCGCACAACCAACCACCCCTAGCGACCGAGTAACAAGAGAGGTGGTATGAAATATTTGATTCTGTCCAGACACGGACAACATTTCCCCAACACAATACTCCAATTCACCATCAAAAACTCCAATGTCAGCAGACACCTCCACCTGGTGTCAAATGTCACCCATCGTACCACTTGAGACTTAACACACATGGTATCGATCGACACTCCCCAAATGTCGGTCGACACTAACGCACACAACATCACTTTCGTCGATCTCTCCTCATCCAAACCTAACTCCAACTGTCCTCCTAGGACCCAAACACACAACAACATGCTGGTGTCGACCGACACCACCGTGGTGTCGCTCGACACCCCAACCTTACCACAATACCGTCTATTCCGGACCACAATAAAAACACTTGACAAATCACAAATTAACCGTCCATACCACAAACCCATCGTTGCATATGAGGCTTATAGAACCACGAAGCTTCCCACCAAATTTCAGCCAAATCAGACTCCATTTCATCCTCCAAACGTTACCCCGAAATAGCCATCTCGGACCAGTATACGCAGTCCATCTACGGGTGTTGGTGTCGACCGACACCACAATGGTTTTGAACGACACCAACCTAGAAATCACGATGGAACTTTCCTTCAAGCTCCTTCCCGCTGCAAATCCCTAATTCACTACAATCATCAATTCTCTACTCAATCTAACACTAAAACAACACAACTTACTTGGATAACAGCCATGAGAAAGCCTCCTTGTCTCTCCCAATCCACCACCAAGCTCAAATCCTTCTCCTTACACATCAAGAGGATAGATCTCTTTTCTCCTCTTTCCAAGTGAGAGCACCACAACTCTCTCCCCTTCCCTCCTCTAGAACCACCAAAGCATATCCCTCTGCTTCTCTTAAACCTCCTCAAGACTCCCTTTCCTCTTAGGATCAAACTCACCATCTCTCTCTCTCTTTCTCATTCTCTCCTAGAAGCAACAAAAGACCCCCTTACCGAATAGAGGCTGATTGTGCCCCATTAAAACCAGACTTAGGGTTTCTAAACCCAAACCAAGCTAAACCGATCAATTTTGAAACAAACCAAACAACCACCAATTTAGCGGTGTCGACCGACACCCTCCTTGGTGTCGATCTACACCCACCCAAAATTGGGTTCGGGATGTTACAAGCAGAAGGAGAGGCTTTAACCTGGCAGGAGGCTCAGATGGACGTCGAGATGGATGAGCTTTCCTCTCCTCCTATTGGTCCAACAGTTGGGAATCATGAAAGTCTAATACCTCCTCCGGTTATGGTGGATCATATTCCAACTTAGAGCTCAGCAAAGAAAACATCTGGACACTGCCTATCGGCTGTTCTTGTCATGGATATAGCTCAGACCATTCTAAAGAACACAATATACTACTACCGAGAAGTCATCGACTTGACCAAGCAGATATAATTAGAACTTGAGAAGTTTAGTTTGATATCACAATGTCATTCAAGGATTTAGATAATACACTCCAAACCCCTACTAGTATAAACAAATCACAGCACAAGAAGCTTCGACACCCACCTTGACTAGGGGCAAAGCCACCATTCTCAGTCTTACATGAACTTAGCAATACTCTTGTCACTAGGACCGCTGTATCCTTGAAATAACTGATTAACACAGAGATGGACTTGAAGTTTCGGGATACAATAAAGGCTGGTAGATAAAGCAGCGGTAACCAACACTCCATGGAGGTGTGGTCATAATGCCGTAGCTTTTTAATACATTTAGCCAAAACCGACGCAAGAACACATCAACCCAACCTAGGGGAACCAAGACTCTTCTAGCATAGTAATCAAGACCAGCTAATCTAGAGTTAATAGGTATTAGGATTGAGATTGATAGTGGGATATAATGAGCGGACATGGGCAGAGGAGATCCATGTCCACAGTCACAACGTCGAAAGCGGTTTAACGAGAGTAAGTCTTTACAGAGCTTGATCATAGGATATTATGGTACCAAGGTTTCAGAGATACAAACCCAATACTCGATCCATAGGTTCAAGTCGAACTTCAAAAGGAAATTGTGGCCATCTAACAGAGAAGATCGGAACTCAATGTTGGATTGGTTTGGCAAGAAAGAAAGCACGGTGGACCTGAACCATATGTTTCTTGGATTTGGACAGAAACATCTGTTAATGGGCTGAGGCCTGGGAATAAGGCCTAGAGTTGCCTTATTGGGAATGGAAGGAGGCGCTGTAGGCGGCTACGGCGAAGACGGTTTAGAGATCGGAGATGAAGCACTCGACGTCGGAGAAGATCAGCACCACTTCCCCTAGTCGCTTGCAAAGATTATGAATGATAGATCTGCTCTGACGACCATTAGTGGTGGGGTTGGGGCTTGCTTTATAGGTGTTGTGATCAGAAGAAAATGAGGAAGAGTCGCCGAACACTTACTCCCTCTGCTGCCACTATGTGTTATCCGTCCAAATCAGGTTGCTAGTTTGGTGGAGGGTTGAAAATATCGGGCAGTTTCCGATGATTGAGCAAGATTCCAAAATGAGATTGTAAATAGAGAATAATAGCGAGTAAAATAAGAGGAAACAGAGAGTTCCCGACGCCGGCGAGTCATAGCTTCATCGGCATCGGAGGGTGTAGTTGAGACTCCTCGTTATTCGGGGGCCTAGGAGCGTTTACTAGGTTTATCTTAAGAATTTATGGCTTTATGGTTTAAGATGTTAGAAGTGGAAGAAAAGAAGAAGATCTGATCTGGATATTAAAGCATCAATTTCAGTGGTGGAGGAACAGCTGGATTCTGGTCATGAAAGAGGGTGAGTTGGGTGTTTTGAATTTTTTTTAGATGACCATAATGGTAACGTGGAATTTTTTGATTGGTTAAATATTTCTTTTTTCACTAGTCGAATTTGTTTATTTTTAATTAATCAATTCAATTAAAAATTGGTTTGGTGATTTGGTTTGATTCGGTTTGGTAAGGGTAAGTTAGGGGATTGAAAATGTCGTTAAGAGTAGAGTATAACAGATTGAAGGAGATTTTCGTTAAATGTCATTAAATAGTACACTATATTTTAATTCACGGTAAACCGTGTGTAAATAATTTTTATTATAATATATATTTTATATTGTATTTGTTTGTTAAATATTAGATGTTTTGTAAATAGAAAATAATTAAATTTTCTAGCCGTTTATACGGATAAATATTTATATTAATTTTTTAACCCGTAATACACTTCATGATCATTTTTTGTTATATTTAGTTTGTTTTGTTTAGTTTAAGAATATATTTTAATTTTTAGTTATTATAACAAAAATAAGGGATCTAAATACATAATAAGTCATTTACACATTGCGATTAAGTCACATATTTCCTAATGATTCAATTATTTTACATAATCTTACTTAAAGTCTTAAATTAAATGATTTTATATGTCAAATATTCTAATATTTGTAGTGTTGACAAATAATAAAATGAGGATTTAACCCCTGTTAGCACAAACTTAATAATATTTTACTAATTTCAACATGTCTTTTTATAACTCATCTACTATATAATATGATTATATAGTATTTTAAACTTTTTTAATTTTACATATTCGTAATATTTTAAAATTTTATTAAGTTTATATATCTTAATTACAATATTTAATAATCAAAGGTCACATGTTTTGGAAAACAAAATGGGAATCAAATTGTTGTTTTTTCGTTTGCAAAAGATTTAGAGATAAAATATCTTTTAAACACAATAGAACGTATGGTTAAACATATTATAGTTTCTGTTTTCATATTGATTGCTGTAATTTTTTTTAGTTGAAATGGAATATAAAATATTTAGGAAAAAAAATCTGATGTAATGCTATTTTGAAAATGAACTTTGTAAATAAATTTTTAAATAAGTACAAATAATAGAGTTGAATCCAAAATGTACTTAAAAACTGTATATATAGATTTGAACTGATACACAAAGATAGATACAATACTTGTTTAATATTTCTTATTTTTACCCTATATAAGTATTGATTAGAGTTAATAAATGAGAAAAAACAAATAATTAACTTTTTAAAAAAATTATTAAGAGGTGTTAAATCTTTGCTTTGAGTTTGAACTTTTTGGTAGATGTTGAGAGAGCGAGTATTAGGATTATCCGGTTATCAGATCCTTTAATGTATTTGGTTTCCTGGTTAACACCGGTTTATATCAGTTTTTGTGTGTGGAAGATGTATGTAACTTGTAACGAATATTGTGAACATTTAATGCATTAGAAATACTAGGTTAGTACTCGCGCTACGCCGCGGGTTGTTTTTAAAATTTTTATTTTTTATTTTTGTTTTGTTTTTTTCGAAATAATATTTGTTTTTATGTTGTTTGGAATCAAATATTATAATGAGGAATTCCCCAAAATACCACATTTAAGTTTTTTCCAAAAATACCACATTTTAAGTTTTTTCTTCAAAAAATACCACAAAAGCTTTTTCCAAAAAAACAACAAACACAAAAAACTGAATTTTTAGAATTTTTAGAATATAAAAATTATTTTTCTAGGTTTGGGTTGACAAATTTAGATTTAAGATATAGTGTTTAGGGTGTAAAATTTAGTGTTTACGATTTAGGGTTTAGTTTTGAATATGAAACTTTAGTTTAAGTTTGTGGTATTTTTAGAAACAAAAAAAAACTCATTTTAGAGATATTTTTGAAACAAAATTAAAAGAGGTATTTTTGAAAAACATATTTTAGTGGTATTTACGAGAATTGCCCTATTATTATTAATAAAGTTTTGTATCACGGTCAATGGTAATTTTTTGTTTTTATATTTTAGTTATTATTTGTTGCATCATTGTTATTATTGTGTTAATCTAATTTTTTCTTTTCGTTTAACTAACTTGGGACTTGGGAGTAGAGTACCCAAATTTTTTTTTTATAAAGTTAAAAAAAATAAACAAAGAAAAGATCAGGAAATACCAGAAGAAACAAGGAACTGAGCCTGTAGATAACTTTATTACAAAATCGAATTGTTTTGTTAAACTGCTTCTTTCTCTTAACTCTCTCTTTCTTTTGGAGTGAGAGAAAGCTCTATTTCTTTTTCCAATTAATATCAGGAATTTTTTTACAGTACGTGTGTTTGATTTTTTTCATAACCTTTGTCAAGAAAAAAAAAAGAATAGAACAAATTATATATATAAAAAAGAGAAGATGAATAAAAACTCTTGACGGTACAAATCAATCGATTATAGTAATATTTAATTCAATTACCTATGCCATATTACAGTCAAACAATTATCATATTACCACTAGTCAATAGCGAATTGGTTAAAGGATGTTTAAGTCTGATAGTTTTTTTTTTCTTTTTGTATTTGATCGTTAGTGTGATAAACATTTAATAGAAGTAACTAACGTATTCTTTTTATTAACAGTATGAGTTACACTTTGAGCGCATAACTACTTCGGGTGTTCCTTCTCCTTGCTAAATGCCAATTCTGAATTTGTGATATATCTTCGATAAGATGAAATATTATTGCAGGAGTCAGGAAGACAATTGTGTGTTAAAAAACTTCTTCTTTCATATTAATATAATTTCAAGTCTTTGTGGTGTTTGTTTGTTTGTCAGTTTGCTACTATCATGCTCTTGTTCATATCATCACGTCCAGTCAAAGCATTATTAACTTACTTTGTAAGCCTTAGCTTTGCTAGTTTTTCAAACAGAGTTTTATCTTTCGATGCTTCAACCTGCTACTTATTCTTATTTTTTTATATTTTCCCTTATACTTAATTTGTGGAGATTTATCTTGTACTTTACTCATGGTCTTATGGGCCTGAACTATGATCATTGTGGAGATCGCTCCTCTCTATCAGAAGATCCGGCGAATAACCTCGTAACTGGACTAAATCATTCTTCTCAAATCCTTGCTCCAGCTTTGCCTCTTTCCTCCATGGAGTCGCTTGCAACAACTACAAGGTTTATAAAATCTCATTAACAAAGACTTAACAAAGACTTATTTATTGCATTTACAAACAGTTACAACAAATTCCGAAACACTAAAATGGTTTATCACAAGAAATTTTGCAGGTTATTGTAATCTATAACAAACAGTTATTGTAATGTATATTGTTGAAACTTAAAGGGTTTTTGAAGCTTAAGTTGCAGAGACATTCTAAATGCTTTAGAGTTTTTAAAAGTCTTGTATTTGTTCTCATCGATCAACAAAAGCTTCACTTCTTTTTTAGAAAATTCAACTTTCAAAATCGCACAAGTTTTCTCGCTCTAGCTTCTTTCAAACTCCAATCAGTAAGCAGAGAGATAATATATCACATTGGTAAAGTCACAACAGAAGTGAAGCCACCAAACTTAAGAAGAAGAAACTAACCACTACGAAAGAGAAAAAACATGAGCAAGCTTCAAAGCAAAGACACGTGAAGGAGAAGAGCAAACAAAACGCTGAAGCCGCTTAAAATATTTCTTGACTCTTCTCTTCACCAACATTCATAGTAATTTCAAGTTTCAAACACATAGTTTATATCAAAAATTCATCTCAAATTCACAACTTTGAAATCTTCCTCAATCCCTCAAAAGTAAAACACATAAAAGCATATAATTTTGTTACTTGCAAACTCAAAGCAGAAGAATCATAGTTAGACCAGAATTAAAATCAAGCACCAACATCGTCATCCATGTGATCGTCGGAACGACACGTCCAGAAAAAATATGATCGTTATTACTCTTCTTCACCCACACCATAGCCCGTGTGGGTATAGACGACTAATCATGTCTCTGGTTTCGGTAATAACCTTGTCCAACTTGCTCTCCCTTGGACGTGTAAAATCTCTGAGTGTCCTCTTTCACTGGATTACTCTTCTTTTCCTCACTTGGATCTCCTCCAATTTCAAGTTTCAAACATATAACTCATATAAAAAATCCATCTCACACTGAAAACCTAGAAATCTTCCACAATCCCCCAAATTAAGTGTGAACCCAACAACATTAAGAGATATAAAAGAACAGAATTATGTTAACTGAAAACAAAAAGTAGAAGAATCATAGATAGACAGACTAAAGCAACCACCTGAGCGCTTATGCGATCATCGGAATTGTGAAGAATAAGAGTTTTAATTGAGATGTGTAGAAGAAAAACAATTTTGATAGGTTGAAATAAGAAGAATAAACTAACTACTGAAATCGATCGATGAAGAGGAGAGAATTATGTGTCCACTGTGGCAATTTGTAAGCTGATCTGTATTATTTGTTTTAATTTAATTGGTCAATGATTTTAACTGATTTGTCAACACTAGCTTCAATGTTGAGGCTGATGTGTTAGAAGAGGAGAGCAACGCATCTTCTTTTATTTTATTGATACTCCCTTTGGTTTTTTTAATTGTCATTCTACTAAAATTTTTTGTTTTTCAATACTTGTCGTTTTAGGTTTCCAATGCATATGTTTGGTAAAAGTACTAATTTTATTCCAACTATTTTAATGTTTTAACCAATAAAAAAATTCGAAAATGTATTAGGAAATGAGTATAATAAAACATTGATCTATTTTCTTAATTTGTGTGCAAAGGTAAGACAAGTAATAAAAATAGGAGGGAATATTTGTTACACTATCCCTTATCCTTTTGTCCCCTTCGATATACGTTGTCACAAAACAATTTGCATTAAAAAATAAACAAAAACCTTTAAAAAAATGTCCTCACCATCCATGCTATTATCATTTATTCAAACAAAATTGAAAACGATTTAGAGAGATACAGATGTTGTGACAGAAGCAGACATCATATTGATTATACAAAGAGCAATCTGACCATATTCAAACAATTTGTGATTCTCACTACCAACAGGAGACATCCAGGTCATCTCACCACCACCATCACCGTCGTCACTTTCCCTAAATCCGTTCTCACACGTCACGGCGGATTCCATGGCGGCGCTCACCATCATGTTCACCGTGCCCAACTCTTTCCTCGTAATAAAAACTCTCACTGCCTCCTCCAATCTATCCGTAGCGTCCTCGTAAAGCTCAAGGCAGTCACGGAGGCAAGCACCGCGGAAACCACCGTCTTCGTCAAGAATCAGAAGCTGCTGAATGGTGGAAGCGGTTGCGGTGGCGTTGTCGAGAGCTTGGAGCATTGGAACTAGGGCTAGAGAAGATAGATTGGTCGGAGAAGGAAGAGCTATGGGAGAGTTGTTGAGAGAGGAGACACAGAAGTTGTAGTCGAAGATCTTGGATTTGGCTGCACAAGATTTGCAGGTTTGCGAAATCATATCGGTTGTTGAATTTGCTTGTGAAACAAGGAAGAATAAGAAGATGGGGAAGAAGACTTGAGAGAGCTTCATTGTTTTTGTTGTTAACGAAATTCTTCTTAATTCTTACGTCTTTTGTTTGGTTTGATATATAGAAAGATCAATGTGTGCTTACGACGTCGTATTTGTGTTGTGGGAATATTTGACGATTTGAGATGGTTGAGTAGAGTATAATGAACGATACGTTTTACTTGCTTGTACTCTTAAACAATTGTATTGCTCATATTCAATTATAAGAAAATTCCAACAAAAACAAAAACACAGAATTTTAATAAAATTAACGAAGTAATCAGATTTCATTATTGCATTTGCAATCACTTTTGAAAAGTAGTGACTGCAAATTCAAAGCTTCAAATTTTATTTTTGGTTTATTTTATGCAAACATTTATTCAACTTTGAGACCAAATTAAAATACCCCGACCAGGATTCCTATTCCACGTTAGATAACTTCATACAAAACTTCCACAAATGCAATTCAACACAAGCTAACCACATAACTTAACCATTCTACACATCAAGATAAACCAGAATAAATAAAATAAAAAACCAGAATTTAACTAAACCAAAATTTAATTGGAAGAAGATTTAACTAAAATTAAATTAAATTAAAATTAAACCAACTAAAATTAAATTTACTCTACTCCAATTCCCAACATACTGGTGCGGAGCGAAAGTGATGAAACGGAGAGTTGACGAAACGATGAAGGTGATGATGGGGTGCTCTGTTTTGGGGAGAGAAAACAGAGTAAAGAGAAGATGGAGCGATGGAAGAGATGGAACAGGGTAGAGATGAGAGTCCTCCTCTCAGGTCTCACAGGCAAAATCTTTATGGGCAATTTAAATTGTCTCTTTTTTTGGGTTTTTTTATTCTCAAAATTAACGATGGAATACATAGGTGGTCACAAGCTCTACTTTAGTTGTGTAAAAGACTCACGAAACTTGATCCTAAAAGATAAGGCCAAACTTAATAGAAATTATCCTAACAAACGAAGAACATTGAAACGATAAAACCAAACACCGACTCTTGTTTGATGGGCACGCAAACACCGGATAAGGCCCAAGAAGATGTAAGCCCGCTACATTACATACACTCAAATCTTCTAATTTTTCGGGACACCGCGTATAATATTCTCGATGATGTCAAAGATGAAATCATATACTGTATACGTGCTCAAATTGTGATAAGGGGGCAAAAGCTAGAAGAGATGGTGGTGCTCTGTTTTGAAGGTGTTAAAACAGAGTAAGCGATGGAAGAAGAAGAGAAGCAGCAGAACGGGAATTATGAGAGGAATAGAGTCGATGTCGAACTAAGGGCTTTGAGATCGACTAGCTTGCAAGTCCTCCTTGCAGGGCTTCGACAAAATAAAGCTCTTTTGGATAGTTAAGACTACCTCTTTTTTTGGTTTTTTTATTGATGCAAATATGAATGAATATACAATGCTGCTACGATCTCTATTTATAAAGTCGCAGGAAAAAGACAAATAAAACCCTAAACCTAGCAGCTAATCGTTTAAGATAAACCGACAATGCACGAAAGCCCAAAAACAAAAAAAACTAAACCGACATGACTTGATGGGTACGCAAGCTGACGATGAGGCCCATCAAGGAAGAGAGAGGTGCTGCATCAAGTCCCTCCAGGTGGAGAAGGATTCGCCCTCGAGGTCATCATTGTCCCAACGATAAAGAGATAAATGCTTCACGTTGAACACATTGGATGTACGCATATGCGACGGAAGGAGAACACGGTAAGCATTTGCATTTATACGTTCCACAACCTCGACAGGACCTATCTTCCGCGATGACATTTTGTTGTATTCCTTGAGAGGTAAGCGCTCTTTAGTAAGATAAACCCACACCAAATCTCCCTGGACAAACTCCAAAGCACGACGCTTAATGTCAGCTGCAGCTTTATACTTGCTCGATGATTCCTCTAGACACAACTTTGCTTGTTTGTGTACGTCTTGAAGATCTTCAATGAAGTCGATGGCCTGCCTATGAAAATGAGACTGATCTGGTAACGTGGTAAGGTCCGAAGGACCACGGGGAACGAAACCATAGACGACTCGAAATGGACTAAATCCAAGACTGCGGTTGAACGCATGATTATGAGCGAATTCGGCCTGACAAAGCTTAGCATCCCAACTCTTGATATTATCACCCACAAGACAGCGTAAGAGATTACCAAGAGCACGATTAGTAACTTCCGTTTGACCATCCATCTGTGGATGATAAGCCGTACTCATGTCTAAGCTGGTACACAAGAGCTTCCACAAAGAACGCCAAAAATAGCTCAAGAACCGCGTGTCGAGATCAGACACAATGGATTGAGGTAAGCCATGAAGACGATAAATCTCGCGAAAGAATAGGGTCTCCACATTAAGCGCATCTGTCGTCTTCTTGCAAGGAACAAATGAGCCACTTTTGAAAAACGATTAACAACCACAAAGATAGAATCATTACCGCGTTGAGTACGAGGCAAACCCAAGACAAAATCCATGCTAACATCAGTCCATGGTTGTGTAGGCA
This sequence comes from Camelina laxa, assembly GCA_024034495.1. Lineage (NCBI taxonomy): Eukaryota > Viridiplantae > Streptophyta > Magnoliopsida > Brassicales > Brassicaceae > Camelina > Camelina laxa. The sequence goes on from CM043880.1 coordinate 32,722,909, forward strand.
CGAGTAATGGTAGATACAACCCGGCGTTCGAAGCTCTACCATTGGCCTGCTGACAAATCCAACAACGCTCGACATATCGTTCTACATCACGGCGAAGAGAAGGCCAAAAATAAGATGAAGAGACGAGCAGAAGGGTCTGGTCCCGTCTTACATGACCCTCCGAGTGGAGCTCACGTATGATCTGAAGTCGCAAACTGCATTCGGGAACACAAATGCGGAGACCCTTGAAAAGAAAGCCATCATGAAAAAAATAATCATCTGTCAACCCATTCTCCACGTCATCATAAACAGAGGCAAAAAAAGGATCAGTCTTATATAAATCCGCAAAGGCAGCAAAACCAGGAACCGAAGTGTGCACGGATATTAGCGACGTGTGACGGCGGCTTAAGGCATCAACAACGCGGTTCGTTTTTCCCGATTGATGCCGTATAGAGAAAGTAAACTTTTGCAAGAATGCAATCCAGGAGGCATGACGAGCAGAGACTTTGGCTTGGCTATCGAGGTGATGCAATGCATCATGGTCGGTAAAAACGACAAAGTCACGGTGCACCAAATAGTGTCTCCAATGTTTTATAGCTTGTACAATCGCATAGAATTCAACGTCATAAGTACTGTACCTTTATCAAGCACCTGAGAGCTTTTCACTAAAGAAAGCTATAGGACGTCCTTGTTGGCTGAGAACAGCTCCAATACTAACTTGGATGCGTCACAATGATGTTCAAACGTTAGCTCAAAATCAGGTAGTACAAGGATTTGGGCGGTCGTAAGCTTCATTCTGATCAACTCAAACACAGATGTAGCCTCGCTTGTCCAATTAAACTGGCCCTCCTTCATACAGTCAGTGATAGGAGCGACAATGGAGCTAAGATGAGGAACAAAGCGACGGAAGAAGGAAGCTAGACCGTGAAAACTGCGTACGTCCGTGACCGTCCGAGGCAACAACCATGATAGAATGGCTTCTACTTTGGTCAAGTCAACTGATAAGCCCTTGTCGGAGATGACATACCCCAAAATTTAATTGTAGTAGACCCAAACTCACACTTTTGTCGTGCAGCAAACAACTTTTCCCGCCGTAAGACGCCGAGAACCTCTCGCAGGTGAGTTAAGTGGTCAGCCAATGAGGAGCTAAAGATGAGAATGTCATCAAAATAAACCACCACGAATTTGCCTATAAAAGGGCGCAAAGCTTTGTTCATTACCCGCATGAAGGTGCTAGGCGCATTGGATAATCCAAACGGCATAACCAACCATTCGAACAACCCTTCCCGTGTTTTAAAAGCTGTTTTCCACTCATCTCCGGGGCGGATGCGGATTTGGAAAACAAGAAATCTTTACCAATCTGGTCGAGATGGTCATCCAACCGTGGAATAGGAAAAAAATATCGAACCGTAATTTTGTTAATGGCACAACTGTCGACACACATACGCTACGACCCATCCTTCTTTGGTATTAGTAAGGCTGGAACTGCACACGGACTGAGGCTCTCACGAATATGGCCTTTACAGAGTAGGTCTTCTACTTGGCGACGAAGCTCTTTGTGTTCTTGAGGACTCATTCGGTCATGCGGTGTGTTGGGGAGTGTGGAACCCGGAGTTAGGTCGATTTGATGTTGTATATCACGGTGAGGAGGCAAGCCACGGGGAAGTTCGTCAGGGAATACATCACTGAACTCACGAAGCACCATATCAAACGATGAAGAGGCGTCTGCGGATAAGCATGAGACAGTAACTTGTGTGGCAAGTAAGGCTAAAGCAAAGCCTTCAAGTCGAAATTCCTTCTGAAAATCTGTATGAGAACAAAGCAGTGCATGACCAGACTTGCGTATCAGAGCCGGAACCTGCGGCAGTGGTGAAAGCAACCTGTCACGGGGAAGTGGAGTCAGGGCGCTTGGAGGTGATAAACGCGGGTCTTGAGACGGCAAAAGGACTATATTATGCGTTTCCCAAATAAATTGATATGTGTTCTTCACACCATCATGGATAATCTTACGATCATACTCCCAAGGTCTGCCTAGAATAAGATGACAAATATCCATCAAGGCGACATCAAAATACATGCGGTCTTTGTAGAACTCACCAATGGAAAAGGGCACAAAAGAAAGCTGCAAGATACGAACACCAACACCGTCCTGAAACCACGTCATTGAGTAAGAAGTGGGATGATCCTCCAAAGGTAATCCGAGTTTATGCACAACAGCTTCAGCAATGACGTTACGGCAGCTAACTGAATCAACTATGAAGGTACAAATACGGTCATGAATTGTGCATGTGGAACAAAAAATATTTGTCCGCAGCCAGTGCTTTTCACGTTGTTGAGGAGTTAAGCAGACATGATGTGAGAGCAAGGAACGCCCAACATCCCCTTGTGTAAGATGAACAGAATCTTCGTGCTGAGTGATGTCATCGTCATCGGTTTCGTCTTGTTCTCCTGGAAGTACGGTGTGATGTTCATCAGGTAAGAGACCCCAACTTGTTTGATTCGGGCATGCCGTTTGTCTATGACCAGGCTCTCCGCATGAGAAGCAACGCAATGCGTTCCTCGCCGAACGTCTCAATGCTTGTTCTTCGTTTGGACCACGCAGCTCTTGTTTAATAGGTTCAATAATGTCACGTTACGTGTTATTGGCCGGAGACATCTGTTTCTCAGGAGCTCGCCCTTGGGAATTAGAGGCACTCCAGACAGCGCTTTTTGTTTGTTGTTCGAAGGAGGCTGCTCGTCGGTGAGCTTTAGCCACAGTGGTCGGATCAAAATGTGCTAGCGAGTTTTGTAACTAGGAACGCAATCCTCCGATAAAACGTGAGACAAGCTGCATATGACTATCGGCCACGTCATTACGTGTTAAGAGTAAGTAAAACTCTTCAGCGTATTCATCAACAGAACGTGATCCTTGTCGTAAGTTTTGCAATTTTTTGTACATCGTTCGGTCGTAGTTATGTGGATGGAGTTAAGGTGTCTTTGAGTTTCTTTCTAAGCTTCTGTAGAAGATTGATATCGGTTATGGTTTAATGTAATTGCAGATTGTTAGGAGGATTGGTCGTCAAGTTACTTGGTCCTTATGTCAATCCCGTAAGATCAGTAATGCTCCTCAATATCGTCATAGTTAACTCTGTTTCCTTCTTTGTATGGATCTGATTTGTAAAGATCTCTCTCTATCAAGTATATATGTACGTGTACATCATCATAATAAAACAACACAAAATTCTCAATCTCTGATTCTTCATGGTATAAGAGCCTGAAACGTATTATTAAAAAAAAAAAAAAAAAATTTACCGTACGATCTGAACAACAATGGCGGAAAGTAATCCACCAACGAACCTGAACGGCAATCCAGCCACGAACCCGATGAATGAAGTGAGAAGGACGATCTCACACTATGACCTGACTTCAGCTGACAATCCTGGTGCTGTCATCTCACACCCACTACTGAAAGGAACCAATTACGATGAGTGGGCGTGTGGAATGAAGACGGCATTGTGTTCCCGAAAGAAATTCGGATTTCTTGATGGAACAATAGCAAGACCTGCAGAAGGTTCTCCAGATCTTGAGGATTGGTGGACTATTCAAGCACTTCTAGTGTCCTGGATAAAGATGTCAATCGATCCGGTGCTTCGGTCCAACATCTCTCATCGAGATGTGGCAAAGGACCTTTGGGATCATCTTAAAAAGCGGTTCTCTATGATGAACGGTCCAAAACTGCAGCAGATCAAGGCGGAGCTGGCTTGTTGCAAGCAGAAAGGACTAGCAATTGAAAGCTATTATGGCAAATTGACGAAAATCTGGGATAGCATGGCCATTTTTCGTCCTTTGCGGACATGTAGGTGTGGCAAGTGCGAGTGTGATCTTGGAACACTTCAAGAGAAAGATCGCGAAGAAGACAAAGTATATCAATTATTATTTGGACTCGATGATACTCTGTTTCGAACCATTCGATCAAGCCTGGTCTCACGTGTTCCTGTGCAGCCTTTGGAGGAAGTGTATAACATTGTGAGGCAAGAAGAAGATCTCATCCGCAACGGTTCTAAGGCGATAGAAGATCAGTCTGAAGTAAGTGCTTTTGCTATTCAAATGAGGCCACGTTCAAACCAGTTTCAAGTGCGAAGTGATGACAAGGAGAAAGGAGTGGTCTGTAAACATTGCAATCGTGGAGGGCATGCATCTGATAGTTGTTATGCTGTCATTGGATATCCCGAGTGGTGGGGAGAGAGACCTCGGAGTAGGTATTTACAAGGACGTGGTCGCGGTGGAGCTAGCTCTAGTGGAGGAAGAGGACGAGGTGCAACTACTTATGCTAATCGTGTGCATGTTCCAAACCTGGACACAACCGAACACGCGAATTATGTAGTAACAGATCAGGACCGTGATGGTGTAAGTGGTCTGACTGAGAGTCAGTGGCGGTCAATCAAAAACATTCTCAATGCTGGAAAAGAAGGGGTTACAGAAAAGTTGACGGGTAAGGTTTCTTCTCCCTCTTGGATAATGGATACCGGAGCTTCTCATCATTTGACAGGAAAATTTGATATTCTAACAAATGTGAGAGATATGGATCCAGTTTTGATTATATTGGCTGATGGTAGAGAGAGGATTTCTGTTAAGGAAGGAACAGTTAGGCTTGGGTCTAATTTGGTCATGAAGTCTGTGTTTTATGTTGAGGAGTTTCAATCAGACTTGATTTCAATTGGACAATTGATGGATGAAAATCATTGTGTTTTGCAAATGGCTGACCACTTTCTTGTGGTGCAGGACCGCACTACGAGGATTTTGATTGGAGCGGGTACTAGAGCTGGAGGAACATTTTACTTTCGCAGTACGGAGATTGCGGCAACAGTCACAACAAACGAAGAGAGCAAGTATGAGTTGTGGCATAGTCGGATGGGTCATCCTTCTGCAAAAGTTCTTGGTTTACTTCCGGAAAGTTCTTGGTTTACTTCCGGATATTTCTGTTTCTGTTTCATCTACAAATTTGAATAAGGCGTGTGATATATGTCTCCGCGCTAAGCAAACAAGAAGCTCCTTTCCTTTGAGTTTGAATAAAACGTTAAGAATTTTTGAGTTGATACATTGCGATTTGTGGGGACCTTACCGTACATCTTCACATTCCGGGGCAAAATATTTTTTAACGATAGTCGATGATTATTCAAGAGGAGTCTGGTTGTATCTGTTAGCTGATAAAAGTGAAGCTCCTCATCATCTTAAAAACTTCTTCGCGTTAACAGAACGTCAATTTGGGGCAAAGGTTAAAACAGTTCGCAGCGACAACGGCTCCGAATTTATGTGTTTAACTAAATTCTTTCAAGAACATGGTATTGCTCATGAACGATCGTGTGTTGCAACACCGGAGCAAAACGGCAGAGTAGAGCGCAAACACAGACATATCCTTAATGTCGCCAGAGCACTACGATTTCAAGCTCATCTTCCTATTGAGTTTTGGGGAGAGTGTGTGCTTACGGCTGCGTACTTGATTAATCGCACACCAAGCTCGGTTCTAGCCAATGTTACACCATATGAACGTCTTCATGGGAAACCACCACAGTTTGATCATTTGCGGGTGTTTGGAAGCTTGTGTTACGCTCACAATCAACGACGGCACGGCGATAAGTTTGAGTCTCGAAGCCGTCGATGTATTTTTGCTGGTTATCCTCTTGGGAAGAAAGGGTGGCGGCTGTTTGATTTAGAGGCACAAGAATTTTTTGTGTCCAGAGATGTGATCTTCTCTGAAACTGAGTTCCCGTTTGCTCAGACTTCGTCGTTGGAGTCTACGGTAGTGGTAGACCAAGATCACAACTTATGGGGTCCAATTTCAAATGGCCCAATAGAAGAAGTGGAAAATCATGTTTTTGGGCCAATACATCAAACAGGCCCATCTGAAGTTATAGTGGATCAGACAAATTTGCAGCCCACTAATGATACAGATTTGGCTTCAGCTCGAACGAGTTCTGTTCCTCTGGAGGCGGAGGTGAATCAATTACCGGTTCGTGACACCACCGTCTCCGACCAACGAGTTTCGTCATCAAGCTTGAGTCAACCACCAATTCATGATACCACCATCTCTGACCAACCGGTTCCGTCATCAACCTTACCTTCAACGGTCGTCGGTCCATCGAACCGATCTCAAGTCACACAACCTCCAAGAGTAGCGGATCCGGTGATTCAACCTCCGCCACGACAGAGTACGCGTAAGAAAGAACCTCCTGTGACTTTACGTGACTATGTCGTTAATTCCGCAGAGTGTGAAGCGACGGTGTCTACTTCGGGAACGGTACGTTATCCAATTGCAAATCATGACATCAAATCTCGTTTCTCCTCCACACATATAGCATATATGACTGCGGTTGCTGCATCAAAAGAACCTCGTTCATATAAGGCTGCAGTTACAGATAAACGTTGGAGAAATGCAATGGGAATAGATTGATGCTCAAGAAGAAAATAAAACATGGAAAATTGAAGACTTACCACCAGGCAAAAGAGCAATTGGTTGTCAATGGGTTTACAAAGTAAAGCATCACTCTGATGGTACAGTTGAACGGTACAAGGCGCGTCTTGTCGCACTGGGAAACAAACAAAAAGAGGGTGAGGATTATGGAGAAACATCGCTCCTGTGGCTAAAATGGGAACAGTCCGTTTGTTTTTTGATGTTGCAGCAAAACGTAATTGGGAAATCCATCAAATGGATGTTCACAATGCGTTTTTACATGGAGATCTTCATGAAGAGGTATACATGAAACTGCCTCCGGGTTTTGAAGCATCTCATCCAAACAAGGTATGTCGTCTTAGAAAAGCATTGTATGGTTTGAAACAAGCGCCGCGTTGTTGGTTTGAAAAGCTGACGACCGCTTTGAAGCAATATGGGTTTAAACAGTCTGGGGCTGACTACTCTCTCTTCACATTTGACCGGCAGCATATTCATATCAACATTTTGATCTACGTTGATGATTTGATCATTACAGGCAGTTCACCAAAGGCGATACAAGATTTTAAAGACTACTTGTCTACATGTTTTCATATGAAGGATTTGGGTCACCTCAAGTATTTTTTGGGTATTGAGGTTGCAAGGAACTCGAAAGGGATATACATTTGTCAACGTAAGTATGCTTTAGACATCATTTCTGAAACGGGTTTGTTGGGAGCAAAACCGGTCGATTTTCCTCTCGAGCAAAATCATCATTTAGCTCTTTCTACATCTCCTTTGCTTGCTGAACCACAGTCCTATAGGAGATTGATTGGGCGTTTAATCTACCTGGCTGTCACACGTCCTGACTTGGCCTACTGTGTCCACACCATGGCTCAATTTATGCAAGCGCCGCGTGATACTAGGCTTTTTGTGTCTATCCTAGTAAGTTCAATTAACCTTATGTAGTTGTAGTACTTAAGGTGTCAATCCAAATGGGATGATGCTAGTCACTCAAGATGCAATCAAAAAGTCACAAGTTAAGCCAATTCAAAAAGAGTGTTTTTCTAACAATCCTATAATGGTCAAAATATAAAACGGAAATGAGTCACAGAAACAGAAACGAAAATGTATGACAAGAAGCAAACAAGAATAAGCGAAACCGAAAACGATTCTAAGCATGAACAAACAGTCTCGGGAATGTAATAAAATTTAGAAAGAAAGAAGTCCTAAGGATGGGGTAATTGATGTTGGTGGAGTATCCTAGTCTACAAAGTGTTTAACATACCACAAGCAAACTATCCCTAAACAATGAACATCACAACTTAGCTAATCCAATCTCTTGGCAAAAGCTACTCAGACTCAACCACTTCCATACCTAACTCTCGCTAGAGAAACGTGGTTGAGCAGACATGACAAACAAGTTCATTCACGTCAACAAACATCCTAGACAACTAATCTCTTAGGCTAGGAACGTAAGTCTCTGGTACTAGTTGGTCAGACATTTCATCGAACACCTTTTGGGTGAGGAAATGTCTCGAACCTAGTTCCAATTGATCAGAGAGAAACTAGTAATTCTAACTCTAGTCCAGAAAAGAATCATACAAATCAAGCTTAAACACCCTACATCCTAAGATCCTCCACCTAATCTATCCCATCCTCAAGAACTAACGCACTACTCAGATCTAGAAATCATCATCAACAATACAAACTCATAAAACATTGAAACAAGCATTCTTAGATAGGTAAAAATAAGATAAACAAGTTTGTCGAAGAAATCAAATGCAAATATTCAATGTATTAAAAGATATCTGGATACAAAGTCTGAGAACGGTTCTTGGTGGCTAGGAAAACCTTACAAAATAAAAACGAGATAAAAACTAAGATGTCCTCAGTCAAGACTTAACAAAATGTATTTATAGTAAAAACATGTAAATCCCTAAAACTTGAAACGACAAGGTGAAGCGTCGGTTTAGGAATCTCCTGAAGCGTGTAAGGCGGAACATCTTCCTCACATGTGCGAACGAGTAGTGGCTCGAGTGGGGGATGGTGTTGGCTCGAGTGGAGGAGGGTCGAGTCGACGGGCAGCAGCTCGAGCTGGAGGGTCGAGTCGATGGGTGGCGACTCGAACTGGGTGTATATGTCTCCACTAAAAGGTGATAACTCTTGAACCACGCCTCTGATCGACTTGAAATAAACGGCATTGGAAAGATGACTCAATTCTCTACAACTTTGATGAAGACGTCAAAAGCTGAATCCCTCGCTCGGTGGCTCGAATGATGGCTCGAGTGGCTCGAGTGGTGCCTCTAGAGTGGCTCGATTGGCGCAGATGAGAGTGGCTCGATTGGTGCAGCTGGGAGTGGCTCGATCGTGGAGGTTGAGCGTGGCTCGATCGGTGCAGGTTGAGCGTGGCTCGATCGTGGAGGTTGAGCGTGGCTCGATCCTCTGCGCTTCCAACGTCTCCTAGACACCTGAAATACTCCGAAATGCACAATGTATGCAAGGATGATGCAGAAACTTCCTAAACATGCGAAGTGTACGAAAGAGGTTCTAAAATGATGCAAAACGACTAGTTGTCCTAGCTAAATGCATGACAAATACAAGCTAAGGAGATGCAAAATATAGACATATCAACTCCCCCAAACTTATTCTTTGCTTGCCCTCAAGCAAACTATCAAGAACAAAGTATGGAAGAGAGGTGTGAAGATGGGGTCTCAGAACCTAAAACATGCTGAATAGAGTAGTTAGAATCAAGGTCCTTGTTTTTAGTTCTATGATGCATGGTGAAGGAACTTTATTTCAAATCTACACATGCAATCCTATCAATCATCCCCTTTAACATTCATTAACAGAGAACCGTGAATCAAGCTAAACAATGTCATTGAACTAATTTGGCTAGGGTAAAGGTTAGAGACATAGATGGTCTCCTCAACAAGTGGTTTTATCAATACAGAACAAGGTTCTCTCACGAAAAGAAGTTGAGCTTAAGAGAAGGCTAAAGGTTGAAACCAACTGATACATACAAGAACAGCGCCCTGTCTACCCGAAGAACACTCCAAACCGAAGTTGGTCCTATCTCTACCCTTCATCAGAAACTTCATCTCAAACTTTTTACACTTAGTCTTAGGAGGAGTTCACTTCTTTTCATTCTAGCGGATTGGGAAATCTTTATTATCACTATGGTTTGTTTTCTTTTCTTCTAGGGACTCTAGACATCTTAAGCATTTTTTTTCTTTCTTTTCTATGTCCAGTCTTTTTATTTTGTGCCTAGAACCAATAACTCTTTACTTTGCTCATCCCAAATCCTTTACTAGACTTGTAAACTGCGAAAACACATCCCCTCCTATAGACTTTCTACCCTTTACTTTCTTTTTACTCTTCACTTTTCTGCACAAATCCATGCCCAATACCCAAATTCGAGTTCTCACCTAGTCCTACTAGTCCGGATAATGCGAACTAGAACTACACAGGATCCTACTCTTGTCGGTTAGAACCTAACACTTTCTAACAAGCTCAACTCGGAAAAAGGCCTGACACTCAAGAATACAATTGGCTTGAAAGAACGGTTGGTTAAGGGTGCGGGAAACTGTTCCAAAGATGGGAATCAGCTACTTGGATTGACAAGGATGGTAAAAGTGTGAAAGATAATCCAAGTATGTATATGGTATCCATTAGTTCAACTTCAATGCATAACAAGATAATTGCAAGTCAGGATTAGGTTCAGATAGATAGGGAATGACATCAATTCAAAACATGCTTCAATTTTTTTTTTTTTTTTTTTTTCAAGTTCAATCAACAAGCATCAAAGAACTAAGAACAAGGGCCTTGATTCTATCCTATTGAATCCAGCATGTAACAAGGTTACAATCATCATCAACCCCTATGCTAAATGTGACAATCCTATATGAATAACTCTAGACTCAATCCTAAAATGCAAGTGCAAACTACATGAACACTCTGTTTTTGTGGAAATTTTCGATTCTTTTTTTTTTCAATTTTTTTTTTTTTTTTTTTTTTTCTATGCAAATAGATGGATGCAAAGTCAAATATAATATGATACAAAAATTTGAAATAAGAATCACAAAACACAACATTAGATACATCATCTCAATCCCTCCCCCAAACTTAAATTACACAGTCTCCTGTGTAAGAAAAATTTGCAGGAGGATTTAAGAATCACAACAGAAACAATGCATGAATGAAATGGTATGTACAAAGGAAAGGTCGGAGTACCTCAGTAGTAGAAGAAGTTGTCTGTACTCGCCCAAGGAGGAGCGTGATACTGACTCTGTCCTTCCTCTTGTTCGGGATCCGCATGAGCGACTTGAGCTGGTTGGTCGACTTGCTGCTCTACTGTTTGGGTGTTCTGATAAACATTTGGTTGCTCGTCGCACTGCATGTCGTCGACTCTGGACTCGCCATGGTCCGATACTAGCACAACCACCTCAGTAGGCTGATAATTGCCTTGATGTTCGACCTGCTGCACAACCCCGTGCATGTCCTGAGGCGCATCCCGCTGCTCAACCTCAACCCCACGGTCGTGCTCATCTCGAGTTGCAGAACGACGCGCTGAACGATGACTAGAAGAGGCTCTGGAACCTCTCGATCCGCGTCTTTGTCTCTCCCTAGACTCGTGTGACGAGTGGCGTGAAGGAGTGGGTGTAGGTTGACGCTGCCGGGACACATATGAAGATTGGCGAGCTGGAGATTGGACTGGAGAGGGTGTTCGCTCTAGGGTCGCGGAGGCACGTCCTGGCATTGGTCTAGTGTCCTCAGGGATAGACCTAGGAATGGCGGTCGTGGAAGTCGAGCAGCTAAACGTACGCATGAAGTTCTTGAAAGTCTTGGTGAAGCTGCTGAACGCCTTGTCTCGTGCCTTCCCCCATCGCTGAAGTTGGTTGAGGCGTTGATGCGCTGCTCTGACCCCCTTAGCCATTCTTGGGTCTGAGTACTCCTCGAAGTGAAACTGCTCGGGGCGGTACTCCTCTGTGTCCTCCTCCATCGGATCTGCTTCTGCTTCCGCAATCTCTACTCGTTGCACTTCATCCCCAGACTCATAGAGAGTGTTCGTGGGAGGTATGAACTCGACATGTTCACCCCGCAAGATAGTAGTCAACTCGACGCAAGGCAAGAGTAATCTCGAGTTACCGACCTCTGGATGCAAGAATTTGTATATCAACCGTCCCTGCCTCAAACCCCGCTCCAGAGTGCGCAACTGTCGCAGGTTGGTCACGTCGATCCAGCGTGGTGGGTGTGGCTCGGAAGATAACGGAACACCAGCTGCCTCAAGGAACCAAGTCGCCACGCCGCCCATACACATCACTCCGGGAGATTGGTTGTTGTTGAGTCGGGAGACCCAAGTCTTGTATGACATCATGTAGTTGATGAGGTAGAGCGAGACGGAAGTATTGGACGTGTCACCTTGTAGCTCGGTGCCATCCATTGCCGTGAATGAGAGTCCCTTGAGCGCGAGATCAATCATTTCAAGCTCGCCATTCGTGATGTATCCCTTAATCTCCTTGGCGTAGAATGCATTGGCCACCGCCTTCTGGAAATAGCGCAACACTGGGCTTCTCAGGTTCAGCGCCTTTGTTTTTGACGAAGTGAATATTGGCGTGCTTCCTATCGTCGCCCAGAGTGCTGATATTTCATCCCTATCAAACCGCGGTGTAGTCCCCGTTCCGCTGGGAAATCCAAAGATCTTTTCGATGGTTCTGAAAGTGAGCGTGTAGAACTAACCATGAACGCGGAATGTAAGATAGCCCAGGCCTCCATCGGTCATCATGCCTGGCTCATCCGCGTACAAGTGCATCTCCAGCGTAGAAAGGAACTGTATTGTCTCTTCTCTGTATCCACTCTTGGGGGTGTTCATGATTCTCTCCAAATGGCACCGTCGAAATAGATACTGAACATCTTCCCCAATCCCTAGTAGCTCCATCGTCTCCGGATGCGGGTATCTTGTTCCACTAAATTCACACTGTTGGAACAGCTCGTAGTACTCCTTGGGAGTCAACTTTATCTCGGTAGGCTTCCGTCTTACAGATTTCCTGGGAGCTTGTTTTGAGCGCAACTCAGGTTCCTCCTGTTCGTAATCACTGCCTTCCACTCTTGAGTTAGAAGCTTGCGCTGGTCTCTTCCCGCAACTCTTGCTCTTAGTAAGCGGATTGTCTGGTCTGCTTGACCCCGCTGCTTCGCCTGAACCCTCAACAACTCCGCCGACCATGTTTTTCATTGCTAAGAAACGCTTCGTCATAGACTTAGGTGATGAACGTTCTCCTGCCTTACAGCCATAAGCTTCTCTCATTTCCTCTATTAGTTCAGCACTCTTTCTGCTCCGCTGAGACATCATAAACTCAAAGCTAAGCGTCAATATGTTAGTACACAGATGACAAAAGCAATTATGGAGTTGTAAAATTTGAAAGTGCAAGGAAAGAATTATCCGATCGAGTGCGTGACAAGATGGTGGTCGGCTCGATTGAAGTGGTGAGATTGGCTCGAGTGAGAGGGCTTCGATTGATGTTCTGAAACCGGCTCGAGAGATGCAGCGGACACGGCTCGATTCGTGTGTTTAAAGACGGCTCGATTGAGGCTATGAGGACGGCTCGATTGAGGCTTCTCGGACACGGCTCGATTGAGGCTATGAGGACGGCTCGATTGAGGCTTCTCAGACACGGCTCGATTGAGGCTTCTCGGACACGGCTCGATTGAGGCTTCTCGGACACGGCTCGATTGACGCTATGAGGACGTGATGCGCTGCTGCACCGGATGGCGGATCGAGCGATGTTGTTGAAGCTGGTCACGGACTGAACAATTCCTTCGATTCGGTGATGAACAAGAGAATGTGTATGTTCGTCGAATCGAGTTAAGCTTGATAACGTCGGTCGAGTGGGGCTGAAAAGCGAGAGCTTGAGCGGCGTGGAAGCTTGTTTGGGCGGATGCAACGACACGGCGGCTCGAATGGTTGGCTAAAGTGCGAGATGAACGTCTTGGTTGGGAGGTTATGCCTTTGCTTTTAGTGAAGGAAGCGTGAAAACTAAACAAAGGGAGGGATGGTGAGAAGTGAAGGCGAGGTGAAGGTTTGGATTGGTTGGTGAGGGGTTAAATAATGAAAGAGGTGGTGAAGATGTCGTGCAAGTGGTAAAGAAAAAGGATTGTGCAAGTGGGGAGATGTGGGAAGATAGGACACAAAGGTGATGTGTTTGGTCAGAGGGAGCAATGACGGGAGAAGGTGAGGTGATGGGGGAGATATCACGTGGGAGTGGGGTGAAAAAGGAAAAAACAATAATGAAGATTCCTTCTCCTAAACTTTCTTTTGTTCCCACATAAAACCGATACTCTTGACTTTGTTCTCCATTTCTCGTCTATTTTTTTTTTTTTTTTTTTTTTTTTTTTTAGACTCTCTTCTGTAGATTCCTGAACACATAGAAAACCAAAAACAAAAATTAGAAATACATGGATCCTAAAACAAATATTTACAGTGATACCTTTGGGACTTCCTCCCAAGTGAGTTTGTTTAAAGTCCTTATCTTGACTTTTCAGCTTTTTATGCTTTTTGGGGTTCATAGAGGAGCACTGAAGACCCCTCTGGTTGGACTTGGTCAGCTAAATATTTTTTCACTCTTTGGCCGTTTACAGTGAATTCGCTGCCATCCTTGTTCAGAAGAGTGATGGCTCCGAATGGCAGAACGTCCTTGACTGTAAAAGGTCCAGACCACCTAGACTTAAGCTTTCCAGGAAATAACTTAATTCTGGAATTGAACAGCAAAACATGATCTCCAGCCTTGAGCTCCTTGACAATAATCTTCTTGTCATGAAAATTCTTTGTCCTTTCCTTGTAAATCTTAGAACTCTCATAAGCATCAAGTCGTATTTCTTCCAACTCATGGATGTCAAGAGTTCTCTTAGCTTGAGCGGTGTCAATATCCAAGTTCAGCAACTTGATTGCCCAAAGCGCTTTGTACTCAACCTCCACAGGGAGATGACATGCTTTACCATACACCAACTGAAATGGTGTTCTGCCTATTGGCGTCTTGAATGCTGTTCTGTACGCCCAGAGAGTCTCATCCAACTTGACAGACCAATCTTTCTTTGAAATCCCAACAATCCTTGACAAGATAGCCTTGATCTGCTTATTCAAAACTTCAACCTGTCCGCTGGTCTGAGGGTGATACGCAGTAGACACCTTGTGCTTGACCCCATACTTTCTCAACATACTCTCAAATACCTTGTTGACGAAGTGAGTTCCACCATCACTTATCACTGCTCTGGGTATCCCATACCTTGGAAAAATTATACTCTTGAACAACTTCAAAACGACTTTGTGATCATTGGTAGGACTGGAAATGGCTTCAACCCACTTAGAAACATAATCAACTGCCACCAGAATATAGACATTTCCATTTGATGGAGGGTTGAAAGGTCCCATGAAGTCTATCCCCCAAACGTCAAATATCTCTACCTCCAGGATCGGGTTCTAGGGCATCTCGTTCCTCCTTGTGATGTTGCCCATTCTTTGACAAGCATCACACTTGGTGATGAAACTGTGAGCGTCCTTGAACAAGGTTGGCCACCAGAGACCCGCTTGAAGAACCTTCTGAGCTGTCTTGAATGTGGCGAAGTGACCTCCATAGGTTGAGCCATGACAGTGCTCAAGCACTCCCTGCACTTCCCCTTCTGCTATACATCTTCTGAATAGACCGTCAGAACCTCTCTTGTACAGATAGGGTTCATCCCAGAAGTAGTGGTTGACCTCTCTGAAAAACTTCTTCTTCCTGTAGGGATCCATGTCATCAGGAACTTCTCCACAGACCTTGTAATTCACGAAATCAGCATACCATGGCGCAGTATCCGAGGTGATCGCCATACAGTTGATTTTTAGGTTCTCAACCCCGGCGTCATGCATCTGCTCACAAACCTGGGCGACCAGAAGTTGTTCCTCAGGCATTGAGTCATCTATTGGAACAGCATCTTCAATCCTCATCCTTGACAAGTGGTCTGCAACTCCATTTTCTATTCCTTTCTTGTCAACTATCTCCATGTCAAACTCTTGGAGAAGCAGGATCCATCTCAACAGTCTCGGTTTGGTATCCTTCTTCGAGTAGATGTGTCTCAGAGCGGCATGATCGGTATACACAATGACCTTCGAACCCACAAGATAACTCCTGAATTTCTCGAATGCAAACACAACTGCTAGGAGTTCCTTCTCTGTGGTAGCATACCTTCCCTGGGTCTCGTCGAAGGTGCGACTCGCGTAGTAGATGACATGAAGCTTCTTGTCAATACGCTGTCCCAGAACTGCTCCAACTGCGAAATCTGAAGCATCACACATGATCTCAAAAGGATGATCCCAATTCGGAGCTTGCACTATGGGTGCTGAAACCAAAGCTTCCTTGATCTTGCTGAAGGCTTCCAAACATGCTGCATCAAATTCGAACTCAACCTCCTTGCAGAGCAACCTTGTCAAAGGTCTTGCTATTTTTGAGAAGTCCTTGATGAATCTCCTGTAAAACCCAGCATGTCCCAGAAAACTCCTGATGTCCTTCACTGTCTTAGGCGGTTGAAGCTGAACCATGACCTCAATCTTAGCTTTGTCAACCTCAATTCCTTTCTAAAAAATTTTGTGTCCCAGAACAATCCCTTCTTCAACCATGAAGTGGCATTTCTCCCAGTTCAGCACCAGGTTCGTCTCCTCACATCGCGTTAATACCCTGCACAGATTCAACAAACAGGAGGAGAAAGTGGAACCGTATACAGAGAAGTCGTCCATAAACACTTCCACTGACTCCTCAATTAAATCCGAGAAAATTGAAGTCATGCACCTCTGAAAGGTGGCAGGAGCATTGCACAAACCAAATGGCATGCGTCTGTAGGCAAAACTGCCATAGGGACAAGTAAAAGTTGTCTTTTCCTGATCATTTGGGTGGATAGGGATTTGGAAAAATCCACTATACCCATCAAGGAAACAGTAATAAGGATGACTAGCTAGTCTTTCCAACATTTGATCAATGAAAGGTAGAGGAAAATGGTCCTTCCTAGAAACAGCATTCAACTTCCTATAATCAATGCACATCCTATGTCCTGTGATTGTCCTAGTTGGGATTAGCTCATTTTTTTCATTTTTGACGACAGTGATTCCTCCCTTTTTAGGTACACAGTGCACTAGAGATACCCAAGTACTATCAGAGATAGGATAGATAACTCCAGCATCGAGTAGTTTTAGGATTTCTTTCTTAACTACCTCTTTCAGGTTAGGGTTCAATCTTCTTTGGGGTTCAATACTAGTATAAGACTCATTTTCAAGATTGATCCTATGTGTGCAAAGACTAGGTGAGATTCCTTTGATATCATCTAAAGAATAACCTATGGCCTTTCTAAACTTTTTTAGCTCAGTTACTAGCAACCCCAATTCATCATCACTCAACCTAGCATTCACTATGACAGGATAAGTAGAATTGGTTCCCAAAAAAACGTACCTGAGCCCGGAAGGAAGAGTTTTGAGTTCTACCTTTGGAGCTTTCAGTTCTGACCAGTCGTCAGCATGGGAGTCAGGAGCGGTCACGGTCGAGTGGAAGGTGTGCGACTCGAGTGATGGCTCGATTGATTCGGATGTCGGTGTCTCGATTCGGGTCCTGACGACGGTCGAATGGGAGATTTTTCGTTCTGAACCCTCTGTCTCAACTACACATACCCCATCCGCGTCAGATAGTTGCTCGAACTCCTCTTGCCCATTTATTTCTCTGTGGGAGTCTAGCAGATTCTTGTAACAAGTGGTTTCCTCATGCAGGAACCCGTCTTCTCCATCCTTGGTTAGAGCAGTTTTTAGATGGTCCTCCTCAGCTAGTTCCTCCAACAACTCATCAGCCAACTTATCCATCTCTTCAATGTAGAAGATTTGTCCTCCTATTGTTGGCTTCTTCAAAGTATCCTTGATGTCAAACTTCATGATGAAGTCGTCACCCATATTGAGATCAATCTTGCCATTCCTGACATCAATGATGGCTCCAGCAGTCGCTAGGAACGGTCTTCCTAAGATCAGAGGCTCTTTTGGTTCTTCATCCATCTCCAGAACCACAAAGTCAGTTGGCACTTCCACGTCTCTGATCCTGACAGGTAAGTCTTCCAAAATACCATGTGGAAGTCTCACTGATCTATCTGCAAGGATGAGGGAGATGTCACAACCCTTAAACCTTGTGAAACCCAACCTCTTAGCCACAGAGAACGGCATTAGATTGACTGAAGCGCCAAGATCACATAGACACTTATCAAAAGGCATAGGTCCAATGGAGCAGGGTAGAGTGAATGATCCAGGATCTTTGAGCTTTTTGGGTACAACCTTCTTCTAGATGATTGCACTGCATTCAAGACTTAGTACCACCATGCCTTGAACTTCCTTTGATCTCTCCATCACTAAGTCCTTGAGGAATTTCTGGTAGTGAGGAACAAGTGCGAATGCATCCAGCAGTGGCATTCTCAACTCAATCTCCTTGACTTGTTTTTCGAACAAGGCTTTGTATTTCTCAGTAAGCTGCTTCTTGAACCTCACTGGAAACGGTAGAGGAGGCTTGTACGGTGGAGGGATGAATCTCACAGGTCTGTCATCAGGAACAGCAGGTTCCTTAACAGCTTCAGGTTCTGACAGCTTCACTGGCTCGATTGGGTCTTTGACTGCTTCTACTGGGTTCTCCATCTGAGCGTCATCCTGAACAAAATCCTCCCCATCTAATTCGGCACTGTCCTCAGTGACGTCTGGAACTCCTTGTCTGGGAGGCAATGTTTTCCCACTTCTCAGCGTAATGGCGTTGGCAAACTCCTTGGGGTTCCGAACAGCTTTCCCTGGGAATTGGCCAGACTTTGGTGCAGAAGTAGAAACAGATTGGCCTTCCATATACCTTATCTTCGAGTTCAAAGCTTCAAACTTGACGTTCAGATCATTGTAGGAACATTCCATCCTCTGACTAAGGTCAGCAAACTTCTTAGCAGTATCCATAGAACCACTAGCTTGACCCTGAAGAATTTGCTGCATCATTTGCTTCATTTCTTGATCTGGGGTTGGAGTAGGCTGAACTGGTTGAGGGCGAAATCCTGGCGGTGGTCCTGAGGGAGCTTGGTAACCCTGCTGGAACTGTTGTTTTGGAGCGAATCCCGGATTGTAAGGCACAAAAGGTTTTTGTTGCCCTTGCTGTTGTTGTTGAGGCGGGTACACCTGATCTTGTGGATTAGCAACATTGGTACTTCGGTAAGACAAATTGGGGTTCGTCTTGTAGGGGTTGTAACCTTTGTTGTATCCACCCTGATTCTGAACATAGCTGATCTCCTCACTCTGCTCACCCTCCCTATCTAGAACTTGGAAAGGGTCGTCCTCAGAGACGAAATGGACGCTCCTCTGCTGGCTCAGCAAGATACGGTCAAGCTTCTCATTGACATTCTTGAGGTCCTTCTTGTACTTCTCTTCAGACCCAGCGTCGCCGCGAAATGTGCGGTCATAATCCTCGTTGTAGTTGCCGTCGGACTGAGCGAGATTCTCCACCAGTTGCCAACCTTCATCGACGTCTTTGTTCAGGAAGTTACCGTTAGAAGCGGTGTCAAGCAGCATACGTATTTTGGGAAGGACACCACGGTAGAGAGTACTCAGTAATGACTCGTTGCTGAAACCATGGTGTGGGCACTGGCTGTGGTAACCCTTGAAACGCTCCCATGCTTCACAGAATGATTCTGAGCTCTTCTGAGTGAAGCTGGAAATCTCATTCCTGAGACGTGCTGTTCTGGAGTTGGAGAAAAACTTGGCCAAGAATGCTTTCTTGCAACCATCCCAGGTGGTGATTGATCCCTTGGGAAGGTTTTTCTCCCATTGATGAGCCTTGTCTCCCAGGGAGAAAGGGAAGAGGCGCAACTTGTAACCATCCTCACTCACGCCGTTGATCTTGGTAAGACCACAAAGACGGTCGAACTCGTCCAAATGGTCGAGTGGATCCTCCATAGGCAACCCGTGAAACTTGTTTCCTTGGATCATGGTGATCAGACCACTTTTGATCTCGAAGTTGTTGTTCGGCACGGCGGGAGGGACGATTCCAGCACGTTGAGTATGAGTGTTCGGTGCATCCCCAGCACCAATGTTTCGCGGTCCCTGATGTGGTTCATTCTGGTGTTCCATAGTGACTTGTGTGGGATGATCAGTGGGTTGACGAGCTTGTCGTGGGCGTTGCAACCGATTGATTTCGTCGATCACAGGAAGGAGATTCTGATGCCCTCTTGATCTGGTGTGCATGCAAGGTAACAGGTTCCTGAGATGCAAAACAAACAAGCAGACAACCAAAACAAGTCAGTACTCAGAGTGATAATTGTATCAGAACTTAATCTTGCAATACTTGAAATCTTAAATGTAGCAAAACGAATCCCAAATGGCAACGGCGCCAAATTGATACTAGGCTTTTTGTGTCTATCCTAGTAGGTTCAATTAACCTTATGTAGTTGTAGTACTTAAGGTGTCAATCCAAATGGGATGATGCTAGTCACTCAAGATGCAATCAAAAAGTCACAAGTTAAGCCAATTCAAAAAGAGTGTTTTTCTAACAATCCTATAATGGTCAAAATATAAAACGGAAATGAGTCACAGAAACAGAAACGAAAATGTATGACAAGAAGCAAACAAGAATAAGCGAAACCGAAAACGATTCTAAGCATGAACAAATGAAACAGTCTCGGGAATGTAATAAAATTTAGAAAGAAAGAAGTCCTAAGGATGGGGTAATTGATGTTGGTGGAGTATCCTAGTCTACAAAGTGTTTAACATACCATAAGCAAACTATCCCTAAACAATGAACATCACAACTTAGCTAATCCAATCTCTTGGCAAAAGCTACTCAGACTCAACCACTTCCATACCTAACTCTCGCTAGAGAAACGTGGTTGAGCAGGCATGACAAACAAGTTCATTCACGTCAACAAACATCCTAGACAACTAATCTCTTAGGCTAGGAACGTAAGTCTCTGGTACTAGTTGGTCAGACATTTCATCGAACACCTTTTGGGTGAGGAAATGTCTCGAACCTAGTTCCAATTGATCAGAGAGAAACTAGTAATTCTAACTCTAGTCCAGAAGGGAATCATACAAATCAAGCTTAAACACCCTACATCCTAAGATCCTCCACCTAATCTATCCCATCCTCAAGAACTAACGCACTACTCAGATCCAGAAATCATCATCAACAATACAAACTCATAAAACATTGAAACAAGCATTCTTAGATAGGTAAAAATAAGATAAACAAGTTTGTCGAAGAAATCAAATGCAAATACTCAATGTATTAAAAGATATCTGGATACAAAGTCTGAGAACGGTTCTTGGTGGCTAGGAAAACCTTACAAAATAAAAACGAGATAAAAACTAAGATGTCCTCAGTCAAGACTTAACAAAATGTATTTATAGTAAAAACATGTAAATCCCTAAAACTTGAAACGACAAGGTGAAGCGTCGGTTTAGGAATCTCCTGAAGCGTGTAAGGCGGAACATCTTCCTCACATGTGCGAACGAGTAGTGGCTCGAGTGGGGGATGGTGTTGGCTCGAGTGGAGGAGGGTCGAGTCGACGGGCAGCAGCTCGAGCTGGAGGGTCGAGTCGATGGGTGGCGACTCGAACTGGGTGTATATGTCTCCACTAAAAAGGTGATAACTCTTGAACCACGCCTCTGATCGACTTGAAATAAACGGCATTGGAAAGATGACTCAATTCTCTACAACTTTGATGAAGACGTCAAAAGCTGAATCCCTCGCTCGGTGGCTCGAATGATGGCTCGAGTGGCTCGAGTGGTGCCTCTAGAGTGGCTCGATTGGCGCAGATGAGAGTGGCTCGATTGGTGCAGCTGGGAGTGGCTCGATCGTGGAGGTTGAGCGTGGCTCGATCGGTGCAGGTTGAGCGTGGCTCGATCGTGGAGGTTGAGCGTGGCTCGATCCTCTGCGCTTCCAACGTCTCCTAGACATCTGAAATACTCCGAAATGCACAATGTATGCAAGGATGATGCAGAAACTTCCTAAACATGCGAAGTGTACGAAAGAGGTTCTAAAATGATGCAAAACGACTAGTTGTCCTAGCTAAATGCATGACAAATACAAGCTAAGGAGATGCAAAATATAGACATATCACCGCGACAAGATCATTGGCATGCCGCTCTTCGTATTGTTTGTTACTTGAAATCGGATCCTGGCCAAGGTATTTTTCTTCGTCGAGAGGGAAATTTTCAGATCACAGGGTGGTGCGATTCAGATTATGCGAGTTGTCCGTTGACTCGACGGTCAGTACCTGGTTACTTGGTGCAGCTAGGAGACTCTCCAATTTCCTGGAAAACTAAGAAACAACCTACGGTGAGCAAATCATCCGCTGAAGCTGAGTACCGTGCAATGTCGTTTCTCACCTCCGAACTGAAATGGTTAAAAGCATTGTTGCTCACGCTTGGTATTCGACATGAAAAGCCAATGGTGATTTGCTGTGATAACAAAGCTGCCATATATATTGCTACAAACCCTGTCTTTCATGAGAGAACCAAACACATCGAGGTTGATTGTCACTTTGTACGTGATGAAATAGTTTGTGGTAATATTGTTCCACGTCATGTAGATACAAAATCGCAGCTTGCAGACATCTTCACGAAGCCTCTTGGACGGGATGGTTTCGCTTTCTTCCGAATCAAGTTAGGCATATGAAACTTGTATGCTCCAACTTGCGGGGGAGTGTAGAAGATTGATATCGGTTATGGTTTAATGTAATTGCAGATTGTTAGGAGGATTGGTCGTCAAGTTACTTGGTCCTTATGTCAATCCCGTAAGATCAGTAATGCTCCTCAATATCGTCATAGTTAACTCTGTTTCCTTCTTTGTATGGATCTGATTTGTAAAGATCTCTCTCTATCAAGTATATATGTACGTGTACATCATCATAATAAAACAACACAAAATTCTCAATCTCTGATTCTTCAGCTTCTCCCATGAACGGATCGGGTCTCTTCCCGTACGAACACGAGTTGTCTTTGTTTGGCTCCACCATGATGCAGCATGACCTCGAAACTTTGTTGCTACGAGAGCAACTTTGTGTTCTTCAGGGACTCCTTTAAAGTCTTCCACAGAAACGATCCATTCTATCAAAGAGTCACCACACACTCCACCATGGAATTATGGGATGTCAACACGAAATTCTGTTTCCCAACGTGTGTCTTGCGGCCAATCATGTTGACGAACGTTTCCCAGCTCAAGTTGAGGTGGACCATGACGAACGACGTCAAGTTGTTGTTGTTTTTAGGGTTGTTCAGCGACAGCAGCTACCGTAGGGGGTACTCTGTTTCCAAGGTGTTGAATCAATGTTTGATTCAACTCGGCGAAAGAGTTTTGCATCATTGTTTGGAAATCTGTTTGCGATGCCAAGAGAGCATCACGAAACTCAACCAAATCGATGATTTTATTGGCTTGTGGTTCTGGTTTTGGAAACATGATTGGGACAGAAATTCAACGCCAGGAACAACGAGAATCTGATACCAACTGATAAGGGGGCGGAAGCTAGAAGAGATGGTGGTGCTATGTTTTGAAGGTGTCAAAAAAGAGTAAGCGATGGAAGAAGAAGATAAGCAACAGAATGGGAATTACGAGAGGCATAGAGTCAATGTCGAACTAAGGGGTTTGAGATCGACTAGCTTGCAAGTTCTCCTTGCAGGGCTCCGACAAAACAAAATTTTTTTGGGTAGTTAAGACTACTTTTTTTTTTTGTTTTATTATTGAAGCAAATATGAATGAATATACAATGTTGCTATGATCTCTATTTATAGTGTCGCAGGAAAAACTCAAATAAAACCCTAAACCTAGCAGCTAATCGTTTAAGATAAACGGATAATGCAAAAAAGCCCAAAAACAAGTACGCAAGCTGACGACGAGGCCCATCAAGGAAGAGAGAGGCGCTGCATCAAATTGTTTAATTAAATATATAGGACTTTAAGCTTATTATTTCATATATATACATTTTGTTTTGTGCATTCGTATATGATGTCAACGATGAACTCATGTTCTTTAATGTAAATTCGATTTATCCAACATTTTCGTACCTTTTAAATCATATAGTGTGAGATGTACTTTGTTGATGAAATGTTGAACTGAAAATGAGTATTGTCGCATAAATCTTTTATCAGTGTTAAACATGACTTTAGATGCATGTCGATTATTTTTAAATAAATGTTAAATTGTATTCAAAAATAAAATAAAAAACGTTTACATATGAATCAATGCGAAACTCTTTTATTTATCCTTGAGCTCTTCTTGTTTCAAACCAATACTGGATTCCATCTTCGTAAATAGAGTGGTCTCCGTGCTTAGTGTGCTTAATCTGTTTCAGATGCATGTCGGTTATTGTACTTGCAATATTGAGAGAATATGTGTATCCTTGTCATATATATATATATATATATATATATATATATATATGTAACATTTATGTATTTAGTAGTTGTTGGTGTAGATTAAGAGTTTGAAGAAAACAGTTTCACCCAAAGCTGATCTTTAAGAGCAGTCAGTTTATTAAATACTATTCTCCACTCCACCCAAGCTGATCTTTAGTAGTGGGGTATGTTATTTAAGTGGGTGTCACATATGCAATATATATGGGGGGCTACTTACGCTATTGACTATCCCCTGTTATCAGGTGTATGTTGAGGCGCATCACTCCACCTGCACTGTTCATTTATGGCGAAATGTTCGTCATTTGTACAAACCGCAAACACTGGCTGGTTTAATGTCCGCAGCAGCTAAGGTGTTTGTGCTTGACAATTTCAACAAAAATTTTCTATAAATTCAAAGAGTTAACTCTGGTTGTGCAGCATATCTAGTTGATGTTGGTAAGTGGACAGAGTAGTTTCAGTAATATGATGTCTCTATTACCTTACAAAGCTAATCACATTCTGACTTTGGTTCACCTATAAACTTTGTTACAGGTTTCTCTCACTGGGCAAGAGTTCATTCGGCGGGCAAGAGGTACAATATAATGGATAGCAACATTGCTGAATCGTGGAACCAAGTCCTGAAGGAAGCAAGAGAGTATCCACTCATTTGCATGTTAGAGTATATTAGGACGACGGTGATGGAATGGTTTGCTGTGAGAAGAACTAAATGTTCGCAAAATTGTGGAGGAGAACTTTGAGACCGCCATGGCCATGGCGGTGAGGCCAATTAGCGACTTCGAGTTCCAAGTTAAGATAAGAAGTGGTGAATGTTTTACTGTGAAATTGGTTGAGGGAACTTGTTCGTGTAACGAGTTTCAGTGTCTAAGCATACCGTGTCCGCATGTCATCGCCGCAGCCAATCGTCTTGGTGTTTCCATTGATACCTTTGTTGACGTCGCCTACTTTGAGGAGACAATACGACATGCTTATGAGGAGAAGATTTATCTTATTCCATCCGTAGGGGACAATTCTACAGTGGGACCCGCCGCTGGGACTCGAGGTGACATGAACCCATCTTTTACATGTCGTCCACCATGAAGGCCTAAAAAAATCAGAATATTGTCTGGTGGAGTATTCAAGGTAAAACCGGATTACTCTGTTTTAAGTTAGCAGCCAAAATTTCTCTATGTTACCGTTAATGTAAGATTTTTTTTTTTGGTTCGTAGCGTCCACGTCCGAGGTCTACGAGGCGATGCTCACGATGTTGTCATACAGGGCACAACAAGGCCTCTTGCAAGAACGCCATATAAGTTACTCAGTTAAGCCTTGGGGGTCGAATAAGGTGTTTTGGATTGGGCAAATATATCATGGAATAAAGCAGTGCAGGGAATGTATATAGTAACGGTGACTGGGGGCTACTTTTGGCTCAAAATACCATGGTATATCCCACTCTGGGGTATACCCTAGTATTTTGAATTATAAGCACCTCAACCTAGTATTGTATCGGTGACGGGTGGCTATTTTTGACTCATAATGGCATGGTATATACAATTCTTGTTTATACCATTGTATTATGAGATATATTGACCCCAACATATTTCTAATAGTACTGCCTGTTGTTATAAGGATGTGGTGTTGTAGATAGTGATGTCATGCCCAAGAACACCAATGTATGTTCCCTTTGTAATATAGATGCAATTCCTAGGGTGGTTTAATGAACAATCTCTTTTTGTATGTATATAACATTGTAACTGCATTATGGACCTCAAATAAGTCTCAAATATAAATCAAAATGAACCACCAATACAAATTCCAAACGCAGTTACAATGCAAGCCGGTAACAAATTATTGTGTTAGCAAGTGCCAAAAGGTTACAAGGACATATAACAATGGCTCAAGTAGGGTATGGTCTAATTTAGGTGTTATAGTATAGGCACATTATTTTTATGTAATTTTTAAAAATAAACCTAGACATATTTACTTTGGAACATGAAAAACATCCCGTCCCATCCCCTTACATCCCAACTCATCATCTCTCGTCTAGTCTCATCCCGTCTTGTCCTGTCTCATTCTGTCTCGTCCCGTATCCATCATAATTTTTTGTCTTATGTTCGTTCTCTTTTAAATTATTACTCGTTACACAATGTTTACTAAGAGAGATTGGGTAAAAAATAAAGATGGGATACCAGAATTCTTCGTTTACTTAGACGAAATTATCAAAACAATTATAAATTTTAAAACCTATATAATTATTTTCAAAAATACCAAAATATTAAAATTGACTATTTCAAAATGGATAATTACATGTCGCATAGTCAATCCGTATAAAAATTAGTGAAAACTTGAGTTTTGAATTTATCTACTTATATTTTCTAATTTCTTACTTTTATCTAAGATTTATGTCCCTTAAAATTTTTTTTTTTTTGATATATTAGTTCTCATTATTCGAATTATCCGTTTCAGTTTACATACTATTCCTCGTCTTAATACCATAAATAGACTGGACTTTTTCTCAAAATTTAATTATTGTTTCTTAAAGTATATGTACATAATTAATAAATTAAATTACTTCAAAACACTGATAAAATATATATATATATATTCAGTCAAATAGTAAACCCTTTTAAGTTGTAAAATTTTAATTGTATAATAATAAAATTTTCCATAAAAATTAATTGACCACTCTTTTATAGTGTTTTGTCAATATTTTAGTGTATATGTAATGTACGGCAACCTATATAGAAAATAAACATGATCATCATCTTCTTCACCTCGAAAATATAAATTTTTTTCAATCCATCCATAATAATCAAGCACAGCCAATGTTTGTTGAAAATGTTAAAATAATTTTTTTATGGGGTGTTAAATCTTGTTCAGTCCAGTCCTATCCCATCTCATCCCGTTAGAAATTTTATGTCCCATAAACCATTCTCTTTTAAATAAGTACTCATATAATAATATTATTAATAAATTTTGGCTAAGAAATTTAGACAAAATAAATGTATTCTCCATTTAAATGTTTAATTTGTATAGTTTATAGAAACTATAATTCTCAAAAACTCTCAAAATATTTTCAAAAACACCCCATATTCTCAAAATACTCATCTCAAAATAGTTCTTTACATGTCACATAGTCAACTTTTTTTAAATCGTTTAATTACAATGTTTTCCATTATACGAATTACTCATTTTTGCCTCACTTTCTTGACATTTCTCATTGTAATACCATAAATAGACTTGACTTTTAATCAGAATTTAGTTTACATATTCAGATATGAAATTATGTGCATAAACATTAATATATTTTCGATGATATTAAGAGTATTTTTTTAAAAAATTATATATAATCTTATGATTAAAAATTTTCAATCCGTCTTTTGATTCGATTCCTGTTGAAATTATATATTTGTTTTTTGAATCTTTGATTAATAAATAAAGTTTGTAAACTCCAACCAATATATAATTTTGGTTTAATTGTAAAATCTTAACCTTAACCACCTCATTTGTAAATCAAACCAATATATAATTTTGATTTAATTATAAAATCTAAACTTTAACTACCTCATTTGTAAACTCAAACCCACATATAATTTCGTTATAATTGAAAATTTAAACCCTAACCACCTCATTTTTAAACCCAAACCGACATGTAATTTCGTTATAATTGTAAAATTTAAACTCTAACCACCTCATTTGCAATGGCATGCCGACATATAATTTCATTTTAATTGTAAAATCTAAATCCTAATCACCTCATTTTAAAACCTAAATCGACACATAATTTCGTTCTAATTGTAAAATCTAAACCCTTTTTCTCATTTATAAACTCAGGCCGATATATATCATCTATAGTTGTAAAATAAAAACCAAGAAAATATTTAACTTTCTTTAATTAAAATTATACATAATTTGTTTTGTTTTTAATTTAATTTTGATTTATTTTTTCAATAAATTATTATTTAGAAGTTTCTTATTGAAAAGACTGAGGTGAATAGAAAGATTTACCCTACATACAGATGAACCTAAATATTTTTCTTTTGAAAATGCCCCAATCTTAATTCGTGAGAATCTCATTAATTAGAATTAGTTTTAGTAATAGTTGCTTATGAACAAA
Source organism: Camelina laxa (assembly GCA_024034495.1). Lineage (NCBI taxonomy): Eukaryota > Viridiplantae > Streptophyta > Magnoliopsida > Brassicales > Brassicaceae > Camelina > Camelina laxa. The sequence goes on from CM043880.1 coordinate 32,750,818, forward strand.
GCTAACAGACCACTAAACTTAATCCATGTACGACATATTATTATAAAATTGTAGTTTGGTTTTCTAATAATTTTCTTCTTTTTTCAAATAGCGTTATAAAAAAGTAAACTTTCTGGTCCTCCCCAGTGGTAATAATAGTGCAAAGTTGCTTTGTTGTATCAGATTATTACTAATTAATATGGTTTGTTTTTTTACCACATTAATTTGTTTAACCTTCTGTGGTGAAAGAGAAACACATAGCAGAGATGGTATCTACCACACTGACAATTCTCTAAAATTCCATTAGTGTGCTGCAATTAAACAAATCTCAACTTACCAACCAACTAAGATCTTAATAGAAACAAATGATGTACTGATTCAGATTAGGAACACATTTAAGATGTCATCAAAACCTTGATTCTTGATACTGTTAGTTAGAAAAAAGAATACAAAGAAAAAAAATCTGATGAAGAAAGTATACAAAAAAATGATTATTCAAATGAAGCATACCACCGACCACACATCTTTTATTGCAACCCAAGGCTCTTATGACGTTTGTTCTCTATGTATGCGTAGTGCACAAAATTGTATAGTTTTCCCGTGATGTTTGAATAATTTCTTTAGACGGTGTGTTAAATCTCTTCAAAATCTCTTTCATGTACAATGCCTTGACCTGCATTCATTCTACACAGCACAAGCTGAAATGAGTGAGAATAATAGATCAAAGTGAAGATTATAAAATATGAACCATTGAAAGGATCACAGAAAACACATATTGAATTACTCAAATGTTACTCATTTTAGGTAATATTACCAGAATCTACAAAAACTTTTTTATTACTAGAATGTTTCGGGTATAAAATACCCAGCGTGCCTCTGTTTTATGTTACCAGAAAAAATGTTATTACAAAAATGTCATTGCCACGTCAAACGCCACGTCAGAAATCGCTGACGTGTAACCATAACTCAGCCGTAACGCGTTACGAGTTATGCTCTAACTCAGCCGTCCTTATGGCTGAGTTTTCAACCGATGGTTGAGTTATCAAAATTTTGGCTGAGTTTTCAATACGACACGACTGAGTTGTCAAAATTTTGGCTGAGTTATTACTACGACACTGCTGAGTTACCGTTTTCCGACTGGCTGAGTTATGAAAAACGGCTGACTTATGAGATGTTGTTACGACTGAGTTATGGTAAAAAAACAATAACTCAGCTGTGATAGGCTGACTTATTGACAACTCAGCCATTTTACGGCTGACTTATTAGCAAAAGATTAATTACTAGAATGTTATTCAGTTACGGCTGACTTATCAAACGATACGGCTGAGTTACATATTTTCAGTTAATGAAGCGGCTGAATTTGGCAGCAATTTTTTTTGCTTTTTAATTACTGTAATGTTTTTCATGTTGTGGCTGAGTTTTAATTAGGCGGAGTTATGGTATTTTTTGATGGCTGACTTGCCAAGTCGGACGTAACATCCATGTCAGCATTCCATGTCATCATCTTTTTTCTCCAGAAATACGAAACGTCGTTCGACTCTTGTTCTTCAACTGGTTAATAAGTGAACTATTTACCTTCTTATTCACCTTTTTCTTCTACTTCTTCTTCACTTTCTTCTTCACCTTGTTCTTCTACTTCTTCTCCACCTTGTTCTTCATTCATGGATTCAGTTCCGACACTAGTTGTGTCCGGTAATTGGATAAAGACACAGAGATATGTATTTAACTCCGACGATAGAGGGTGTATAGTTGTGCAGATAGATGGAGGCACAACACACGAGAAGCTTGTGAAGCTTGTTCTTGAAGACTACGGATTGGACTCGTTTAGCCATGAGCTAAAGCTGAGCTACATGTTCTCGAACAGGGCAATGAAACATATGACGCATGATACTCCACCACTTTTTGTCTCCAATGATTTGACAGTTGCAATGTTTTTTTGGGGCTATGGAAAACCAATCAGCTACGTCTCTGTGTAGAGTTTTCGGCGAAAGAGTCTACAGAAACTAGTGGAGCTAGAGGAAGTATGATTTGGCGAAGCAGAGACTCGAAAGCAGAATCTACATACGAAGTGTGCGGTGGGGGATTTGAAGGCACTTGTTTTGATTATGGTAAGATCGTTGACAAAGAAAACGAAGAAGAAGAAGAAGAAGCTGTCAAAGTAGCATCAGACGAAGAAGAAGACGATGAATTTTCAACCTGATTTGATGTTTTCGACGACTCCGATGGTGAGTCATCTGATGACGAGAAGTTTTCTGTATAGGGCGAGCCTCAAAGTAAAGTGGAAGAGCCACCTACTCCGCCTCCTCAGAAGAAAGCTCATAAAGATGATAACTTTGTCGGATCAAAGATGAATCCGGAGGCTATTAGGTTGGAGGTGTCAACGCTAAAAATTACTGTAGGACAACGATTCAGTAGCAAAAAGCAGTTCATGAATCACGTGAAATTTATTTCGGTTAGGGATGGATTTGATTTTAATGTACTAACCTCAAATCCGAGACAAGTGGTTTTTAGGTGTTGGGTTAAAGGATGTCTTTTGAGAGTTCGTGCATCTGTACAAGGGGATGACACAGATTTTCATGTTCGTGTATATGATTCGGAACACACATGTTCTGTGACAGAACGTTCTACTAGATGCTGCCAATCAACAGCTGATGTATTGGCAGGTCTTTACAGGGACTATCTTGGTGATCTTGGTCCGAATGTTGAAACACAACTTTTTGGTGGATTGGTGATGAAATGGATAAAATGATGAGATATGAAGGAATGGATGGCAGGGTGTTTCAATTCCCCTTATGCAGTTGTAGTACTAGAGGTGTCAATCCAATCTGAGAGTTTGTAAGCAATCAAGATGTGCATAAAGGTCTAAGTCAAGTCAGATGTAAAGGATGTTTGTCACTAACAATCCTATGATGAAATGTAAAGTGCAGAATGTAAAGCTACTAGAACTAGATGCTAAATGTAAATGGAACATAATGATTATGATAATTATGAAGCTAGAACAGAAATAGAAACTATATTAATGCAAGTATTGAACAGGACACTAAGTGAATGCAACAGAAATGCAACTAGAATGAAACAGGAAGTAAGACAGAACAACTACAAATCATAAACAAAATTTCTGGGGATGAACTCGAGCAAGCACTCGATCGAGTGTAGATCGAGTGCAGGGTCGAGCTGGACAAACGCGAGAAAACAGAGAAACACAAGAAAAACAGAGCAATATGAAAGCAAATCAAACAACAAGCAAGCAGCAGGATTAAGACTAAGAAATCAATAAACAAAGAAGGCCTTGAGGAGGGATTCATGGGCTGGACTAATGATTGAGGTCATCTAATTTGGTCAACAAATCTCAAACAACTTGAGATAATCTCTAGACAATATTTTCTAAGACATGTTTAATCCACTCTCATGGCAAGGAACAATCAAACTCATGCATCTCTAGACTTGTTCTCACACAGTAAAGAATCTACACAAGCAGACATTAAGCAATATGTCAAATACCAAACAAGACCTCTAATCTCTTAGCAAGTCTAATGGTAAACTCTAGATCTAGCCTTATCTATGCTCCTTAAACATTGGTATGATGCTAAGAGGCGTGAGATCAAATCCTACCCTCTCAGTTATAGGATCAGCATTAAGAACATCTAGACTAGAAGAGATCTACAACAATCAAGCTTGACCAAATCAAACAAACCTCAAACATAATCCAGCCTAACCGATCCTTAAGATCCTAAGCAACTACTCACAAGAACACATGATGAACATCAAAGTCATAAACCCAGAAAATACTGAAACTTGCATCAAATGGAAGATAAAGCAAAGATCTACAATAATGAAGAAGGAATCAAACACAAATTCTTAATATCTTGAAAGTTATTGAACCAACAAAATCCAAGAATCTTATGTTTTTTCCTTCAAAAGAAGGTACAAGATCTAATAAAATAAAAGTGCAAAAGGAATAATTCCCTAAAAGGTAAAAACTAGGTTTGAGAATATCTAAAAAGTTGGACCCTTGGTGGCTGAAGGGTACAAGGTCCTTTTATAGGAAAAGTAAGCACGTCATCCCGAACTACATGGATACCTCCAATTAGATGGTGTCCGAATGTGGGAGCGTGTTCATTTCCCGGGTGAAAGGTACAATTTTATGACAACAAATATTGCAGAATCAATGAACAATGCACTGTCAAATGCTAGAAGTCTTCCCATAGTTCGACTTTAGAATCGATACAGGATATGATGACCAGATGGTTTTCTGAACGGAGAGAGGATGCAAAATCGCAGCTAACAACGATCACTCGAGGTGTTGAGAAACTGTTTCAGGTAAGTTTACATAAGTCAGTCGTCAATGTTGATAACTCAGTCATAACAGTTACAATATCTCAGCCGTTATTGTTTCCTTATATCAGCCATTACCATTATAGTTTTCATAACTCAGCCATTGTTGTTTCAATAACTCAGCCGTAATTGTTTTCATAACTCAGCCTAAAACGTTTTTTCTCAATAGGACCGTGTCACCGCAGCAAGACTTATGGAGGTACAAACGATTGATGCTGTACATGTGCAAGTGAAATATGGATCATCTTTGCATGTTGTAAATTTAGAAATAAAAAGTTGCACATGCCGTCGTTTCGACCACGAGAAAATACCATGCATCCATGCAATCGCAGCTGCAGAGCATATGCATGTGTCTTGTATATCCATGTGCGATCCAAAATTTAGGAGTGTCGATTTGGTTAACGGATGGGCTGGTTCAATCATGCCTCCAGATGAATCATTCCCTGCTCCTGAAGTTGTGGATAATCAGAAATGTTTGCCTCCGATTGTTGTGAACCAGCCAGAAAGGCCAAAGAAGCGTAAGATTAAATCATCTTTGGAAGTTGCCACTGAAAATAAACGCCCTAGGAAGCAACACGCATGTTCGCGATGTAAGCAAGTTGGGCAAAATGCGAAAACTTGTGCTCTATAGTTAGGGAGATTTATTTTATTTTGTGTTATTACTCATCTGTCAAGTAATATAACTCAGCCATCACATGAATTAATAACTCAGCTATAACTCACTATAACTCAGCCATCACATGAATCGACGAGACATTTCGTCTGGTATCACGATAACTCAGCCGTCATAAAATATAACTCAGCCATATAATCAGTTGTATAAATATCAGTCGTTTCTTTTCATATTGTTTCGATAACTCAGTCATAATATAACTCAGCCATGACATGAATCGACTATATCTTTCGTTTTCCCGTAAAACTATAACTCAGCCGTTAAACAATATTTTGGCAAGTTAACCTAATAATAGACGCGACATTTCTTTTGATAACTCAGCCATATAGATTGTTCATTTTGATAACTCATCCGTTATTCACTATTACTCAGCCGTCACATGAATCGACGTGACCTTTCGTGTTCCCGTAAAACTATAACTCAGCCTCAAAGTGAGAGTAGATACTAAAATGTGGAAGCATGAAAGGTGGATACATAGAATTAGCCGAAGAAAAAAGGGACGTTTAATACATGAAAAAAGATGGGAAAATAGACAAATAAATGGAAAATAATTATTTAAAATAAACAAAAATTAGAGACACGAATTGATAAGGTAAAACTGGAAATCACTGCTGGAAACCCTAAAGGATCTCAGAGACTTTGAGGGACAATCACAGAAGGTAACATTTTCTGCACATGATTTCATAGTCTCCATAGCGGAGAGAATGGAAACCATAATCCATACAACACATCACAGAACAAGCGGATGAAGGGAGTGGCGGGCTGTCAGGATAGCGATGGGAGGCTGCGCATGAGTTTTTCCGGGCCATATTAAAACAAGATAAATCATCCAGAAAATAATTACAGGTTACAATGGCATCCGAAGATATCAGAGGATAATGATTTGCATCAAACAGCTGGAGGTAATGATTTTCCCCCCTACAACCAGCCCTTAAAATAGAACCAAGTGAGGTCCATCCACCATAATCTGCAGCATATTCTGCAACAAGAGAAACGATTTTTATAAAACGTCGTCGGGGAGATCCGGCATCTTGGGTGCTAGAGCGGACATAGTGTTGTAAAAAATAGTTTTATTCTAGTTTGTTGAGAGATAATAGACTAAAGTAACGAGAATATTTGTATATATACAGAGATGGAAAAATAGTATATTTTTGGTTGGACCAGAGTACAAGAAAGTTATTTGGAAGATGAATTTCGTTTTTCCGTAAATATTTGTAGTTGAGAGATAATAAATAGACTAATAATTTTGTTGTTAAGCAATATTTTGGCGGGAAACCATGTTGTAATAGACGCATCGACGAGACCTTTCGTTTTCCTATAAATATTATAAATTAGCTGTCAAGTCATATATATATTTCAGCTACCTACTTTCAAATTATTCCTAGTGATAACTCAGCCATTACTTACTATAACTCAGCCATCACTTACTATAAACTCAGCCATACGAGACCTTTCGTTTTCCCGTAAAACTATAACTCAGCCGTTAAGCAATATTTTGGCGGGAAACCGTAAGTTAACCTAATAATAGACGCGACCTTTCTTTTGATAACTATAACTCAGCCATCACATGAATCGACGTGACCTTTCGTTTTCCTATTGTTTTTCCTTTATATTCTCTTAATTCATTGTATCGTTTCGGTTTCTTACTCATTGTATCGTTTCGGTTTCCTACAAATCTCCTCTACAACCAATATCAATATTTTGCATTTCCTTCGATCATTGCATATGTAAGTCTCCTCTCTCCATCCCCTCTCAATCTATTGCATATTTTCCAATCATTGTACCTATCAGTTGGTGACGGTTGTTTTTATATTGATAGCCGAGCTATGGACGGAGAGGGTTCCAGTAGAGGTCAAAAACACAAGGCAGACGAAGCTTTATCGCCAGCAAGAGTCCTAGATTACGAGTGGGAAGAGAAATCACTATTGGCCATGTCCGAAGCTTTTACTCAGACAAGACTCGCGGCCGAGGCCGAGACAAAGCGTCGCTACACAGAAATTCTGCGTATGATGGATGAGCATATGAAGAAGAAGGAAGATAAGACCGTCCTTGTGCATCAAGTGGAACTAATCGACGCTCAACTATCCCAACTGAATCAAATTTTGGGTGGAGAACTTGTCGACTTAGCGACAGAGCACAAGAGGTTAGAGCAGATGAGAGAGATTGCGGAGGCCGATGCCGACCAGTGTCTGGTTCCTCCTCCTCCTCTTGATTGGGATAAACTAAAAGTTCATGGTTCCTCCTCCTCTTAATCGGTTCTTAGAAGTGAATTCCATTGTAATGTTGTGTCTTCTTCTTTATGAACTCTGAACTTGTTTTTTCTTTTTTTTTTTCTTTTTGTAATGTTTCATATTAATATAACTCAACCGGTATTACGATAAATCAGCCACTAAAGATTTATAAATCACTATAACTCAGCCGTCACATGAATCGTCGAGACTTTTCGTTTTCCCGTAAATATTATAACTCAGGCGTAAAGTCATATATATCAGCCATTTACTTTCATATTGTTTATTGTGATAACTCCGCCATACTCACTATAACTCAGCCGTAACATGAATCGATGAGACCTTTCGATTTCCCGTAAATATGATAACTCAGCCGTCAAATCATATATATCATTCATTTGCTTTCAAATTGTTTCTTGTGATAACTCAGCCATAAGTCACTATAACTCAGTCGTTACATGACCTTTTTTTTTCCAGTAATGATTATAACTCAGCCGTAAAGCAATATTTTGGCGGGAAACCATAAGTTAACCTAATAATATTAATATTTAATTGTTGACCCGAGTGATGTTCTTCTTCTTAAAAACAAAAATCCCAAATGTCGAATGGTTAAACCCTAAAAAATCAAATTCTCGTAAATCAAGTTATGGGAATCATGAGCAATGTATCTGGAGATTCGAGTTGTGCATCAAATGTCCGAGAGAGAGGACGAGGTACAGTTTTTGGCATGCCTAAGAGATGTTGGTGTGGAGAAGCAATCGTGGCCAAAAATTCGAAATCGGAGTCAAATTGGTGTCGACGATACTTCCGTTGTGGGTATGCAGCTGCGCAGAAGGTAGAGTCTGTCTTGGTTATGTTGAATATGTTCTTGTTGATTTGGTTTATGTTGAATCTGTTCTTGTTCCAATTGTCTCCATCACCTTGATAGCTTATGAATGATGACCACGTATTCAAGTGGGTCGATGAGGCACTGTTGGATGAGGTAGAGACTTTCTCTGTACTACAAATGGAAATGTAGATTGAGAAGAAGATGCAAATGGAGCTTGAGAAAGAGCTATTTGAGAGGGTTGAAGATGCAAAATCAGAATTGAAAGCAAGGATGTAGATGATGATAGTTGTGATAGTTTTTGTTTATATGATCATGTTTGGTCTATTTAAGATAGCAGGATTAGGTAGTGTATGATGGGATTATGTTTCCATAATGTTGTTGTTAATGGTTATGGATTCCAAGCAAACTAATGTTGTGTTGTTAGTGGTGTTTTATCAATCTCTTTAAATAACTCAGCCATAAATTTACTATAACTCAGCCATAACTCACTATAACTCAGCCGTCACATGACTTTTCGTTTTCCCGTTAATATTATAACTCAGCCGTAAAGTCATATATATCAACCATTTACTTTCATATTGTTTATTGTGATAACTCAGCCATACTCACTATAACTCAGCCGTCACATGACCTTTCGTTTTCCCATAAATATTATAACTCAGCCGTCAAGTTATATATATCATTCATTTAGAAGAGTATATCTGGTTTTTAGAAAGTTTTAAAAGGTTTTACAAATTGTTTATAATGAAATATATCAATTTGATTTGCTTTTTTAAAAGCTTTACAAGTTGTTTCTAATGTTTTAAAACAGTAAAATCTGAATAAAATATTATTTTAAAATGGAGTTTACAACACCAGAGACTGAAATATTTTATTAAAAATAACAAATAAAAGATAAATTATTCAAGAGTTTTTAAAATAGATTTGAGCTATTTAAGTTCATATTTCAGTTTCCTCTCCCAGCGTATTGATTTGTCATCTCTCTAGCCATTGCTTCAAACCTTCTCCTATCATATTTGTAGAGGTTGGCAAGATATTCAATGGTCTGTTCCTCATCATTGACCTTTGGTTCAATCAACTTCTCCACTAATCCCTTGAAAAGCTTAACAATCGACATGGGATGCCAATAGTCGGCCCTTAACACTCTTAGGTAAATGCCTCCATTATCTGATACGTTTGGATGGCAAATTCTTGTGATAAAACAAACCTGCATTATCAAGAAAATTTATTTAAAAAAGTATTGAGTTGCTACAAAAAGAGGAGTCCTATTACACATGCTTGCTAAAATAAAAATGAGTATAATCAAAAATAGATACCTTGGGGGGATTATTTGGGAAATCAGGCGGAAAATTAAGACTTATTTTAAACACTCCCCCTTCGTAAGGGGTGTTCACCGATCCGATTAAAGTCGCCTCCAAACGGAAAATGTCGTCATCAACAATTACTAACAAAAAGGGAAACACACTCAATCTCTTTTAACAGTAAAACAAATCTAATCTGAAGATGTATGCGTTTACCTGCTGTGACGTTTGGCAAAAGATCCCTGTTCAGATATTTCAAATCAGACCTTATATGGCTTGAAGGACGATGGACCATTTCTGATGGATTGAAAGAAGAAGGTAATACGATTTGCCGAATCTGAGAGATGCTTTATATGTTTTCGTGAGACAAAGGTTTGATGTGTAAGTCAAGAGCAAAAAGTATTTATAATACGCGAAGCGTCGCTTTGGTTTACAAAAAGTACCCCTTCGGCTTCATAAATACATAATTCTTACCGAGAACTGACAGCCTTTGTCATAAATACATAATTTTTACCCCTTCAACGTGTAATTATAACTGAACTAAAGCGACGCTTCGCGTATTACCGAGAACTGACAGCCTTTTGTTTTCTCGTAAATATTATAACTCAGCCGTCAAGTCATGTATATCGTTCATTTACTTTCAAATTTTTTCTTCTGATAACTCAGCCAAAACACACTATAACTCAGCCGTCACATGCCCTTTTGTTTTCCCGTAAATATTATAACTCAGCCGTCAAGTCATATATATCACACATTTACTTTCAAATTGTTTCTTGTGATAACTCAGCCATAACTCAGCCGTCACATGACCTTTCGTTCTCCCGTAAATATTATAACTCAGCCGTCAAGTCATACATATCATTCATTTACTTTCAAATTGTTTCTTGTGATAACTCAGCCATAACTCAGTCGTCACATGACCTTTCGTTCTCCCGTAATTATTATAACTCAGCCGTCAAATCATATATATCATTCATTTACTTTCAAATTCTTTCTTGTGATAACTCATCCATAACTCAATATAAATCAGCCGTCACATGACCTTTCGTTTTCCCGTAAATATTATAACTCAACCGTCAAGTCTCACATACACCAGAGAGCCATAACTCACTATAACTCAGCTTTCTTTTTCCATTAAATTCGAATTGATTACATTCAGTGCTGCAATTCGCCAAAAAGAAAAAAATAATAATAATAAAAAGCGACAAGCATCCTATCAGCGAACTAGTTCCCATGGGAAGGCTATCGTCTCGAGCATTCTGGATGGTCCTGAAGTCTCAGAATGGGAGCCGGATTGGATAGATCGGACTCCAACGGTTCTTCCACCACCAGCTTGCTCAGTTCAGATCGCCAGATCTGACAATCCCGCCTTAAGGATTCAAGCCTTTCCATCGGCACTTCGGAGCCCTTGGACACCATCTCCTCCAAGAAGGCACATGGACCTTCTACGTCATGGCTTTCACGGAAGAAATGGTCCGTTGACTCCAAGTGGTTGACGTACCGCCTCAGGCTCTCTAGGCAAGCTCAGTAGGCCCAGACGTCCGTGATATGCGGGAAGTCAGACTCTCCCAAAGGTTCGTAATCACCTTCCCGTAAGTTGGGCACCACCATACGAGAGACCTGTTCTTCGCACGAGGCATGCTCAGCAAGTAGACGAGTCATGCGCCACTTCGCCAAAAAAAACCTTCGGCGATGAGCTCATCTAGGACTCGGATAGTCCCTTCCAATCGGCAAAGCCAAAAGACTTGCTCGAGTTTAAGACAAAGTGCTTTAATATGCGCGCCAAGTCTCTTGCGGCGAGCTCGGTACATCCGAAGTTCCTTTTGCAAAGGATCCCCTTCACGGGATCGAGACGACGGAGACTCTTGAAGGGGGGCATTATCTGACGCATTCGGAACGAAACCGCTAGTTCCAGCGGCTGTCAGTTCTCGGGACCCATTTCAACCATGCAGATCGGGTAGTCACTGGCATCTTTGCTAGTTTCGTTCTAGTTTGGAATGCTCTGAACATTTCCAACCCTTTCCCTATTTATACAAAATCTTGGAACGCAACCCCCATTGATTCCACTGGCGGGAAACCATAAGTTAACCAAATAATAGACGGGTATTACGATATCTCAGCCATTACGGATTTATAAATCACTATAACTCAGCTGTCACATGAATTGACGAGACCTTTCGTTTTCCCGTAAATATTATAACTCAGCCGTAAAGTCATATATATCAGATTGTTTCTTTCAGATTGTTTCTTGTGATAACTCAGCCAACACTCAATATAACTCAGCCATCACATGACCTTTCGTTATACCATAAATATTATAACTTAGCCGTAAAGAGATATTTTGGCGGGAAACCATAAGTTATCCTAATAATAGAACGTGTAAAAATCACTATAAGTCTACAAAAATTCTACATTGCGGATTTATAATTTAGCCGATATTACGATATCTCAGCCATTACGGATTTATAAATCAATATAACTCAGCTGTTATATGAGTCGACATCCGTAAATTCGTATAAATCAGTCGTTTGTTTTCAGAATGTTTGTTGTGATTACTCAGCCATAAATTCAATATAACTCAGCCATATATTTACTATAACTCAGCCGATAAATGAGAGGAGATACTAAAAGATGGAAAATAGGGACCTTTAATACATGGAAAAAGATACTCGCCTAAGAAATGGAAAATAATTATTTTAAAATAAACAGACTTTAGAGTCACGAGTTGATAAGGTAAAACTGGAATTCACTGCCGGAAACCCTAAAGGATCTCAGAGACTTTGAGGGACAACCACCAAAGGTAACAGTTTTTGCACATTAGATAATGGAGACCGTTATCTAAATAACACATCACAACACAAGCGGGTGAAGGGAGTGGCGCGCTGTCAGTATAGCGAAGGGAGGCTGTGTATGAGTTTTTCCGATCCGTCTTATAACGAGATAACTCAAACAGAAAATCATTACCGGTTACCATGGCACCCGAAGACATCAGAGGATAATGATGTGCATCAAACAGCTGGAGGTAATTGACGGCCATAACCTCATTCCCTTGACAAATACTTAGTACCCCACATGCTAAGGTGGCATAATCATCGGCCGGTACATTACGACTGAGAATATCAATCCCACGCTGGATATCTCCATCCTCAGCCACAACCCTTAGCCCTTCGTAGTAAATGGCAATGGGGTTGCTGGCGTCAAAGCATTTGACGAAGAAAGGCCTGTGCCGCCCTTCGATTTGGAGGCCACCATCAGGGGCATTGGATGTGTTGATTTCTGATGGATCAGTACAAAGGCAATAGATAGCAGCTGTCTTTAGAACTTCATTATTGTATACTGCATTTTTCCCCCTATGACCAGCCCTTAAAATAGAACCAAGTGAGGACCATCGATCTTCTGCAGCATCTTACAACAAGGGAAACGATTTTTATGAAAACGTCGTCGGGGAGATCCGGCATCTTGGGTGCTCGATCGGACATAGTGTTGTAAACAATAATTTTATTCTAGTTTGTAGTTGAGAGATAATAGACTAAAGTAATGGGAATACTTGTATATATACAGAGATGGGATAATAGTATATTATTTGGTTGGACCAGGGTTCAAGAAAGTTATTTGGAAGATGAATTTCGTTTTCCCGTAAATATTACAACTCAGCTGTAAAGTCATATACATCAGCCATTCATATTGTTTCTTTCGATAACTCAGCCATAACTCTTTATAACTCAGTCGTAGCATGACCTTTCGTTTTCCCGTAAATAATATAACTCAGTCGTCAAATCATATATATCATTCATTTACCTTCAAAATTTTTCTTGTGATAACTCAGCCATTACTCTCTATAACTCAGTTATAATATGACTTTTCGTTTTCCATAAATATTATAACTCATCCGTCAAGCGATATTTTGGTGGGAAACCATAAGTTAACCTAATAATAGGCGCAACCTTTTGTTTTTCCTATTGTTTTTCCTTTGTATTTTCCTCATTCATATGTGTGACTCTCTTTCATCTCTTTCATCTCTTCTTCGTTTCTATTGTTTCTCTTTATCTTCTCTTAAATAACAGATTTGTCTATCTGTTACATCTTCCTATCGACATGGAAGTTGTTCCTCACATCCATGGACAGTTTTTTAGAGATGTCGAAGCGATCATTTGCGCCACTGGTCGGGAGAATATTTCGGTTCTAAACCCTGGTGTGGGTTCCTTGGTTGACAAAACCACTGTTACGTGGTTCAAGTTCCTTCACGTTCTCTCTATCGCGATTGGAGGAATACTTCAACACAACTGGCACCATGCGTGGCCGACGTACCGCTTGATTCCCTTCCACTTTAAGAGACGGTGGTTTCTCCTCCTCGCGGTAAGATCAATAAAACAAAGCATATTGATATTATTCTATACTCTTATCGTTTCTTTCCTTTAATTGTAGCGTAAATACACGTGGGATCCAAAGCATACTTTAACGGTCTGGACGCAATTTAATTTGGTGGCTAGAACGTTATTCAGATCCCAGTTACGTGCTCTCAAGAGGATATGGGCGAGTGGTGGCAATAAACCCGAGATGCTGACTAGCATAGTTTGGAATGATTTGGTCGATATGTTTGAAGAATTTGGCCCAGATGACGTCGGTTTCAAAAAGTGATTTTCATTGTACTTTTGTGTCGTCTTCTATATGAACTAATGAACTATGAACTACGAACTATGATTTTGTGTTTTTTTTTTTTTTTATGTTATACTTTCATATTAATATAAATCAGTCGTTGTTACGATATCCCAGCCATCACGAAATGATAACTCAATCATAAAGTTCAATAAGTCAACCACAATATAGGATAACTCAGCCATCACTTTACTGTAACACTTTAAACAATAATTTTTAATTTAAATTAGAGTTATAATAATTTTAATATTCGATTCTCGGACAAATACTTTTACAAAAAATAAAAATGCGTGAAAAAATCTTAATGAATTTATTATGAATTCATATTAAATTTTGAATTTATAATATAAAAAAGCTCACTTTATGAATTTATTATATCTTTTTATTGCTTATTATGATTGTAATATTCATTTTGTCATTCTATATTTTAATTTTGAGTTATAATAATTTTAATTTAAGTCAGCCGTGTGAAGCGTTGCAAATTCAGCCGTAACTTAACCGTAAACCAGCCATAATTTTGAAAATAGACAAATCAAAATTTTACAAATTCGAATACAATTCCTACCAAAAGAAATCCAAATGTTTTACATATCATAGTACATAATGCATATACTAACAAAAGAAACGAAAACATAATGCATTATTTAATCTGAACTCATAAAATCAGGTGCCTCATCGAAGATTTCTGCTGTCATTTTAACCCGTATAGCCTGGATATTTTGATTACAGATTCCATCGAAAGACACACCAAGCGCTAGACATTCTATAAACTTTAAAGCGTACACGCCAAGGTCACCAACCTGTACGTTTTGAGGGACCTTGGAAGCACTCTTCCTCTTGAAACCGAACTGACTGGTAGTAGGTGTACGAATTTCATGAGGAACGTTCTCGTTCATCATTGCTGGAATCATCCGCGTAAACGCCCTACAAGCATTCAACATTTTTCTATCACTGTCTTTGGTTACTTGTCCCACTATGCTATCATAGCAATCAATATGCCTTCTAATGAGATCCATGTGCAGCACCACCCAGTGATTGCCTCCAGTTTGTGGAGCAATATACAGGTAATCCACATCTTCAATCCACTTCAAATTAGTCGGTTCATCTAGTGGTAACAAACCTTTAACTAAACCTTCATAATTATTGCCAGTCATTTTAAAAAACTTGGGTTTCATATCAAACATCTTATAATCACGAATTATCGTTCTGCCACGGGTCTATAAACGCAATGCGTTTGTTGTGGAATGGGAAAGGATCTCGTTTGTACCTAATACTGTGGAGTCTCATAAGCGCGCCCATGTGCTGTAAAACATAAAACTGATTAGTAAACAACAACTCAGCCATAATGTAATATAAGTCAGTCGTAAACAATAACAAATCATACCACTGCCACCTACTGTCATTATGTATTATAACACAGCCGTAAACATAATAACTCAGCCACTATGTATTATATCTCAGCTGTAAGCATAATCACTCAGCCATTATGTATTATATCTCAGCCGTAAACATAATAACTCAGACATCAAGTTAAACTTACTTTATCAGACAGCCACCCAAATGTACCAGACAGCCAGTTCTTTCTTTCGGTGATGAGAGTCCTATAGAATTCAATATTTGGTGTTAATTTGCCTAATGTGTATCCCTAAGAAAAAATAAGAACAGGTTAATATAATTTTAACAAGATGTGATTAATAAGGGTCTAAAGGGTCATACTCGGCTGTCTTTAGGTACTCCAAAAGTTTCTGCAACTTGAACTTATCAACCGGTGCTAGAGGATCATATACTCCAGCTCCAAGTACACAGTTCTTCCTCATGCACGTCTGTTGTCCCCAATATAAGGAAAAATCCTCGCTTGTGTAGCTTGTAGTTTATTCAATGAACTTCCATCCGGGGATAGCTTAACATTCTCCAGCCTTAAAGCTTTAATTCTATCTAGCCTAATCTTTTCCTCCTCATCATCATCAGATTCAGGTTCAAGGATATTGTTTTCAGCCATAATCTCGGCTGTCATATCACATATACTACTGTCAGCAGCGTCGGCACCAGCGTTTGCACCAGCTTTGGATACTCCCTCATTCAAATCAGGTTCTACATATTGCAATTGAATGACATGATTAGGCTTAGTAGTCTTTCTACCTCTTCTCTTTGGCGGATTATTTCCAACCTTCTTTTCTGCCAACTCTTTGACCTTCTTTGCAGCCGCCGCCTCATCTTTTGCCTTCTTTTCCGCCAACTCTTTGACCTTCTTTGAAGCCGCCGCCTCATCTTTGGCCTTCTTTGCCGCTAACTCTTTGATCTTCTTCGCAGCGGATGCCTCATCTTTGTCCTTCTTTTCATCTTCGGCATTTTTCCTCGTGTTAGGCCGTTGAATTGGTTTCGTAGCAGCTGGAGAGTTCTCAACGAAATTAAGAGGATGATCTTTATCAAACTTTTTATTCAGATTCCTACTAACTTCAGCCAAACCACTGCCAACTACCTGTATAACATAGCGCAGACAATTTTAAAGATAATGATAACTCAACCTAAACATTTTGGAAACTCAGCCATAACATTAACATAATTCAGACATTACCGGAGGACTGTTGACAGAATAGTTTTGGTGCATTTTTCCTGGAACTACTGGTACTGGTGGACTTTTTGGTGACAACAGTTCATCCCGACGGTCTTCTGGTAACAAGTTCTTTACTTTGAAATTTTTATAAGTGTTTTGTGACAACAGTTCATCCCGAAGGTCTTCAACAGTGTTTTCGCCAGTTTGCCCAACACCCAAGGAAAGCACATGCTCTTTCATCTGCTTGAGATCACTCTCAACAGATACAAACCTAGTTTCAAACCTTTCATTCATCCTCTCTTCTATTCTATCTCCAATGTTTTTTTCCAAGGTATCAAACCTTGAGGTTAAACTAGACACCAACTCAATGAGAGTTCCAACCGGTCCATCACCCTGACTATTGGAAACTACCACCTTCTGTTCAGCTCCTTCACCAGATCCACCACCCTAACTGTTCGAAACTACCACCTTCTTGACTTTCTGCTTCTTTGTTGGAGGAGAGTCAGAATCAACTTTCTGCTTCTTTACGGGAGGAGAGTCAGAATCAACAGCTGCTTTAACATCCCAAAAACCTTTAACAAACTTATCCTCATGTGTGTCTTGGATAAGGCGATCAACTGCTAGGTCGTCTTTTTGATCTGGCCACGTATGAAATAGCTCGCGTACATCATCCTTCATAACCATTTTAGTCACACGCAGCTATAACATAAGAGAATATGAGACCCATAAGTAAATAATAACTCAGCCATCACGAAACATAAATCAGCCAATACTAAAACATAACATAGCCATCACTAAACCATACCTCAGCGATAACTAAATCATAACTCATCCATTACTAAACAATCACTCAACCAGATATAAACCTTACCTCACCAAACGCTTTGATATCTTCAGCAATTACTGATACCATAGTAGAACGTGTACATTTCCAACCCATTTAAGCATCAGTATGCCACCATCTTTAGTTGATGCATTCCCAAACCGTTCTCGAAATTTTTTGATGGACTCATACGCCCAAGCCTGTAACACGGGTATAAACCCACTAAGGGTGTACGACTTTCCCGTAGGGTTCACCATCTTTATGGAATCAACAAGAGCTTCAAATGCTGACCGACCCCACGGATACGTCTTCATTGCTTCATCATCAAAAACTCTTTTGGCACGTTCATATGGAATTCTAGAGTTATGATGCAAACCATAAAGTCCAATGTGTTGGAAGCAACAGCCCCAACCATTTACGATGATCAGAGTTAACCCATCCCCGACACACTTTTAATGCTTCCCTGAGTTCAAGTAGCGTTGGACCTGCCCCACCAGGCACTTTCAAAAGTCTGAAGAACTCTTTGTGTTCCTCTTCAAGTTCAAACCGTTCAGTAGGCATGGGGTCTATGTTTAACCCCGTCATATAATGAAATTCATTCAACCCAAACCTGATAGGTCGACCGCCGACCACAAACCAAAGCTCCTTCTTATGTACCCTTAACTTGTTACATAGTACGAAATGAACAACCTTACCAGACCAGACGAATTGGCTATTAACTAGCTTAGAGATTATTCCAATAAGTACATCCTTTGTTTTTTCCCACGCATTCAGTCCTATTGATTCCCTAATCTGAGGTAATTCTAACATCGTGAAATTGGTGTTAATTTGTTTAGTATGTAGAATAGACTTCATTTCTGGCCAAAGTCTTGGTGGGTAATCCCTTGCTTGTTCTTCAGAAATATCCTTAGCCATCTGATAGTAAAGCATAAAATAAATCAGCCATAACATATGACAAACACAATGCATATAATAACTCCGCCACAAATACATAACTCAGCCGTAAAGCATAAGATAACTCAGTCCAAACTCAACCATCAACGATGGCGACAAATCACTCGTAACTCAAAAATAAAGAAGAAGACACATACCAGAACTCGAAGACGAGACGACTTAGACGGAAACGAACAAGACTGCGACGACCGAATGAGGATATCGAGCGAGGACAGTGAGAGATGACGGCGAGAGAGTAGAAAAAGACAGATTATCGCCGGCGGAATTAGCGTTCGTCGAGAGAGAGAGAGAGAGATTTCGCCGACGATAGGGACAGAGAGTTTTTTTTCGCGGTTTAAAAATCGTTCACTTTCCCTCTCATTGAAAACTGTCGATTCTGGAAAGATAACTCAGCAGTCATAAACGGTATCTCAGCCAACCCTCAAATTAAAATGACTAAATAACCGACTAAACCGAACCGAAAAAATAATTTTTCCCAATTTGGTATTTTTGTATTGGTATGTTTGCCTAGTTTTCGGTTATATTCGGCTTATTTCGGTTATATTAGGCTAATCTACTTAATTACAATATATTTTGGATTATTTATGGTTATATATTCATCTAACCGACCCATAACCGGAAATAATCAAAAATTAATTTTAAAATTTTTAAAAAATATTCAAATGGTGCTCATATTAGTATATTCATATTACCACCTTAATCCAAATACACTAGATCCAAAACCAAACTGTTATATTAAAAACAAACAATGTTACCTCATCTAAACCCTAAACCCTAACCCTAACCCTAATCCCTAAACGTCATGTTTTGGTATGTTTGACACATTTTGATCAGAATGTGTAAAAATCACTCTTTGGCTATAATTATTATTTTTACTAGTTATATTAATAGTAATATTCATTTTTCCATTCTAAATTTTAATTTTGAGTTATAATAACCTTATTTTACAAATATCTCATAACTCAGCCGTTTAAGTCAATAACTCAGTCACTACCTAGTCAAATTACTGGCCCCATTTTTTAATAATAAATAAAAATAAATTCAAAAATTTGATTTCAAATTTTTGAATTCCTTTTTAATAATAAATCGTTTAAAATATATTTATTACGCGTATGGATGATAACAAGAAACATAATTATTGTTTGCGTCTCCCCAACAACCCTTTTTGCATTCCCGAGCGGATATATAATAAATTAATATGGCCGTCGGATAACTCAGCCGTAACACCATTATTATGGCCGTTGCATAAGTCATCCGTAACATAGTTGTTAATTTAACTGACTATCCTAAGTCAGCCATAACATATTATTGTCAAACGACGTCGTTCGATATATTGTTTTAGTATAAATTATGGGATTTGTTGTGATTTGATGTTCATATATTTTACCCTCTTTTCCCTTAGTTTATTCACATCTTTTGCATCTTTTGCTATCCATTTATACCATTATTGCATAGCTTTAGGACTAATCATGCATTAGAGTATAGTTGCATTGCATTTGCATCTTTTCATGCATAAACAGGTGATTTTGGAGCTTAAAGAACATGGAAGCAAGGCTGAGGAGAAGTGAAGCAATCCTGAAGGGAAAGCAAGAGAGTTAAGGCTGAAAAACCAAGGTCTGAGGTCCAACTCGACCCCACACTCGACCAGGCACTCGACCGTGTGGAGAGAGGGACTCGACCGAGTGGAAAAGATCAAGAGAAGCCCGCTCGACCGGTCACTCGACCGAGCACCGGGTCGAGCTGGACGAGCCGTTTGGCTATTTTGTCTTTTAGCTTTTTTAGGGCTTCCACTACTTTTTCTATTTAAGGGCCTTGTACCCTCAGCCACCAAGGTGTGCAACTTTTTAGAGAGTCAGTAACCTAGTTTTTACCTTTTAGGGAATTATTCCCTTTGCACCTTTCTATTTTCTTAGATCTTGTACTTGTTTTAGAGGAAGAACAAAGAATCTCTCAAAATTGTTGGTTCCATAACTTTAAATATAGCGAGAATTTGAGTTTGATTCCTTTTTCATTATTGTAGATCTCTGTCTTATCTTTCATTTGATGCAAGTTTCGAGTTTTTCTGGGTTTATGATTTTGATGTTCATCATGTGTTCTTGTGAGTAGTTGCTTAGGATCTTGAGGATGGGTTAGGCTGGATTATGTTTGAGGTTTGTTTGATTTGGTCAAGCTTGATTGTTGTAGATCTCTTCTAGTCTAGATGTTCTTAATGCTGATCCTATATCTGAGGGGGTAGGATCTGATCTCAAGCATCTTAGCATCATACCAATGTTTAAGGAGCATAGATAAGGCTAGATCTAGAGTTTACCATTAGGCTTGCTAAGAGATTAGAGGTCTTGTTTGGTATTTGACATATTGCTTAATGCATGCTTGTGTAGATTCTTTACTGTGTGAGAACAAGTCTAGAGATGCATGAGTTTGATTGTTTCTTGCCATGAGAGTGGATTAAACTTGTCTTAGAGAAATATTGTCTAGAGATTAGCTCAAGTTGTTTGAGATTTGTTGACCAAGTTAGATGAGCTCAATCATTAGTCCAGCCCATGAATCCCTCCTCAAGGCCTTCTTTGTTTATTGATTTCATAGTCTTAATCCTGCTGCTTGCTTATTGTTTGATTTGCTTTCATATTGCTATGTTTTTCTTGTGTTGCTCTGTTCTGTCGTTTTTGTCTAGCTCGACCCTGCACTCGATCTACACTCGGTCGAGTGCTTGCTCGAGTTCATCCCCAGAAATTTTGTTTATGATTTGTAGTTGTCCTGTCTTACTTCCTGTTTCATTCTATTTGCATTTCTGTTGCATTCACTTAGTGTCATGTTCAGTACTTGCATTAATATAGTTTCTATTTCTGTTCTAGCTTCATAATTGTCATAATCATTCTGTTCCATTTACATTTTGCATTTAGTTCTTCTAGTTTTACATTTTGCAATTTGCATTTCATAATAGGATTGTTAGTGACAAACATCCTTTACATCTAGCTTAACTTAGATCTTTATGCACATCTTGATTGTTCACAAACTCTCAGATTGGATTGACACCTCTTGTACTACAATTGCAAAAGGGGAATTGAAACACCCTGCCATCCATTCATCATCATTCATATCTCATCATTCCATCCATTTCATCACCATACCACCAAAAAAATGTGTTTCATGATTTATTGCTTCAGATGATGGTAAATAGAGATATCTACGGCGGCAAATCCAGGGCTGATGAGAAAACTGCTTCTAAAGCACTAACTGAGGTAGATCTCTGGACTATCTGAAATCTCAAAGCATTATCTTAATATTGTGTTTGTGGAACTGTAAGAGCTGAATCGTAATGAAATAAATATGGAAATGAGGTACGGCGAAATCCGGAGACGTGACAAGGGCGTTCCAATCGGGTGTAATTGCGGTGCGGTGCTTCTTGTTGCCACTTCTAATGATCATACCACGAGAGGAGAACGTTAATCTGTATGACATCATAAATGTAAAGATTTTTGTACTCTTATTTTTGAGTTTTGTGTTCTGCTTCTGACTTTTTTTTTGTCTAATATGAATTATGTATTATTTGTAAGTGTCCCGGGTTCACCCTAGGGGTGAACCTCTCCATTCACCCCCTTATAATATAAGGAAATAAAATCTGTATACATTTTTATAAAATTAAAAATTTAAACCACTCTTTAATAAACCCAAACCGACATATATTAAATCTAAACCCTAACATCTCATTTATGAACCCAAACCGACATATAATTTGGTTCTCATTGTGAAATCTAAACCCTAACATCTCATTTGTGAACCCAAACCGACATATAATTTCGTTATAATTGTAAAATCTAAACCCTAACCACCTCATTTGTAAACCCAAACCAACATATAATTTCATTTTAATTATAAAATCTAAACCCTAACCACTTCATTTGTAAACCCAAACCGACATATAATTTTATTCTAATTTTAAAAATCTAAACCAAGCCAATATTTAACTTTCCTTAATTAAAAGTATACAGAATTTGTTTCCTTAATTTGATTTGCTTTTTAATTTAATTTTAATTTATTTTTTATATGAAATATTAAATGGAAGATTTTGATTGGATGAGAGAAGAGGGGGTGAATGGAGAGGTTCACCCCTAGGGGTGAACCTAAGTATTTTTCTATCACGAATATGTTTCCCAAAAACGATTTGCCAGTAATATATTTTAGAATAATTCTTGGGTTCCCGTAGGGATGAACCCATCTTATTCACCCCCTTCTTAATAACCAATCAAATAGCCATGTCAGCAAAATAAACTAATGATATTGTTTAAACAAAATAATTAAATTCAATTCAATTATGGTACCACTTGCTATATGTCTCACGTAAAAAAAAAGGAAAACATACATAACTGTAGGGAAAACTAATTATTTATGTTGTTTTTTTTTAAAATGGACCAAAAAAAAACACATATGCTCGCTCTGTATACAAAATACACATGCATGCATCTTTGTTGATAAACTAGTCTTAGGAAGAAGAAAATCAGATAAGTCTGAGTAAATGTCAAAATTTATATGTATCAAACAACCAAAAAAAAAGGAACAGAGACTGATCAGTTTGTATCAATTAGGAGTCTGACGAAACATATTAAAATAGTTTCAGAATTGTTCATAGATTTGACGACTTGGCCTCTAAACAAAAAGAACAACAAAAACGAATTTAACCAATATAGATATAATAGAGTTTCAGCACTTCTATATGTTTTCCACTTCAAAATAACAGAGCTTTACGATAAATCACCATAGCTCTTGTCAAATTCCTTTTTTTTTTTTCACTAAAAGGATTTTCATTGATGGAATGCGTTTGAGTTATACACAGCCGAAGAGGATAAGAATCCTTTCGGAGGCTGAGCCGGCGGGTACAAAGAAACCCCCAGAGGCTTAAATCTAAACAAGGAAATCTTACAGATTAAAACACAAATATTTAAACAAAACCAAACAACACTGTAAAGCTAATGGAAATCAACTCTCAAAACCATGGCAGCCGGGAGAGAAGCTTGAATTACACTCAAGAAATCTTCATCCACCGCACAAGAAGACTCCGAGAACAGACAGACAACAAACGCTCTCATGAGCGAAAGGATAAAGTTGCAGCCAGATAGATTAACAAGGAATTTGAGGAACCATATGAAGAAGAGCACTAGACAGACAACAAATGCTCTTGTCAAATTCCTACAAAATATAAAATTTCAGATTATAAAAAGATAAAAGATAACTTAATTTAAACACTAAAAATGAAGTATTTACATGTAGCACTTGCGAGAAAAATAGTCCGGTCTGTAAGTTTGGGTCAGTTGCTGCAACAGATAACTGAATATCAAGAATAGGTGGTCGAGGAAAGTTAAAAAAATTGCCTCTTCAAACCTTTATTTTTTCTTTTCTGTTACTGTTTTAGTTAGCGAGTCACTAAAGGTGATTTTATTGTTGTTAATGTTCTTTATGGATTTATAATACCTTGAAAAAAATGTGGCACGTATTATACAAAGACTATAGATACACTACAAATACTACAACAACCAAACACTTCTTCATTACAAATATGTAAATTTCACATAAACATAATTCTGGTATTTTATCCCCGCACCTGCGGGTCCACATCTAGTTAACCATTCTTTAAACAAAGCATGTCAAATAACTAAAATAGACTTTGTTACGCGCACATCTCCTCCATCTTACCCATCTATAATCTCTGGTCATTTATAATCTATATATTGTTCCGTCAAGATAGTGAGTAAACTTTCCACTTTCGTTAAGGGTGAATTAGCCCAATAATCAAAACAAAAAAAACTATATTAGTAAATAACACTATGTTTAAAAAAATTAGAAGATTAGGATGAGGGCAGTGCAAAATTACCAATGGTGATGGAGGCAGTGATGGAGGACAGTGGTGGTTGTTGGTCGAAAGCGGTGGCCGGCGGCGGTGACCGGCGACCGGTAGCCAAAAGAGGTGGCCGGAGGTGGTTGGTCGGCGGTGGCTGGCCGGAAGTAGCTGACCAGCGGTGGCTGGCAGAGGTGGCCGGCGGGATGGCCGGCGGAGGTAGTTGCTGGAGTTGGTCGCCAGAGAAATTCGCCGGAATTGGTCGCCGGAGTTTGTTGTCGGAATTGATCGTCGGAGAAGTTCGCCGGAGATGGTCGCAGGAAATGACGGTAGCCGGAAGTCGGAGGTGGCGGTGACCGGTGACTAGAGGTGGTGGCTGGAGGAAATCTAAATCCTAGAAGTTACATTGGGAACCCTAGTGGAGATGGTGATAAAGAGATGGTGGTGATGGTGGTGGTAAGGGATAAAAGTGGTGGCTGAAGGTGATGGTAAAAAGATAGATAGAGGTGGTGGTGGAAGGATAAAATTGTATATATTGTAATTTATATACACTATATCATAGTTATATGGTTAGAGTAGTTATAGATTTAATTTTAGTTTTTTTCTTAGTTAGTTTTGCAAATTTCCCATTCTTTAATGCCGACCACTATGTAGAAAAAACTATATTCATGTTTTTCCTCATCTAGACTAACTGTCTTTAATCCTAGTAAAAATACTTATTTTCCCGTAACAATTTTCAGAAATGCTTTTTTTCTAAAACCTTATAAATATCTTCTAAAAATTTGAGATATACTCAAATAAGTGTATAACCTTTTAAAAACACACAAACTACCTTTACACGTGTATAAATTATAATTAGTAATGTATAAATATTTTTAAGATTGTATTTAATAATGTATAAATACTTTTAAAAAAGTTAATTATTTTCTGAAAACTAATAATTATTTTAAAAATTGTATTAGTCTAATACTCCCTCTGTTTTTTTTTACTTGTCATTTAAGGTTGTTTCACACATATTAAGAAAACCATTAAACTTTATGTTTTATCCTCTTTTAATATATTTTTTAATTTTTTTATTGGTCAAAACATTAATAAAGTTAGATAGAATTGAAATTTTTATCAAACATTTGCATTGGAAATGTAAAATCATAAGTATTGAAAAACAAAAAATTATCTCTAGAATAACAAGTAATAAAAAAAGGAAGAAGTATTTAAATTACATTGAGATGTATAAGGAACTCTCGAGAAGAAACAAGCTTCCATGCTTGCGAGGCATCTCTCTCGTTACAGGGTTCCAAAATTCCAATCACAACTTAATTTTTGGGTGATCCCTTTATAAGTGTAGCTAAAACAAGGGTACCTTAATTAAAAATTAAAAATTTGCTTATGTTGGCATATATTCTTTTAGAAAATGTGTAAAAGATATGTTATAAAGCGAGATATGTTATAAAAACTTTTAAAATCTCTTATAAAACTTTATAAAAATATTTTAAAATATCTTGTAAAACTTATAAATATCTTTTAAAATCTTTTAAAATTATCTTATGAAACCTTATAAAAATCTTATTTTTTTTCTTTTTTAATTTCGAAGAAATAGACAGCTCCTCAACTCAAGCGAAGTATCTAATTAAAAAAAGAAAAAAAAGGCAATAAAAATAATATTTCTGACAAATCACTGTGATTTGGTTTGGTTGACCTCAAAGTCGAGTAATAGCAATTCTGCGCATCGCCGATCTTAAAACAGAGGATTCAGAAATTCGACTAAAAAGACAGGATTTCTGGGCATCACAATATATATGGCTGTTCCGGTGCTTGGTGGGTTTCCGATCTTCTTGGTAGTGAGGGTTTTGGGTTTCATTATTGCGGCTTTGGTTCTGACATGGACTGTTCACTACAGAGGAGGCTTAGCTCTTTCTTCCGACAACAAAGATCACATCTTTAATGTATCTATATCTCTCTCTTTCGATTCTTGTTTTTTTTTATAGAAATTGGGAATTAGATTGGATGAAAATGTTCATGTTGTTGTGTCTGAGATTCATATTTCCTTATATTGTGTGTGTTGGAGATAATGAAATTTGGATTAACAAGTTATGATGATCTGAAGCTCAAATTTGGGATGTGTAATGTTCTTGACCCAAAGATGTATCTGATGACGTAAGATATCTTTGTTTGTGCTAGGTTCATCCAGTGATGATGGTGATTGGACTCATACTTTTCAATGGCGAAGGTACGCAAACAATCTCCTTTCAGATGTTTCCTAAATGCTTTAGATATACTTGTTCCTCATAATCATGTTGACATTATTGATTTCGTGTTAGAGTTTATAGGAGGTCTTGACTTCATAATTTAGACTTGATATTTGTATGATCATCTGTAGACTCATTCTAAGACCATCTCCAATGTATACCTCTATTTTTTTCTCTAAAATAGAGTAACTCAAAAATAGAGCATTGTTTTCCTCCAATGTATTACTCTATTTTTAACTCTAAAATAGAGTTAGTGTAAAAAAATAGAGGTGAAAATAGAGTTACTCTATATATAGAGCAATCCTATCACTTTCTCTATTTTAGAGGAAAATATAGAGTAGGGTTGGAGCATATGTTGCTTTATAATAGAGATTTGACTCTAAAATAGAGTGGGGTTGGAGATGCTCTAATGTCAAGAGGTTTAGTTTTCATTGTATAACTTTTCATGGTTCGATTACCGCATTCTCCTTTGTTAAAGAAACTGGACCGTTATGTTTATTGAGTTGTCTTTTCTAACATTTGAATACATATATCAAGCGGTTTAGAATTCATAGTATCAGTTTTCTTGTTTACGTACTGTATTCTTAGTTCGTCAAAGAGACTACGGACATGTTATGGTCTTTTCAGTCATTTTTTGTTTCTAACATGTTGGGATACATTGAAATTATGCAGCAATGTTAGCATACAAGTCATTTCAAGGTACAAAGAACTTGAAGAAATTGGTTCATCTTACACTGCAATTCACAGCATTTATTCTAAGCCTTATCGGAGTATGGGCGGCTCTCAAGTTCCATATTGACAAAGGGATAGAAAATTTCTACAGTCTCCATTCATGGCTCGGCCTTGCTTGCCTCTTTCTCTTTGCCTTCCAGGTACACTCTCTTCTCTTAAAACGATAATCTTCATTACTCGAATAATTAACCAAGAACTTAAACCTATTATTACAAACAGTGGGCTGCAGGGTTTGTGACTTATTGGTACCCGGGCGGTTCAAGAAATAGCCGAGTCAGTTTGATGCCATGGCATGTGTTCTTAGGGATTTACATATATGCGTTGGCCTTGGTGACTGTAACCACAGGGATACTTGAGAAGTTGACGTTCCTGCAAGTTAATCAGGTGATAACTCGGTATTCCACAGAGGCAATGTTAGTCAACACAACTGGAGTTCTGATTCTTGTTCTTGGCGGTTTTGTGATACTCGGTGTGGTTACTTCGGTTAACGGCAAGGATCAAGTTCTCACACAATAGAGTGAAGTGAAACCTCAAAAAGATCTCGTTTAACATTTCAACCTATCAAAACATTATTACTTTTAGAGACGATTTGTGATGTAATTGAGTCTTTTTTGAAGTGATTTTACGGCGGTGCATATCCTATTGTATTACATTTTTACAAGCAAAGCATGATAACACATGAAAGCCTATATAGGGAAGACAAAACCAAAAAAAAAAACAATTGGCATAGAATCTGAGAAAGATTTGTATCAACCTCCATGAGAAGATGGAGAATAAGAAGCCTCACTCATACATCACAGACAAAAGAAAAACATCACCGATACCGATAAAATTTTCCCGGAGAGGCGGATGGTGGAATCGCACTCTTCACAGAGTCAAAAAGTTTCTAAACACATGTCAAGGCCAAAAAAAATGAATCCGGTACTCAGGAAAAGAAGCGGATGAGAGAGGCAGTGCCGGTAGTTATTCTATGCGGGATTGTGACGAGAAGAGCCTGAGCTAGACGAAGGGGTTGGAGAAGAAGAGCTTTCGCAAAAATGAGCTTAGTTGCTTAGACAAGCAAGTGTTCTTTCTGATATTCTCTCACGATGACAGGGACACTTGTGGGAGGTACCTGAAAAAGAAAACATGGTCAGTGTTCGATGGTTTGAGATTCTGAATGAATTGAGAAACTTTGTTGCATAAGTTCTGTTTAAGGATGCGACTTGAGGACTCTAATGCTATGTTTTTAAGAGGCGATGATTAATCTTACCATGCCATAATCTGTGATTATCATGGAAATGTAATCTGAAGGTGTAGCATCATACCTGTCATTAGAAAAATCACGAACGGGTTTAGTGACAGAGAAGAACAGTTTTAACAGAACATAGTTTAACTTCTCTGATCACACAAGCTTACATCAAGTTCAAAAACTGCAGGTTTGCGTTGTTGGTCAAGCCATCTAAGTAGTTTATGTCTTCTCTTCCATGAACTTTTGAAATAGCATTTGGATCACCTAAAGGTTAAAAAAGCAAGAAATTCAATTGAAGGTTAAACAAAATCACGGAAATGTAAGATATGATTAAGAGGGATGATAATGCATACCAAGCTCATTGGAGCATATTGAATCCAATTGCACCCTCTCATGGAACTTGTAGGCTTCACAACATACAAGCACAGGAACACGAAATGCACTTGCAACCATTGCAACACAAGCAGTCCCAACCCTTGAGTAAACTGTTCCGTTAGATAACACTGATGAGGCACCCAAAAACACTTTGGTGACTTCGTGCATGATATATGAAATGGCATTTATATGAGTGTATGTACAGCTAATGCCTCGTTTGATCAATCTACGAAGCAGTAGCTGCCCTTCAAGCTTTGGACGAGAATCCACTACCAAGACACGAAACTTTTTCTTAAGTTCATGTGCATGTAATAATATCATCTCAACAGCAGTTGGAGATCCGTATGTCAAAAGGACGTCACCGTCTCTTATTTTAGTAACAGCATGTTTGACTATCACCATATCTGCTCCTATGATCTTGTCGTTTATGAACCGTTCGATATCTGACTGAAGAGCAGCTTTTGCTTCGAATTCAGAAAGTGTTATAGGCAGCTTTGCAATTCTGTTTTTCACAAATCGGATTGCGTTTCCCATGCTAATCGAAAGCGGACGGCATTCTATGAGGAAAGAGACGTAGCTACTTATTTTCGCAGTCATATCCCTGTTAAGATTCTTCTCAGGAGGTGTCGAATAATCTTTGACAACCTCTTGAAATGCTTGGAGCATCGCAATACACCTGGCATTGCCACCAGAGATATCCCCAGAAAGATATTGAAGACCAACCTGATAACCACAACAATTGATACTCATTCAGTACACAAGTAACATTCATCTTAAAGCAGCAATAGCAACCATTCCTTAGAACAAACGGTTCCTTGTCTTTACAAAGAGATTATCAATAATATATTACATGCATCAACCAAAAAAATTTAAGAGAAAGCAAATACCTTGTACACAGCAGGATGCATAGGGTCAAGTTGAAAGAACTTGGTCTCGAGATCAGGAAGTTGAGTACCATGTTCATACTGAGGCAAATGCCTAAATAGCTCAACCCTGTTTTTAGCCTCGGTCTGTTTTACAACAGCACGTCTTTTGGCCTTCACGACTCTACTTTCATCATCATACTGCATGCGGGGATGAGGAGCATCTTTCTTTCTATCTTTCTCAGATGGACCTCCCTTCTTCTCAGTTACTCCAGCAGCTACAGCAACCTCATTCTTCTGAGTAGACGGCTTTGCTGGTTTAGCAACTTTAACACTGGTTGAAGCCACCGAGGCTGAGGTCCCTGGTGGTACCTTCCCACCATCAGCTGATATATAGCACAGTATTAATTACACAGACTGATCAAGATATTGCAAATGCACAATGATAACACAAGAGAGCAACCAGCTATTTCATCCAATGAAAGCGTAAAAGCAATGCTATATACTAAGCCGACGAAACATTCTTTGTGATAAAGTCACACACTGTTATAATTCGAAAAAAGCACCTTTTGCAGCTGCTTTAGCAGCTCTCTGAGCTTCTTGAATAGCTCGTCTCTCAGCTTTTGTAGTTTTCTCTTTCAATGACTTAGAATTATTCTTCTGGTCACTCTGCACCTCCATGCCACTAGCCTTCTCTGCAATTTAATCATAAGAACAACATTGCGATTTCCATTAGCCTTCACTATCCTAAAGAACCAAAAGTTTATGATTTCAAAACTCAATCACTACAAACAAAGCAAAATCAATGAAATTAATGATTCCAAGATCAAATTGACAGTACCAGAAAGTCCAGGAGGCATGGTAACGACGGAGACAGTGGTTAATCCACTAGCAGGAACACTACTAGATTTAGCCGCGGCCATAGAATCCATCCCGATACCAGGAAGCGACGACGCAACCGGAGCAGACGATTTCACGAAACTACCCCTGGAATGGCGACCAGAAGACGCCGTCGTTGATCCGTCAGGGAATCGCGACGGTTGGAGTAAGAAAACGAAGAAGGAGAGACGGCTGAGGAAGCACCAGCGGCGGCGTTGCGGAGAGGGAAGGTATCAGAGGAATTGAGACGAGGAGGAGGAATCATGACTGGGGAGAGTGAGTTACCGGAAGGAGAAATGGTGGAAACGGGAGGAGAAGAAGCGGATGCGGATGCGGAGATCGGGTCGGTTTGGTGTTGTTGTTGTTGAGTAGAAGAAGAATCGGGTTGAGATGATGTGAAGAAACCAACTTGTCGGACCTTTGGGTCGACTACGGCGCGTGGATTCCGTCGAGACTCCATCGCGGCGTCGGAGAAGAAGCTATCTGCCTTTTCTCGGTGAAGAAGATGACGGAATTATTATGAAATCTTTTTCGTTTTTGGGGATCGAATAAAAACGGAGAATAGGGTTTTTTTAAAAAAAAAAAAATTATAATTAATTTACGTGATAATATTTTTTGTTTTTTTGAGATTAATCCGATGTTGCAGTAGTCCCAGTCACACTAATACAATCTTCCTTGTTTTTTTTCTGTTTGTTTAGTAATTTGGTATTAATCTATTTACATTCCTTATTTTATAAGAACAAAATCTAGCATCCAAAGTTTGGAGTCAGTAGCCCGAATGAAACTGAACCAGATTTCTTAGATTTTTATGTTCAGAGCAGAGGACACACAATGTAGAGAAAAGATCAAACAAACGAGTAGATTCTTTTTAGGAAATATGAAAAATTCCTGACATGATCTTACTCAGATTGAGGATTTTTAAGTATATGATCAGACCTAGAGATGAAAAATATGACTCTACATGAAACTTGGGCAAGCTGGGCCTTTGGAGAGACCAAGCCGGACTTCCATGCCGTGGTGAAAGTCTACTGGTTTGCGCGTCTCGGATTCACGAGGATCTGCGGATTATATACCATTATCAGATTTAGAACAAGAAAAGAAATGATGATAACTAGGAAACTAAAGAAAAGCTGAAACACTTTTCTCTAAATTAGTAAATGGGATAGTTCAACTGTCTCAAAGAATTGAGTAATGTGATAGTCACTTTTTAAGCAATGCGCAGTGATTGTAGGAGTAGACGACCAAGTAAATGAATTTGTAAGGCACAACCAAATGGAATAGAGCTGTAAAACAATTTACCATTCAAGTAATCCTCAAAACCAAAGTCATATATAGCTCCTGTGTAGACTTCAAGGCCAAGCATTGACGACGGAATTGGTCCCGGAGGTCTCTGAAACCTGAATACTCCACAGAGAGAGAAAGATTAAATATTCACTTCACAGGAAATTGAGGCTGCTCTATGTGAATACTAAGTCTTCAAATCTAATAGAGTATCCACTCTGCGGTTTATGATTCCAAGTTCTAATATAACAACCAATTATGATGATTCATCTACACATATCGCAGACAATACCTCAAAATTCAGAACAGCCATTAACCATATTTCAATCTTAACAGTAATCTATAGAACCTATATATGCTACTGATTCAGAGAACTTCATCTATATAATGCTACAGGTTAAAAGATCCATACCTAGAAAGGATTTGCCTATCAAGATCCATCTTCAAAGGAAGAGCAGCTCCATAAGTATGCATAATCACTTTCCTCTTCATTTCTTCTTCTGATTTCTTTCCCTGAAACAAAACAAACCCTAATTTCAGAAATTCAAACAACACAGTAAATATCCCAGTTCTCAAAATTTACGAAGCAAATCAAGCACACTAAGTTCCGTTGCTTAGCCTAATTTTTGTTCACTTCCTTCAATGTTGAATTGCTTACAGATTCGTAGGCGGATTCGAGAGGGTGAGATCCGATGATATCGCTCTTAACGCCGTGAAGACCAAAGCGAAGAGCATCTTTCTTCATGCCTCCTATCTCATGAGCTATCTTCTTCTGCGATTCCATTACTCCTCTCTTGTTTTCTTCCTCCGCTGGTGTTACTTCTCGGCGACTTTATGGTCAAGCAAGCAAAATGAGAGAGAGAAAGAGAGAAGGAGAATGATTTTTTGCTAAGTATTGTTTAATCATGGACTCTAAATGTATAATAGTTTTAAGCAATGCTCAAAATAGAAAGCCCATTAAGCCCAATTAACTCAAAATGGACATAGTATAAATTGATGTGAAAATAAATAAGGTTGATTTAGCCAGCACGACACAACTACATTAGGATGACAAGGATTTGACAATTTCGTTGGGAGAAAAGATGAAATACATACTTAGAATTATGTTTGTTCAGTGTTTTATCTAGAAATCAAGAACAAAAGTTTGACACAATCTCAAATAAATCTCTTTATTACTTTAGGAAACTAACTCAAAACCTAAAAATCTAAAATTCTCTCTTCTCTCAAATCTCAATTAATTAAGAAGTCACATCTTGACAACTCTATATATAAGGATCTCTCAACACACTTTTCCTAATCTCTCTAGGAATATAATTTCCTTATTTCTCATAACTTCCTAAACTACTAATCCCAATATCTTTAGACTTACTTATGTGTCAAGCTTATCCCAGCATTCTCCTCTTTAAGCTTGAAATACATTTCTCTAAGTCTTGAACTCCCTCATTTCTTTGAACTTCATTTTTCCCAAAGCCTTAGTAAGAATATCAGCCTTTTGCTCAATCCATAGAACATGCTCAACCTCAACTTCTTCATTCTCTACACATTCTCTCATGAAGTGAAAGCGTCTCTGAATATGTTTGCTTCTACCATGGAAGACAGGATTCTTTGTGAGAGCTATTGCGGATTTATTATCAATACGAATAACAGCTTCTTGACTTCGACTCCCGTAATTTCACTCAGCAAATCTCTCAACCAAATAGCTTTCTTAGTAGCTTCGGTTCCAGCCATAAATTCTGCCTCACATGATGATAAGACCACAACATCCTGTTTTTGTGAACACCAAGCGATAAGACTATCTCCTAAGTAGAAAATGTGACCATTTGTGCTTCTCCCATCGTCCGGATCAATGCTAAGACTGCTATCACTATATCCAACTAGCCTTGGTATTTTCGAGCTTCTCTCAAAAATTAAACCAAGAGTTCTTGTTCCTCTAAGATACCTCAAACACTGTCTCATTGCTGCACCATGTGACACCCTGGGACTAAGCATATACCTGCTCAACGCACCTACACAATACGACAAATCAGGTCTTGTATGAATCAAGTACCTAAGACAACCGATTTTTTCCTGAAGTCTGTGGCATCGATCTCCTTTTCATCCTCTGCTTTCGATAGTATGAGTCCAAACTCCATTGGTATGAACTCTGTATTGCAATCCGCCATTCTTGTTTTTTCCAATATTTTCTGAGCATATCTCTGTTGACTAAGAACAATTCCATTCTCATGACGGATTACCTCTATCCCAAGATAGTAAGTTAACATACCAAGGTCACTCATTTCAAATTTATCAGCCATCTCCTCTTTAACTTTGTAAATGATTGACTTGTCTGTTCCTGTGAAAAATAATTCAT
The DNA here is from genome assembly GCA_024034495.1 of Camelina laxa. Taxonomy (NCBI): domain Eukaryota; kingdom Viridiplantae; phylum Streptophyta; class Magnoliopsida; order Brassicales; family Brassicaceae; genus Camelina; species Camelina laxa. The sequence goes on from CM043880.1 coordinate 32,784,937, forward strand.
CTACATAAACTGCAATCACCAAGGTTTGTTCTCTCTCTGTCTTTCGATACACAGTTGGTTCCTTCGACCATTTTTTGAACTGCAAATCCTCAAGAATATGGTTCAGTTTGTTGTTCGAAGCCCTTGGAGCTTGTCGCAAACCATACAACGCCTTATTCAGCTTATAAACCTTGTCTACTCATCCCTTTTTCTCAAAACCCTCATGTTGAGTAACATAAACAGTCTCCTTGACTTCTCCATAGAGAAAAGCTGTTTTAACATCTAAATGATGTATCTCCCACCCGTTTGTTTCAGCAATGTTTATAAGAAGCCTTATAGTTTCGATGCATGCAACAGGAGCAAAAATTTCCTCGAAATCAATTCCATATTGTTGCATATATCCCTTAGCAACAAGTCGAGCTTTGTACTTGTTGATGCTGCCATCGAAATTTCTTTTTAGTTTGAATACCCATTTGAGTCCAATTGGCTTTATACCAAGAGGTGAATCAACTAAATCCCATGTATTCAGGTTTTCGATTGACTTAATATCTTCGTTGCAGGCATTGAGCCACTTCTCTGATCCTCTTGCTTCAATAAAAATCCTTGGCTCGTTGTTAAGACAGAGAAAAAGTCTTTCTCCTTCTTCTTCGGCAAGTAGGACATAATCTCCGAGATACTTAGGAGACTACTCTGTCTTTAAATTCTTCTTTGTACCGGTTAATTAGTCTCGACATCATCAACTTCTTCTCTGTTTTCTGCAGTCTCGAGTTCTGTTATTTCAAGTGTGTGGCCGTTGTTCTCTGTTTCGTCCCTCTCATCTTCATTACCACCATCAGTATTTTCACCAATCTCTGGGTTATTACCCACAACCTATTGCTCAGATGTTATACCTTGGTTCCCAAACTCACCTAGAGCAATGTTAAAGCTCCCATTACCGTCTTGCTCTGTAATGTTTTGTTTCCAATTCCAACCTTTACTCTCATCAAAAATCACATCCCGACTCACAATAATTTTTCTTGTTTGTGGATCATATAGTATATATGCCTTAGAACCCGGTTCTATCCCCAAATGGACTAGCATCCTCGATCGATCGTCTAACAAATATTGATCAACATTTGCGTAACTTATACAGCCAAAGATTCGTAGATGATCAATGCGGGGTTTCTATTTCTGATAGACTTCATATGGGGTCTTGTCTGTTAATTCTCTTGTAGCTATCCTGTTTAGTAGATAGGTGGAGTGTCTCACTGCTTCCCCCCCCCCACACACACAGATAGTTTGGGACTCTCATGTGCTTTGGTATACTTCTTGTCATCTCCATCATTGTTCTGTTCCTTCGTTCTACAACACCATTCTGCTGTGGTGTATATGGAGCAGTAAGATGTCTCTGGATCCCAGCATTCTCACAATACTCATTAAACTCTTGTGAGACAAAATCACCACCTCTATCTGTTCTAAAATTCTTGATTCGAGTTCCTGATTCTATCTCAACACGATTCCTAAAGGTTTTAAACTTCCCAAATGCAGAGCTCTTTTCTTTCAACAACATGATCCACATGTAGCGTGAATAATCATCAATGAGAACAAAGACAAAACGATTTCTAGCAGCTGTACTCGGTGTTATAGGTCCACAAAGGTCTTCGTGGACCAATTCCAGGACCGAAGATGCTGTATATGTAGTAGCTTGTGGAAACGTCTGTCTTGTTTGTTTACCAAGAATACATGGCCTGCAAATCTCCTTTTTGAACACTATGTGTGGGAGTCCTTGAACAAGCTCTCTCTGCTTCATAGACTTGAGAGTTTCGAAATTTGTATGTCCAAAACGAGCATGAAAACGGCTGGATTCACTTACAGATGACAGGTTCAAACAGGCATTGTCGTGAAAATCCATACGAATCTTGTAAAGTTTGTTCCTCGACCTTGGAGCTTTAGCAAGCAGTTTACCTTGAGCATCTCTCATTGTTAAGTATCTTCCCCTTAACATGATATCACATCATGCTTATGTCGCTTGGCCCAAACTGATAATATTGCTTTTTAAATCAGAGATGTAGTAAACATCTTTCATAACTCACAACTCACCATTCATATCAACAAGTGAGATTGATCCTTTTCCTTTTATATCAACACGTGAATCTTCTCCAAACCTTATGATGTGTCTGCATTTTATAGGTTTTTAACTATAGTTTTTACACTTGTTTTGATTCTTTTGTTAGGTCCTAGTGTGCTTTTAGAGTCTTTTTAGTCTTTTATGAGTCTGTACAGGTTTTAGGTTATTTTGGAAGGAAACTGAGTGTTTTGGAGATGAAGACAAGCATCTTAAGCCAATTTGGTGAAGACTAATCGAAATAGCACGCAGATGGAGCAAACGGAGAAAAGCATCCAGGATCGGCTGACCCGCACTCAGGATCGACCAGTCCTGTACCCGAAGCAAGTTTTCCTTTTTCGTTTCAAACCAACTTTTGGGGTTTTATTTTGATATTTAAGTTAGAGGCTCGGCCTCCAGAGACATAAGCTTTATTTTTCTGAGACTATTTTGTATTGAGAGCAAAGGGAGAAGATCTCTAACCCTTCTTGACACTTTGGAGAAGATTTCTAAACCCTATTTTCTATTCTTTTGCAATTCAATTATGTTTACTTCATCTTTGATTTGCTGTTCTTTTATCTCCATGTTTGAGTAGTTTCTCTGTTGGGCTTCGGGTTTCAAAAGGGGTTTTATGATTCTATAAACTTAGGTTGTTAGGTTTGGGATAGATCTATTGTGTTCTTCATCTATAGTTGTGCTTAATGCTTAAACTAGATTAGCTACCTAGTTTATGATTGTGGGCTTAATTCATCTAGGCATCAAAAGTGTTGTTGAATTGCTTGAAAAGAACATAGGTGAGCAAGGTGGACCTTAGCCAACGAAAGTTGAAGTTGAGGCACCTTGTGAACAAAAATCAAACTTGAACTTATTGCTTGCTAGGATTGCTAGATTCAAACAATGGTTTAGAATTTTATCAATTCCTTGCATAGATAACTAACGCTGCGACAGTATGTTAGCTTTAGAACAGTGATTTGATTTCTAGAACGGTGTCTAATGCATCCTATCTAACCACCTTAGTCCGAAATTATATCCCCATAGATTCTCTGCGCCCAATATTTCCTTTTTGATGTAGAAACAACTTATTTATTTTCCTTTTTTAATTATTACTTGCTTCACAAACTTTCTCTCTTGTCTTAGCTATATTTGATATTGATCATGTCTTAGCTATATTTGATATTGATCATTTCATAGTGCAATTGTTTGGTCCCTGTGGATTCGATCCTGAAGTGTTACAACGATACCACTAGATCGTGATGGAGTACACATTGGGTTTTAATTTACCTCTTCCCAGTAACAGACTCATCCATCTTCTCAAAGTATCTTCTATCTCATGTCATGTGGTTACTAGCACCGTTGTCAAGGTACCAAATATTGTCCTCTCCCATGTTGGTTTTGAACTTACTCAGAATTCATCGTTTTTCATTAAGAAAAAAAACTTCATGCATCATAAGTTCATCAGCCTCTTGTGTATTAACATTATCTAGAACTTGAGCTTCTTGAAGCTTTAGTAAACGATCAGGACAATCAAAAGCAAAGCGGCCTTGTTTGTCGCATCTAAAACAGGTGATGCGAGAAGCATCTCTTTGTCCATTACCGCGTCCTCTCCATCATCCTCTATAGAAACGACCTCCTCGACCTCTGTTTCGATAGTCGTTTGTGTAATCTCGACTATTATGTGTCTCCGTATTTGCATACTTATGTGTCTCCATGTTCACATACATTAGTTTAGATTGATCCTCTTGTGCTTCGACTGCATCAACGGAGATCCTTTCTTCATATGCTTTAAGTCGCCCTATAATGTCTCCAAAAGTGGTGGTGTTTAGATCTAACACATGTTTAAAAGAAGCCACTATGTGGATGAACTTCTTGTGAGGGAGGCAATTAAGAAACTTTTTGACCATCTTGGATTCTTTAGTAGATACTCCGAGAGCAGCGGATTTTGAAGCTATCTCCGACATCTTTCCTGCAAATCCATCTATTTTCTCTGTATCCTTCATCTGTAGCCGCTCAAAGTCAGCCATAAGTGTTTGTAGACGTGCTTCTTTCACACATTCCGCTCCCACATGCCTTGACTTGATAGCGTCCCATATTTTTTAGCCGTATCTAGGTCACCAATTTGCAGAACAAGAGCCCCGGGATAGACTGAAATAGGAGAGCTATAGCCATATTATTCTTGTCTTTGTCCGTTGTTTCTGTCTCAGGTTCGATAGCTTCCCATACCTTGTGAACTTTTAATGAAATCTTCATCTTTAACGCCCACACCGTGTAGTTGGTTGAGTTGAGCATAGGACATTGGATGGACTTAGATCTGGCTTCTTCTTGTGGCTAGGAAACAACGATCGCACCCTCAGACATCGCTCCATAGGATAACGTAACGCTCTGATACCAAATCTAGAAATCAAGAACAAGAGTTTGACACAATCTCAAAGAAATCTCTTTATTACTTTAGGAAAATAACTCAAAACCTAAAATTCTATCTTCTCTCCAATCTCAATCTTATTATATAAACCTTGATGACAAAATTACTAATTAACAAGATCTTGACACGTGTCAATTATATCATTCAGATGTTGACACATGTCAATTATAAAATTATTAAATTTTTAGAAAATAAAAATGTAAAAGTTCAAAATCTACTATTAAAAGAAAACATCATTATAAGGAAATTATATATATATATATATATATCAAAAATTCGAAATTGTAATATTGCTTACTTATTTTAATTTTAAGTTGTTAATTTTACAAAAAAATAATTACTTTTTATATAAGATAAAAAAATATGATTGTGAACATTATACAACTAACTATTGTTGTATTGATAGTAACTTTTTAAGCGATAGTAATAATTTCAATGAAAGTTACATTTATAATTTCATTTGTAGTGAAAGTGGAAAGATTCGTGAAAGAAAAAATTACAAGATAAGAACTAATAGGCTAGAAAAATGTAATACTTACCTTTACATAAAGAAAGAGATTGTTGAAGTAAAATATTTAAAATAAAAATAGTTTTTTCATATTTTTTCACTAATCAAATAATTTATTTAAAACGACTGCTATTGTAACATATAAGATAGGAGTATGTAAGATTAACGTATGCATTTTTGTAACTATAAAAATGTTAAAGTGAAGAGACATATAACAGATTATTTAATATGTTTATAAAGACAATTTATTGGTAGTAGTAAAGAATAATGAGTATATTTTAACAGTAAAATATATTTGTGTGTACAAATACACTTCAAGTGGTAATGTAAATTTTGTAAATGGATATACATTAGTGTTTATAGCAAAAAAAAAAAAAACAACTATTTTCTATCACTAAAAGTTTATCTCTTTACTTTTATACATTGTTTTTACTTACGAAAAGAATTAAATAAATATATATTCTTTGTTAAATTTAATTTAATTTTAATTTATTTGAACTCATCTACAACTATTTTCTTAACTAAAAATGTATCAGTTTACTTCTTTTTTTTTTACATATTAAAAGAAAATTCCTTGGTTAGTTGCCCAAGCCGGAGGGAAGGGGTTTACAAAAGAAACTTCAGAGATAAAAGAACGCGAAGCACGGACAAGACAATTCTCCTTCGTATTTGACGCATGCGGGAACCAAGAGATGGAGAATGTATAATAGTTTTAGGTAATGCTCAAAATAAAAAGCCCATTAAGCCTAATTAACTCAAAATGGACATAGTATAAATTGATGTGAAAATAAATAAAGTTGATTCAGTGAGCACGACACAAGTACATTAGGATGACGAGGATTTGACAATTTCGTCGTGAGAAGAGATGAAATATATACTTAGGGGGGTGTATTCAACTTGACATTTTAAGTGATTTGTGTAAAAGTTACAAATCCTATGTTATTCAATCATGGATTTCAAAAAGTCTCCTGAAATCCACTATTATTGAAATGATAATTTAAAAATCTACTTTAAAATCCACTGTTATTCAAAATAGTTTGTGGATTTGGATTTTAATAAATTTTAGGGATTCTGGAGGATTTGAGAGGATTTGTTTAGTTAAAAATACAGAAATCCAAATCTCATGGTTTTAGGTGGGATTTGAAAGAATTTTCCTATAAATCATATCAACTTCCCTAAAATCTACAAAAATTCCAAATTTCCTAAATCCCATCAAATCCTCCAAAATCATTGTTTCAATACACCCCCTTAGGATTATGTTTGTTCTGTGTTTTATCTAGAAATCAAGAACAAGAATTTAACACAATATCAAGGAAATCTCTTTATTACTTTAGAAAAATAACTCAAAACCTAAAATTCTAAAGTTCTCTTTTCTCTCAAATCTCAATTAATTAGGAAGTCACATCTTGACAATTCTATATATAAGGATCTCTCAACATACTTTTCCTAATCTCTCTAGGAATATAATTTTTTTATTTCTCATAACTTCCTAAACTACTAATCCCAATATCTTTAGACTTGCTTGTGTGTCAAGATTATCACAACATTTTACATGTAAAATACATAAGATCTATAATGAAACAAAATCCATTAGAAAATTGAATAACAATTTTTTTGCAAGTACTTTAAAATAAATCAAATAAATTTTATTCCAATACCATCAGATTTTATTATATATATTCAAATACATAATTGAATAATGGTTTATTTTAAAATACATCCAACTCCATTAAAATACAATGTTAACTTTTTCTCCACCCCCTTTTTCCATAGGCATTACTTATGGATCACTTAATGTTATTTCTTAAAATAGAAGCTAAAGTTCTTATAAACAAAATTGGTTTTATCAAACAAACTTAAACAGAAAAATAAATAAATATGGCCAGGTGTACAAATGGTGTTGGAATCGTTATTCTTTTATTATTTTTCATGTTGAATTGTGGAGGTAATTTACATACAATATGAATCTAAACAAAGTCTCAAATGTTGTGTGTTTTGTTTAATTATGTGTTTATCGTGAAATTTGTTCTGTGCAAAAAGTCTTGCGAGAATGAAAACTTTCCAAAAGGCATATGTTTACGTCTTCCGACTCCAAAATCAAAAATAAATTGCTACTGCTATTTTTTTTGATAAACCATAGTTGTTTGTATATTATATTCTATTTTTGTTTTCTCGTTTCTTAAGTCATGTCAGTCTATTTGCACTAAGAAAAAATATTGGTTCTATGTTTGTTATAACTCTATATTTTAATACCAAATTTACAATAAATAATTTAAATATTTATTTAGAAATATATAATTGTAAAAGTTTAATTAATATAGTTGTGGGATCAATTGATTACATCATATGCTTAAATTATTAGAGGTCTCAGATTCGAACTGTGAGCATTAGCTTTTTCAATGTTATTTTAATTGACAATGACATCTTTTTAGGAACATGATGCCACATCATTACATATGTGGAGTCTGAGTCAGTGTACCGCCCTGACCGCTTCCTCTAAGTGGGCACAATTTCCACTTCTGGACCACGGGGCTATCTTCTTTAAGAGGTCTCATGTGCTCTTACTAGGTCTTTAAACCCATTCATATCTGACGGTCTCTTTGCTTCGTCGATAAGGTTTTAAATTCTTGTTTAGCGACCCTACAAATCACCCAGTTAGCCATCCAGTTTTTAAATTCTTGTTTGGCCACCCATGTCACAAAAATATCGACCGTGGGCCCACCTATATTCGACGGTTAGTTTAATACGTCCAAACGTTTTAATTTCTTTTTTAGCGACCCAACAAATCACCACATGATTTTTGTCCGTGCTTTTTCCTCATTCGCACAGTTCTAACAATCACTTCCCCGAAGGTCTTCCATCCTGAGACTACTCGAGCATAAGCACGCTTAACTGTTGAGTTCTCTCAGGACCCTTGACCGAAAAGATAAGTGCGTTTTGGTGACATGGGTGGCTAAATCTATTCTTTTAAATCTCTCCATAAACCGGGATGTCATAATTTACCCCCACTAACAGATCGCAACGTCCTCATTATGCACCAAAACTGTTTCCCCAAACGGTGTGAGTCCACTCAACTCCACACTCGTCTGGATTTGGCTCTAACACCACTTGTAACACCCCAACCGTCACCATGATTAGTGGGCCCATGTCCAGTCCTAGCCCATGGCCCACCTTGATTAGTAGGCTCCACGTCCACTTTCGGCCAGTGGGCCCACCTATATCTAACGATTGGTTTAATACATCTGAATCGTTTTAAATACTTGTTTACCGACCCTACAAATCACCACATGATATTTGCCTATGTTTTGTCCTCACTAGCATAGTTCCGACAATCACTTCCCGGAGGGTCCTCCATCCTGAGACTACTCCAGCGTAAGCACGGTTAACTGTGGAGTTCTCTCAGGACCCTTGACCAAAAAGATAGTGCACTTTGGTGACATAGGTGTCAAATCAATTCTTTTAAACATCTCCGCGAACTAGGGTGTCACAATTCACCCCCACTAATAGATCGTAACGTCATTGCTGCGCACCAAGATTGTCACCCCCGATGGTGTGAGCCCATTCGGCTCCACACTCGTCTGGGTTTGCCTTTGACACCACTTGTAACGCCCTGACTGCCACCTCTCAGTAGGTCTCATGTTCAGTTTGAGCCAATGGGACCACTGTCCTTAATTGGCTTCACATCCTCTCACTAGGCCTTTGAACCCATCCATATCTGATGGTCAGTTTGCTACGTCTAGAAGGTTTTAAAGATTTTTTATTGTCCCTACAGATCACCACATGATCGTTTCCTGAGTTTTATCCTCACTCGCACAGTTACGATAGTCACATCCTGGAAAATCACCCATCCTAAGAGTCAAAATGGACAGAGTATAAATTGATGTGAAAATAAATAAAGTTGATTCAGTGAGCACGACACAAGTACATTAGGATGACGAGGATTTGACAATTTCATCGAGAGAAGAGATGAAATACATACATAGGATTATGTTTGTTCTGTGTTTTATCTAGAAATCAAGAACAATAGTTTAACACAATCTCAAAAAAATCTCTTTATTATTTTAGGAAAATAACTCAAAACCTAAAAATCTGAAGTTCTCTCTTCTCTCAAATCTCAATTAATTAGGAAGTCACATCTTGACAACTCTGTATATAAGGATCTCTCAACACACTTTTCCTAATCTCTCTAGGAATATAATTTTCTTATTTCTCATAACTTCCTAAACTACTAATCCCAATATCTTTAGACTTGCTTGTGTGTCAAGATTATAACAACATTTTACATGTAAAATACATAAGATTTATAATGAAACAAAATCCATTAGAAAATTGAATAACAATTGTTTTGCAAGTACTTTAAAATAAATCAAATAAATGTTTAATCCAATACCATCAGATTTTATTATATATTTTCAAATACATAATTGAATAACGCTTTATTTTAAAATACATCCAACTCCATTAAAATACAATGTTGACTTTTTCTCCCACCCCCTTTTTCCATAGGCATTACTTATGGATCACCTAATGTTATTTCTTAAAATAGAAGCCAAAGTTCTTATAAACAAAATTGGTTTTATCAAACAAACTTAAACAGAAAAATAAATAAATATGGCCAGGTGTACAAATGGTGTTGGAATCGTTGTTCTTTTATTATTTTTCATGTTGAATTGTTGAGGAAATTAACATACAATATGAATCTAAACAAAGTCTCAATTGTTGTGTGTTTTGTTTAATTATGTGTTTATCGTGAAATTTGTTTAAACATTTCCCAATCCTTCGCATATTAAACAAAAACAAATCTTAACTTTAAAAGATAAAACAAATGGAATATATAAAAAAAAATCTCATAATATATTCTATATAATTTTTTTTGTAAAGAATAAATTCTATATAATAAACATTCCACAATTTTATATTTGAAGCATGAAATTAGAAAATAAATCATTTGTAAATACAAGTATCAATGTAAAATTTGACTTCTTAAACAATCCAAACCCATATTATACATTGTAATTTATCTTCTTTAATTTAGCAGGAATGTCAAAAGTACTTGCTGAGAGTCCTTACACTACGAAGATACCAAGCAGGTTCGCGGCACCTGGGAATTGTTTGAAAAAACATGGTAATGCATTGTGCAAAAAGTCTTGCGAGAATGAAAACTTTCCAAAAGGCATATGTCTACGTCTTCCGACTCCAAAGTCAAAAATAAATTGCTACTGCTACCTTTTTGATAAACCATAGTTGTTTGTATATTATATTCTATTTTTGTTTTTCGGTTTTTTAAGGCATGTCAGTTTTTTTGCTTGCCTATTTGCACTAAAAAAAATATTGGTTCTATGTTTGTTTTAACTCTATATTTTAATACTAAATTTACAATAAATAATTTAAATATTTATTTAGAAATATATAATTGTAAAAGTTTAATAAATATAGTTGTGGGATCAATTGATTACATCATATGCTTAAATTATTAGAGGTCTCAGATTCGAACTGTGAGCATTAGTTTTTTCAATGTTATTTTAATTGACAATGACATCTTTTTCGAATCATGATGCCACGTCATTACATATGTGGAGTCTGAGTCAGTGTACCGCCCTGACCGCTACCTCTAAGTGAGCACAATGTCCACTTCCGGACCATGGGGCTATATTCTTTAAGAGGTCTCATGTGCTCTTACTAGCTCTTTAAACCTATTCATATCTGACGATCGGTTTGCTTCGTCCACAAGGTTTTAAATTCTTGTTTAGCGACCCTACAAATCACCCAGTTAGCCATCCAGTTTTTAAATTCTTGTTTAGCCACCCATGTCACAAAAATATCGACCGTGGGCCCACCTATATCCGACGGTTGGTTTATTACGTCCAAATGATTTAACTTCTTGTTTAGCGACCCTACAAATCACCACATAATTTTTGTCCGTGCTTTTTCCTCATTCGCACAGTTCTGACAATAATTTCCCGAAGGTCTTCGATCCTGAGACTACTCGAGCATAAGCACGCTTAACTGTGGATTTCTCTCAGGACCCTTGACCAAAAAGATAAGTGTGTTTTGGTGACATGGGTGGCTAAATCAATTCTTTTAAACCTCTCCATAAACCGAGATGTCACAATTCACCCCCACTAACAGATAGCAACGTCCTCATTGTGCACCAAAACTGTTACCCCAAACGGTGTGAGTCCACTCAACTCCACACTCGTCTGGATTTGGCTCTAATACCACTTGTAACGCCCCGACCGTCACCATTCTTAGTGGGCCCATGTCCAGTCCTAGCCCATGGCCCACCTTGATTAGTAGGCTCCACGTCCACTTTCGGCCAGTGGGCCCACCTATATCTAACGATTGGTTTAATACGTCTAAATCGTTTTAATTACTTGTTTACCGACCCTACAAATCACCAATTCATATTTGCCTATGTTTTGTCCTCACTAGCACAGTTCCGACAATCACTTCCTGGAGGGTCCTCCATCATGACTACTCCAGCGTAAGCACGCTTAACTGTGGAGTTCTCTCAGGACCCTTGATCGAAAAGATAATGCACTTTGGTGACATAGGTGGTCAAAAAAATTCTTTTAAACATCTCCGCAAACTAGGGTGTCACAATTCACCCCCACTAATAGATCGCAACGTCATTGCTGCGCAGCAAGATTGTCACCCCCGATGGTGTGAGCCCATTCGGCTCCACACTCGTCTAGGTTTGGCTTTGACACCACTTGTAACGCCCTGACTGCCACCTCTCAGTAGGTCTCATGTTCAGTTTGAGCCAATGGGACCACCTTCCTTAATGAGCCTCACATCCTCTCACTAGGCCTTTGAACCCATCCATATTTGATGGTCAGTTTGCTACGTCTAGAAGGTTTTAAAGATTTGTTATTGTCCCTACATATCACCACATGATCGTTTCCTGAGTTTTATCCTCACTCGCACAGTTACGATAGTCACTTCCCGGAAAATCACCCATCCTAAGACTACTCCAACATAAACACGCTTAACTGTGGAGTTCTCTCAGGACCCTTGACTGAAAAAATAAATACACTTTGGTAACATAGGTGGCCAAATCAATTCGATTAAACCTCTATGCAAATATGGGTGTCATAGTTAGCATTTGTTACTGTTGACTTAGATCTGTTAATGTGGACTCCGAATTCAGCTTAATTTTGAAAGTACCGGTATAAATTTTAAATTTTATTAGAGTACAGGTCAAAATTGGCACTAGTAGTTTGTACAGGTAAAAATTCAGACTTATGAGAGAATACAAGTATGAAATGGCTCTTTTCTCGATATAATTAGTAGTCTTTGGGTTTGCACTAAAAAAAATTTGGTTCTATGTTTATTTTAATACCGAATTTACATGATACCCTTGTCATGGAGAATATTGTTTTCCTAATTAATTTATCTTTTATTATCAAAATAGTCAAATCTTTATCTATAATATTAATTGGGGAGCACACTTAGTCTTAAAAAAAAATAAACAAAACAGAATTCCATACCCTTACGCTTAAAAAAACAAAAAGAAGAAGGAAACAAACAATGAAGATAAAGTGGTAATCTAAAGAGAGCAATGGGACGCGGATCCTTAGTCGTAGGAGTAACCTTATTCGGATCCTGTTTACCATATAATTGTTTACAAACAGATACTTCTATAGCGACCTGAACAAATCGAGTAAATAATTTCAGGGATAAATATGCTTACTTATCATAATAAATTATGATTCATGGAGAATTAGGAACCAACCATATCATCAAATACCTTATCGAATCAAAGAAAAATCTTAAAACGGTTCTTACGTTTGTGACAGGAATAATAGCTTGGTTTGGTAATCTTTTGGTTATTATCTTGTTTAGTATGTATTTTGGGTTTGTTTATTCGGTTTAGCAAACACTTTATATGTAATCCTTTCTCATTAGTGAGAATCAATCAACCAAATACAATTATCTCTTCTTCTCTCTCACTCTATGTACGATTGTTTCATCATCATCATCAAATCCGTTTGTCCTAAGATGATCCTTCTTCTACTTTGATCATCTTTTGGCTTGTGTTTTGCTCATTTCCCGAATCCACGGTGGATTCCTGAGTTGGGGTTTTATCAATCCGTTTATCCCGTTACATTGGTATCAGAGCAGTGAGCTCTTCGGACCGATTTTCATGGCGGATACAAAAAAAAAAATCGATGATCAAGTCAGATTGTAAGCCAAAGAAGCTTCCTTACTCATGTGAGGAGGTTTATGAAAGAATGGACAAGGGTATGTGTATATTTTGTGAGGAACACGACAGCCCATGTCATTATCAGTTGAAGCACAAAGGAGTAAGAATTTCCATGATAGAATCTGAAGATGATGATCAAGTTTCCGATGATAAAGAAGAAGCTCATCAAATTCAAGAAACTATGATGAATCTAGACCCGATCGTTGCAAAGAATATGGACCCGCTCACCAAAACAATGGAGCATATCTCAGCTTTGCAGGTTCTAGATTCTGTTTCTGTGTTGCAGGTTCATAAAATGGATTCACACTTTAAGGGAGTGGAAGAATTGCCTCAAGAATTAACAATTGGTAATGTCAAAATCGATGCGCACCAAGTGTTTGATAAAATTCCTCTAAGAGTAACAAGTAAGGACAAACGATGGAAAAATCTTAAGGGATGGAAATTCAAGTTCAAAGCCAGTTCAAAGAGAGGAAAATTGGTGGTTAATGAGTTATCATTTGAGGATGAAACTGCCTTGGTTAATGAAGATCCTAAAGAGACAATTTGGAATTGTGTCTACAAAGAGTTCACAAAAACTATGACGGCTCATGGGAAGAAAAGAATTGACCAATTTAAAATAGCTCAAGCTGATTGTGTATGGGAACCAGGCGGTTTAATGGATCTTTGCTGCTGGCCAGAGAAAGAATCCAAGTCACATGCTGAATCAGTTCAGCTTGAAACATTTTTATCTTCACAGTTGCAAGTGGCGCATTGTGGTAAAAAGACTCTTGGTCTAGAAGACGAACAAGATGATGGACATGAGCTAAAACATGTATCGTTCTCTTCCTTGGAACCTGGCCATAGATATCACAAAGAATCATGGGTTGTTGTTGATGGTATATCATCTGATCTTGGATGTGTTATTGGTAAGACTAATGAGTGTATGAATGACCCTGCGTTTGTTCAAAATGATTCTCTTGTTGGAAAAGAGTTTAAAGAGCTCAAACTTGGGAAGTTATCAATGAATGAAGTTGAATATTCTCCTGATGAGAAGACCTTTTACGTCTTGACTTCTGGAGTATGTCAACCTAAAAGAGAGCATAAAGTGATTAGAGTGTTGGAGAAAGTGAAACAGTCAAAGTTCTCTCTTGATTTGTTGAATTACAGCTCACTTACTGGTTTGTTTTGCGAGCCAAAGCTGGGGGTAGGAGTCAAAGTGTTGCTGGAAGAGGATAAAAATTTCAGAAGGACGACAATCTTTGGTAGAGATGTGATTAAATGGAAATACTGATCTTTGTTTTCACAAATGCTTCAAGCTATTACGAATTGCACAAAGACCGAGTATATTGCTGAGAACATTGCACTTCTAGAAGAGGATAAAGGTTCAGATACTCATGGAGAACTCAAGCTAAAGATTTATCTTTGTCTAATGGAGAAACACCACAGCTTGGTGGGACAGTTGTATAACCTGCGTAGTGAAAGAAAAAGAGCTGCTCCTGCGGAAAGTTTAGTTTAAGAGTTTAGGCTACCTTTAAGCTATGGTAAAGATTTGAGGAAGCTGCTAGGATGGTCAGAGAGGCAGAAGGTGTATCATCAGACCTCGCAATTCAAATACATACAAAAAGCTTTGTTGAGAGCTCTACTACAGAATGAACAACATAAGCTCTTGCAAGGAAGGAACATTAAATGTAAAATGAGGAAGATTATCTTTTTTTAACTCCGGTCGTCACTACTCTACAAACAATAAGTGTGTCTCTTATCATTTCCCGGAAATGGTATTTTCATAGTTAAAGAAGCTTCATGAGATGGGTTTACTTCTGAGTTTAAAGAAAATTGCAGGAATGACCATTCGATGGGATAAAGAAACTCAATATTGGATAGTGAATGCATGGTTAAAGGTTCAAGTGTGTTCTGGTTTCAGCTTAGAAGCGTGGATTGAGTTGGAAATCGATGAGAGGGAGTATAAAAAGCAGCTTAAGTCAGAGAAGAGCCCATTTCCACTCACTTATGCAACTCAGATTAAAAAATGTGGAAACACATCACGGAAAATATGTTTCTCCAAGGCTGGTGAGTTCTTTTCTTCTGCTCATGGATGTGCCACAGCTCCACAGAGAGAGATAAAATGGCAGAACTATGTTCATCTAATTTTAAAAGAGAAAATGGGAACATTAATAAGAGTTTTGAATGGCTGAGTAAGGTGGAGAAAGACCACAAGATTCAGGAAACCGTTCTTATGTTCTGGGGATATATGTTTGGAATAGAAAAGAAGATTGCAGGTGGTTTAATATGTGGCGATGTAAAGTTTCACCTGAAGCACAAATGGAAATTTAGGATGAAGGCTCATGGCAGCATATATGAACTGGTTTGTGTAGTAGAAAAGAAGAAGCTAAAGAATGTTAAAGTAGATGCTAATCACGATAAGAACAGCTTCTTGTTTAAACAGAGGTTCGTCTATGTTTTTCTGCTAAGGCCGCCTGATACTCATCATGAAGCTGGATTCCACTACTATTTGGGGCAATTCAGTACTGATCTTCAAAGTCAAAAGATGCAGGCCAGATATGATAACCAGACCAAAGAGATGGATTTGAAAGAAGTGTTAATGCAGGCCATGTATGTTGCTAATTCTCTTGCTGGATTTTGTGTTTATGAAGTGTTCCATTTCCAAAGGCCACCAGAGATCTATATCAAGGGTTCATAACCAAATATCAAGATTATCATCCTTGAGGACAAGGATGTTCTCAACAGGGGAGTATTGTGACAGGAATAATAGCTTGGTTTGGTAATATTTTGGTTATTATCTGGTTTAGTATGTATTTTGGGTTTGTTTATCCGCTTTAGCAAACACTTTATATGTAATCCTTTCTCATTAGTGAGAATCAATCAACCAAATACAATTATCTCTTCTTCTCTCTCACTCTATGTACGATTGTTTCATCATCATCATCATCAAATCCGTTTGTCCTAAGATGATCCTTCTTCTACTTTGATCATCTTTTGGCTTGTGGTTTGCCCATTTCCCGAATCCACAGTGGATTCCTGAGTTGGGGTTTTATCAATCCGTTTATCCCGTTACAACGTTCAATCCATTGAGATATTAGAAGCATATTCCTTATAATCATCCTAAATCCTACTCACACATTCCTATTATTAGCTTGGTCAACAAGATTATCTCTTCTCTCACATTAAACCCTATTGTCTCCTCTAAATTCTATAAATACGGCTCATCACCGCAGCTCACTACCACTAACACCAAGAAACACAATATTACAAGCTTGATTACTAAAAAAAACTAGACTCTCTTATAGATTTTCAATATGTTTTGATTCCAACAAAGAGGACATGAATACGTCCAAGTTCCACTCCTCATAGTCATAATAATCAGTCTAATGGATTTGTTCCTCTTACTTCAAAATTTAATAGAGTTTTAGAGACATTACCAACTCTCCTGCAAACATACCTAACACTGGCAAACATACACCTATCTTCTGCAAAACAGACACCATATGAAAAGGGTAAGTATCACTGACATTACATAGTAGTCTCTATCGTATAACTAATATAATATTTTTAAAAACATTACAGGAAGCAAAAATGTTAAAAGAAGCAGCCTCTCAAGAAGGGATTTTGTTTTCATTACACCTCCAGGTATTGAGCGATTCCTCGATGTTGAGCTCATGAGCTTATTCATATACTTTTTCATAATTTATGTCTACATGAGATTATTAAAATAAAACCTCAGTTAACTTACATTCTTTTGTGTTATTTAGGTTCATAAACCAAATGTGGGACTACTTCAATGTTCCATAACAGCACAACAGACATGCTCTACTTCCGCGCAAGCCACCTCCTTCTGCAAGTCAAGCCTCTAAACGTTAGTTTTAACTATAAGATCATAAAATATGTTTTCATTTATATGTTAAAACATATGTATCAACAATTAATTTATCTACTCTTTTTTTATAGAGAAACCCTGTTAGAATTCAGCTTCATGTATAAGCAAACATAGCCATCGAGCTTACAAGGTAAGCTTTTTAACATTTAGGAGACTCCACCTTAATATCTGAATCTCTAAATTTGCGACGGAAATTGGATCTCGCTAAAATCATATAAATTTCATTACACCCTCTTTAAATTGGATCTCGCTAAAACATGCACAAAGTGATAAAATTAGAATCATATATATCAATCAAATCATCCACACAACGGAAACAAAGAATTGATTGAAAAATTTGATCTCACCAAAGTTATAGAAAGTAGCGACGATGATGACAACGCAAGACCAAGTGTCTCCGGAAGTCGAACTATCCCTCATGTTCTCAGATGCAACAACGCTCCCATGGCGGTAATTGAACTTGGAAAGATTCCATGGTGGTCGTGAAACCCGGTTTTTTCGCGGGTCATAGGAGGATAAGAAGAAGACAAAGGGAGAGAATCAAGAAGATATATGTCGCGAACGAATCAATGAGATTCAGAAGAAATACAGAAGAAGGAAAGGAATAAGAGACGAAGGAAGGGATAATGTGTCGGTATTAGTTTTTTATTTATATATTATCTCCTGTTTTTTTTAAAGTAATTTGGTTTCTTCATAATAATCTTCATTCGGTAATATTTAATTTGGAAATTTATGATAAATTGTGTGATAATAACCACAAAATTTCCAAACATTTATCTGAAAAGGATCAATGTTTTATACTTATCTATAAATTTATTCCACATTTTAAAACCATATAAATTAATCTTTTAAAAATCAATAAATTAATAGTCAATAAATCAATATATATTCTTGGTCCCAAATTTTTTTTATGGATCAGCTTCTAAATTTTTAAATTAATAACTCTATAAATTAACATATAACAATTAAAATAAACCAATGCTTACAATCTTTCATGTAACATGTTTTTTTCTTGTTCAAATTACATAACATAACAATGTTCACAATTGTGAAGTGATCTTAATGCTGTGGCAGGAGGTAAGTCCATTTGTAGAAGGCACCATCACACCCGAGATCGAGTCCCGGCTAATGGGCCAGCCAGTTGTGGCCCAATGGTTGAAAAAAAAAAGACAATGTTCAAAATTAAAATTAAAAGCATTAAAGTGTGTTCCAATATAGATGAACCATACATGAATCTCTTATCCAATCCATTTAAATATATTATATAAACTAGGAAAAAATATTGAAATATCCATTACCTACGGTTTTGTGAATTCAAGTGGAGCGAATGTAGACATTACTCATATGGGTTTCACAAAACGAGTTTTATATGGGTCAAAAAATATTACATCTGTTGCGGGACACACCTATGAAGGTGCGTTTGCGCAACTTGATAATTTGGTCATCATATTCGAGAAGTTTATCTTTTTTTACGGGTTTTACCCGATTTAATATTACATGGCTTTAATAAAAATCTAACTGGTCACAAATTTGGTCCAAGTTTGATCAGGATATACTGTTATGTGGATTCAAATTTCACACTGAAATCATAATTACTTCAAATATTCACAAACTTACTAAAACCAAACTAATTTAATTTGAGTTGTATTCACACATATAACCCTGCACGTAAGTGCAGATCCAAAAATTATGAATTTTACTAATATATCTAATTAAAAATTAATTTAATAGGGAAGATCGGGTAAAAGACGGGAACGGATAATTAAAAAAAAACTAAAAACATTATATAAACTATTTCTCATAAAAAGAAAAAAAGAGAACAAGAAATAAATGTACTAAGGCAGGATTATAAAATTTGGAGAGTTAAATTAAATTTCATGTGAATCCAAAATTTTGTGAAGCGATTATTATTTCAAATGTTTAGAAATTTGATGGAAGCAAACTAATAAAACTTATATTTACAAATAAAACTTTCTGTGGAACTAAATACCTACTTCCTTCTTTGTTGGACTAAAATATACAATCTCAAATCGATAAATTATTATTAAACTTCAATTATAAGATAAGTGAAATGACCCCATCTTTTTTTTTTCTTTTTAATAATAATAATAATAAATATAATATATAATTAAGTATCCCATACTATTCAATTAATCCAACCCAACCACAATCAACATTAAACCAGCAATAATCATTAAACACAGCGGAAACATACCAATAATACAGAAACCATACTTCATCCATAAAATAGCATTCCTAACCATTCTATCCAGCAACCTAACATAACTCTAACCAAGGTTCCAACATAAATAATATAATCAACAACACACAAAAGAGACCCTAGATCCTCCTCCTCCTCATCGCCATGATTCCACGTCACATACCTGCACACCACAAACAACAATTGAGATGCGTAAGTATTATCATAAATACTTAGTGAGGCAATCCTCCCATCTACTGGCTATATACACAAGCAATAGAGATATCTCAAACCATCAACGTCAAACAATAACCAAACAACAAACCAGGCAACCACAACGACCGACACCAACACCACTTGCATCGACCGACGCCAACACTTGCATCGACCGACACCAACACTACTAGCATCGACCGACGCCAACACTTGCATCGACCGACACCATAATCCCTTGCATCGACCGAAGCCAACACATGCATCGACCGATACATACTCGACCTTGCACGGAATCCCTAGTTGCATCGACCAATGCTTCCACATGGCATCGACCGATGCTTCTAGGTCAAAACGCACCGTCCTCGCTTTGCATCGACCGATGCACAAAGTGCATCGCCCGATGCACATGTCGAGCATCGACTTTTCCGAAGCCTCTCTCCGGACCACCGTCCCTAAACCACCAAAGCACACAAAACAAAGCCACAGAAAGCTTCCCCAAAGCCTCTTGCGACTCAACAAAACTCTAACAATCCAATTAAACACATAAACAAGCAGATCAGAGAATCTCTCAAGCTTAAATAAGCCATGGTCATGCACTCACCTTTGCCAAGAAGATTATGAACCTCAAACAAGCAATTATGCACTCCTAGGAAGGTCCTACAACGTTCTCAGCTACAGATCTTGTAAGAACAGCTTCAAATCTCCCCAAAACCCCAAGAACAGCTTCTATCCTTCGTTCTCTCTAACTCTCGGCGGTCACAAAAGGATAAAACTCCCTTTTAAGGGTTTTCCTCGCCAAAACGCAGCGTTGAACTAAAAATTGGTTCGTGATCAAACCGGCTTGCATCGATCGACAAACCATGTGCATCGATCGATGCATCCCCTAAACCGGGAATTCCGGTTCGCGGTTGTTACAATAAGAAACAGGATATACCGTATATAGGATAGGACGGGTTCTCAAAACAGACGTATTATCTTTCTCTTACTGTTTTTAATGTACTTAAGTCTAATTATCTTTTTTTTTTCTAAACCTAACTGAAAATAGTTGGAATATTAAACTGGTACAAAGTTGGATTAAGAATGTTAATAATATTTTTATCAAATACGTTTACAAATGTAACTCCACATTTATCATGTATGTAAAATAATCCAAATCTAATTGTAATCTTAGTTTTTCTAAATTATCCTCGCACATACGTGCGTCCAATCTCTAGTAGTAAATAAATCTGACTAAACAAATATTGTATAAAATAAAATTTGCAATACTCTGTGAAACACGTATTTCTATCAGCTTTTACAATCTTTCTCCATAAATAAATTCCTTATGAAACACGTCGTTATATTAACGAGGTTCAATGCCCGAATAGGTTACTTCGGCCACAGTCCAAGACTCTTCATTTCGCCTTTTTCGTGATTCGGAACCAATCTCAAGAGGACTTCTACGAACTAAATAACCAGGCGGTTTTGGTTGAGCGCGCAATCTCCATTGTGTCGCTTGCGAGCATCACAGACACTGATAACATCGTGGGTCTATCTTCCAGACGTTCTTGAACACACAAGAGACCAATCTGTATGCATCTTTTGACTTCGTATGGTTGGAATGTTGATGAGTCAAGGATAACCGGATCAATGATGTCGAGCCCTTTACCTTCCTTCCAATACCTCCATATCTATTCATTATAACAAAGCTTTTAAGCATTTATCAATCACAAATAAAAAGACGAAAATAATTTGATTGCTTACATACTTACATAATTAATAAGACTTTCTTCGTTCTCCGAGTATTTATAAGATTCTCTGTTCTTTTTTCCACAGATAATCTCAAGAACCAAGACACCGAAACTGAAGACATCAGACTTTGTTGAATAAGTTCCGTCCTCCGCGTATTCCGGAGACATGTAACCGCTGTGTCAAGCAAGAAACATGAAAGACATTTGTGAGTTTTTGTTTACTTTATTTCCAAAAGGTAACGATGATGCTAATAATAGTTTGGTCGCTCACTAAGTTCCGACGATCTTTGTTGTGTTAGCTTCTGCCTTATTCTTATCAAATACTTTTCCCATCCCAAAATCCGATATTTTTGGAACCATATCTTTGTCAAGTAAAACATTGCTGGGTTTTAAGTCCCTATGGACAATCGGATACAAAAGGCCCCGAGTGATTCCATTGATAATTTGAAACCTCTTCTCCCAGTTTAACTTAGAGCTTTGGCTTTCGTCTAGAAGACGATCACAAGCAAAATCAAATTAGTTACTTTTCAGTAACCTTAAAAATACAACTTCTTAAAATATGAGTTACTAACCAAATATAAAAGTGTTGAGGCTTGAGTTTTCCAGGTATTCATAAATTAGAATCATCTCACCCCCCTCAAAGCAGTAGCCTTGGAGCTGGACGAGGTTTACATGTTGGACACTCGCGATCAGACTTAACTCAGATTTAAATCCAGCAATACCTTGAGTTGAAATCTTCAACAGTCTCTTCACAGCGATTTCTTGTCCGTCAAGTAACCTCCCCTGTTTTATGTATTATTATAGATTACAAGGAGTCTAGCAAAACGAACTATATATTAAGGTACCTTGTAAACAATCCCAAAACCACCTTTTCCTATTTTATTTGAATCAGAAAAACCTTGGGTGGCCAGGACAATAGTTTCAAGTTCCATAGACTCAAAATGTAATTCTCCTGAATAGTATAAAAATATATATATAGTTAGTCACTTACTCTAGTTAAAAACGAAAACAAAAAAATTCCGTTGAGACACAAAGTATTGGATAAGAAAAAGAGATTAATTATATACATCACAAACATACCAATAGGTGCTGCAATTGCTTTTTTTGGCGGCCTCTTTTTTCTTTTCCAAACGTAAAACAGTAAAATAAAACTTACAATAAGAAAAATAACGACTCCAACAACAACAAGAATTATTATTGTTGTATTGTTGTTTCCTTCTTTCTTATTGTTGTTTCCTTCTTCACCTAAAAAAAAAGAAAAACAAGTTAAAAAGTTTACAAAATTTTATCACGTTATTATTATGTTACATGATTAATAGTCTTAGGTGCACAAAAAAAAATGACTAACAGTCTTAATTTGTATATTATCACGTGAATGAGTGTTTTGGTTTGATGAGTTGAAAAGAATACAGTTAACCTTAAAAATACAATTTAATGATGAAGAAATTAACCTTTAAAATACAAAATTTATTAATGTGATAAAAAAAATTATTCTTTATGTTTTATAAAATTAACCTTAAAAATAAAACTTATGAATGAAGAATTTTTTAAAACATAAAGAAATTTTTTTATATAACATATTTTTTGTCTAGTTGTGGCGTCCATCCTAACATAAAGATTTTGACCGGCAACATTGTTCTTCCGGACATCCAATAGCTCCCCTACCCAAATAATACAACCTGAACCACCGTTTTTCATACTCTCGTTCGCGTAGGCAGTACAGTTGCAATTATTTAAGCACTTCTTCTCGCATTCCTTCAACCCACGTTTCATGTCGACAACTGACTCTGCTGTATCTGGTAGTTTCATGTTCTTCAGAGTTAAGAACTGATCTCCAGAGCACCTTGACTGAGTCTTCGGCACACACCCGCTTTCTCTATCTTGTAGTTCCCACGCCTCTTGTTCTCTTGGCTGAAACCCGTGGATACAATTACAGGGCGGTGAGGTGTTTATGTCACATAGACCATTAGGCCCACATATGTTGTACATATCGCACGCATCCTTTGGTAATAAATAACCGATCCTCTTAAACTTCCCTGATCTTGGGATCCATGTGGACGGGTTCAATGCTCCGCTAGAACACAATCTCAATATTGAGAAAAAGATAGCCTTACTTATGCTAAATGAATAGCTGATTTCCTCACTCCTCACTGTAAGATTGTACGTTCCGTACCTCAATTTTCCCATTGTTTCCGTGTCACTCACACTATTCCACGGACCACTCCGGAGTGTTGGCTTGCCTTTTTTCCATATGTAGCTCTCAGGAGGCTCACGGATTTCTACTTTGTATGTGTAATCGCCAGTTGAAGGATCGTCAGTGGTTTTCCATGATCGTAATATCTTATTTAGACCCGACTTCTTATCCCAACCCACTTTCATATCAGGGAGTAACGTGTCAGTCGGATAGTCGAAGCTTTGCCATAAAAATCCACTTGAGTCGTGGTTGTCGGAGCATCGCAATACCAAGTTGCCGTTGTCAAGAAGCTCTCCAGTCAATACCGACTTCTTCAGTCTTTGGCTAGTCGTCCCATTGGTTGAGGTTGACCAAACAGACTTACCGTATTGATCAAGAAGGTGGAGGTTGTTCTTCAAGATTGTGAGTGTTCCGATGGGCTTGGGGAGTGGATTGTTTCTGTTTGCAACCCATAAACTTCACTAGGGAACCTTCGGTTCCATATACCGAGATACCAACGGTCACCTACTACGGCCGGTTTGAAAAAAAAAAAATACTTTTAGGGGATAAGATGGGTCTTTGTTTAGATATTTTTAGGGGCATTGAGGATGAAATTCTCGAATCATACTCGGAGGAGAAACCTTCATGAAATAGAACGAATAATAATAACAAAACTATTCTCATCTTTCTTTTTTTCGGTCTTCGTAGTTTGGTTCTTTCTTGTTTCATGGAAACAACTGCATTCTTCTCCTTATAATTTATAAACTGTACGGACAAGCTTTTGTTTTTGTTTTTTTTTTTCTTTTCCACATTGCTTGACTTTTATTACAAGTTGCATTTAATTTTTAAATTTTCAACGGGACATAAATGAAAACCAAAACTACGAACATGCGTGAGATTAATTTCTCACAGAGAACACATTGCATATGTTCATTAGGAAATTAATTGTTAAAGAAAACTACGAACATGTGAGGTTCAATACTACCAACACCAACTTAGCTTCATTTTTCATCATGTAGATTGTCGTATTTTTTTTTGAAGTTTCTCAAGTTTTTCTGAAGTCTACCGTACGTAGTCTTAATGATCAGGAAGGCTCAAAAGACAAATGCTTATTGTAAGAAGACACCGGGCAGATAGATTAGCGGCACCTCGGAACTGTTTAAAGAAAAAAAATGATAACGCACATTTTGCAAAGAGTCCTGCAAGTTGCAACAATGACTTATTTTTACAAGGCAAATGTCTATCGACACCAAAATCAAAAATAAATTGCTACTGCTACATGATGGACAATGGATATAAATGTCCCGAAATTTCTTTGTTAGCCTGATTCTTCCAAACCTCGAGGACTTTGCTCAAATAAATTCTTACTCAAAAGAGTATTTTGCCTTGCATCAGTGGTGCTATTTTTTTTTTTTTAAATGATCCAGCCAAATACTTACCATCCTAACCTTTACCCTCTCGTATGGATCTGAAACCCTTTTTTTGTATGTTCCTCAAATGCTCCAAAATGTTCACCACTCTGTATAAAATAACTCAGTCCGGTTGTTCTGTTTCTTTTTTCTTTTTTTCTTTTCCCTTTTCATTCTGTTTTGTACCGAAATGTTGGTTAACTTGGCAATCATTGCAAGTTTTTAAAGGTCAACTAGAACAAACCACAATGGTGAAGAATGAAGCTTAAGGATCATGGACATGGCAATGCACGTTCTACTTCCTCCTTTACAATGTAGAAGCTTCTCTCATTCTGTCTCTAACCACATCTCCAGAGAGATTTCATAACTAGACCACGACATGACTGAATTAAAGAATACAAGTATACAACGATGGCAATCTATATACATACTATATTCACCTCCAGCCTCAACACTATTAAAGTACTGTATACAGAAATGATTATATTGAACTGATATACAAGCGCAAAATGACAGAAACGTAGCTGTTTATGTGATTGTACATATCTAAGAGGAAGAAGATACAGAGTTGGTGGAGACGTTGGAAATCAGTCTTACTTCATAGAGATTTTCGCTTTTTCCTTTACCTTCAAAGCAATTTTTTTAATGGTTCAGAAATCAATTTAACAAACGAGAACCTGAAATTGGATGGTGAATTGATTTACTACTTACCAACTTCTGCAGTGATGTCTGGCCCAAAGAAGGAAGTGAATTTCGCCTATCAAAACAATTTTATGCTTTAAAGATTCAGTTTCAGAGTAATTCTACGTTTTAGAGACTAGATACGATGAAACTAATTATGCTATTTTCCTACGCGCTAAGCAAATAAGTGCATACTGTAGCTAGTTAGTTTATCAAGGTAATCATACCTGTCTTTTTTCAAAATCTGACAAATTCAGAGCTTTGGCCTCAAATACAAGGACCAAGCAGTAACGACCATCAGTCAGGACCTATAAACATGAGTTATCGAGAATGATTAGGGTAAGTGTAGTTTCACAGGTCAATGTTCATGTCAATATATGTAAATATATGCTATTAAATTTACCTCCTCCCTAATCATCTGTAAGATAGGTGCACTACGTCTTGGGATTCCTCCTCCCTTATGACCAAAGCAGTTGTAAGAAAGATGGGTTAAACCGCAACTAAGAAAGCGTGTTGTTATATGCGTTATATTTGTTTCAATAAAATAGCTTACCAGTCCATACTGAAAGATCCGTTTTAATGCTTCTTCCAAATGTTGTTCATCTCCATAACGGTATCTCGTGACATCATTTCTAACCTAATAAAGGAAATAAGAATCCCGGCACATTTACAATTCATGAGAAGTAAGTTTAGCATCCTATGTGCACTGACAAGACTACAATTTCAATGTCATATAGGCAAAAGGGAAACTAACTGAACTTTTGTGTAAGCAAGTCCTTGTGCAAGTGAGCATACTACTCTAAATTCGAGCTAGCATTGAGACTGAATATCCATATACTAATGACGACAACTAATAACATGTATCCTCTAACAAGAAACAAAAATATGTTTTGAGATATCTATGTAGAACTAATATATGAAGAATTATCTATAATCAGAATGAAGGTACTCCTGTAAGTATCAAGAGCAACCACCAGAGGTCCATAAACAATTAAGTACCTGTGTTAAAATAGGAGTAGCGCAGCTTTCCCTAAGCTTCACTGCATCCGAGTAGCTCAAGCAAGGAACTGGTTTGAGTTCTGCGTACTACAAAGGAAGCAAAACAGAACAAAACAAATAATTGAAGTAACTGTAATACACCACAAGTCAAATTTCACAATAAAGTTATACAGCCTTTTAAAATATTCCACTTTCTCAGGGACATTGGAACAATAAGTACCTTGAGAGCCATTCCAATAATAGCAAGGGGGAATCCATATGTAAGCATAATAGCAGACCACTCAGATCCAGGAAGGATATTAAAATAGGCCCCAAAACCATACCTGTAGGATTTTAACACATCCATAATTGAAAAAAAATTAAAATCACATCTAAACTCTATAGCAACAAACAAAGGCGTTATAAAAGAACTCACGAGAGTAGCGAAACCCCGAGACCTAGCCCAATAACACCAAACGAAATCTGCAAAATCCAAAACACTCAATGTGAAACTTTGTTCCAATTTCCCAATTCTCAATTTCAGATCACTACTAATCGAATCTACAGATACACTATATTTTTCACCATAAATCTCACAATTTGAACACTTCAATTAGGGATTGAAAAGGTCGGAAGGAAAATATAAACCTTGGCTAGAGTGAATTCATCATCGGGGATTAAGGTTCCGTCACCGGAAGCTACAGATGGAGAAGAGCTAGTGGAATCAGCAGCTCTTGCGATGAAATCGAGCTTTAGAATCTCTCTTCTCAACCTCGTCTTAGGGACGTAGAGCCATCTCTGCCGTGGTATCAGAGACGGTTGTGAAGAAGACGAAACGACAGATAGATTCTCATGGCGACGATTGTAAATTCTGTGGCGACGGAGATTTGAGAACAATACGGTTGTTCCAGGAGCTGCCGATATAGATCCCATCCTCTTCTCTTTTCTTCTCTTCTCTTCTCTCTTCTCTGTGTGTATCTTTGTGAGAGAGTAATGTGAGGCTGAGGTGAAAAGTGTTCCGCCAAAATTTCTGGTTACGGTTTACCTATTCTGAATTCGGTTTACAAAAAAACCGGCTGAATTCGGTTTACAAAAACCGAATTGGAGAAGTCGGAGAAGTCGTCTTAGACTCTTAGTCAATGTCGTCCCGGGGAAAGAGAAGGCGTACAAGATGTCGCAATCGAACACGAATCCATCGTCACTTCCCAATGATTTGATATTTGTTAACGTTAATCAATAATCACAAGAACAGAATCACAAGAACAGAAACAGAGGAAAAACAGAACGATAACTTTTAATTGATAATAATGCAACAACGTTCAAAAAAAACGCAGATTCATCTTCTCACCTAGCAGGAGTTTCCAGCAGAGATTCTCCCACAAAAACGATGAGGAAAAGAAGTTTCAGAGTTTACAACTAACGAAAATATTTTGCATAAAAATGAGAACGAGCTAAACATGTGCTCTTATAGAGAGAGTCACAAACAGTCGACAAACAAACGCAGTGTTTATTATGAAGAGGGATCTATTGTGTAATTACTATATAGTTGGTGTATAGTTTAGCTATTTCCTATTTTGTATCTAGGTTAATGTTGTAAGCACATATATAATGGGCAGCCCTCTTCACATTATCAATAAGAAACCTTTTACACCAAACAAGGTTTTGACATGGTATCAGAGCTAAACCTAAGATTTTAGGTTATTCGATCCTCTATACCATTCTAGTCAAACTCGTTTCTTCGTTTTCTATCTTTCTCTTGATGAAGCGTACCAGGTGGTTTCACAGGACGAGGAGTCCAAATGGGCTGGCCGTTTAAAACGAACGCAATGAAGGCGCCAGTTTTGCTGTTCAGGTGGCTTCACGTCCAGCTTCGTCGTCTCTGTTACGTGATCCGTCTGCCCTGTGTACGAGTTGTGGTCGGAAAGGGCATCTCGCTGATCATTGTTTCCACAAGATTGGTTATCCGTGGTGGTGGGGTAATAGACCACGTTCCAAGCTTCCTTCTATACAACATGGAGGTTCTGGAAATCAGAGTGTTGATCGCCGTGTATCTCCTGTCTTGTCGAATCGTGTCGAGCTGGTGCAAGTTCATCATGTCGAGACTTCATCACCCGCCATCGGTGGCAATACTTATATTACTGAGTCTGATCGCGTGGGGTTCAGCGGTTTGAGTGATCAAGAATGGCGAAAGCTAAAAGATATGCTCAACGTGCGGAAGGCTACAACCAATGATCACCTTTCCGGTAAGTTTATTCTTGAATCTTGGATTATTGACACAGGTGCTTCGAATCATATGACGGGAAGCATTGATTTTCTCGATGATGTGTGTGATATGGCACCTATGTACATTAAGATTCCTGACGGTCGCTTCACTGTTTCTATGAAGCAAGGAACAATTTCTCTTGGTTCTCATCTTCGGTTGCTCACTGTGTTTTTTGTTGATGGATTGCAATGTCATTTGATCTCCGTTTCACAGTTGACAAGAGATCGTAGTTGTATCTTTCAGATATCTGATAAGATTTGTGTTGTTCAGGACTGCATCACACTGACGGTGATTGGAGCAGGTGAACAGCAGAATGGGTTGTATTTTTTTAGAGGCATGGCAACTGCAGCAGTGACACAAGCTTTGGATCAACTACCTTCGGATGTGTGGCATCGTCGTTTGGGTCATCCTTCATCTACGGTCATGGAGATGCTGAATTTTTCAACGTTTAGTCGTACTAGTGTTTTTGATTCCAAGAAATGTGACGTTTGTATTCGTTCCAAACAAACACGAGATTCGTTTCCTTTGAGTATTAATAAAACTTCTGCGGTTTTTGAGCTAGTTCACTGTGATTTATGGGGTCCTTATCAGACACCGGCAATTTGTGGTTCAAGGTTTTTTCTTACGATAGTAGATGATTACTCACGTGCTGTGTTGCTTTATTTACTACCAAATAATTCACAAACTGCGATTAAACTTCGTGATTTCATCTCCATGGTTGAACGACAATTTGAAAAACAAGTAAAGACCATTCGTAGTGACAACGGGGCTGAATTCTTAAGCCTTGGTGGTTTTTTCCGTGAACGTGGTATCTTTCATGAGACGTCTTGTGTGGGTACTCCACAACAAAATGGACGGGTCGAGCATAAACATAGACACATACTCAATGTTGCTAGAGCTTTGCGTTTTCAAGCTCATCTTTCGGTTGAATTTTGGGGTTTTTGTGTTCATACAGCTGGTTATTTGATTAATAGAACGCCCACTGCTGTTCTCCATCATAAAACTCCATTTGAGATGCTCTACACACGACAGCTACCTATGAATCATTTAAGGGTTTTTTCGGTGTTTGTGTTACGTTCATAACCAACGGCATGATGGTGATAAATTTGCCACTCGGAGCAATCTCTCAGTTTTTATTGGTTACCCATTCGGAAAGAAGGGTTGGAAGGTCTATGACCTGGATAGTGGGGTTATATCAACATCTCGTGATGTTTTTTTTCTGTAAACGGAGTTTCCATTTACGACTGTTCCCTCGGAGCCTCCATTGTCGTCGACCCCATTACCTCCTCTACAGTATGTACAGAACGATGAGGATGCTTTGTTTGAGCCTTCGCTACCTCCACAGCCTGACCTTGTGGTTCGCGGTAGTGCTGTAGGGGCTGAGTTGAGTGCTCCCGCCACATCTCCGGACCTGTTACCTTCTCCTATGAACTCTACTCCTGTGAGTCCAGTGCCGATATCACCAGAGATTTTGGATACGAGACCTCCATCCCATCTTGTTTCTAATTATGTTCCTCTCAATGGTGATGAGTTGTGCGAGAATACTTCCTCCACCACCGACGACAACATAGAACCTATGGGACGAGGCTGTCGCTAGAAACTTAAGTCTACTCGTCTTCACGATTTTGTGACCAATAAAACTCATGAGGCATCTGATGGTGATTTTGTTGATTCTTGTTGGTATCCTATTGATTCATACGTTGATTGATCACAATTTTCAGATAGTCATCGTGCGTTTCTTGCGGCTATAACGTCTGGTGTGATCCCTAAAACCTTTGCTGAGGCAATGGAGGATGAGAATTGGCGAGAGGCTGTTCATGGAGAGATTACATCTCTTGAGGACCAAGGTACATGGACCACAGAGACGTTGCCTCCGGGTAAGAAAGCTTTAGGCTGCAAATGGGTATTCACGTTAAAATGCAATTCTGATGGTTCTCTTGAGCGTTACAAGGCTCGCTTAGTTATTCTTGGTAACAATCAGACTGAGGGTCTTGATTATACAGAAATGTTTGCGCCAGTTTGTAAGATGACTACTGTGCGGTTTTTCTTGGAAGTGGCTGTTGCTCGGGATTGGGAAGTCCATCAAATGGATGTCCATAACGCTTTCTTACATGGTGATTTAGAGGAAGAAGTTTTCATTCGTTTCCCTCCCGGGTTTCGAACAGATGATAAATCATAGGTGTGTCGTCTTCATAAGTCTCTTTACGGACTTAAGCAAGCACCGTGGTGTTGGTTTTTAAAGCTCTCGACGGCTTTTAAAGAATATGGTTTCCAACAAAGTTTAAAAGACTATTCGTTATTCACTTACGCGGATGATGTGCGACGGCTACATGTTCTTGTCTACTTCGATGATCTTATTGTGACTGGGAATTCTTGTCAAGTTATTTCCGAGTTCAAGGCGTATTTGAGCTCCTGTTTTCACATGAAAGATATTGGTATCTCTAAGTATTTCTTGGGTATTGAAGTCGCTCATAATTCTACTGGCATTTATATGTCTCAACGGAAATATGCTCTTGACATCATTTCAGATATGGGATTACTTGGGGCACAATCTGTCTCTCATCCGATTGAACAAAATCATACATTGGCTTGAGCTACGGGTGAGCTGTTACCAGACCAGTTTCGTTACAGATGATTGGTTGGTCGCCTAATCTACCTTGGTGTTACTCGCCCTGAACTCTCTTACGCTATTCATGTTCTCTCTCAGTTTATGCATGCTCCGCAGATGGCACATTGGGAAGCTGCTCGTCGGGTGGTTTGTTATCTCAAGGGCAATCCCGGTCAAGGTATTCTTCTCTGGGCTGATTCTGAACTTCGGATTACCGCTTGGTGTGATTCTACTATAATGGTTGTCCTTTGACCCGTCGTTCACTTACCGCTTGGTTTATTTAATTGAGTGGTTCTCCGGTTTCTTGGTAAACACGGAAGCAGGAGGTGGTTACACGCTCTTCCGCAGAAGTAGAGTATAGAGCCATGGCCGAGACAGTTTGTGAAATTCTATGGGTACGTGAGGTACTCACTTCTATGGGTGTTGATTGCTCCGCTCAAGTTCCATTATTTTGTGATAATGAGTCTACTATTCATCTTAGCAAGAATCCGGTGTTTCATGAACGGACCGAATATGTTGAATCCGATTGTCACTTCATTAGGGAGGAGATTGTGCGTGGTGTTATTGCTCCTCATCACGTTTCTACAAAGGTTCAACTGGCTGATCTTCTTACCAAAGCACTTGGTCGGAAGGAGTTCGATTCTTTTAAGCTCAAGCTGGGTATTTGGGACCTTCATACTCCACCTTGGGGGGGGGGGGGTATTATGAAGAGGGATCTATTGTGTAATTACTATATAGTTGGTGTATAGTTTAGCTATTTCCTATTTTGTATCTAGGTTAATGTTGTAAGCACATATATAAGGGGCAGCCCTCTTAACGTTATCAATAAGAAACCTTTTACACCAAACAAGGTTTTGACAGTGTTAACCGTTTATTGCCTTTCCGTGATATTGATATCTTCCATTAACTGTTATTCCTTACGTGTTCTCCCACCATCCATCATTTAAACCGTACAAGATAAGCTGTTAAATTGTGTTATAATCAACAAGTGGACATCAAATGACAAAGAAAGTGAAACAAGAGATGAAGTTATTCATCATACTTGCATACATATATACTTTGACGCATTCATCAAATAGTAGCAACAAGAACCTTCTCGAAAACACATTTTATAGGAACTGTAAGCACATGATCAACCCACTCAACTTTTCCCCAAATTTCACTATTTTTGCACCTTTCTAGCGTAATCACTGCACACCGGAGCATCTTCTCATCATGCTTAGTATAATTAAAATGCTCCTCCCACAATACCGCCATCTTTCCACCATAATTAACCAATTTATGACGAGTAAAAGTAATAGGTAGTACTATCTCCAATATTCTCCACCGTCCTACCTTAGTGTCATACCATCTTCCGATTTTACCATTGACGTTTATTGTGATTCGGATTGGAGTTCCTGTCCGCTTACATATCGTTCCCTTAGACTAGTTACAATGGTGATATTTTCAACAGTTTTTTTGTTTTTTTTTTGAAAAAAAAATATTTTCAAATTTCAACTGTAAAACTTTTTCAACAGTTGAAAGTCTACAATGGAGAGTGTTGAATCTCATGTGAAAAAATTGGTGTTGAAAAATATTGAAGTTTTTCAACAGCGTAAATTTGATTGAGTAGGGTCAAGTTGTGATAGGTGTTGTGTTCTCATTGGTTGTGAGACTTTGCTAGTTTTTTTTCTACCTAAATGTTTATAAAAATTGTATACATATATTTATTTATTTTTATACCAAAATTTATCATTTTTATTAACATACAATTAGAGACTATTTTCATTTAATTTGGAAGATGAAAAAATTTCATCCTTTTTATGATACTTATTTAGTTAGCTCTTGGTTTTATTATATAATTTTTATTAAATTAAAAAGCCAAAAAACAAAATTTATTTTTTAATTTATTTATAATTATTTTAATTTCATTTGGTATTAACTATGAATAATAATATTTAATTACAGAAAAATAAACATAAATATGGTGGAACATATGTATTAAAATAGTGGGGTAAAATGTTGTAATTTTTTAAAACAAAACTATTGTAGAAGGTAGAAATAATAGAATGTTGAATTATGTTTTTGAAGAGAGAGAAGATGATGTAGAATGTGAAAAATGAAAAAGTGAGTGTTGTAACTATCTAACCTTTGTTGATAGTCTTAGTGCCTATGTTGTCTTGCTTGGTGGTTCTCCTGTTTCGTGGAAAACAAAGAAGGAGAAGACGGTTTCTCATTCTTCCGCATAGGCCAAGTATCGGGCTATGTCTTTTGCTCTTAAGGAGATTAAGTGACTTCACAAGTATCTAAAGGAATTAGGTATCAACCAAGCTGCGTCGACTCGTCTGTTTTGGGATAGTAAAGCTGCTATTTACATTGCTACGAATCCTGTTTTTCATGAGCGCACCAATCACATTGAAATGATTGTCATGCCGTTTGTAATGCGGTTCGTGATGGCATTATTGTCACACAACATCTTTGTACGACTAAGAAGCTCACCGACATCTTTACGAAGGCGCTTGGTCGCGATCAGTTTCACTACATCCTGTCCACGTTGGACGTTTTTGAGCTTCACACTCCACTGTGAGGGAGAGTATTGCTGATAACCTTGTATAATTTGTTGTGTTTATCTTCTTCTAATTGATAAGGCCTAGTTGTCCTATATTTTCGGGTCTAAAGTCTATCATGTGTATAGAGGCTCTTGTATAAATACTCTAGTTGGAGAATCAATAAAAGTCAAGTTGGTTCGATATCTAATTCTACACTTACCTCAGTGTCATACCATCTGAACTCAGTACCATACAATCTTACCTCACTGTTATGCCTTGAATTGTAAACAGAGTACAAAACGTTTTCTATCTCACAACAATAATCATATGAATACATATAACTACTCATCGTTGATTCAACAAGGTCCCGTTTACCTTTTTACCTTTTTTTGGATTGTAAGGGATAGGCACATGATCACAGATTTTTGTTTCTGTGTGAACACCGTGAACTTGTTATTAAAGGAACCAGAATCACCATCTTTGTAGGTTCCTTCTACACATATATTCCGATCAATGACGCAAGCGGAAAGTGACATTGGCTCCATCGGCAAGCTTTGAGCCTCGCGCCACGTGTGAGACCGGAAATCAAGAATCGAGACGCTAGATTTGCCAATGCTGTAAATATTAGAACCAACTAACTGCCAAGAGACTCGAAGGTTTCGCAGGAGGAGAATGAGGGATTGGGACTGAACCAAAACATACCCATTTGACTTCTTCTCATTACTTATGTCACACGTCAGGTTTTAATCAGGTTTCCGGCAGAGAGTAAACCAACTAGAGTTCTCAAAAGGATCTAACTTTAAGCACACATAGAGACAACTCTCGGTGTGATCCAAGAGTGATCGGGCCTTGTACAGTTCGGGTGAAGCTAGGAGTGATCGAAAGCTCTTGGAGACAAGGGAGAGAGTCGGATAATACAATCTTGAGACGCGTGCGACACAGCTCAGTAGCAAATCATTGGGAAGGTACGGATTCGAGTTCGATTCCGGCGTCGACAACTGTTTTCCGGAAGACGACGTACGGAATCGCTGTCGATGCTTCTTCGTGAACTTGAGAGAACTAATTAGGGGTTGGACTTTATATACAAGTGATTAAAACCGGCTCAATTACTTTGGTTAAGGTGGGAACCGGTTAAAAATTTGATAATGTTTGGGTTATGTACTGTGTTTCACTAAAGAGTACAGTCAAACCTCTATAAATTAATACTCAATAAATTAATATCCTCTGTAAATTAATAAATTTCTCCGATCCCAAGTTGAGGCCAATGTAATTTTAGACATAATTCTATACTATAATAAAATAATTTTAAAAAAATCTTATTGTAAATATATGGTCCCAACAATAGTATAAATTAATAGTTACCAGGTAACAATTAGTTTTTGGTGATTAACTTTCTGAATTTCAATTTTGGAAAATTATATTTTACCCGGTTCTTTTGGAGTGAAAACCAATGCAAAACCCAAACATTATCAAAGTTTTAACCGGTTTACACCTTAACCAAAGGTAAGGACCGGTTTTAATCCCTCTGTATATCTAAAGTACAAGCCCTAAATTTGTTCTCTCCAAGTTTTGAGCATCACGGGCGATTTTGTCTCTTCGATTCCCTGTCAATGTCTTCCTCGAAAAAGCTGTTGTCGGCGCCGGAATCAAACTCAAATCCGTCCCTTCCGTCAATCTGTCTCAAGATTGTACTATCCGACTCTCACTTGTCTCTAAGAGCTTTCGATCAATCCTAGCTTCACCAGAGCTTTGCAAAGCCCGATCACTCTTGGATCACACCGAGAGTTGTCTCTATGTGTGCTTACAGTTTCAACCTTCTCAGACACCTAGCTGGTTTACTTTATGTAGGAAACCTGATCATGAAACCCTACCTTACGACATAAGGAATAAGAATAAGAAGAAGTCAAGTGGATACGTTTTGGCGACGGTCCCAAGTCCTCATCCTCCTCCTGTGGGAATTTCGGGTCTCGTGGCGGTTGGTTCTAATATCTACAACATTAGCGGATACAATTCACCTTCTAGCTTCTCGATTTTTGATTGTATATCTCACACGTGGCGCGAGGCTCCAAGCTTGCCAGTGGAGTTACGTACAGCTTCTGCTGGCGTCCTTGATGGAAAGATTTATGTAGTAGGAAGCTGCAAAGATGGCAATACTAAATCCTTCAAGGACACTTTCGCGGTGTTTGACATAACAACACAAGTTTGGGATCATGTTTCCAGCCCTTACAGCGGAAAAAAAACTCAACTTCAAAATCCTATGTATTGACGAAAAGTGGCACGTGGGCAATAGTTCTGACCGCGAGGTGGTTGCTTACAATCCCAAGGAAGGTAAATGTGTTAGAAATAGACTCTTATTCCCTTTAAGAACCTCAACCACGATTGCGAGTTCGTTACGAGTTTGTGTTAGCAAGATCGCGTGAAAGCTAGAATCAAGAACAAGAGAAGACGACACAAAAGAGTTGTTTACCCAGTTCAGCAAAGTCGATGTGACTAAGCCTACGTCTGGGGCCAGATTCGATCCGGCAATCCACTAAAACCAAGTAGAAGAACTCAGCTCTATTGAGCTTTTCAACAATGGTGTGTCACTCTCTGTTTTCTATCTCTCTCTCTCGATTACAAGATGAAGATGAACAAATAGAAGGATAAAGAGAAAGAATAGATCTTAGGTGTATATGTAATAGCAAAGCCTCCTTCGCGACAAGAGCCTTTGCTTCCTCCTCTTTTCCAATACAAAACCAGAGTAAACCGGAAATCAGCATCAACTCCAATCAACCGGTTAAGTCAACCCGAAAATTGAATCACAACACCTTCCCACAACACTCCACCTTGATTCAAGTTTCTTCTCCTTTTAATGAACTGCACTTCTAGGATGTAACCTCTGGCTAAAAGGTAATCAGATCAATTACCTAATCAGTTTGAGAAACCTTAAGGCTTCTTCAAACTTAAGAACTGGGATAACTTTTGTAAGCATATCCGCTGGATTGCAAGAAGTATGAATCTTCTTAACCTCTACTTCACCATCCTCAATAACATCTCTGATGAAGAAGTATTTGATACTTACGTGTTTTGTTCTCTCGTGAAAAGCATTGTTTTGAGACAAACAAATTGCTGACTGAGAATCACACCACACCGTAGCTCTTCCAGGACTAAGTCGCATATCTTCCAATAGTCCTCTTATCCACATCGCCTCTTTAACAGCTTCAGTTAGAGCTACAAACTCTGCTTCTGTAGACGATAATGCCACTATACGCTGTAAGCTTGACTTCCAGCTAACAGTATTACCTCCAACTGTAAAAACATATCCACTTGTGGATCTTCTCCTGTCACGGTCTCCACCATGATCTGAATCACAATAACCTTGAACCCTGAAGTCCTCTCCTTTGGTGTAAACCAAATTCAAGTCTGACGATCCTCCCAAATAACGCAATAACCACTTTACGGCTTCCCAGTGTAACGGACCTGGTTTACTCATATATCTACTCACCAACCCGATCGCATGAGCTACATCAGGCCTTGTGCCAATCATTGCGTACATGATACTGCCTACTGCACTTGCATAAGGGACAACATCCACATCCAGATACTCCTCATTACCTCGTACTGCAGACAATTTGAAATGAGCTCCAATAGGTGTATCAACTCTATTTGCCTCGCTCATTCTAAAACGCAGTAACACCTTCTCTAAGTATCTTGACTGAGATAAACAGAGGGTCCCTTCCTTTCTATTCCTTATAATATCAATTCCCAATATCCTACTAGCAGCACCCATATCTTTCATCTCAAATTCTGAACTTAAGACATCTTTAACTCTGTTAATCTCTGCTATATCTCTAGCAGCTAACAGTATGTCGTCAACGTAGAGTAGAAGATAAACACATTCATCATTACTAACCTCTTTAACGTATACACATGAGTCATGAGCACTCCTTTCAAACTTTTGGCTCAGTAAGAATGAATTAAACTTCCTGTTCCATTGCCTTGGAGCCTGCTTCAAACCATAAAGAGACTTCTTCAGTAAACACACCTGATCCTTTCCTGGGTTGACCTCAAAACCCTCTAGTTGCTCCATATATATCGGCTGATCAAGCTCTCCATGTAGGAATGCAGTTTTAACGTCCATCTGCTCCAACTCCATATCTTCCTTAACCACCAACGACATAAGAATCCTGATAGAAACGTGTTTAACTACTGGTGCAAAGACTTCCTGATAATCAATGCCTTCTCTTTGTGAAAACCCTCTAGCTACCAGCCTTGCCTTATACCTTTCTGGCTTAACACCCGGAATTCCAGGTTTCTTTCTGTAGAGCCATCTGCAACCTATCACCTTTTGATCCTTAGGTCTATCCACTGTATCCCACGTATGATTTCTCATCT
This sequence comes from Camelina laxa, assembly GCA_024034495.1. Lineage (NCBI taxonomy): Eukaryota > Viridiplantae > Streptophyta > Magnoliopsida > Brassicales > Brassicaceae > Camelina > Camelina laxa. The sequence continues at coordinate 32,823,163 of CM043880.1, forward strand.
GTGAATCCATTTCTTCATGCATGCCTGCATTCCATTTTTTCCAATCTTTGTCTCTCATCGCATCATGAAAACATTCTGGTTCCTCTGTATCTGTTTCTTCGGCTGTAACCAAAGCAAATGCAAACTGACTATAATCAGCTAGCTTTGCTGGTGGTTTTGGAGCTCTTCTCACCCTATCACGTGCCAACTGATAATTCTTCAAATCCACACTATCAGATGCTTCACCATCAGGCTCGTAATAGACTTCCTCTGTATCACTATCATCTACTTGAATAGCTCCACCTTCACTTACAACACCTTCTTTCTTTCTATCACTAGAATCAGTTTTAGTTATTACCTCTGAAATTCGCGGTTCATCACTTGACTGACCTGTGACTCCACCTTCACTGAGATCCTTGAAGACTTGTTCTTCATTAAAGACAACATTTCGACTGATAACAACCTTCTGTTCTTCTAGCAACCAAACCTTGTACCCTTTTGTACCTTGTGGATAACCCAAGAAGATCCCTTTCAAAGCTCTTGGTTTCAGCTTGCCTTGATCTTGATGAACATAGGCAACTGACCCAAACTTCCTCAAATGTTTGTATCCTGGCTTACGATCAAGCCACAACTGCTCAGGGACATTATGATCAATAGCTGAAGCTGGTGACCTGTTGATCAAATATGCAGCGGTTGCTGCTGCTTCAGCCCAGAAACGTTCTTCAAGACCTGACTCATCAAGCATACATCTCACCTTTTCCATAACAGTTCGGTTCATCCTTTCAGCTACTCCGTTCTGCTGTGGAGTATATGTACACGTTCTATGCCTCTCAATCCCATTCTTAGCACAAAACTCATCGAACTTGAGATTACAGAACTCCAGTCCGTTATCAGTCCTCAAAACCTTCACCTTCTTGTTCATCTGATTCTCTACTAAGTTCTTCCACTCACAGAACTTATCAAAGGTTTCATCTTTTGATTTCAGAAACAGTAACCAAACCTTGCGTGTCTTGTCATCAATAATTGAGAGGAAGTATTGCTTTCGTGAGATAGAAGGGGTGACATTCGGTGATCCCCATAGGTCTGCGTGAACATACCCAAGAATGTCATTTGTGACATGTTTAGCAACATTGAAGCTTAACTTCTTAAATTTACCCATTACACAATGCTCGCAGAATCCCAAATCTCTGATTTCCTTCTTTTCGATTAATCCTTTTTCTGAAAGAATCTTCATACTATTAAAACTTATGTGAGCAAGCCGACTGTGCCATAAAGCCGTAGAATTTCTATCACTCTCAGCATTACAGTTTTCATCAACCACAGTGTGACCATCTAAGATGTACAGACCATTCTGAAGCTTACCCTGAAGAGCTGTCTTACCATTTTTGTGGAACCTGACCTTACCATCTCCACCTTCATGTTTAAAACCTAGGCAATCTAGCGTTCCAGTGGAGATCAAGTTCCTTCTCAGATTAGGCACATACCTGACATTCTTCAGTAACCTTATTGATCCACCGTGTGTATTGATCTTGATAGTACCAGTTCCACTTGACTCTACAGTATGATGATCGCCCAACAGAATTGTGGTTGGATCCTTGCCCTGAAACTCTGTGAACCAATCCATTCGAGACGTCATGTGATATGTACATCCTGAATCAATAACCCACTTGTTCTTAGCATCCTGATCGTGCACACTTAGAGCTTCGGTGAATACTAACTTCTCTGTGATTACTCCAGCTTCTGCTTGCCCCTCATTCTCAAACTTTCTTTTCCTAGCAAAGCAATCCTTCTTCACATGGCCCTCTTTCTTGCAGAACCAACAGGTGACTCGAGTCTTAGAGTTTGAGCGGCTCCTGCCCTTTCCTTGAGCAGCTTTGTGATTGTTTCTGGTCTGAGGTCTACCTCTTTCGGTGGTGTAGAGTGCTGCAGATGCCGACTTTATACTGTCTTTGAGCTCAGCCATCTCTCGTTCAACAGACTTCGCAGAAGACACCACGTCTTGTACTGACAGTGTTTTGTTACCATATTTGAGTGTATGTTTTAGCTGATCGTATGTAACAGGCAACGAATTTAGAATCAAGATCGCCTGTACCTCCTCTGTAACCTTTATTTCAAGACTTCCCAACTCAGCAACGATCCTCAAGAAGTCATCAACATTTTGATCAATAGACTTCGTTTCGTTCATCTTGAATGAATAAAACTTCAATTGCACATAGATCCGATTCGATAATGAAGTCTCCATATACAACTGATTCAACAACGACCATAGCTCAGCAGCGGAAGTGCAGTGATTTACCTTTCGGAGAACTGTATCACTAATATGGTTGATGATGATATTCATAGCTTGTTCAGACTTCTCAATCTTGATTGGATCTGGAATCTCCTTTGTTAGCGTCGGATCTGAACCTGAAGACTCGTCAACAACGGCTTGTTTGCTTTCCTCTTTAGTCAACGGTATCATCTTCGTCAGGGTGGTGTCAGTAAGTACACTCTTTAATCCAAGAACCCCAAGCTGCGCCATGATACGGATCTTCCATAACGAGAAGTCGTTATCGCCATCGAATGCTTTAATCTCAACTCGCGTAGTCGTAGCCATGGATAAATCTTCAATTCAACCAAGCTCTGATACCAATTTGTTAGAAATAGACTCTTATTCCCTTTAAGAACCTCAACCACGATTGCGAGTTCGTTACGAGTTTGTGTTAGCAAGATCGCGTGAAAGCTAGAATCAAGAACAAGAGAAGACGACACAAAAGAGTTGTTTACCCAGTTCAGCTAAGTCGATGTGACTAAGCCTACGTCTGGGGCCAGATTCGATCCGGCAATCCACTAAAACCAAGTAGAAGAACTCAGCTCTATTGAGCTTTTTAACAATGGTGTGTCACTCTCTGTTTTCTATCTCTCTCTCTCGATTACAAGATGAAGATGAACAAATAGAAGGATAAAGAGAAAGAATAGATCTTAGGTGTATATGTAATAGCAAAGCCTCCTTCGCGACAAGAGCCTTTGCTTCCTCCTCTTTTCCAATACAAAACCAGAGTAAACCGGAAATCAGCATCAACTCCAATCAACCGGTTAAGTCAACCCGAAAATTGAATCACAACACCTTCCCACAACAAAATGGAACCCCGTTGAATCAGAGATGCGTAGGTATACAGATTCATATGATTATTGTGAGATAGAGAACGTTGTGTACGTTGTTTACATGACACCGCAAGGCACTGATGAGTTCAGATGGTATGACACTGAGGTAGGACGGTGGAGAATATTGGAGATAGAATTACCTATTATTTTTACTCGTCTTAAATTGGTTAATTATGGTGGAAAGATGGCGGTATTGTGGGAGGAGCATTTTAATTATACTGAGCATGATGAGAAGATGATACGGTGTGCAGTGGTTACGCTTGAAAGGGGCAAAAATGGTGAAATTTCGGGGAAAGTTGAGTGGGTTGATCATGTTCATACAGTCCCTATAAGATGTACTTTGCAAAAGGTTCTTGTTGCTACTATTAGATGAATGTGTGAGTGGTCACCACTCAGTGGTGTATATGATGAATGACACCATGATGAATAACTCTTGTCTATTGTTTCTTTTTTTTTTTTTTTTTTTTTTTTTTTGAAAGCTTATTGTTTCACTTCTATTTTAAGACCAAAACATATTAAAACTATTAAATAACTATTGAATATGTTCACTTTTTTATAATTTTTTTTTGAAAACTGTGAGTTTCATTAAACATAAAGTTTACTGAAGCTACAATATCTATATATCAAAATCATCCCTTGCCCAAAAAAACAAAAAAAAAAACAAGGAAGGATAGTAGCGAATACAATAGTGGGAATCCTAGGCATACTTAAGCCAAATGAGAAGAAGGTCTTTGAAGTTTTTCCTCTTCTGCTTGGCTAAGATGGCATCCCTGATTTGTCGATCCAGCCCCTTGAAAATGGTCCTTGCGTCTGCGGAGATGTTGTTATAGTACATGTTGTTTCGCTCCAACCAGATGGCATAGGGGGTGGCTTGTGCTGCGAGTCGGCGTAAGTGTCTTGGTGCAGTCTTGTCCTTGAGGTCCAACCAGGCGGAGAATGCATCCCATGTGTGGAAGGAAAAGGGCCTATAACCAAGCCGTCGTGTTATCATCGTCCATAGATCCTCGCTAACATCACAACATAGAAAGACATGGTCGCGAGTTTCATGAGTCAAGCCACATAGACAGCAGTTGGGATCAACTTGAAGTCCCCAAGACACCAACCGCGATCTTGTGGGGAGTCGGTCGAGGTGGATTAGCCAGGAGATGAAAGCATGTCGCGGGATCGCACCTTTAAACCACACCTGCTTGGTCCAGTTCTGATGAATTGCTCTAGGCCGCATCACTTCCCACGTTTTGATGGTAGAGAAGGTCGAGTGATCCTCTGCGCCTATCCTCCAGGTGAAAAAGTCTTGATCTGTGGTGAAAGAAGGAAAGGTAACGGTGGTCAAGTAGATTTGAAAGGCCTCTGCTTGAGGTGATCTTGCGGGTCTGAGAGACCAGCCCATGGGAGAGGTAGCTTGAGCCACTTTTGCATCCAAGGGGACACCAGTTTGGGAGGGCCCTGTTCTGCCAAAAAAATCAATAAGTGGCCCGAAGGGGGACCAATTATCGTACCAGAAGCTGATTTGGGATCTGTTTCCCAGATGAGGCAGTAGGAAATTTCGAGCAATGTGCCGGAGGTTGAGCATGGATTTCCATGTTCCTGAGCGTTGGCTTCCCTCTAGTCCCCAAAAGCTCCCGTCTTTGATTTTGTTGTTACGAAGCCAGAGAGCAGTAAATAGTCTCCATATGAGCTTGAGGCATAACGTTTTGTTCCATTGAGACAGAAAACGTAACCCCAGCCCACCCCTCGTCCTTAGGGAGACATAGGTGCCTCCAAGCTACCTTAGTAGAACCTCGTTTGCTAGCATCACCAGACCAGAGAAAATTCGTGCATAGGCTTTCAATTTTCTTGATGCAGCCCTTTGGCAAAATGAAAGCTGACATCCAAAAGTTGATAGTTCCATAAATCACAGATGAGATTAGTTGAAGCCTACCTGCGTAGGATAAAGCACGAGAGGACCATGAGGAGAACCGTTTTGAGAGGTTGTCAAGGAGAGGTTTGTATTCTGCCAGTCGAAGCTTTCGGTGCATTAGAGGTAGACCGAGATATCTTACTGGCAGTGAACCAATGTTGAAGCCAATAGATGCCATCTGGTCGGTTTCAATTTGGTTCACGCCTGCCAAGTATAGGTCAGTCTTGCTCGTGTTCATTGTTAGACCAGATATATGGGAGAATTCCTGGAGAACTGCTGCTATATTGGTGAGAGAGTTAACCTGACCATCAAAAAACACCATTATGACATCTGCAAATGCTAGGTGGGTGACTTCTGGGTTTTGCGCATTAGGGTGATAGCCGATGGAGCCTGAAGTGTAGTTATTTTTCAAGAGTTGCGAGAGCCCTTCCATTGCGAAAACAAACAAATATGGCGAGAGGGGATCCCCCTGCCAAGCCTTTGGCACCTTGAAACAGACCACACAATTCCCCATTTACACAAGCTGACAAGCTTATTGTGGTTATGCACTGCTCAATCAAAGATATGAAGTGGCGAGGGAATTCCATTACCTTGAGGATGTCAATGATGTATTCCCAATGAACCGAGTCAAAAGCCTTGGTGAGGTCGATTTTGAGCATACCTCTCGAGGAAAAGTTCTTGAGGTTATACCCTTAAACAAGCTCAGTAGCCAACAGCACATTTTTCACTAGAAGTCGTCCCGGAATGAATGCGGATTGAGCATTGGAGATCATATCCGGGAGAACTTGCTTTAGTCGATTGGCTAAGATTTTTGATACAATCTTGTAGAGGGTTTTACAGCAGGCGATAGGGCGGAACTCAGTAACCCGTTGAGCGTTTGGAATTTTGGGAATGAGAGTAATGATCGTGGCATTCCATTGCTTGAGCATTTTCCCATTTGTAAAGAACTCCAAAACTGCATCGACCACAGACTCGCCCACAGTTTCCCAGTGAGCTGTGAAGAACTCTACACAGTAACCATCAGGGCCAGGGGCTTTATTTTTTGGCAGCGAGAATACAACGTTTTTGATCTCCAAGGGTGTGACAGTGGTGCTGAGGATGTGCACTGCAGTTTGGGAGCAGCGTTGTGGTACCAACTCCGCAAGGTCAGAAAGGGAGGTAGTGTAACATTGGTTCTGTTTACCAAGAAGCCGCTTGTAGAAGTCCACCACCATTGTTTGGATACCCTGACTCGTGTCCACCACCTGATCATCATTATCCAGAAGGAATATAATCTCATTGAAGCCTTGTCTCGTGATAATAGCCCGGTGGAAAAATCTTGAATTTTTGTCTCCATCCTCAAGCCAGCAAATGCGAGATTTTTGTCTGAGGTAGGATTCCTCTGCTTTAGCAAGGAGACACCATTCACTTTGTGCTTCTTTCTCCTCCATGATCGCATGAGTTGATGGGTTACTGAGGAGTTCTTGTTGACATTTTAGACGATTATGATATGCCACTTGAACCCGCTTCTCAATACCAGAATAGTTTTCCTTACTGAACTCCCTTATCACCGCTTTGAGTTCTTTTAGGCGCTTGGAAACTATGAACATTTTGGTCCCATCAAAAGAGAGAGCATTCCACCATAATTTGACAAGAGAGGCGAATTCGGGGTGCTGGTTGAGAAGAGTCAGTAATTTAAATGGCTTGATCTTCTTAGGCTTCTAGATGTCTAGAAACAAGCAACATGGACTGTGGTCCGAGAAGGCAGGTTCTCCAAATACAGGAAGAGATGAAGGAAAGGTCGAAACCCACTCGTCATTAACAACTATACGGTCCAGCTTTTTGGCTACCAGTCCGCTAGTGTGCTTGTTTGACCACGTAAATGTGTTACCACAATAGGGAAGGTCAGCAAGCGATGAGCTGGTAAGACACTGGTTTAGATATCGCATGCCACTGGAGGTTGAGTACACGTCCTGCACAGAGTGTTCATGAGGCCAGAGGATTTGGTTGAAGTCCCCAAGGACGGTCCAAGGAAGACATGATATAGAAGGGTCGGCTGCAAGATCAACAATCTAAGCCCATAAGTCTTTCCTTGTAAAACAACAGGTCGAGGAAGCGTAGACCATCAAAATCACCTGTTTATGCATGAAAAGATGCAAATGCAATGCAACTAAACTCTAATGCATGATTAGTCCTAAATCTATGCAATAATGGTGAAAATTGATAGCAAAAGATGCAAAAGATGTGAATATACTAAGGGAAAATAGGGTAAAATATATGAACATCACTGGGTCATTAGACCCTCTTACATTCCAACAAAAAATATCCATAAAGGATATGGGGGTTTAGAGGTTTAAGGGACCTCCAGCCCGAGCCTTACGCAATTGTTGCCTCTGCATCCTTTTGGAGATCACCTTCAGAAAACGATCTGACTCGGCTTCTGGGTTGTCATCCTCATCTGAGAGGCCATCTGCACTAGTATCTGAGTGTACCACTACTCCTTCAGCGGATTGTGGAGGTGAATGGGAGAACAAGTTTTCCATGAGATCAATGCATAGTTTACCATCATCAAGTCCAATAGTACGCGTTTGAGAGGAATTTGTAGGCAAAGTAGAGCTCACACTGAGACTCTTTGTACCTGTCTGACTAGTTCCTGTACCACTGATCGGTGGAGTGGAGACTGCCACTGCCGGAGCTGTCAGGTTTTGGTTGGGAACCACTGGTTTATTAGCCGGCTTCCAAACGGAAGTGGAAGATTGAGGCTTAGCAGAGCCAACAATGGGCATCTGACTAGCTATCGGCTGTTTCCCGAGAGCTTTATCTTTTTTGGCTCGGGGGCATTCTGTAGTGGGGTGTTTAGCGGAGCCACAGCCAGAACACGTAACTGGGGCTTTGGAGCAGCATGAAACCGTGTGTCCCACTGCTTTGCAATGGCTACAGAGTGACGGCAACCAGGGGATATATACTTGTATGCGCTTGATTAAGCCAGATTCAAATCTCGCATTGACCGCCTCTGGAAGAGGTTTTCGTGGATCGATGACGGTGTACACCTTCGCAACCTCTACGTTGATTAAATTTTCAGTGTGCTGATGGAGGCAGACTGGATGACCACCAACCCTGCAATATGTTCCAGTCCTTCTCGATTAAAGAACTGAAGTGGAACACCGACAAACTCCAACCACACCGGGACCATGGATACTTCTGGTTTCAAAGTTTGGACCTCGGGAGACCATCTGGCTATAAACATGGACTGCCCATCTATTTGCCAAAGGCATTGACTAAGGATTCTTCTCCTGGCATTCGGACAAGGAACTCTGAATAGGAAGGAGTTACCTTCCATCTTCGACACCGTGATGTTTTTCCTTTGCCGGCTCCAGATCCCATTAACAATCGCCTGGACGGCGCCCCGTGAAGGAGGGTCTTCGTAAAACTGGCCTAAGATGAAGCTGTCCCACGCCTTTTTGTTCTTTTCTATCACTGAGTTGGGGATGGTTACACAAGCCTCGCCAGAGTCCAGGGTGAAAGGGGTTCCCTTCTTTTCAAGTTTAATCGTAGATCCAACAACCAGGTTCCTCCAAGGGGCGTCCGGGGTCTTGGTATTATCTTCAGCTTTCTGGGAAATATCAGAGTTCGCCAATGCGGGAGAAAGAGGGGGTAGAACGTCCCCGACAATACCTTCCACTGAGTCACCAGGTAGCTGTGCCAAGGAATTGGGAACAGTAGCTGGGGCTTTTGAATTAGGATTTTCAGATTCCGCCGCCACTTTCGCAGGGGTATCAAGATGGCGTGCATCAGTATTGATTTTGTTAGCCAAGGCTATAGGAGCCTCAGGTAACATCCCGGAGCCATTTGGCAGGGGCGGAGTACCAGCTGATACCGAAATAGTAGGCGGTGAGGGTAAGGTTTTGTTAGAAGAAGACAAAGCGGTCCCAGTGGGGTGACCGCGAGGAGGTTTTTGTTTGGGTTTCTTTTTCGCCATGGTGGCCGGAGGGGGCCGACGCCGAGATCAGCGAAGGTAAAGGGAAAAGGAAAGGGATCGCGTTATCGCCTTGGGAGAGTTAGAGAGAAGCGCGTGAAACGTGCGTGAAACTTACAGTCTTTTTGCCTGTATCTTCTATATTGTCATTCGTAAAAACTTACAACACAGCTCATATTTAGTTAACAAGATCATCATTCATATTTTAGAGATTTCGAATCATCAATAGCATACATACACAATTCATAAATAAGGTTATCAACAAATTTTTGGAACTGAATTTTCATAAACAAGTTTTAGAAAATTGCAGGTTTTGGGACAGTGACTTTCCGGCGACTTTCCGGCGAAATGTCTGCTCGGAATTATCAGGTCGATAGTGCAATGGAAAGCTGGTAACGAGTACTACAAGATGGTATTCTCATACGTCCAAAACGGAGTTGATTTGAATGAAAAATAAGAGTGTGAAGTGAGCTACTTGGGATGTTTGGGAAAAAGTCCCACATCAAAAACAGGCCGTGGCCTCTTGGACTCTTGGACTCTTGGGCTTTTGGGCTCTTGGGCTCTTGAGACTGCTGTAGGCTCATTTAATTTTTTTGGAAAGATTTGGTGTGAACTCCAACCAAACTTGGGCAGTACTCCGAGAATATTCAGTGAATATTTTCTTGCGACCTCCCTCCTTCCACTATATATAGAGACATAGCCTCTCATTATTTCTCACACACAAAAACATAAACACTCCTTCCTCTGAAGATCTCTCTCTCTCTCACTTGCTTAGTCCAAGTAAGTTCTTAGTTTAATAGTCTCGAGAGTATAACGTAGATCTGTTCGAAAGCACTTACGGCCGATTTATTGAATTAAGGAAAGAGATATCATATCTTGCCTCCGTGATTTATTTTATGCTTTATATTATGCTGTTGTAATTCGTTTCTGATTTCGTTAATTTAAATATAATTCACATATTTTCTCAATTCGATTTTTGCGCTCCTTACAGTCTTAATTTAATAAATCCGTTTTCTGCATATCGCTTTAAACGGATTAAGAATTTTTCGAATCTTGTACTTTTTTATTTAAAAAAAAAAAAAACGATTTCAAAATCTTCTGAAAAACTGTTTCTGCTTTCATCTTTCGGTGCTTACGCGGAAAGTTTTTGAAGAACGCTTTTACTTTAATTATTTCTTCTCTACTCTCTCTGGTTTCCACGAACGCTCTTAATTGAGTGAGTTTGTGAAACAAGTTTATGCGAATGCTTGTTAAGCGAGTTTGCAAAACTAATTCAGTGTAATTTAATTACTTGAATTGTTTGATTAATATATTAATCAGATCTGTTTATTGTGAAAAAAAAAAATGTCTGGAGACAACACCAACAACGTTGACGGTGCTAGGGTTCCTGCAACCCCTGTTGAAACTCCTGCGGAGTTGGCTTTACGCCTTGCTAAAGAACTTGAAAAGACGAAGCTTACCAATTTGGGTATAGAAAACGTGCGCCGAAATTTGTTCGGTAATGGATCAACCCACATGGGGATACCACCTTCGGCTTCCCAAGAGATGATGCTAGATAAGTTCGATGGCAAAGCTGGATTCAAAACGTGGCAAAACAAGATACGCTACTACTTGGCCAGCATGAACATGGAAAGGTACCTCACAGAGGATCCACCAACGCTTCCACAAGGTGACACTGACGTGTATGTGGTTGGAAGTATGGATAGTTGGGCTCAAGGAGACTACTGTTGCAAAGGTCAGATTCTGAACCGTTTGGTCAATGATCTGTATGACCTCTACAGTATGTACAAGACTTCAAAAGCATCGTGGCTAGCTTTGGAGACCAAGTACAAGACTGATGAGTCTGGGATGCAGAAATTCTCAACTACGAAGTTCCTGAACTTCAAGATGGTGGATTCCAAGCCAATTATGGAACAAGTGGAAGCTCTTCAACGCATCTTTCAGGAGATCGATTTGGAAGGGATGTCGATCTACAATGTCTTCAAGACGAATTGCCTGATCAAGAAGCTACCACCAGGCTGGTCGAATTTCAAGCATTACCTTAACTTCAAGCGTAAGGCAATGTCTCTTGATGATCTCATCCGTCGGTTGAGAGTTGAGGACAACAATCGTGGAGCTCATTCCGATGCTCAAAGCCAGGGGCATGATGTTCATGTAGCTGAGCATAAGGCCAAGTATAAAGGCAAGGGTAAAGGGATCTCTATTCTTCATAAACCGTTGAAGGTGTCATCTGGACCAAACTTCAAGAAGAGCAACCTTGAGAGGAAGTTCAAAGGGAAGTGTCATCATTGTGGTAAGATTGGACACAAGGCTGATGTTTGCAAAAGCAAAGCAAAAGATCTCAAGTTGCAAGCAAACCTAACTGAAGAAGACATGGTTGCGGTGGTTACTGAATGTAACATGGTGGAAGACAACCCATTGGAGTGGTACTACGACACTGGTACTACCACACACATATGCTCTGATAGGACCATGTTCACCACCTACGAGAAGAACAAGTCAAATGAGCAGCTTTTCATGGACAACACGGCGGTGTCCAGGATTGAAGGTAAAGACAAAGTGGTTTTGAAGCTAACTTCTGATCGTGAGCTCACCTTGCAGAACGTGAAGCACGTACCTAACATGCGGAAGAATCTCATCTTTGGAACAGTTCTAAGCAAGCATGGTTTTTCCATCAATTTTGAGGCTGATAAGTTAGTTCTTAAGAAAAATGGGATGTATTTGGGAAAGGGTTTTGTTAAGGGTGGACTGATCAAGATGTCTGTAATGACAGTCCATCCGAAAATTGTAGCTTCTGCTTCTGTTGCTGAAATGAAAGAAAACCCTATTGCTTACTTGGTTGTGTCGTTTACTACTTAGTATGAACGTTTAGGACATGTCAATTACAAAACAATGCGAAAAATGCAAAACTTGAATTTAATTCCGAAATTCAAAACTAACCAAGAAAAATGTGAAGTGTGCATACAGGCCAAACTCACTAAAACTCCCTCACCACACGTTGAAAGAACAACCGAACCTCTAGGTTTAATTCACACAAACTTATGTGATTTAAAGTATGTGCAAACTAGAGGTGGTAAGAAATACTCTGTTACCTTCATTGATGATTGCACAAGATATTGCTATGTATATCTCTTGCATAGCAAAGATGAAGCACTGGAAAAATTCAAAGAGTTCACTCTCGAAGTAGAAAATCAGCTTCAGAAAACTATAAAAGTAGTTCGAAGTGATAGAGGAGGAGAATATAATGAGTCGTTCAATGCATTTTGCAGAGAAAAAGGCATTATACATCAGACAACCGCTCCCTACTCGCCAGAATCTAACGGAGTAGCGGAACGAAAGAATCGAACTCTAAAAGAGATGATGAATGCGTTGTTGTAGGAATCTGGGTTAGCCCGAAACATGTGGGGGAAGCTTTGCTTACCACTAATTACATCCTCAACAGGATACCGCATAAGGTTACTGGCAAGTCACCATATGAGCTTTGGAAAGGTACAATACCTTCGTACAAATACCTCAAAGTGTGGGGGTGTCTAGAAAAAGTGGATGTACCACCTCCTAAAAAGGTCACAATTTGGCCTAAGACCTAGACTGTATCTTCATCGGATATACACATAACAGTAGTGCATATCGATTTCTGGTTCATAAATCAGATATTCCAGATATCCATGTGAATACAGTTATGGAGTCAAGAAATGCTTCATTTTTTTAAGACATTTTTCCCTGTAGAAAAACTCAAAAACGGACTCGTGAACAACGAGATGCAGCAACTTTAGAAGCTGTCAATACTTTGAGTACTACTTCTGTAGAAACAGAACTGGAACCTAGAAGAAGCAAACGAGCTCGCAAAAGTAAATCGTTTGGTGATGATTTTCTGATGATGGCATTTCTAGCTGAAAATCTACCAAGAACATACGCAGAAGCTATGTCTACACCTGATGCACCTTATTGGAAGGAAGCAGTCAAAACTGAAATAGACTCTATCATGCAACATCATACTTACGAGATGGCAGATCTACCACAAGGATTTAAGCCTTTGGGATGTAAATAGATTTTTACGATAAAACGAAAACCAAATGGCGATATTGAGCGGTACAAGGCTAGGCTTGTAGTGCGAGGATTTCGGCAAAAATAAGGCTTAGATTTCTTTGATACCTATTCACCGGTAACAAGACTATCTTCGATCAGGATGCTCATAGGTATTGCAGCCTTGAGAAATCTTGAAATCCATCAAATGGATGTAAAAACTGCTTTTCTCCATGGAGATTTAGAAGAGGAAATCTACATGAAACAACCTGAGGGATTTGCTATTCTAGGACAAGAACATAAAGTGTGTAAACTTGTGAAGTCATTATATGGACTCAAACAGGCTCCTAAGCAGTGGCATGAGAAGTTTGACAGTATGATGATGTCTAATGGTTTTCGCATTAATGAATGTGACAAATGCATATACTACAAAACTACTCCATTAGGGTACATTTTGTTATGCTTATATGTAGATGATATGCTCATCATTGGCATCAACAAAGACATCATCACTCAAACGAAAAACATGCTCAAAAGAAATTTTGACATGAAGGACTTGGGTTTAGCAGATGTAATTTTGGGGATAAAAATCATCAGAACTAATGAGGGCCTTATCTTGTCTCAAACCCACTATGCGGAAACTTGATAGATTCAAGCATTACTCAAATGGGACTGCAAAAACTCCAGATGATCCTTAAATTCACTTAACCAAAATTTTTGGTGAACCTGTGCAACAGGTGGAGTATGCAAGAGTAATTGGCAGTCTAATGTACTTGACAAACTGTACAAGACCGGATTTAGCGCACTCTGTAAATGTACTTAGTTGCTACACGAGTAATCTAGGACATAAGCATTAGATGGCTATAGCTAGAGTTTTGGACTATCTACGTAATACCAAAGATCATGGCTTGCACTATGGTAGAGAACTCGAGAAACTCAAAATCCACAAGTGGATATGTTTTTACACTTGGAGGTGCAGCAGTGTCCTAGAAGTCTTTCAAACAAACTCTGGCAGCTAAATCAACTATGGAATCTGAATTCATAGCTTTGGAGATAGCTATGTCGGAAGCTGAATCACTTCGTAATTTCTTGGAAGACATCCCAATGTGGGGGAATCCTGTGCCTGCAATACGTGTACACTGTGATAGCGAATCGGCTTTGGGCAGGGCAAGGAATACCCATTACAATGGCAAATCTCGTCACATCAGACGGAGACATAAAACTGTTAGACAACTTATCTCAACTGGTGTAGTTTCGATTGATTACATCAATACGAAAGAAAACCTAGCGGATCCATTTACAAAAGGTTTGGCGCGAGATCAAGTTATAAAATCATCAAGAGGAATGGGTTTAAAGCCTACGACTTAAGAGGATGTTTGATGGTAACCCCACCTACTCAGATTGGAGATCCCATGACCTAGGTTCAAAGGGACAACTAAATCAAGCTGAATCTGCTACAAGCACTAGAAGACTTTTGTCTTTTCCCAGTTCCTAGAGTGATGTAAAGTGCTTCATGAATGTTAGAGGTTAAGCATATGCTTTTAATGATTTGAAATATAGCTTTGTAAAATATTTGAAATAATTACAGAATATTTCTTTAAATACAAGCAGCTTATAAAATCACCTTATGAGTGTGAAATGGGGCCGTTTCTAGGAGAATATATGAGGCTATACTCTCCAAGTTCACTCATGATTAACCAGACATGTTCAAGGCCACAATGAACACTATAGAGAACCTCGTTCTATGAGAAAACGAAGCTGTGTTATGCCTGCTGTCTAAGTTTACATACAAATCTGGATGGTTCAAGACATCATGTTCACAAACTGGCCGAGTAAACTCGACAGGTATAACAATGAGTCGGTTCAAGGTTGAAAAACGCCACCAACTCAGATACAGTTAGTTTTCGCATATACTCTCGAAGGTCTGTCTAGTTTAGCTAGTAGTGTCAGTCTATTGGGTTAGTTAAGTCGTCATATGTTTAGACTTATTTCTATTCATGTGGGGGATTGTTGGAACTGAATTTTCAGAAACAATTTTCAGAAAATTGCAAGTTTTGGGACAGTGAATTTCCGGCGACTTTCCGGCCAAATTCCGGCCAAATGGCTGCTCGGAATTATCGGGTCGATAGTGCAATGGAAAGCTGGTAACGAGTACTACAAGATGGTATACTCATACGTCCAAAACGGAGTTGATTTGAATGAGAAATAAGAGTGTGAAGTGAGCTATTTGGGATGTTTGGGAAAAAGTCCCACATTAAAAACGGGTCGTGGCCTCTTGGACTCTTGGGCTCTTGAGACTGCTGTAGGCTCATTTAATTTTTTGGAAAGACTTGGTGTGAACTCCAAGTAAACTTGGGCAGTACTCCGAGAATATTCAGTGAATATTTTCTTGAGACCTCCCTCCTTCCACTATATATAGAGACATAGTCTCTCTTTATTTCTCACACACAAAAACATAAACACTCTTTCCTGTGAAGATCTCTCTCTCTCTCCCTTGCTTAGTCCAAGTAAGTTCTTAGTTTAATAGTCTCGGTAGTATAACGTAGATCTGTTCGCTTGAGTTCTATTACTGGTGTGCTACTGTAATAGTTCGTGATCGGTTGTATCCTGGGATTCATAAATCGTGATTGTCCGAAAGCACTTACGGCCGATTTATTGAATTAAGGAAAGAGATATCATATCTTGCCTCCGTGATTTATTTTATGCTTTATATTATGCTGTTGTAATTCGTTTCTGATTTCGTTAATTTAAATATAATTCGTATATTTTCTCAATTCGATTTTTGCGCTCCTTACACAAATGGGATACTCAATGCGATTCAAAATCATATGTCAAAAGAGTTTTTGAAAGAAATGTTCTTGGTGTCTAGTTTATACCTTGAAGCAAAATGTTTTGTTCTTGACTTCAGTCTTCTCCAAAGAAAAAAAAAGACCACTGTAAAACAATTTAATCGGGTTGGTTCTAACAGCATCTTTACGTCCTTACTCTCTGCAAACACGATTCAATACAACACTTAATTAAGCATATCTAATCTACATCTTGGAACCATTAAAAGAAAAAAAGAAAGAATCTAGACTTGTATTTAATTTTAGATGTATTTGCGTTTTGTATTTCGACTTTATCAGGTTTATTTAGAAGTGATCACGTTAACCAAGGCATGAAACGGTTTTAGTCCCTCTATATATATAATAAATAAAGTCCAAACACCAAATTTGTCCTCTCCAAGTTCGAGAAGAAGCATCAAAGGCGATTTCCTGATAATTTGCTACTGAGATGTGTCCCACGCGTCTCAAGATTATATTATCCGACTCTCGCCCTTGTCTCCAAGAGCTTTCGATTTTTCCTAGCTTCACCAGAGCTTTACAAGGCCCGGTTACTCTTGGACCACACCGAGAGTTGTCTCTATGTGTGCTTAAAGTTAGATCCTTTGGAGAACTCTAGCTGGTTTACTAACTGCCGGAAATCTGATCAAAACCTAACGTACGACACAAGTAATAAGAAGAAGTCAAGTGGGTATGTTTATCTGCTAGCGTCCTTCACCGAAAGATATATGTAGTCGGAAGCCGCAAAGATGGCGATTCCGATTCCTTGAAGAACTCGTTCGAGGTGTTCTTACAGCTAAACACAAATTTTCACCAAAAGCACATGTTGTTAGGGAAAAGGATATGTTCCATATCTTATTGTGTATATCTTTAGTCAATATTCTCTACTTGTGCATCAAGTCTATAGTATCTATATATACTCTTTACATATCAATAAGAAAAACAACACTTTCTCTGAGATTTACATGGTATCAGAGCCAAGTTAGAAAACCCTAAAAATCTAAAATTTGTCTTGCCTCCGCCGTTTCTTCTTCAAAGGAAACAGTTTATTTTCTACTCTCTTTTCTACTTATCCGATGACTATAGACTCAGCCCTTTCTACTACTACTACTAAGGAATTGATCACCTCTTCTCCTTACCATCTATCCTCTAATGATCAGCCACACCATGTCCTTACTCCGTTTCTTCTTAATGGCGAAAATTATGAGAAGTGGGCTAAAATTGCACGCAACAATCTCGCAGCAAAGCATAAACTTGGTCTTGTCGATGGCTCTCTTCTCAAACCTGCAACTGATTCTCCTGATTACCAACGGTGGGTTCAAGTCAACTCGATGTTATGCGGCTGGCTCTATGCAAGCTTAGATCCTCAAGTCCAAAAGGTTATCTCGTTTGTTGACAACGCAAAAGTTCTTTGGGACAATTGCGTGTACGTTACTCTATTGGGAACGCTTCTCGTGTTCACCAAATAAAATCCTCTATTGCTCGATGTGCTCAAGATGGTCAGTCTGTTGCTGATTATTTCGGCCAACTCAAGGTGATGTGGGATGATCTTGATGACTTTGAACCCTTCATTGACTGTTGTTGCAACTCTCCGTCCTATCCTCAACGTCTCAAGGAGCAAGTACGTCGAGATCTTGAGCGTATACACCAATTTCTCATGGGTCTCGATGCTTCTCGGTTTGGTACTACACGTACCAACATCTTTAGTCGTCTCAACCGCGACACTGACATGACACTTGATCATGTTTACTCTGAAGTCATTGCTGAAGAACGTCATCTGATTGTTGCTCGATCTAAAGAAGAACGTATTGATGCCGTCGACTTTGCTGTGAAAGCTGGTGTCAATGCTATTGCCTCCGCTACACGTCTTCCTCAAGGACCATGTACTCACGGTGGCCGTACCAACCACACGGTGGATACATGTTTTGAACTTCATGGTCTGCCCGAGTGGTGGATCAAGAAACATGGTGATACTCGAGGAGGATCCCGATCAGACTCTACTCGCGGTAGAGGCCGTGGCTCTTACAGAGGATGCGGCCGTGGGCGTTCCTCTTCTACTTCCTACCGTGATAACAACGCTCAAGGTTTCTCCTAAGCCGACCTCCCTGACTTACCTGGTGTTAGTAAGGCCACATGGTCTGCCATTGTGAACTTGCTAAAACCTGACCAAACTTCTTGTTCAGATAAGCTCTTCGGTAAGCATTCTTGTGTTGAGTTTTTACTTGACTCTGGAGCGTCTCATCATATGACAGGTGATGATGATCTTCTTCTGGATACGCATGACATCCCTCGAAGTATTGTTGTTCTTCCCAATGGAAAACATACTTTCGATACTAAAGAAGGGACGATGGTTCTTGGAGATCATGTTACATTGAACCGTGTTCTTTATGTTCCTGATCTCTCTTCCACCCTCATCTCTCTCGCTAGACTTTGTCGTGAGTTGTCTTGCTACGCTTTATTTACTGATACATTGTGTGTTATACAGGACCGCACTTCGAAGATGTTGATTGGCGCAGGTGAAGAGAGAGATGGGGTTTATCACTTTCGTGGAGCGGTTTCAGCACTCGTCAACAATGTCAAAAAATCCTCAAAAACTCTTTGGCATGAACGTTTGGGGCATCCATCTACGAAGATTTTATCTAGTTTTTTATCTACTTTACCGGATTCTGCACACCATAGTAGTGATAATAATGATTTTTGTGAAGTTTGTATTCAAGCTAAACAAACACGGTCTGTTTTTCCCGAAAGTACGAATAAAGCTGATGCATGTTTTTATTTGATTCATTGTGATATCTGGGGACCATACAAAACTGCTTCTACGTGTGGAGCACACTATTTTCTTACTATTGTCGATGACTATTCTCGGGCTGTGTGGACCTATCTTTTTCTTGCCAAAAGCGAAGTTGCTACTCATCTCAAACAATCTGTGGCCATGGCTCATAAACAATTTGGAAAAAAGATCAAAATCATTCGTAGTGACAATGGGAGTGAGTTTCTTGCTTCTTCAGTTCTTTAAAGACCATGGCATTGTTCATCAAACTTCTTGCGTTTATGCTCCGCAACAAAATGGGAGAGTTAAGCGTAAACATCGTCATATTCTCAACATGGCGCTTTCTTTGCTCTTTCAAGCTGAACCACCAGTTCAATTCTGGGGCGAGAGTGTTCTCACTGCTGCGTATTTAATCAATCACACACCCACTCCTCTTCTACAAGGAAAAACTCCGCATGAGCTTCTGCATTCTACTCCTCCGATTTTTGCACAACTTGTGTCTTTGGTTGTTTGTGTTTTTCCAAACATCATTCTTCTAGTCGTGATAAGTTTCAAGAACGTTGCCGGAAATGTATTTTTCTCGGCTATCCTCCTAATCAAAAAGGGTGGCGGGTTTATGACATGGAGACCAAATATATTTTTGTTTCTCGTGATGTTATCTTTAACGAAGATGCTTTCCGTATTCTTCCTCTACCGTCTCCGATCCGTCAATTGTATCTCCGGTTTTGCCACTGCCACTTATCTCCGCAAATGATTCAGTTGATGAAATTGCACATCTACCTCTCGAATCCAGGGGGAGTCTCCCTACTCCTGTTACTACTACAGTTATTGATTCTACATCTAACACAGTGGTTGACTCTTCTCCGGCTCCCGCTACTGTGGTTGTCACATCTTCTAACTCCGCTGCTGTTTCTGATGAGAATTATGATGACTTTGATGTTGGTACTAAACCACTAGGTCGCGGTCATCGCACAAAGTTTTCGTCTACTCGACTTAAACCTTATGGTGCCTATTCTGCACGTCACGCTGAAACCCTCATCTCTCTCAAACCTTCATCTGATCCAGCATCTTCAGGTACTTGTTTCTATCCTATAGCACACTATGTCTCTTGTAAAAAGTTTAGCTCTGCCCATCAAAATTTTCTTGCAGCCGTGACAATGGTCGACGAACCAGTTACTTATAAGCAAGCGGTTCAAATATTAGAGTGGCGTGATGCTATGCGCAAGGAGATCGACGCATTAGAACTTAACGAGACCTGGACGCTTGCACGTCTTCCACCGGGTGTCAAAGCTCTTGGTTCTAAATGGGTGTATTGGCTTAAGTTTAATTCGGATGGTACACTTGAACGATATAAGTCTCGGTTAGTCGCTCTTGGTAATCACCAAAAAGAGGGTGTTGATTTCTCGGAGACGTTTGCTCCGGTTGCAAAACTTCAAACTGTCCGGACCTTACTTGGTGTTGCTTCGGTTTAGAATTGGGAACTCCATCAAATGGATGTTCACAACGCGTTCTTACATGGTGACCTTGACGAGGATATCTACATGAAACCACCTCCCGGTTTTCTTCCCGCTGATCCGTCTCTTGTTGCAAGCTTAAAAAGTCCATTTATGGTCTACGACAAGCTCCTCGCTGCTGTTTTTCAAAGTTGTCTATTGCTCTCCTTGACTACGGTTTTGTTCGATCTCACAAAGATAATTATCTATTTACCTATCGGCGTGGTGGTGTTGTTCTTCATGTTCTTGTCTATGTTGATGACTTGATCGTTTGTGGTGCTGATTCTGCAGTTCTCAAATCGTTTAAAGCTTATTTATCTCGTTGTTTCAAGATGAAGGATCTCGGTCTGTTGAAATATTTTCTTGTAATTGAAGTTGCTCATGGACCTGATGGTATTTTTCTCTCACAACGAAAATATTGTCTTGATATAATCGACGAGTGTGGTTTGTCTGGTTCGTGTCCAGCTGATACTCCTATGGAGCAAAATCATACGTTGTTGGATTCTACGAGTGCACCGTGCTCGGACCCGGCTCAATATCGACGCCTCGTTGGGCGTCTTGTTTATCTCACCCATACGCGTCCTGAGTTAAGTTATGCTGTCAACATTCTTGCACAATTTATGCAGAAACCTCTTTTGGATCATTGGGATGCGGCTCAGCGTTTGGTTTGTTACTTGAAATCTTCACCTGGTCAGGGTGTTGTTCTTTCTTCCACGGCTCCTCTTCAAGTGAATGCCTATTGTGATTCTGATTTCAACAAGTGTCCTTCATCTCGACGGTCTCTTACGGGTTATATGGTTATGCTTGGCGATTCTCCTTTTCAATGGAAGACTAAGAAGCAAAGTCGTGTCTCTCTTTCATCGGCTAAAGCGGAGTATCGCGCTATGGCTATGACCTGTACAGAGCTTCTGTGGCTAAAAGAAGTTTTGCAGTTTCTTGGTGTCGATCATACTCAGCTGATGCGTTTATTCAGTGATAGTCAAGCCGTTTTTCAAATAGCAGCAAATTCTGTTTTTCATGAACGCACGAAGCATATTGAAAGTGATTGTCATTTCATTCGTGATGAAATCACTTCCGGTACAATAACTACTACTCACATTCCCACTAAAGAACAGCCGGCTGACATCTTTACTAAAGCTCTTGGTTGTGATCAATTCAAGTATCTACGGTCCAAGTTGGGCGTTCTCGACTTACACGCTCCACCTTGAGGGAGAGTGGTAGGGAAAACGATATGTTCCATATCTTATCGTGTATATCATTAGTCAATATTCTCTACTTATGCATCAAGTCTATTGTATCTATATATACTCTCTACATATCAATAAGAAAAACAACACTTTCTCTGAGATTTACACATGTATTGACGATAAGTGGCATGTGTTGAATAACAGAGCGGTGGTTCCTCACAATAAATACCTATATCGTGGAGAGTAACAGAGCGGTGGTTGCTTACAATCCCAAAAAAAGTGAATGGGACCTGGTTGGATCAGCGAATGATGCTTCTATGCTTTCATATGATCCTTATTGTGAGATAGAGAACGTTTTTTACTCTCTCCTCAACATATGGTATCTTGGAATTGAGTTCAGATGTTATGACAGAGGTAAAACGGTGGAGAAAATCAGATGGTCTGGCAGCAGGACTACCTAAGTTGTCTCTTCCTGCTCGTGTTAGACTGGCTGATTATGGTGGAAAGATGGCGGTTTTGTGGGAAGAGATTAAGAGAATATGCCTTATAGTGGGCCTGGTGGCAGAGGCGGTAAGAAGATGATTTGGTGAGCAGAGATTACGCTTGAAAGTGGTAAAATTTGGGGGAAAGTTGAGTGGTTTGATCATGTGCTTACAGTCCCTAAAACATATGTTTTCCGAAAGGTTCTTGCCGATACTGTTTGATGAATGCTTCACAAGTATTTAACAAATGTTATTGTGTATGCAACTGTGATGAATGACTTCGTCTCTTGATTCACTTTCTTAGTCATCTGATGCCCACTTGTTAATTGTTAAGCTTATCTTGTGACCAAAAAATGCAGTCCGACATTGCAAAATTAGAGATACAATATCATGATAAGAATCATATATAGAATCTGTTGTTCACTTTTCAGAAATTCTTGAAACATACAAACAACTCATATCTATCAAAGATTGTTTCATACTTTAGGGAATCCGAATGAACATTATCATACAAACAGAGCTCTTTAGGTTGTTCATAAATAAATACTCAATGCGATTCAAATCACATGTGAAAAGTTTCGAGTCAGCCTTTCACCTCTTTGCTTATCAGAATCATGTTCTTATGTGCTTGCAGCCAAAGAGACTCATCACTAAGTGATAATAGTATTTGCATTCTTTTGTGCTCGAAGCCGTTTCATCCTACAAAACATAGGATTCAAAAAAAAAAAAATTGAAATGCAATGCAAATATGTATAGTACTGTTCAACTAGCATCGACTGAAGTACAAAACCACGAACTAGTTCTATCTATGCAAGGAAATACAAACCCATGAACAAATTAGTGTTGATCAAAGTTCAAGAAAAGCAAGGAAATTGTTCAGTTGTAATACTCAGAAATTCCAACGTATAAGTGTTGAAAACTTATAACAATCTGTGGATAGATGATTTAGTTGCAGGCTTTACATATATAGAGAATCAAGCAGTTTTAACCTCTAAATAGTTTCATGGCACCCTTAATAAATTCCTTGAGCTTAAGAGATAAATAAAATGATTTACCTGATGAAAGAGATGTATTTCTCTATCTCTGGTTTCTGCTCAGAGCTGAAGGAAAACCATTTTTCATGAGGACATACATCAGTCCAGCTTCCTAAATCTGCATACAAACAAAGGAAAGAGATTAGAATCACTATACTCTCTGTGACGATAAACGAAGAGTTTGTAAAAAAATTCACACCTTGAAGCAAAATGTTTTGCTCATCATTGTAACTCTTCAATCTCCAGAATATAAGACCATTGTCATCCAATTCCACCGGGTTGGTTCTAACAGCATCATCACTTCCTTGACTCTCTGCAAACACCAGGATACAACACTTACGCCTTTAAATATGATCATGGAACCATAAAGAATTAAATCAAAGTAGTCTAGATTCGTACTTATGGATAGCATGTCTATTGCGTTTTGCATTTCAGAATAAACTTCTTTGGTTTCAGCATTTATTCGCGAGACAATTGCATCACGTTCTGTTATCAACAATGGAATCCCGTTTTTATCTTTTACTGCTTGGGCCAACTCATCTTGCAATTTTTGCTTTAGTTCTTTCTCCTACAACAGAAAGGTTTCAGAATGAATAAGTGTTGTCGAAGTGAAGTTGTTAAGACTAAAGACTTGGTAAATTTCAGAAGTTACCTTATCTTTTGTTGCATTGATCTTTTCTTTTGCTTTCTTTTTTCTTTCAACAGATTCAAGATTTTGGCTATCAATGCAATTTCTCATCACCCTGAAAATTTAATCACAATATGTAAACCCGCAAGAAGCATAAATCAAAGAGAATACTTGATTCAACAGATGAATATAACTATTACTTACGATGTGCCAAGCGTCTCATCACATAAGAAATTCAAAAGCTTAAGCCTTTTTGATGAATTCAACTTCTCATACTGAGAAAGGCCTTTTTTAAACATTTCAGGAGGGAAGTCATCTAGCTGAACTTCTGATTCTGTAAGACATTCTCCAATTGCAGTGAACCAACTAGCATCAGTTGCAGTCAGGCAAACGGATCTATTTATCCAAAAACGGAAATCAGTCAAATATACATAAAGGGAAAGTAATAGAACTTATGCTTTTAAAGGAAATTATTCTTACGTTTCTCCTCTATTCTCTAATATCACAGTAAGTAGTTGGATTATCATCTGCGTGAGGGTGGAATACTGTTGTCTCCTGTTGCTTCGTCCAGATAACATTTCACGAATCACACATTCAGCTTGTCCTTTCCTTAAATCAAGAGCCTATCAAAAAAGTCATATCAAGAAGGTACGAGCAATTAGTTTACCTTTTACATACTTAAAATACCTATGTTAAAGAAGAGATCATTTATCAGACTGTGTTTAGGGATACAGGATACCTTCCCAAAAGCTGAACAAAACTCAAAAAACTGAAATACATTTCCAACATCTTCAGGAGCCAAGTCAATACCAGAAACAGTAATTGAATTATTTCCCTGAGGTAGTTTCACCTCAAGCTGATCCTCTTCTTTCCTTTTTCGAGCAGGTTTTATTCTTTTGATTTTATCCGCTACATTCTTTTCCATAGAGACAGAAATTGAGCTATTACCCTGAGGTATTTTCACCTCAACCTGATCCTCTTCTTTCCTTTTGCGAGCAGGTTTGATTCTTTTGATTTTATCCGCTACATTCTTTTCCATAGAAACAGAAATTGAGCTATTGCCCTGAGGTAGTTTCACCTCAACCTGATCCTCTTCTTTCCTTTTGCGAGCAGGTTTGATTCTTTTGATTTTATCTGCTACATTCTTTTCCTTCGAAACAGAAATTGAGCTATTACCCTGAGGTAGTTTCACCTCACCCTGATCCTCTTCTTTCTTTTTGAGAGCTGGTTTGATTGTTTTGGTTTTATCCGCTACGTTATTTTCCTTGATATCTTTCGCTGTAGTCTCTGCATCACAAAACTTTCATGCGTTAGTTTCTTTTCAACAGTAGTACTTGCGATTCTCAAGAAAACATTTAAAGATCAAATCCTCTCACTCTTCCTTTTTCCTTCAACCAATAATTTCTTGGTAACTTGTGTCTCATGAACGGAATCAGAAATCTTGATCTTTTTTGGACTCTTTTTCACCACAGCATTCTCATCGTTGCAGCTATTGTTTAAATCCTTAAGCTCTTCACGTTTAGTTTTTCTCGATCTTTTAATACTAGCATGTTTTTGTTCAATAGAATTCTCCTGGTCAAGTTTCAGCGGTGAAGGAACAACAACATCTTCCTGCAGATACCACCATATCAAACAAATAGACAAAAAAAAACAAGACTCAAAGTTAAGATACACAATACAAGAACCATGCTACAGCATTTCACGTACCGGTTTCACCTTCTTTGTATAAAAATATTTGTCAGAGCCACTAGTTTTCAGAAGCTCTGAGACAGAAGAGAACCCAGTCTTTTTAGCGGTGTGTACTAATATCCCGGTAGGCTTTTGACCTCGTTTCTTCCTAGTAAAAGAAAACAGTTACACAAAATTAACTCTAAAGAAAAACATAAACCTTGCGAAATTCAATGTAACAAATGATTTTGAATTACATGCAGCAGCTACAGTTACAGTTGCCTCTGCATTTGGGACAAATCCAATCCTTCTTCAACGCAACCTCTTGTGCGTTCTCCCCATACCTATTAACAACATCAAGCCAGAATCAATACCCCAAATCACCAGAGCTGTATGCATATCTCTCTAAACAAAAATCTTAAAACATAAAAAATCAAACCAAACCTGTTCAATATGCACTTGGTACACAACTTAATCGGACATGCCCTGTCTTTCTTCTTGGTCACGCAGGATCCAACAAGATCCGTTCTCTTTTGTCGACACTACCAAAAACAAGACGATTGATTCAAACATTTATTAACTCTAGTATCATAAACATTAATTCAATACCATAACAGATCTCGTAAATACACACCAAAACAAAATCAGATCAATATGGCTAACAATTTTGTCAAAATTAACGAAAACCCAAGATTTGACGAGCACCCCATGTTTCAATTTCAACTTAAATTCAAAACCAATATGAACATAACCCTAACGAAAAACGCCTAAATTCGAAAGAAAAAAATCAATACTAAAATCCTGAAATTCTCACTATTGAATACCGTTTGATTGAAGCAATAACTCGAAGTCATAAACCCAAATCTAATACTATTATCAACGATGAATACACTCAATCAGATCAATTTCAAATCCAAATTCGGAAAAAAAAAAAAAAAAAAAAAAATCAGACCTGGTGACAAGTTTTTCCAGTGGTGGAATCTTCGATCCTTGGTGTTTGTTGCTCGGTCTGATTCTTTCTGACCACCGCCATATCCAGAGGCTCAACAAAAAAAAAAAAAAAAAAAAAAAAAAAAAGCAACACAAACTGATTTGATATCGCAAAATTAGTTTAAGGGTGTGTGTGAGTTTTGTTTATCACTTAGACTCGAAGTGTTTTATGCTTTTCGTCTTTGGAAGAAGTGATAAATTTCCAAAAGAAGAGAGAAGAAATCCCAAAGGTTTTTGATTTTTTTGGTTTTCCCTCGCTACCGAAAATTTTGGGCGGGCGAGGGTTTCGAGTTTTACGTTTTCTTCAGGTGTTCGCGTATATTTTTTTCATCTTATGGAAATTTTAAGAAGTTCGTTTTCCTTATTTACATTAAGATTGGCAAATTACAATCCTTTCGTCCAATTTGGTAAATGAATCACTAGGTTAATAAAGTGTTGTAATTTATTTTTCATCAAGTAGTTTTAACCGTTTTCTTGGTTGAATTTATGATTGAAGATTTTCATTGGAATGGAGAAATGTTGGATAAGATGAAATATTCACCATGAGTACTATTTGGGAATTGGTGCTATTGGAATGTCAAAAACAATTTAAATGAGAAATGGAGGTTCAAGGTGGTAAGTTAGCAAAAGTTTGAAAACCAATGAACAACGAGAACCAATGCACAAGAATGTAGTGGGAGTCAAGTCCATATTCAGGATGAAACCAATGCAAAAGGAAATGTTATCAAACACAAAGCCATGTAGTGGCAAAATGATTCACAAAACAATATGGAGTTTTGCTCGAGTCTCTAGACACGAAACAATCTGTAACACCTCGATCGCCATCTCTTAGTGGGTCCTATGTCCAATCCCAATCTATGGGTACACCTTCCTTAATGGGCTTCACGTCATCTCAGTAGGCCCGTGAGCCCATCCATATTCAACGGTCGGTTTGCTACGTCCGGGAAGTTTTAAAGACTTGTTACCGTCCCTACAAATCACCACATGATCTTTACTAGTGTTTTGTCCTCACTCGCACAGTTCTGACAGTCAATTCCCGGAAGGTCACCCATCCTAAGACTACTCTAGCTCAAGCACTCTTAACTCTGGAGTACTCTCAGGACCATTGACCAAAAAGATAAGTGCACTTTGGTAACATAGGTGGCCAAATCAATTATTTTAAACCTCTCCGCAAGTCTCTGAAACCGGGGTGTCACAATTTACCCCCACTAACAAATCGCAACATCCTCGTTGCTCACAAAGACCGTCACCCCCGATGGTGTAAGTCCATCGACTTCACACTCGTCTGGGTTTGACTCTGATACCACGTGTAACGCCCCGACAGCCACTTCTTAGTGGGCTCCATGTCTAATCCTTGTCCATCGGCCCACCTTCATTAATGGGTCTCACGTCCTCTCACTAGGCCCATGAGCCCATCCATATCTGACGGTCGGTTTGCTACGTCCAGGAGGGTTTAAATATTTGTTACCGTCCCTACAAATCACCACATGGTCTTTCCCAGTGTTTTGTCTCACTCGAACTGTTCTGACAGTCACTTCCCGGAATGTCACCCATCCTGAGACTACTCCAGCTCAAGCACGCTTAACTCTAGAATTCTCTCAGGACCATTGACCGAAAAGATAAGTGCACTTTGGTAACATAAGTGGACAAATCAATTCTATTAAACCTCTCTACAAATATCTGAAACTAGGGTGTCACACAATCAGACTAATTTGTGTCGTTAATGCCGCGAGAATGTAGCAATTGTTTCAGCTTGATGTCAAAAATCTGCATTTCTGAACAACACTTTAGAATAATAGATATATCTTGAGCAATCAATTGGCTATGAAGATGAAGGGAAAAAATATTATATATTCTCTGTTTACAATGCTCTCATGGCAGTAAGCAAGATAATATTGCTCAATCTACCATAGAAGCAAAATATATGGTCTTTTGTGAAACATCAAATTCAGTAATGTGTTTGAAGAGAAGATCTTAAACACATTACAATAAGCGTGTATCTGGAAGAATTTAAGAGCATATATGGTGGCATAAAAGACATTATATGATAAGAAAAATAATATATAATGTTTTAAAATAGAAAATAAAACTACGTGTAAAAATATAAAATTACTCAATATAATTATTTTTATAATGCTTCCATATAAGAATATTTCGTTTGTTTTAAAACATCTATGATTAATTTTATTGTTGTATAAAATTTATTTCTAAATGGTATATCTTTCATATATCAATAATTTCAAATTTAGTTTAATTGATTTGATTTATATAGATATATATCAAACAATTGACTTTAATATAATTATTTGTAAAATATATAAATGATAAGGAATAAAATGAAATATGTGAAAAATTTTGAAGGTCTCAATATTGTGCCCTCTAATTTGAAGGTTCGTTATTCAATCCCTTAAAATTTGAGGGTTGAAGGGATTGTTGGAATTAAAAACCCCACAATATTTGATGCCTCAAATATATATTGCGCCCTCTAATTTAATGTTCACTATTCGACCCCTTCAAATTTGAGGGTTGAAGGGGTTGTTAGAATTAAAAACCCCTCAATATTTGAGGGTTTGAGGGGTTATTGGAGATGCTCTTAACACTACACATCAGATTCTCTTTCTTCCACCTCATTTTCAACACCTTCAATTGTAACTTTCACAATAGTTTTGTTTAATAAAATTCAACACCTTACCCTACAAATTTTATTTCATATTCTTTATAAAAAAAAAAATTGTAACTACCAACATTAAAAATTATCGATTAAAAAAATATAAAGAGTTGATCGGAAGATAATAGAAAATTAGTAGTGAGAAATGATTTTTTTATATACATTTATTTTTCTTAAACAAATTGATTACAACAAAGTACAAATAATTGGGAGAAGATAAAAAATACAAAAATTTGGATAACCAATAGAAAACCAACAGATATATTAAAAAAAAAAGTTCTCTCACTATTCTCTCCAATCACAAAGTGACATTTGACATTTAAAACCCTATTTCTTTTGCATTCAATCAACAATGTATTCAACAGAAATTATTCAACCTAGATTTTTCACATTATTCAACACCTCCATTGTACGCATTAAACAGTTGAAAAAAATATTTAACAGGATTCATTGTTGATAGTGTTACAATATTTTTGTTTAATAAAATTCAACATTCTGTAATGGGCATGTTGAAAGAATAATTGAAACGACCCGACCAATTTTTTTTAAAATAAATAATAAATATAATATAATAATAAACTAAGCTAGTGGTCCCCTACCCACTAGCCCTAAACACAATCACAACCAACATCGGAATAAATAATACCAATAACAATATCCAATAATAAAGTATAACAATAAACCAATACCCAATCATCAGGAAACATAAAACCAGTAACCTAACAATGTTCTAATGACCCAACTCTAGCAACCTAACAATGCCAGACAACATCAAATCGAGTCCCTAAAACATCCTCCTCTTCATCGCCTTGATTCTACGATCACAATTTGCCTTTACCTGCACCACAAACACAAATTGAGATGCATGACTATTTGTAAACACTCAGTGAGGCAATCCTCCCATCTACTGGACTATACACACAAGCAATAAGATTCCTACATGCCACACACAACAACCAATAAAACAAACCATGCAATAAACCAAAGCATTGCATCATCCGTCGAATCTGAAGAAGGGTGTCGACCGACACCAGATGGTGTCGATCGACACTGACAATCTGGTGTCGGTCTGCTCGACATTCCCAAAACCCTAGTTTGTGTCAACCGACACCTCCACATGGTGTCGATCGACACTCGCCAAAGTTACCGAGCCGTCCTCGCGTTGGTGTTGACCGACACCCCAACTGGTGTCGATCGACACCGATGCCGAGCATCGATTTCCTTTGACAGACACTCTGAATCTCGCCACCAATCTCCTCCAATCCACTCTATGCATCCCCAGAAGCCAAAACCCAGCCATTGCACTCACGAATAACCATAGGGAACTCAAAGAAACAACCACATAAGCACCAAATTACAGAAAAACTAGAGATCTTAGCGTAGATAAGCCATGGTCATGCACTCACCTCTTTGCAGAAAGTTTCTGACCAACAAAGATGAATCCCACTCTCCTAGCAACCTTCTAGCTTCTTTTTAGCTTCAAAACTCCCACGAAAAGCCAACAAAACTCCCACGAAAAGCCAACAAAACTCCCACAAATCACCAAAAATTTCAAGAACACTCTTTCTCTTTCTTTTCTCTCAAAACGATGAAACGGCGACCAAACAAACTTGCCAAAAACCTTATGGATGACAAAACACTTAAATAACTCGGTTTAGTGGTTTTCCTAAACCAAACCGGTCCAAATTGATAATTAAATCGATATGGTCGAACCAGAAATTAATGGTGTCGACCGACACTACCCATCCCCAAAATGCACATTTTGGTTCGCGGATGTTATAATAATTAAACAGTTGAATGTTTACAATGGAGATGTTGAAAAAAATGTAAACTCTATGTGTATTAAAACTTGTTAAATTGATTCAACATGTTGAAATAACAACTGTCCAGCCTTATATAACATGGAATGACGCACATGTTTCTATTTTTTGTTTTTGCTATAAAAAAAAAATTGTGAGAGGGCCACATATGTAATATTTTTATTTGATAATGAGATTTTGAAGATTTTTTACTCATAATATGATTGTTGAGGATGAGCGAGATACATATGCGCAATAGTGGACCGATTATAATCAATCTGAGGTAAGTGGTTCTAGTACACCATAACTATTTCTTACCGAGGTATTACCCTGTGACACCCCAATTTCAGGGACATGCGGAGAGATCTCGTATTCTTTAAAAAAAAAAAAAAAATTGTCACTACAAAAAATAAAAACTATGGATTAAAAAAATATAAAAGAATTGATCGGAAGATAATAGAAAATTAGTAGTGAGAAATGATTTTTTTATATATATTTATTTTTTAAAACAAATTGATTACAACATAATAATAAAGTACCAATAATTGGGAGGAGATAAAAAACATAAAAATATGGATAACCAATAGAAAACCAACAGATATATTAAATAGAAAAGGTGTCACTAAAAAAAAACTCTCTCACTATTCTCTCCAATCACAACATGACATTTGACATTTAAGACCCCATTTCTTTTGCATTCAATCAACATGTTGAATGTATTCAACAAAAATTATTCAACCTAGATTTTTTACATTATTCAACACCTCCACTGTACGCATTAAACAGTTGAAAAAAAATATTCAACAGGTTCATTATTATAGTGTTACAATAGTTTTGTTAAATAAAATTCAACACTTTGGAATGGACATGTTAAAAGAATAATTAAACAGTTGGATGTTTGCAATGGAGATGTTGAAAAAAAAAATCTATGTGTATTAAAACCCCTCTTCAAAAACGCGGCCTCCGCGACCGTTTAATCGGCTGATAGGCGCTCGGCGGATGGGAGCCGCCGCGATTTGGGTATAATCGGTCAAGAAATCGAAACCATAAATATAACTCACTCTTTTATAGGTTTTTAAGTTCAAAATCGTATATTAAGTTGTAAATCTTCAATAATTGAATAAAACCCACAAGAGAAACCAAAAACTAAACCTCAATCGTGAAAAAAAAGTAAGGCAGCAAAAAAATTAGGGTTTTTCAGACGAGGGTATTCTCGTAATTTCAAGATTAATTAATCCTATAAACAAAAACGGTCAATTCCTGACTCGAGACATGCATGTGTCACGCTGACCACCCAACCACTAGACTAAGTTATACTTTTGCAATTATACTATGGTTATCAATATATATACTAAAAGTACAAAAAACAAACCCCGATTCCTCCCCGATTTAAATCTGATTTTCTGATTAATCGCTAGGTCCATGCTCAACGTCCGACTAGCGCCTAGCAATTTCTTAAACAGAATTAAAACTTGTTGAATTGATTCAACATGTTGAATAACAACTGTCTGCCCCATATATAACATGGAAGGACGCACATGTTTCTTTTTCTGCTTTTGCTAAAAAAATTATGTGAGAGGGCGACATGTGTAATATTTTATTTGGATAATTAGATTTTGGAGATTCTTTTATCACCTTGTCATTGTGCATAATATGATTGTTGAGGGTGAGCGAGATACATATGCGCAATATTGGACCGATTATAATCAATCTGAGGCAAGTGGTTCTAGTACACCGTAACCATTCCTTACCGAGGTGTTACCCTGTGACACTCCAATTTCAGGGACATGCAGAGAGATCTAAAAGAACTGAATTGACCATCTATGTTACCAAAGTGCACTTATATTTATGGTTAAGAGTACTGAAAGAACTCTAGAGTTAAGTGTGCTTGTGCTATGGTAGTTTTAGAATGGGTGACCTTCCGGGAAGTGATTATCAAAACTACGCGAGTGAGGAAAAAACATATGGAAAGATCATGGGGTGATTTGTAGGGATGGTAAATAAGTCTTTAAAGCCTCCTGGATGCAAACGGACAGTTGGAATATAAATGGGCTCAAGGGCTTAGTGAGAAGAAATGAGGCCCATTAAGAAAGGTGGGCCTATTGATTGGAAGTGGACATGCGGTGGTACATTTGCAAATCATTTGCATTCTAGATGTGAATTACATGATTCAAATATTCATCATGAATTGCAAGCATATCTAGTCAAACACATACGAGAAAGATTCAGAATGTTCTGTGACAAAGAGGGTTTTAAATTTTTGTGTGTGATTTAAATTAAGGTTATCATACTAATTAAGTTATGTACGTTTTATTAATTGTCTTGTTTGCTTGTATTTTTTTACATTTGAAGTTTGTGTGATTTCTTTTAATAATAATAAATTTAGTTTTGTTATATAAATAAATTAGATAGAAATATAAAATAAAATAAAAACCAAGTCTATTTTTAAAAAATTAATGTAACTTCTATTAAGTTTAATTTAATTTAATTTCAATTATTATTATTATAAATGTGTACTTATCAAATTATAGAAAAATAAGAATATAAAGTGACAGTAGTTAGGTAAAGTTTTGAATTTTATTAAATAAAACTATTGGAGAGGTTAAAATTGAATTGAATGTTGAATGATTAGGTGAAAGAAAGAGAAGATAATGTGGAGTGCTTAAAACTGAGGTGTAAGGTATTTAATGTTATAACCATTGTACATGGTCTTAGCAGTTCAGGCTCTACATATGTGCTTGAAGTGCAGTAGCATAGGATCCACTCTTTTTTTTATAAAGAAATTGGGTAAAAAAAACATTTCTCTCAACAAACGTAGGAAAAATGTCCATTTTTTCCTATCTCAAGGTCCTCATATATTTTGAGCTGGGTTGGGTCTACGTATACGACAGTGGCCAACATTTAAAATGCGAAGAAGTTCCTTTTCAACAGTCGCACGGCGATTGTGGAGGCGGGTGGAGATAGTCTGGTGGCGGGCATGCCTACTTCCATAACCGTTTGACGCTGCAGTCAAGGAGCTCGGACACATCTTATGACCGTACCTCAAGTGCTTCAGCTTCTCCGTGAGACGCCGCAAAGAATGTCGCACCCGCACCCACCTCCTCCGATGTAGAAAGAGTCATTTTTGTTGTTTTATGTATGTTTGTTTGTTGTGTGATGTTTATTTGTTTGTTCCGTGATGTTTGTAGTAGATTTGTCTGTTTGTATAGTAGTCTTTCTGCGGGTGCTTGTAAAAATCATTTAATTAAAACAATAAACTGTTGGCTACTTGTGTGTTTTAAGATCCTAATGTTTTTTAAAACATAAAATCAAATTAGGGTTTTTCCATCTCGGGAACATGATTATGGTATTGACATTTTTGCACTTTGACAAATGTTGAAAAACTGATTTAATAGATCTGAACACAAAATCGTAGTAGAGTTTGTCCATCTTGGATGGTGATGCTCGTAGATGACATTTTTACTCTTTGGCAAAAATAAAATTTCTTTTTTTTTTCAAAAATGTTTATGAAACTATCGTAACACCGACATCTCACATTGTATGTGTGAGTATAAACCCTCTATAACTTAAAAGAGTGAATAGACTCCGATTGATATGGAAAGAAAAAAAAATAACTTGCATTTACAACCCCTTAGATAATGTTGCATTTACAGTGCCCAGATAATGTTATTAGATAATGGTTTCTACAATGATAATTACGAAATTACAATATGTCCGATAATGGTTTTTATAAAGTTGAAGAAATATAAACTTTGGAACGAATAATTTGATTTTTGACTTAAATTATAATATATTGCTAGGATATTTAAGATCACAGTCTTAACAAATGAAACTAATATAGATATATTAGGAAAAAATATTTCTAAATTTATAATAACCTAAAATTAAATATATTAAATCTAATTGGTAATAAATTAAATATTATACAATAATCATTAAATATAGTGATAATATTGGTAAGTAACAATTACTCCTAAATAATAGGAGCAAGATTAGCAATGAAGATTGATTCGACTAATAAAGATTGTAATCAAGAGGTTGGTGAACCGATTAATATTAATCTCTTAATCATGAAGGTCTCGATAATTTGAGACATAAACACCCTTAATGACTCGATTTCAATGACTAATTAGAGAATTAGTCAATGCAGTACGTGGTTGGATGCACAATAGTTTTTATTATATTTCAAAAAAAATTTAAAATTAAAATATTATTTTTTCTTATGAATGTAGGGATTTGGCTAATGGGCCAGGCAGTTGTGGCCCAATGGTGGACAAAAAAAATGTATTATTCTTTTCTATTAACATGATAGAAAAAATATTTTTTTCTACTAAAATATGAATCTTAAAATTTCTTGTAACAATTTCTCAAAATAACACTTCTGTCAACATTTTTTTGGTATGATTATTTATTATACAAAATTTTTAATATATAAATTTTCTATAGAACAGAAATTAACAAATACCACAAAAAATTATTACAAATTGATAAGCTACATTATTATAAATAATAACATAGAAATTTAAACATTTTCCTAATATGAGTGAATCTATGTTTATCATGTTTTATAGAGGTTAAACATTGATTTAAAGAGTTTTTCTTAACGACATTGTAAACATAAGGCTATAGTATAGTAAAATTAAATCCAATAAAATTATCAAAAGATTTAGTAACTACGTATAAAATTATTATGTATAAAATCTTGAGAATTTGTTATAAATACCTTTTTTGAGATACTTCTTTTGAAAAATACCCCTAAAATCTTCCTCATTTCAAAGTTTAAAGCAATATAAATATAAATATATATATATACATATATATATATATATATATATATATATGACAATAAGTTTAGTTAACTCAAATAATTAAAAACTATGAAAATTTAACCAAAAATATTTTCTCTTGAAAGATAAATATATTAGTTGGAGGAATGAACGTAAAACTATTGGGTAGGAGTTACATTTGAGTTAAATATAGATTTAAATGAACTTACATGCCTTTAAAACTGTATTAATTATAATAAATATTTTAATTTATTTTTGACTTAAAAGAAAAGGAATACCAAGTGGCTCAATCAAAATTTAAACTTGAGAATTTGTTATAAATACCTTTTTTGAGATACCCCTTTTCAAAAATACCATTTTTTAACATTTTCATTTTTATCCTCTTTTACACAATTACAATATGTTTAATTAGTTCTTAAATTTTTTTTTTTGGTTTGGGTTCTCAATTTTATATTTAAGGTATAGTTTTTAGGAGATAGAGTTTAGTATTTAGGGTTTATAATTTAATCATTTTATATATTAAAAATGAGTATTTTTGAAAATGGACACCATGAAAGGATAATTTCGAAAAGTGATATAGAAAAAAAAGTATTCTTGAAAATCTCCCTTTAAACTTACACACAATTTGATTGTTTTGTTGATATAAAATCAACACTCACATAATATTTCAAATTCCAAATTGAAAATATTACTTTTGAAGTGACAAACTAAATTAGTTTTCTTATAAAATTATATGAATTTCAATTTAAAGATTTTTTAAAACTCCAAGGATAACTTCTATCCTTTTGTTTTTTTTTGTTTTTGTTTTTGTTTTTCACTCATCAATTTAATTTATAGTGGTAGATTTTATACTAATGGTTTCATCTTTATAGGATTTAGTTAAATGGTATTTTTAAAATTATATTATTTTCTCTTTCACTTCCAGTTAAACATGATTTCTTTTTAGAATCATTTTTTCATTTTTCTTAAATCAGAAAGATCATTTTTTTTAAGTAAGTTCTTTTTGTTTTCAAAAACCTCAAATCTTAAATAATATAAATATTATATTGATCTTTACATATTTATCTATTGGATCAAAAGGCAAAGTAAACTTTATGAATAGAGTTTATAGACTTTACAAAACAAATTAGACTTTATAAATAGATAATTATATGAATCATTATAAATTATTAAAAATAATATATGAATATGTGAGATAACCAGAGTGCATAATAGAGAATTAGAGATGTATCTTTTCAACTTCATGACCTTACTGTGTGGTGAATAGAATAGTATGAAAAATAATGACTTATAAGATGCTAATCTAAAATAGACAATGAAGATAAATCTTTTAAAAATAAAATAAAAAACACTGTAAGATATACAAATCATACAAACTCTAAAATTAAAATTTAGAATTAAGCTTTTACAATGATATTAAAATTGATTTTTTGACCCATACAACAACAATAACAAAAGAACACACACAAAAAAAATGAGATATAGTGGAAGAGAATGAGAGAATGTGAAACGACCGACCTTTTTTTTTTCTTAAGATAATAAATAATTAATAAATATAATATATTAAATAAACTACAACTAGTGGTCCTATATCCACTAGCCACCTAACCACAATCACAACCAACAGCGGAATAACCAATACCAATCAATATCCAAATAATAATCCAATAATCATAACATCAACAATATCCAATAGTCAAAAAACAGAAATCATAGAACCAGCAACCTAACAATGTTCTAATGACTCAACTCTAGCAACCTAGCAAGCCAGACAACATCAAATCGAGTCCCTAGAACATCCTCCTCTTCATTGCCTTGATTCCACGATCACACTTTGCCTTTATCTGCACCACAAACACATATTGCAATGCATGAGTATTTTATAAACACTCAGTAAGACAATCCTCCCATCTACTGGGCTATACACACAAGCAATAGAGTATCAATAACCAACACACAACAATCAATAACCGATAAATAACAAATCAGGGCTCAGCATCGACCGACGCCAACATGCATCGACCGATGCCAAATGGGGAAGCATCGATCGACACAGAAGCTGCATCGACCGATGCAAGTGTAACTTGCATCGACCGATACCCAGTCTGCATCGACCGACGCATGCTCGACGTAACACGAAAACCCTAGAGTTTTACGCGCCGTCCTCGCACTCGCATCGACCGACGCAAGATATGCATCGATCAACGCAATGTCGAGCATCGTGTTTTTCCCCGAAGCTTCTCACTGAATCTTCGTTCCTAAAACCACAAAACTCGATCCCAAGCCATAAGAAAGCTTCCTAACACCCATAGCAACGATCTAACAAGCCTAACATCACACAACAAACAGATTAAAGAGTCCTCTAGCTTAGATAAGCCATGGTCATGCACTTACCTTTGCCACAGAAGAATCTGAACCTCAAACAAACAAGAACAAGCCTCTAGGAAGCTCTTACAACGATCCCAGCTACAGATCTCACCAAGAAATGCCACAAAACTCCAGATATCACCAAAAACACCAAGAACTTCTCTTTCTCTTTCGTTTCTCTCAAAAGCGGCTAACCACGCCTAATGAGACAAAACACGAGTTTAAGGGTTTTCCTTTACCCAAAACGCAGCGTTTGACTTAAGTCAAAACGCACGAACTTGACCTTGCATCGACCGATGCAACATCTGCATCGACCGATGCAACTCCCAAACCGGGATTTCGGTTCACGGATGTTACAATTCTCCCCCACCAAACTAGATTCGTCCTCGAATCTCGAACAACCATCAGCCAAGGCTCCCGTGCAACCGTCTCCATGGCCCGCACTCCTCTGACTGATCTACAGAAGGTCACCTCTAGGCGATAGACTCACGCTCTAGGCGTCATTTGCTTTCGACTTTTGGACTTTCCTTTTTCTCATAGGCCTAAACCTTGAGTTTTCATTGGCTCCTCATCAGACCTAAGTCTGCATGCCAATGTTGGCTCCTCATCAGACCTAAGTCTGCATGCCAATGGTGGCTCCTCATCAGGCTTAAACCCGCATGCCATAATATATAAGGAAAAAATCCAAACTCGTCTCTCGGGTTGCCACCCTACAGCGCGCCCCCGGATCGTCATCCGAAGTCGATATACCAACCATATTCCCAAGCCACAAAGTCTCTGAATGTGGCAGTATTAGGAGAACCTAAGTCCTCCAAGAGTCACGAGCAAACAATTCTGAACACATCTGAGTCCTACCCCTATCCAGGTTTCCTTCCCGTGGCTCGCGTAAAACATCTCAATGTCCTACCAACCACATATTCCCTCACTGGAATACCTCATGACCACACAAGGATCATATACATGCCATAAGGGCCGCCACAAAGGCCAAACAAATGTCCTAAACAGGACCGCCACCAAGGCCAAACAAATGTCCTAAACAGGACCGCCACCAAGGCCACTCGTCCCGAAGGACCGTGAAAAAGACCATCTGTCCCGAAGGACCGTCACAAAGACCATCTGTCCCGAAGGACCGTCAAAAGACCATCTGCCCCGAAGGACCGCCTAAACAGGCACTCTGGCTAAACAGCCCGCCACAAAGGCCACACACGGCTAAACAGCCCGCCACAAAGGCCACACAATGTCTAAAAAGACCGCCACACACAGGCACACTGACTCGAAAGTCCGCCACTAAGGCCACACACAAGCCCCTTCAAGGCTCTCCACCGCTAAAATGGACAAATTCCAACTCCCGTAAAACTTTCCATATTTAGCACTTTGCATTTTTGGAAACCTTCCACTCTTGGAAACTTCTATTTCAGGAAACTTTCCTCCGAAACCCGCCTCACGGAAACTTTGTACCCCGAGCACCACCTCATCTTGTTACTGAGTCGCACAACCAACCATCCCAAGCGACCGAGTAACAAGAGAGATGGGCTTGAATACTCCATTCCCGCTCCAGCCACAGATTACAGATGGAACCAGGCTAGTCAAGTTCAAGTCGCGGCTTGCTTCTCATGCCACTTCTTAAACCTTGCCTTCATCCTCGCCTCAGGCTCCCAAGTCTGCTCCTCAACACCATCACAGTCTCAAAGGACTCTCATCAAAGGAACCTTCTTCTTCCAAAGTTCCTTAATGCTCCTCTCGAGAACCCTCACTGGTCTCGCCTCCAAAGTCATGTTAGGCTGAAGATCTTCAGGAATCTTAGCCAACAACTGATCATCCTCGCGGAGACACCTCCGCAACATAGACACATGGAAAACCTTGTGGAATGCACGCATAACCTCAGGTAATTCCAGTCTATAAGACACTGGTCAAACTCGCTCAGTCACTCTGAACGGACCCATATACCTCGGACTCAACTTAGTCTCAGTCAACGACCTGTTCGGACCCCGCAACATGGCCATCTTGAGGTACACTCTGTCTCCCACCTGAAACTCAACTTCTTTCCTCTTCTTATCAGCATAACTCCTCTGCCTATCCTGGGCTTCCTTCATGTTTAGCTTGAGAACCCGAACCTTCTCTGAGGTCTCCTGAACAAAACTAGCACCATATATGCTCCTCTCCCCCACCTGAGTCCAACACAATGGGGTACGACACGGCCTCCCATACAAAGCCTCATAAGGAGCCATCCCAATACTTGTCTGATAACTATTGTTATAGGCAAACTCTGCCAAACACAGGTGGTCCACCCAATGGCCACCCCAATCCTCAGCAAATCCTCCAACGTCTGGATCGTTCTCTCTGACTGTCCATCTGTCTGTGGATGATAAGCTGTACTCATATGAACCTTAGTGCCCATCTCTGCCTGGAATGCCCTCCAGAACACCGAAGTGAACTTAGGATCCCTATCAGACACAATACTCGCTGGCACCCCATGCAACCTGACTATCTCCTTCACAACTTTCTTAGCTAAGACCGCTGCTCCATCAGTCTTCTTGATAGCCAGAAAATGTGCCGACTTAGTCAACCGGTCCACAATGACCCAAATAGCATCAAAAGTCCGAGACACTGGCAATCCTACCACGAAATCCATTGTGATCATATCCCACTTCCACTCCGGAATGGGAAGACTCTTCAGCAACCCGCCCGGAACCTGATGCTCAGCCTTCACTAGCTGACACACATCGCACCTCGAGACCCAACTAGCCACATCCTTCTTCATCCCGACCCAGTGATAGTACCTCTTGAGGTCACGGTACATCTTAGTCGCTCTTGGATGAAAAGAAAACTTGCTCGAATGAGCCTCACTTAGGATCTCTTGCCTCAACTCCTCATCCTTGGGCACACAAATCTGCCCATGCACCAAAATAGTACCATTAGCTGAGACCTGATACTCTGTATCCACAGCCTTAGAGGCATTCACCAACCCCAAATCCTTCCCCTGAGCCAACCGCACTCTACTACGAAGGTCTGCTCTAGCCGCCGCCACCAAACCCAACGGCTCCTAAGAAATAGCACACAAACTCAATGCACTAATCTATCCTACCTGAGTCTCCATCTCCTGCTCCTGAGCCAAAGCTACCCTCTTCCGACTCAGAGCATCTGCAACCACGTTAGCCTTACCAGGGTGATAAGCTATCTCCAGATCATAGTCCGCCACCAGCTCCATCCACCGCCTCTGCCTCAAGTTCAACTCAGGCTGAGTGAATATATACTTCAAGCTCTTATGATCTGTAAACACCTGTATTTTTGCACCATAAAGATAGGAGCTCCAAATCTTCAGGGCAAAAACTACAGCAGTCATCTCCAAATCATGAGTAGGATAGTTGTCCTCATGCTTCCGCAACTGCCGCGAAGCGTAGGCAATCACCTTCCCATGCTGCATCAGCACACACCCCAAACCAACTCTGGATGCATCAGTATAAACCACATAGGGTTCTCCCTGCTCTGGCAAAGCCAACACTGGCGTAGTAGTCAACATCTCTTTCAGGCTCGCAAAGCCTTCTTCACACTCCTGTGACCACACAAAAGGAACATCCTTCCCAGTCAGCTTAGTCATAGGACGTGCTCTGCTCGCAAAACCCTGCACAAATCTTCTGTAATATCCTGCCAACCCCAGAAAACTCCTGATCTCTGTGGCATTCTGCGGTCTAGGCCACTCCCTGATAGTCTGAATCTTCTCTGGATCCACAGAAACCCCCTTTGCAGAAACAATGTGACCCAGAAAACCCATCTCACGCTGCCAGAAACTACACTTGCTCAACTTAGCAAACAACTTTTTCTCCCGCAGCTTCTCCAGAATTGCCCTCAAATGCACTGCATGCTCCTCAGGACTTTTAAAAAAGACCAGGATATCATCGATGAAGATGATGACAGACACATCCAGAAACTCCTAAAACACGTTGTTCATCAACTGACCAACAACTCATCGATCGTGGGAAGAGGGTACTTGTTCTTCACAGTGACCCGGTTCAAACCCCGGTAATCAATACACAACCGAAACTCCCATCCTTCTTCTTAACAAATAACACTGGCGCTCCCCATGGTGATACACTAGGATGGATGAATCCCTTACTCAACAAATCCTCTAGCTGCTTCTTCAGCTCTGCCATCTCTGCTGGAGCCATCCTGTAAGGAGCCTTGGATAATGGTGCCGTCCCCGGTTCCAGTTCAATAGTAAAAGGATCCGACAGAGATGGTGGTAACCCCTACAATGACTTAAACACATCCTCAAACTCCTCAACTACTGGAATACCGCTAACCGTAGACTTCCCTATTGACTCTGGCATCGAAATGGTAACCAAATAAGCCTCACGGCCCTTCTCGATCATCTTCTCAGCCTGAATGGCTGAGATCACGAGACTCCCCGAAGTCGGTCTAACTCCCTCAAAAACCAACTTCCCACCTGGGCGCTCAAACTCCACTCTACCCCGATAGCAATCCAAATGCACATCATACACCTCCACCGGACTGATAAGCAATACCGCAGGCCACGACTCTCCTGCAACCTGAATATCAACTTCCTTTGCCCGGCCAAAAACCCTCAGAAACTTGCCTCCCGCGACTCTGACCACTCCCGCACGCTCCCCAAGATCTCCTTTGATACCCGCACTCTCTGCGCACTCCGGAGTAATGAAGCTATGAGTAGCTCCCGAATCAAACATAACATGGGACTTAAACCCGCCCATGAACAAGGTCCTTACACAAACCTCATGTGTTGAGAACCTAACACTTTAACACAGGAAAAACATAAAATCCGAACTACCGAAATTCACAAAGTTAAAGTACCAGAAGTTATACCTGTAATCGCTCCGGCACTGGTCCCACCAGGCTCGACCGTCGTGTAAACCCGTGGCGCCTGCTCAATCCGTGCCACCTGCTGACATCCAGGCTGCACCTGCTGCCGGCTGCAACTTGAGACAATAGGGCCTGATGTGCCATGGCTCCCTGCAGTGATAGCATACACGAGCTGCTGTCGTCGGAGCACTCCTCTTGGGACAACTAGCAAACTTGTGATCCTTGCTCCCACACTTGAAGCAACCCCCACCACTTTGCGTCTGCGTAGCCTCCCATCTCCTCTTGGTCCCCTGCATAGGCCTCCCGCCCCTGCTAGAACCTCCCTGCTGAGCCTTACCAGGCTGAACCGCGGGACTAACCGCCACTGACTGTGCCTGGATATCCTGCTCAATCTCTGCTGCAGTCTCAACGAGCTCTGCACGCGTAGCATAACTATGTCACATGCAATAGATCCTCAAGTCCTCACGAAGAGCCCTCATAAACCTCCTGATCTGGGCCTCCTCGGGCTTCATAGCCTGACCCCCATAACAAAGAAGTCGACTGAACTCCAAGTCCAGCTCCCGCACTGACCGTGTCCCCTGAGACAACTGAAGGAACTGCACCTCCAACCGGTCCAAAGCCTCTCTAGGAAAGTACTTGCGGTTGAACTCCAAGACGAAGTCAGCCCAAGTCATCTCCCTCTGCACTCTCCTCGCAGCCACAGCTCTCCACCAAATCTGAGCATCACCACTCAAATGGTGAACCCCTACGTCCATCCAAAACTCCTCAGGACATCTCAGAGTATGGAAGGTACATTCCA
This sequence comes from Camelina laxa, assembly GCA_024034495.1. Lineage (NCBI taxonomy): Eukaryota > Viridiplantae > Streptophyta > Magnoliopsida > Brassicales > Brassicaceae > Camelina > Camelina laxa. The sequence goes on from CM043880.1 coordinate 32,866,491, forward strand.
CACTCATCCTCCACGCATCTGCAACAGTAGGGTCAGTACCACCCAAAAACCTCTCAGTCCCGAGATGCGTCATCTCCCTGAGCATGGACAAATAATGCCCATGTGCTCCTGTATCCGCAGCCACTGGCTACCGCTTCTCCGCCACCACTGGTGGCACAACCTGAGCCTGAGCCGGTACCACCGCTGGCAAACGTTCAATCAACTGTGCTAACAAGCCCGCAAGATCAACACCAGGGACTCCACCCGCTGGGGCTCCCACACCCGGGACCCTAGCATCACCGACACTGGAGCATCAACACCGCCCCCTCCGGCCACACTCATGGAATCCTCCTGGACACCCTGCGACTCGCCAACACCCTCAGCTGTCACACTCTGGTCCTCGGTCTCACTAACCACTGGGACTCTGCCCCTACCGCGTCCACGACCAGAAACAGCACCACCTCTAGCCATCTGCACTACCATGAACAGAAGGCTAAGCAAACAATTTCTATTATAAACACAGAAAATATAAACTCACCGTGGAATCACAAAGTAGGCTCGAAGAGGATGTTCTAGGACCCCATGCCACACACAATTGACTAACTCACATAATCAATCAAAGCATGCAAATCCCAAACATCTACAGCACAAAGCCTAGTGAACCCAAACCTAGAACCGTAAGGGCTCTGATACCAAACTGAAACGACCGACCTTTTTTTTTTTTTCTTAAGATAATTAATAATTAATAAATATAATATAATAAATAAACTACAACTAGTGGTCCCACACCCACTAGCCACCTAACCACAATCACAACCAACAACAGAATAACCAATACCAATCAATATCCAAATAATAATCCAATAATCATAACATCAACAATATCCAATAATCAAAAAGCAGAAATCATAGAACCAGCAACCTAACAATGTTCTAATGACTCAACTCTAGCAACCTAGCAAGCCAGACAACATCAAATCGAGTCCCTAGAACATCCTCCTCTTCATTGTCTTGATTCCACGATCACACTTTGCCTTTACCTGCACCACAAACACATATTGCAATGCATGAGTATTTTATAAACACTCAATAAGGCAATTCTCCCATCTACTGAGCTATACACACAAGTAATAAAGTATCAATAACCAACACACAACAATCAATAACCGATAAATAACAAATCAGGGCTCAGCATCGACCGATGCCAAATGGGGAAGCATTGATCGAAACAGAAGCTGCATCGACCGATGCAAGTGTAACTTGCATCGACCGATACCCAGTCCGCATCGACCGACGCATGCTCGACGTAACACGAAAACCCTAGAGTTTTACGCGCCGTCCTCGCACTTGCATCGACAGACGCAAGATATGCATCGATCGACGCAACATCGAGCATCGTGTTTTTCCCCAAAGCTTCTCACCGGATCTTCGTTCCTAAAACCACAAAACTCGATCCCAAGCCGTAAGAAAGCTTCCTAACACCCATAGCAACGATCTAACAAGCCTAACATCACACAACAAACATATTAAAGAGTCCTCTAGCTTAAATAAGCCATGGTCATGCACTTACCTTTGCCACAGAAGAATCTGAACCTCAAACAAACAAGAAAAAGCCTCTAGGAAGCTCCTACAACGATCCCAGCTACAGATCTCACCAAGAAATGCCACAAAACTCCAGAAATCACCAAAACGCCAAGAACACTTCTCTTTCTCTTTCGTTTCTCTCAAAAGCGGCTAAACACGCCTAATGAGACAAAACACGAGTTTAAGGGTTTTCCTTTACCCAAAACGCAGCGTTTGACTTAAGTCAAAACGCACGAACTCGACCTTGCATCGACCGATGCAACATCTGCATCGACCGATGCAACATCTGCATCGACCGATGCAACATCTGCATCGACCGAACTTCCAAACTGGGATTTCGGTTCACGGATGTTACAGAATGAAAGAATGAGAGACTAAGAAAATAAATTTGTGAATTTAAATTTAACTATTGAAATTTTAAAAAATAAATATGAATAGATTAGAAAGACAAGAAATATAAAAGAAATATTTTATTTTCATATAAATAAAATAAAATTTGAAAACAATGTTAAATATATATAATACTTTCTAAATTAAAATAAACAACACATATGAAATATAACAACATTTGATATTGGTGGGAGAGGAGGAGAGAATGATTACTTATAAGATGATAATTCAAATTAGATAATAGAGATGAATCTTTAAAAATAAGAACAATGTAAAATATATATATTATGTAGTCTCTAAAATTAAAATTTAGCATTAAAAGTTTACAATGATATTTTCATTTGTTTTTTGTAACCCATACAAGAAATATAAAAGAAATATTTTATTTTTATATAAATTTAGCATAAAAAATGAAAACAATGTTAAATATATATAATACTTTCTAAATTAAAATATATAATCAAACTCTTACAACACATAAGAAATCTAAAAAAAAAAATGATTTGAGGTATTGTGGAAAAGAATGAGAGAATGTGAAAATGAGAAAGTAAAAGATTTGGAAAAAAAATCACAATACGTACGTAAATATCGGACATGATAATTAGAAGACAAAAAATCATGAAGCATCTAATAAAAATAATTCAACTTATAAAGAGAAAGCACAAAGGGTGATCCCCTAATAATAATTAGCACTCCATCACGTTACGATTAATCCAGCCATAACGCTCATCAGTGTACATGCTAACAAAGACTTCTTTCATTCCTAATTGGTGAATCACTTTGACTGCATCGTAATGAACGTTTTCTTCCAAATTAGGAACTTCTTTGATAGCTTTCCATACATTATTTCTTTTCTTCTCGACTTCTCTTTGTTCAGCTTCTCTTTGTTGTCTTGTTTCTCTTTCTTGTATTAGATCGAAGAGTTTATGAGTTACTGTTGTCAATGAATTCATCTCAGCATGGACATCTGTTGAACCTTCAGATTGACTTGATGGTTTACTTACATTGTTAGTATTGCTTCTACGCTTCTTTCTTAAAGGTAGTTTGTCTAGAGAGCAAGGTGTTGCATGATATATCATGGTTTTTGTGGTTTTTAACCATGGTATAAGTGTGTGTTTTGAGTCTTTTGATTTGTTTTCTAGGTTGTTTTTTAGTCTTTATAGGTTTAGGTACTCATTGGCATGGATGGAACACAAATGAGCTAAAAAGGATGATTTGGAGCATAATCAAAGCATGAAGGCTGATCAACAAAGCTGGGAGACGAGATCAAGACTATGCATCGATCGATACAAAAGAACAAAGGTGTTTATGGTCTTCCTCGACATCCATAGAAAAATCTTCAGTAGAACTTGTTTGCTTTTTTCCTGCAGTTCCACTTGTTTGAGCATCCATACCATCACCTATTCCAATAGCATTTCCACCGGTTGCGAAAATTTTGTCGAACATATATTTTTCCATAAGAAATCGAGAGTGCAGAAGAAGTTGTCGAAGAAATTAATGACGATGATAATGCTGAAGTACTTACAACCCAAGAACAATAAAGAGAATATGCCAATGAGTGGAGAGAGACAATAGCATCAAACATGTGGACTGAGAATGCTGCATGAGAGATTATTTTTATAAGTTCTATTTCTTTTATAACTTTTGAATTCTATTCTCTAGGATTTTCAAATCCACTTTCTTTGACTTTCAAATCCACATTATTTGATTTTCAAATCCATATCATTTGATTTTAAAATCCATGGATTCCATGTGGATTTCCAAATCTTATAAGGATTTCAAATCCATTAAAATCAAAGATCCAATAACCCCCTCTAAATATTTATAATACAAAACAAGAAATATTTAAAATTAAGATGATATATTACGAGTTAAAATATCTCGAGACGGACAAAACATTACTTTTGGGAGCAAAATGTCATAGACAAACCCCTTCACCCCTTCATTCGGAGTTACAAGCTTTGATTTGGGCGAGGAATCCCTCCTGGCAGCTGGGGTTGACTGCCCCATTTTCGAGACAGACTGTGCAGAGCTAGTTGTGATGGTGCAGATCCCGGATGATTGGCCCGCCTTTTCCAACCTGCTGTACGATTTCAGCTTTCTCAGATCTTCCTATCTCGGCTTCACCCTTACCAGGATTTCGCGTACGGCGAATGTGAGGGTAGATTACCTGGCTCGTTCTTCGCGTTCTTTAGTTTCAGAAATAGGTTTTGTAAACTTTTTCCTTCCGGTTTAGGCAATCAATCTTAGAGTTATTTTCTAATTTAATGTTAGGTTGACAAAAAAAAATCTCAAGACGGGATTATATTGCGTGACGGCTTTTATCATATTGATATCATACCATTAGTTGGTTAACACTATTAATATTAAAGAAATAGATATATCTAATTAAATTAATTAAATACATATTATGTAAAAAACAAATTATTCCGCAGTATTATGTGGGTTGAACCATAAAATTAACAATTACTAAACAATTATAACAAAAAAAAAAAAGCAAATAAAACTTAACAAACTAATACAACAAATAATTTAAATTTTTTTGTTACAAATAACTTGCTCGTCTATATACGGCGTCCTAATCTAGTACATATTAACATCATATCATTTTCAACGCCGATTAATTGTTTTTGGTAATCAAGTTCCACATTGTTTCAAAAGGGGAAACAAACTTTGAAGTTATAACTTTGACAAATTACAATCACAGACAGTCAAAGAAGGCAAAATGTTCATGGTTCGACTATAATCTTCCCAGTAGCATGGCCATCAATACTTTTGGCCCAAGCATCCTCGGCTTTGCTTAGAGGGTGCTTCGAGTCAATCTCGGTCTTCATTTTCCCTTCTTTCACTAGATTCACCAAAAACTCCAAATCCTCAGCTAATTTTGGGATCAAAAAGAGTGGCACATAATGCTTCTTCGACATGGTTACTTTCTTAACTGCACAAGTCCATATGGCACTAGGCCCAGGCGTGATATCTATCACCTTCCCGTTTCTGGATAAATTTGGTTCGAATGTCGAAAATGGGATACTGGTTGCACAATGGATCACAGCATCGAATTTCTTACCCGACGGACTCAAGAGGGTGGCTCCCTCAGGAGTCTTGTAGTCGAGAACCTCGTCCGCTCCTAAAGATTTGACAAAGTCTACGTTTCGGACTCCACATGTGGCGGTTACATGAGCCTTCCCAAGCTTCGCCAACTGGACTGCATAGTGGCCAACCCCACCAGATGCTGCTGTGATCAGGATGTTCGCCTGCTTGCTTGTGCCATCCAGTTTCAACCCCGCATGATGAGTTAGAGCATAAAGAGCTGTTAGACCTGGCACAGGCAAAGCAGCTGCTTCAGCTGATCCCACTTCTTGGGGCCTTTTCACGGTCAGTTTCTTACTTGCAACTACAAATTCAGCAAGTCCACCTCCAGTCTGAAAACAACATAATACAAATTACATTTCATGTTTTAAGGTAATTGGAGTAATCGAATGTAACGTTATTGGTTTATACAAAAAAAAATATATATATATATATATTTACCGTATGGCTGAGAATCGCAACAACTTTGTCACCAGCCTTAAAATTATTGACTCCTGTTCCAACCTCAACGACCTCTCCAGCAACATCAGTAGCTGTTCAAGGTACAAACTATCAATTATGAAAAAGCCAAACTCTTCTCTTATATATTTATACAGAGATAATCCTTCAAAGCAATTATAGAATACCAGGAATGAAAGGGAACTTGCGGGGAAGAAAAGGCCGAACCGTTCCTTTTTGAATTTTCCAATCGATAGGGTTTATACTAGTAGCTTCTACTTTTAGCAAAATCTCGTTGTCCTTTGGTGATGGTACCGGGACTTGGACATGCTGAGAACATATATATCAAATAAGCTCAAAAATTAAATATCAGCTCAGAGGGACGAAAAAAAGACTCAACCTTCAAACCAGCGGCGCCACCGCCGTAAGAGTCATACTGAAGAGCATGCATGAGTTTTCCGGCCATTGGTACGCAGAAGAGTTCTTGGCTTTATGTGGAGAGGCTGAAGGGGCCGGGTAAGACTTGGAAAAAAAAAGTTGGATCCAAATTCTCAAAGCTATTATGTGTTGAAAGTAAAGTTTTTAAGAGGTGATGGAGAAAGTGTTTTGAGTATTGAGAGAGTATTTTAGAAAGTAAGACCTTTATTACTTTGATTTTAGCTTGGAACAACTTCACAACATCTTGTTACAAATGAGAGTAGGAGGAGATATTTGTATTTTTATTGCCTCCAAATTACAAAATATCTAAATCCTTAATTTAGACTATTCCACCATAATATCTAGATATTATTATAATAATTATCTAGATAGTTCAAATAAAATATCTAGAACCTTAAAGGAGGTGGAGATTTTGTTAATTCTAGATAAAACTCTAGAACTTGGATTTGGCCTAATCATAACTAAACTTGATTTCAAAATTAAGTGATTCATGTCTAACTTTCAACACTATGCTTTTAAAAAACTCTTCCTTGATCTCAAACATACATATCAATCAATACAATAAAAGAATGATGCGGTAACTATTATAACTATTTACATACGAAAGTGTGACGTATTTCAATGGTCATAAATATGTCACCATTTAGTTATAATATTGTAACTGACTTAAAAGGTAACTAATTTTGGTCACTAATTATGTCAAATTTGTTACATAAGATATCGTCACAAATATAAATACGGATTTGCAACTAAACAAAGTAACTAAATTCTATGATTTTTTTGACTATATTTACGTCACTTTTAGTTACAAATATTTTGTAACTACTTTCTCACAATTAGTCACTATTTTATATTCAAAGAACATGTCAATAATTATTTGGTTATTTTGTATCTTAGGCAACTTGAAAATAAGATTTGTTTTGAGTGTATTATGATGCTCTGTGTTTTTTCTGAACCTAACTGAGAGAAGAATCGGATTGGATTTAAGAAACAAAAACAAAACAAATCAATTTAAGTCAATGGCTCCTTTATTTTAAATGTGTCAGTCTGTCAGATACGAATATGGTTTTGAACATGTTGTTGGTGTAGAGTTACAGAACGATTAGAGAGTAAGTGGAGTGATCGGAGACCAATGGAGCAGTTTCGTAGGTTGTCGTCTTCCGAACCAAAACTTCAAACTCCCTAACTCAATCTATACTATGTCGCCTGATCAAAAAAATACTCTGTTTGGAGCAGACCAAACTTGTTTCACCTTTCTAGCTCACTTTTTGCATCTTTTGCCTGTCTTTGGCTTTTTGAAGAGCTTTTATGTCACGATGGGAGCATCATAGCATTCAGTCATGATAAAGAGCAAGCAAGCTTGATTCCTTCAATATTTCCAGCCGGCGATCTGAAGTCTCTTTAGTATATATATAGTAGAGCTGTAGAGGACCTTTGGTTTGTTCATAATAAATTAAATTGGTTTACTTAAACCTACTTAACCAAGTCTGGTTTAGACTAATAACAAATACTCTTTTTTCCTCGTGAGTCTCTTTATTCGCCGCCATACCTGTCTGAAACAGAGCTTTGTTGTCGGTGAAGAGGTGAAGCCGATTCTATTTCTGTTACATTATAGGTCCTGTTCTTTTTCAAATCGCTGGATGAGCGACTGCAACAGATTAAAAGGACAGTGGAAACGAATTTAAAACGACAATGGCAAAGGCAAGACGGTGACGCGGACATGTCTACTCAAGTGAGAAAAAGTGTCGCTGGGAAGAGACAGGAGTCGCCGGATTTTCTAGCGACCATCTCGGCAGCTTATTTCAACAATACGACGACTCTTCTTCACAATAGCAGCCACTGGGTGGTGAACAAAATCAAGTCAAAGTTACAAGATTTTGTTCTGGGGCATTTGGTTGTTTGGGAGAGGTAATATTTTTTCGATCCAATCTACTCACCCTTGTTGTTTTACTAAACGAAACTTACAAACCATTGTTTTCGACGGATATCAAATAGCCTTTACGATGCTTATTTTACATTGCTTATATGTGTTCCTTAAAAGTTATTTTTTTTAGGATAATGATTCAAGAAACTAGTATCTCTTGTTAATTTGTAGAGTGTTAAAACTATTTGAGCTTAATGTTTTTATTTTTAAGATTTGATATGGATGTAGTTACAAATGCGGCTTCTTCTTTTGTTTATATTTTTTTTTGTATAGATGAGTCTTTATAGCATCTTGTGTTAACCCATTACACTTATAATACTCACTCAATCTTAGAGCCTTGTACGTTGATGAAATATGTTTTGCTTGTTCTCGTATTCTTTTGTTTTTGTTTTGAACTTTATAGTTTCACATATCAGTGTCTACAGCAACTAGTATTAAAATATCTGCAACTAAGAGAACTTTTTCCTACTCCCATCATGTAGAAAAGTATAAATACAGTTAACCATGTCTCGGCTGCTTATAGATATATGTACCTGTGTAACTGGCATGTTTAGGAAGTTGTTTAGCTGCTGAGATCAGAGAATCAACATATTTGTGTGCAGGTCAGTGCTGTAAGAAGAACTGAAGTAGCAAATCTTTCCCAACTCTAGAATGAAATAATTTGCAGCTTCCATCAGAAAGATCTCATCAGTGAAAGGTAACAAATATTAATGACCTCGTAATCAAATCAAGCGGTTCTAGAATTTTCTAAATCCTTAAAATTTACAAGGGAGCCTAATTTTCTAATTAACCGCGTTAGTTTTTGCCAAAATTTCCCCCACTCATTGAGAAGCCCTTAAAATGTGTAAAAACTATTTAACCATCTCCCTCTACCTCCTCTACGCCACTTTCTTTTTAGCAGAGCGCTTGATTTTTTATTCATCCCAGAGGTCTCATTCCAAGGTATTTCAACATAATTCTAAACTTTTAGAACTTTATCTAAATGTTAAACTGCAAATCTTGTTTTGGATCAATTATGTGAAACAAAATTCTGATTTTTACTCATTCAGAGATTGACATCTTCTAAATTTGTATGTGTTTACAGTGTACAAATGGAAGAGCCATATGTGGATCGTTCAAGCTTACCCATGCTGCATCCTTCTTGGTTAAATGGAGCTAAGTGGTATGAAACTTCTCCTAAATACTAATGATTATTTTCACAGATTTATAATTAAATGTGATTTATTTCAATGGAACAGGTTTAAACACCACACCGAGGTATCAACCGTTGTCGGAAAGGTCATCCAAACTTGTTTTAAGGGACCATGGTACTCATGGAAAAGAGTGCCGCCCTTCTACAAGAGAACTTGGTTTTCTCTCTTCTTGGTACTATTTTTTTTATATATTTCATATGCAATTTCATAAATGATTTCTAATGTTGCTCATCATCTGTGATATATTTTATTTTTCAGAAAAAGTTTAACTGGGATGCTTCTATCAACTATCAAGTTGAACGAGAGTTCACTAAGCTTGCTGCATATTGCCTCAAAGGAATGATAAGCCATGCTAAGAAGGGAGGAGAAAAACCAGATTGGATTTTGTCTGATTATTGGACGATTATGCAGACACATTGGGCAACATCAAAAGAAAAATCAACCAGTGAGAAGGCTCGTGCTTCTCGAATGTCTGATCGCATTGGTTTAGGCCCACATTCCCACCTAGCTGGTTCACGTTCATATGCCAAAGTTAAAGATGTTTTGGTAATGTTCTTTTTCATTTGTCGTCTTCGAAAATAAAATTCCTAATTCTATTCTCTAAGACGAACTAAAGGAATGTCTCTAAGCAGCCAAGGCCAAGAGCAAGCAGGGTATAATTTCTTTGCCGTCGTCCCATCCTTTGTCGTCTTCATTATAAATTCTTTTTATTTTAAATTTCTATTCGTGATCAGTTTTGTATTGGTTCACTTAGTTTATTGTTTTCTTTACAGGAAGCAAACAATGAAGACTGCTCTTCTATTGCTGTGATGAAGAAAACACATAAAAAGCCTAATGGGACATACGTTGATCAACGAGCACGTTTGGTGGCAGAAACTTATGAGAAGCATGTACAAGAACGCTTGGGACAACTTGAAATTTCTGGTTAAGAGAATGTGACAGCTGAAACTCTTGACAGGAATGAGAAAAATGAAATTTATATGAAGGTAATATTTCGAAACTCTAAATTGTTAGTACATTTTTGAGATCAAATATTTGTGATTTATGTATAGGGTCGTTTACACATAGGGTCGTTTATTTATAGGATCGTTTATATATAAGGTCGTGGATGGTGTGTTTCTAGTGATCTGTAGTTTTAGCTAATTTATTTAGTTATTTTGTAGTGTTTGTGCTTATGTATTTGGTCTTTCTTTCTAGGTTGCGGGATCATCTAAACAAGGGCATATCTTTGGACTTGGAGCGATAAGTGAAGCTTTACCATCTGTTGGTGCCTCTTTAAGTGCACCACAAACTGAAGAAGTAGAGACGATAACACATCGACTAGAAGAGATGGAAGCTGATCTTAAAAAGAGTTTTGAAGAAAATCAGCAAATTCAGAAAATACTTGAAGCTATGGAAAAACTTGTTGAGGCTTTTACAAGTCAAAATGCCTAGATCCAACTCCACCACCAAGAGATCTAAGACTGTCCTTTCCACCTTATCTAGTTATTGTGGTTTCTATGTATCTTTGCTATTGTTTAGTTTGTATTTTCTTTAAGTTGTGTTTGGATGTTAGTTTGTATTTTCTTTAAGTTGTGTTTATGGATTAAATTTGTATTTGGATGTTAATTTGTTATGTAAATATTATCTTTTGCTTGTTATTTTTAATTTTTAATGATTTATTCTATTGTTTTATTTTTCTAAAAATATGGCAATTGTGGAACCGTTTGTGACTAAACTTGTATGTGGTTTCACTGTCCTAGTTGCGTAATAATTTGTTACAAGTGCAGTAAGAAAAAAGGTCACAAAATATAATCAAACTGTGACGAATGTATGACCATAATAGTCATGAATTCTGATGGATTTATGACCATACTTTGGTCGCAACATGGAACGGATCAGTGACCATATTTTTGGTCGCAACATGTAACGGATCAGTGACTTATATATGGTATTAATATGTGACAAGTATGTGACCATTTCTTTGTCACATTTTGTAACATATTAGTTACAATATTATCTGTCACGAATTGTGTCGTCTTTATGACTATCTCAATATCATCACAAGTGGTGACGAGTTGTCACCGTTAACAATTGTCACAAAAAATTGTGAGACCGACGTGGATTTGTGACCATTTTGTTGTGACATTGTGAAAATCGTATTATTCTAGTCATAATGAAAATTTTGTGACCAAATATATATATATATATATATATATATATATATATATATATATTATGACGGTTAAAATGGTAACAATATCCATTTTTTTTTGGGAATATTCCTGGTGTGACTCATCAGTTAAAATCACTAACCTATCAAATTAAAACATTAATACAGATCAACTTTTTTTTTTTTGTCTAGGTGGACACATATTTGTTCTCTTCAATGATTCGATTTCTTCTTCTTTCTAATTAGCTTTCATCGTCGTCGGTTCTGATCCAATCGTTTGAAAGAGAGCCATGGGATCACCAGCACTGCGGATTCAACGTTGTTTTGGCCGTTGTAACGAAAAGGGTTTGTGTGATCGTGTGTTAAAAACACTTGTATCGCCGACTTCGTTCAACAAGGAGGGAGAGAGAGAGTTGGTGTTGAACCCTAACATCGCCGCAACAAGGAGAGAGGAGAAGAGAGGTAGCCATGAGAGAGAGTATTGGAGAACAAGAGAGATCGTTAAAAAACTAGAGAAAAGAGAATAAGAAAAAAAGATGGTGCCGAGAGATGGAGGTGGGAAGCGGCGAACCGGATGACAATCAACGGAGAATGTGGTGGATCTGGTAGTCATTACTGTGACTGTGGCAGGCCACGGTGGTAGTGGAATAGCAAAGTCGGAGTAGATCGTAGCTGGAGAAGAGAAGAACGAGAAAGAGGAATAAGAAAATAAAGCAGTTTGGAGAGGTGCCTTTGGAGGCTCGTCGGCGCCGGATGTGACATCAGATTAGAAAGACAAAAACATATGCGTGATCACCATCAAGCCATGAGCTCGTAGCAACTGACCGAAGTCCGATCGAAGTTATATTTCAAGAAGTTATGTGGGTTGCTCCATACGCAAGAAATTATTGGAACTGCCCAAACCAGAAACCCTAGAAATCAGATTCGAGGTTGTCTCCTTGGAACACTGTTTAGTAGTCCAAAACTTACCCGATCGAGCTGAGATTTGGTGGGAAGCTTCATGGTACTACTGGCTAAAGATTCAACACTGGGATTGTGATGTTTTTAGTTGTTGTTTTCCACTTGTGTGTTTTCAGACATTTGTATGGAGTAAATAGTAACATTTTAATGTTTGGTTTGACAAACGAGGTTGGATGGAGTTGAAGCATGGTATGAGTGTCCTTGAATATTGGGTCTGACATGGGAAAGGAGAAATGAGTCTCAATATTTAAGTGGCAAAGGAGGAAGAGAATTCTCGAGATAACGAAACACAAGATGTTACGAAAGATGAGGAGGTGTCTGAACTAAAGAAAATGGAGATAGATGCTGATATAAAAAAAAATAGATGATGAGAAAACTGTGACAAAAGATAAAGAGTCAGAGGTTTAGACAATGCTGAGACAGAGGTTAACTTGTGATTGTAGGCAAGACTCATCCTTTGGAAGAAGAGATGATTAAAGTTTTACAAATACTAAACTGCAGACTAAAAGACCACTAAAGTAAAATACATATCTTTGTTTTGGAAGAAGAGATGTTAGAGTTTTACAAATACTAAACTGCAGACTAAAAGACCACAAGAGTAAAGTACATATCTTTGTTCGAAATGCTTCACGATGGAGCAAGAATAATGAAGATGTTTCTTTAATGAAGAGATTGAAACTAGGATTCGATAGGTGAAACATTTTTCTTTATTTTTATTACGAGTTTTAATGCTACGTAAGCATAACTATGATGTGATTTCAAATATGCGACAGAGGTGAACTGAAATATTTTTTTGTTTGGGTTTGAGGCAGATTATGTTTCAGAGAATTACATTATGAGATTTATATGGTATGATTTTGGCATTTTGCGATCCTAGAGTTTTTTATTATTTAAATATCAAATGTTGACAAATCATGTTTGTAAGGTAAATAACAAAACAAAAATGATAATTAATCAACACATATGCTTTGATTTTTTTAATTATTATTGCAAAAACTATATAAAAATTATCTTTAAAATAATTAAAATAAAAAAAAATCTCACGGCGTAGCGCGGATACTAGGATAATATATTTTAAATTTTGAATACCAACACTTTTGGTGGTCTCATGTCATCAACATATAATAAAATAATAATAAAATTTTGAATACCAACACTTTTGGTGGTCTCATGTCATCAACGTATAATAAAATAATAATTATTATGGTTGAAATGAAAATTGGAACGCAAAATTTTTAAATTCACTAGTTGGCTAATTATGATTAGAAGATCATCTAGAAAACATAAATGAGTGGATAGTGATTGGTAATTAAATTTCCCTTCCCCTGCTGCTTTGGTTTCGGAGGACAGATAGGGAGAAATAGGATAGCTCCTTGTTTTTCTTAGGCCTCTTTTCCCTCTGAGATACCCTTGGATTGTTCCATTGTAGTCAATTGTGTGAAGTTAGGAGTACAAATGCAAAGAAAAAGAAACCAACCTTAATTAATTAAGGTTGTTGTAATGAAAATCTAGGAACCAGAAAACGAGTTCAGATTACACAATTGATCCTTCAACAACATTGATAATACTGCAAAAGTTTGTTTTAAGATCTTCTCTTGCGAAATGTGGATGATCAATGCAACAAAATGAACACTAAACTTGACATTGAACAAACTGTTAAAGAGGCTTCAAAGCCAAACAACAAGTAAAAGCAGAATGTTTTAAACCCAAACAGCAAGCCAAAACCATTAAAGCTCATATCCATCTCGTCAAGTTCAGCCAAAACCACCACTAAATCATAAAGTAGAGATCGAAAAACAGGAGGACCAGCCAATCGAATCAACCATTAAAGATCAAAAAAGAGCTTAGAGCATAAAACAGAGCACACTTTATAAACATAACCCTAGTTTTTTTTCAAATTTTCTCCGTCACGTTTCCTCTTTCCCCTTAAGCTCTTGCCATAGAGCCACCAATGTCTTCGTCCCATCCGTCCGTACATGCCACTCTCAAGTCCAATGCTCGCACAACCGCCAAGAACAGGACTTCGCCACAGACCTCTGCTCCGCATCGCTCTCGGAAGAAAATTGAAGTTGGAGAAACCAAAGTCACGATTTGCCAAAACTCTTGTTACGGATCCTGTTTCTGATCCCACAAAACCTATATCAAAGTCTAGGGTTTTGAGCCAAAGGGTTAAAATTGATGTAATGAAGAGCAAAACTGGACTGCTAAATGGGAAACCTTGTGAGTTCGATCCTGAAATAGTGTGTTGGTGGTAGAAAGGAGATAAAATTCCGTTCGTGTTTCTCTCATTGTCTTTTGATCTGATTTCAAACGAGAGTGGCTACATTGTCATCACTGATATTCTATGTAACATGTTGAGAACCGTTTTCGCCACTACGTACTCCTGATGATTTACTCGCTACTGTCTATCTCGCGGCGAATGAGATCGCCCCTGCTCATGAAGGAATAGAATTAGGAATTGGTGATGCTTCCATTATCAAGGCAATCTCAGAAGCTTTGGTGAAACTGTGGAGGAGGTTTTAAAGCAAAGTAAGGTATATATGTTATAAGGCTGTTTGGTGGAATGTGAGGGTTTCTTTTTGAGTTCTGTTTGATCACTTAGCTTGTCTGTTTTTTAAAGGAACTGGGAGACTTATGGTGTGTTGTAGAATTGCTTGCAGCAAAAGGAAAGCATTCGTCTCAAACTATGTTGTTCAAGCCCAAGCCACTGACTGTTCTCAAGGTTCTAGATAGGTTTCAAAAAATTGCTAAGGTATATATGCTTGGCGTTTTTGGTTATGAATGAGTGTTTTTTACAATCAACCTTCTTAGTCTTAACTCCAAATCGCGTGCTAATCATCGCAAGGAAAGTGGAAAAAATAGTAAGAAAAGGAAGACGAATCGAATGTCGGCACTTCTCATGGCAGCAACAGACCGTGAATCTAATTACCTAACTCATTTACTTCAGGTATTAGGCGGATCAAACATCACAAATGTACGTGTTTCTAGCTGTTCCTTATGGACTTTATTACATTGCAGGGGAAATTGCAATTAGGGTTCTCAGGTCCTATTGTATTAGCTGCCTTGGGACAAGCCGCTCTTTATATTCAAGAGCACTCAAAGCCGGCCACCTTCAAATTCCAAGTCTTCTTCAAAAGAGGTCCATGTTTTTTTAAAAAATATATATCAAAAATAATCTTGAGCTGTGTGAGTAACAATAGATTCATCCTTCTGCTTCTGTTCTTGTAGGCTGCAAAGATTGTTAAACAAGTATTCACTGTGTTTCCTAACTATGTCTAGCAGTGGCGGATCCAGAAACATTTTTCACCGGGTGCAAAATTTTATTTAATAAATTAAAAAATCATTTAATTTTTTTTAAGTATATAGCTTTATAGTTTACAAGCATACTCTACGCTCACTCATAGACTGAAATCTCTTTGTCACTATTTCATTAGTGACAGAATAGAGCAACTCTTTTTCATTATAACATACAAGACAGTCACTTAGCAATTGGTCTGCAATGCAGTTGCAAGTTGCTGTCTTCACTAGTTTCATTGCAGAAAAACACCTTTCGACACTTGCGGTAGCGACAGGTAAAGTTAATACTAACTTTAAAAGCCGAAAAAACCGAAGGATGTGAGAGATGCTTTTGTGTTACCACCATTAAACGAGAAAGAACTCCAAGATTTTTCAAATTATCTAACCTTTTATCTTCTCGTACATTTTCAATGTAGATTCCAAGTTGATGCTCAAGAGATAAACACTCATCAACGCTAAAATCTTCCGGATATAATTTGGCCCATCTGACTAATTTTTCCTTGTCAAACTCACGAAAAGAACCAATTGGACTCAATGAAGCCATACAAATTAGCAGATCAGTGTTTACCTCAGTGAAACGATCATTAACCTCTTGAAGCTGCAAATCTAAAACGGTATAAAAACAGTTAACCTTATACTGACGGAGATTGGTTATGTGGGTCTTTTTTTCTTGGCCTCTTTGAATTAACAAAGTCTTCCTCCATATTGAGTATTTCAGCATCGTGTTTCTCAAAAAGAAAAAACTTTATCCATAAATGAATCCCAACCATCATTCCTAAGGTTTTGTAACTCTCGCTTAGTTGACTCCACCAATGACATGGCATTTAAAATGTCTTGATCTTTTCTTTGCAAAGCCATTGATAAAATTTCGGTTAGTCCCAATATAAGTAACATTAGCTGCGTATAAGTAACATTGAGAAGACCATATGCTTGGCATCTTTTTGAGTCATCAACTCCTTTATTTTGGATATACTCAAGTACTTCAACAATAGAAGGAAACAAATACTCTATGCGTAATAATGTTCGATAATGAGAACCCCAACGAGTATTACCAGATCTTTGAAGAGAAAGCTCTTGATTCAGTCATGTTCCAGTGCTAATATCACCACTACAAATTCCTTCCTGCACTTTTTTTCTGATGGCTTTCTCGAATCATATCTTTTCGTTTGCAAGAAGCTCCAACTACATTCAACAACGTAGGATCATATCAAAAAAATCACCAATATCAAAGTGTTTCTTTGCAACTGCCACTACCACCAACTGAAGTTGATGGGCAAAACAATAGATATAATAAGCTGAACTATTTTCTCTGACAATCAATGATCTCAACTCATTAAACTCGCCTTTCATATAACTTGATCCATCATAACCTTGTCCCCTCACTTTTTTCAAGCTCAACCCATATTTTGCAAACAAAGCATCAGTGGCAGACTTCAAAGATAAAGAAGACGTTTCTTTAACATGGATGACTCCAATAAATCTTTCATTAACGGTTCCACTCTTACCAACAAATCGGAAAACAACAGCCATTTGTTCTTTGTCAAACACATCAGCAGACTCGTCAACTAACAAACCAAACACACCATGATCAGTTTCCTCTATGATGGATAACACTACTTCCTCAGCAAAAGAATTCACAATATCTTTGTGAATCATCGGAGAAATCATCTGGTTATTTTCTGGAGCGTTCTCCAAAATAACCTTACTTATAGCATCATTATGTTCTCCTGTGTACTTCACGAGTTCTAAAAATTTCCTCTATTAGCAGACTATTTCGACTCATCATGACCTCTGAAAGATAACCCTTGTCGCAACAAGTATTTAGAAGCATCAATCGAAGCATTCGACCAAATGCGATACTCATTTTTCATTGTATCACTCTGTTTGTTCAAAGCATGCACGATAGACTGACTTTGATTCCTCAAATCATCACACTTTTTAACAGCAATATTATGAATACTATTTGACGTTTTACCAGTGTGTTCACCCAACTTCTGAGGATATGCCAACTAGAAAAGCCTTCTGTCACAAACGCATCATTTCCACCTTGCTTAGATATATCGGCTTTGAACAAGTAACAACACAAACAAAATGCTTTATCTGCCGATATACTATACTCTAACTAATTACCATGCTTTTCAAACCAAGTTGGATTAAAACGCCTCATTGCGGTTCCAAATTTTGTTTGTGGAAAAATATGACTTCTAGGTTGACATGGACCTCTAATTAAGTATTTGCGTCTTACCTCGTCTCTCTGGTTTTGATGATAATCTTATATATATATATTTAGCAGGATCCAATGGTAAGTTGTGCAAATTAATGTCAAAGTCTGAAACTGATTGTTTTTTGAGAAATCGCTCAATGCTCATGATCTGCAAAAATATGTATTAACTATAAAAACATCTATAAACTAATAAACATAATATTATAAACCAAAGTACCAAACGTATCTTCACCAATTGGGAAACGACCAATAGAAAATTAGAAACCATAAACTACTGCAATTATTAGCTTTCAACTAAACTAAGACACAACTCAAAGAACTAAAAGTTACAAGAAATTTTCATAAGCTTACCAGTTTGTTTGTCAAATAAATTTGTCAAACAAATTAGATCAAAAGAAAATTTATAAGGTTTAAATTTAATTAGATTTATAAGAAAATTGCCTATTATTATCCTCGATCAAAAGAAAAGGGAAGAAAATTAAGTGGATTTAAAATTTGGTATATCTATTGGGCTTTATACACTAGAAAAATAACATTTATTGAGGTGCAAGAATAAATTCGTAGGGTGCAACTTTACATTTCAATGTGGTGCATGCTATAAAAATTATATAATATACATATATTTTTTTTAATCCATATGATGCACCTGCATAGACTGTCTGAACCCGAGCTAGAAGAGATGTCTTCTTGTTTTTGCTCTAAAGTGATTGCTAAACCACAAGTAGGATATTTATAATCTCTTCTCTTACATCTTTTTTTTCTTTCTGCATTATCAAATATGTTTCTTGGTTGAGTTCTTGTTAACTGTAATGATTCAAATATCCAAAAAAACTACTGAGTTAAGGGAAGCAATAGCATCAAACACTACAAGAAAACCTGCGTTTAGCGACTACCACTTGTGACTCTTCTTCAGTCGCAAAAAATAGCGACCATTTAGCGATTCATGTAAGACTGTTTACCGACCAAAGTGAAGGCAGAAGCAAAACAGTCGCATATTTACGACGGACAAAATATAGTCACAAAAACATCGCAATTTCAGACTGCTTAGTGACAGTAATTTAATCAAAAACAAAGTGTCACAAATTCGCAACGATTTTAAAACGTATACTCCGATCACAAGTTTATTTATCCATAACTTGTTACGAATTTTCCACTCCTATTTTTTGCGACGAAGTTGCTACCACCTGTGCGACTACTTACAAGCCCTGGGAAAAATACCTGAACCCGAAACCCGAACCTCAAACCCGATCTGAAAATCCGACCCGAGCCCGTACCTGATAGAAGAAAAAACCCAATTGGAGCTAAGATTTATTAATTTCGGATATCGGAACCCGATCGGGTTTTACCCAAAATCCGACTAAAATCCGATCAAAACCCGATGTGCTCGTTTTGCATAACCCCTAATCCCTATCCCTATGATCTCTCACTAAAACAATCTCTCACTACGATCTCTTACTTCTCACCACCGGTTCGTTTTCCAGTTACCAGATATATAAACACTTTTTTTAGGATTTAATTCTCATTATTCAAGCTGGAAAACCGAAACTGCTACTCATCTCCACCATTCACAGGTGATTATTTTTGTGGGTTTTTGGATTTGTTTGTTCGGTTGATCAATTTGCAAATCATGTGTTATGCAGTGTTATGTGTTATGTCGCTATTATCAATCATGTGTTTTGCAATTGAATCATCTTGTATCAATTATTAAAAATGGAGATATGTGTTCTACACCCAGAATTTGTATCAAACGAAGATATGTGTTCTGCACCCAGAATTTTGAATTTATTCATCATTTATTTTGACTTCTTCCTATTTCTGTTCTAATCACATGTTCTTCACTTGTTTGTATTGATTGGGTTATGGTATAGTTTAGCTTTATGATTTATTTGAATTTCTATGTTTTCTTCTCTTGTATTGTTGGGTAAAGGGGAAAACGGCCAAAATATACCCCAACAATTTATCGTTAGCTTTTTGATACCCAAACTTTGATACCTTGCAAATTACAGCCCCAACTCAAAATTAATTCAAATTTCCTATCTAAACTCCATCAAATGTATCGGTTTCGACATCCGTCCAAATGGTGTTAAGCAAAATCTTAACGGTTGATTAGTCAGCTTTGACGTGGCACTTCGGCTTGACAAAACGCCGTCGTTTTGTCATTTTGGCGTGTGTTGAGCACTGAAACAAAACAACGTCATCTTACAATTGGGGGATTAAAATCGATTTATTCCCCAAATCGATTTTAGGGTTCATATCGTTTGCTCGAAGGAAAGAGAGAGTGATATTGATTTCGATCACTCTACACTCAATCACTCTCTCATTTCTACACTCTACACTCAATCACTCTCTCTTTTCTTTCGAACAAACGATATTAACCCTAAAATCGATTTGGGGAAGAAATCGATTTGAATCCCCCAATTGTAAGACGATATCGTTTTGTTTGAGTGCTCAACACACGCCAAAATGTCAAAACGACGTCATTTTGTCAAGCCGAAGTGCCATGTCAAAGCTGACTAATCAACCGTTAAGCTTTCGCGTAACACTGTTTGGACGGATGTCGAAACCAAAACATTTGATGGAGTTTAGATAGGAAATTTGAATTAACTTTGAGTTGGGGCTGTAATTTGCAGGGTATCAAAATTGGGGTATGAAAAAGCTAACGAGAAATTGTTGGAGTATATTTTGGCCGTTTTCCTGTTGGGTAAAGCATGATTGGGTTCTGTTTTAGTTTAGCTTCATGTTTTGTATTGTTTTAGTTTGATCATTTGATTGGGTTCTTTATTAGTTTAGGTTCATGTTTCATGTGTGATCGATAGTGGTCTTGTTTTAATTTTGTTTTAGTTTGATCATTTGATTGGGTTCTGTTTTAGTTTAGGTTCATGTTTCATGTGTGATCGATAGTGGTCTTGTTTTAATTTTGTTTTAGTTTGATCATTTGATTGGTTCTGTTTTAGTTTAGGTTCATCTTCAATGATTAGCTTTTGTTTTAGTTTGATCATTTGATTGTTTTAGTTTAACTTCATGTTTCATGTGTGATCGATGGGTTCAATGATTAGCTTTTGTTTTTGTTTGATCATTGGTTTCTGTTTTAGTTTAGGTTCATGTTTCAGTGATTAGCTTTTGTTTTAGTTTGATCATTTGATTGGGTTCTGTTTTAGTTTAACTTCATGTTTCATGTGTGATCGATGGGTTCAATGATTAGCTTTTGTTTTAGTTTGATCATTGGGTTCTGTTTTAGTTTAGGTTCATGTTTCAATGATTAGCTTTTGTTTTAGTTTGATCATTTTGATTGGGTTCTGTTTTGTTTGTTCGAGATTAGCTTTTGTGATCGATGTGTGATAGCTTTTGTCTTTGATGTGTGATCGATTGTGGTCTTGTTTGCGTGAGCATTTGTTTTGTGTGATCAATGATGGATGGTGACATGGTGTTATCTTTCACTAACTTTTTTTTTTTTTACAATTAGCAGATGGATTCATCATCTCCACATCAACATGATCAAGATAATGATGCAGATGAATTTGAGTTTGATGACCAAGGAGAAGGGTTTCATACTCCAGAAGCAAATCAATGGGGAAAAAGAAAACAGAATCATGAAGATGGAGATGAACAACCAAAAACTGTGAGGCAAATCACTCCAAGGTCAGGTGTATGGGATCATTTCACAAGGCTACCAAGTAACCGCAATATATGTATCTACCACTATTGCAAGAGAGAATACAAGTGTCCATCAAAGTCAGGGACTAAAATTTTTTGGAATCATCTTGAAGTCTGTAAGGAGCACAAGGCGTGGCTAGAAGGAAAATATCCAAAGTTGAGTCAACATGTCATTAATAAGGATGGATATCTGCAAAATGCTAAAGTTCCTGAGAGTGTTTTCAGAGAAGCATCCAATGAGATGCTTGTGATAGGGGAATTGCCATTATCTTTCATTGAAAGTATGTCTTGGAGACACTTTTGTAGCAAGGTATAGTGTTTTTTTATTTTTTCTTTCCTTTTTTTTTTCTGGATTTTATTGTAATGATACTAATATGTTTGTATATGTTTATAGATGCAGATGAATCTATATAAACCACACTCCAGAAGGACTGCCACAAGGGACATTGTTGAGATGTTTATTCAGAGAAAATCGACAACGAGAAAGTGGTTCATTGCTAACAAACAAAGAGTCTCACTTACAACAGATATATGAGTTAGTGATGTCACAGGTAATGTCATTTATCCTTCTTCTCACAAATCTGACCCGTTTTTGAGTTCACTTATATATTCTAATCTTATCTTTAAATTGATTGCTAATCAAAGGTGCAAGTTATATGGTCATAACATCACATTACATTGATCAGTATTGGCGACTAAAGAAGCTTATAATAGGATTCAAGTATGTGACAGACCACAAAGGGAAGACAATTGCAGCTACTCTTCTTGATTGTTTAGCTGATTGGGGTATAGCGAAGGTCTTCTCTATTACAGTGGACAATGCAACCGCAAATACAAATGCTTTGAGTAAGTTTGAGACTACTTTCTCTCTTGTTTCTGATGAGTCTTTAGTTATGAAAGGAGAGTTTTTGCATGTGAGATGTGCTGGTCATATCATTAATTTGATAGAGAGAGATGGGTTGACTGAAGCTTCGGAGAATGTACTTGCAATCAGGAATGCTATCTCTTATTTTAGATCCCACACAAATAGGCAAAACGCATTTAACCAGAAGATAGATTCTGTTAGGATGACAAGGGGTAGTTTGCCTTTGGATGTTAAGACTAGGTGGAATTCGACTTATCTGATGTTGCAGAGAGCAATTAAGTACAAGATAGCATTTGATAAGATGGAGACAGAAGACAAGTTATACAATGATCATTTCTTGGAGATTGATAATGGAAAAAAGAGAGTTGGACCTCCTAGCTTCAATGACTGGCGTGCGGTTGAAAGGTTAGACAAGTTTTTGGAGATTTTTTTGCAACTTAACATTGATTGTCTCGGCTTATACTAGACTGAATTCTCATAAGTGTTATGGGGAGATTGTCAACATATCAACCAATCTTGACATGATGTGTTCTAGTTATGATTCTGAGTTGACGATAAAGGCTGAGGAAATGTATAAGAAGTTTGATAAGTATTGGGATGGGATTAGTAATATCAATCTGATGTTGATAATAGCGACAGTATTTGATCCTACTAAGAAGCTGCATTTTGCTAAGATCTGTTTTGCCGAGTTGTATGGGAAAGAGACTCCAACATATAAAGAGATGTATGACAAGGTTTACAATCTTCTGGTTGATATGTTCAAGGAGTATAGTGAAAGGTATGCTAAATCTCAGCCTTCTCAGCCTTCTCTGTCATCTCAGTCATCTCAGTCTCAGCCTTTTCAGTCATCTCAGCCAGATGTGAGTGAAGCAGATAGTGTTCCTCGTCTTTTCACAATTTATAAAAGGTACAAAGCAGCTTTAAATGAGATTGGAGTTCAAGTAACAAAAGATGAGTTTACTACATACCTGAAAGAGGCTGTTGAGAATCCAGATGTGATGATGGAAAGTCAACTATGCTCGTGATGTCTTTGCTATGCAAGTCTCATCTGTAGCATCTGAAAGTGCTTTTAGCAAAAGTGGTAGGATAATAGAACCATGTAGAAGTTGCCTAACTCCCTATATGGTTGAGGTTTTGATGTGTACTGAGTAGTGGATGAAACAAGACATTGCAATTGAATCAAGAGTTCTTACCAATGCTCAAATTCTGGCAGAAGTAGAATATGAAGATCGAGTTGAAAAAGGTTTGTATATCACTTGATATTGTTATTTTTTGTTATTGCCTCTCTTATAGTTTATGTTAGCTCATCCAATTCTTTTGTTTTCAGAGTTCTGCATTGAAGAGTAAGGTCTCGACTACTTGAAGCTACAAGGTGTTTTATTGTTTTGGTTTTACAATTGGTGACAGTTCTACAAGGTGTTTTGTTGTTTTAATTTTGGTTTACTTTGTTGTCTCTCTCGTTTAGTACTTGGTTTATTAAGACATGAATTTGTTTGTTTAACAATCTTGTTATGTGGTTGTTTGAACGAGATTATGGTTTGAATTTTGAACATTGGTCTCTTTCTGTTTATGGTTATTGATCGGTTTGTTGAATGAAATTGAGTTTGGTTTAATTAAATTCGGATTGAGTTTGGATACCCGATCCGATTCGAACCCGATGGGTGTTTATCCGAAATCCGATCCGAATATTAGAAATACCCGAGTGGGTCTAGGACCCCTTAATCCGAAATACCCGAAAATCCAAAATATCCAACCCGAACCTGATAGGGTCACCCGAATGCCCGGGGCTATTTACAACTGCATTTGTGACTGTTAAGCGTCTAACTCCTGAATTAGATACTGTTTTGCGACTCTTTAGCAACTCTCGGTTTTTTGAATTTGAAATTTAACATTAGAGAAATGTTAACATGTTTCAGTACACATTTCCACTTTGAATTGATCAATATCAGCCATATAAACTTTGTCAAAGCTTTTCCATTTCAGTATTTAGACACAAAATTTTCATAATATCTAAATCATTATAAAGAGTTATATGTTATTTCATAAGAAGATTTGCAATTTTATGAAAATTGTAAAAAAAAAAAAATATGAAGACAATATTTTAAGCTCATAAACTATTTCATATACTCTATAAGACAATCATGAATCCATATTGTTAATTGATATCAATAGAAGTGGCCGAAAATGATAGATTTCAAAAAATTGTATTGTGACTAAAGTTTAAGAGTCACAGTAGATTAACAATTTGCGACGAACTTGTTACTAACTTTGCGACTCTTTCTATTTGCGACTATCTTGATACTAACTTTGGGACTACTGTGCAACTATTTTTGCGACTGTTTAGCGTCTAACACCTGAATTAGATACTGTTTTGTGATTGTTAAGCATCTAACACCTGAATTAGATATTTTTGTACGACTCTTTAGCAACTCTAGATTTTTTGAGTTTGAAATTTCACATTAGAGAAATGTTAACATGTTTCAATACAAATTTACACTTTGAATTGATCAATATCAGCCATATAAACTTTGTCAAAGCTTTCCATTTCAGTATTTAGACACAAAAATTTCATAATATTTAAATCATTATAAAGAGTTATATGTTATTTCATAAGAACTTTTGCAATTTTATTTAAATTGCAAAACAAAGGTATGAAAACAATATTTTAAACTCATAAACTATTTCATATACTCTATAAGACAATCATGATTCCATATTGTTAATTGATATCAATAGAAGTGGCCAAAAATGATAGATTTTAAAATTTTGTATTGAGACTAAAGTCTAAGAGTCACAATAGAGTAACAATTTGCGACTAACTTGTTACTAACTTTGCGACTATCAATAGAAGTGTAACTTTTGCGACTATCTTGCCACGGTTTTGCAACAAATTTTCTACTGCTTTGTGACTATTGTGTTACTCTATTTGATAGTTGTCCCATATTTAGTATTTTTCTCCAAGGTTTAGGCGCGTAATATTCCCCCATATTTTTTAGTATGTGACTCTTTTGCGACCAATTTGCGACTCCTCTTCGTTAATTACAAGGCTAAGAATCCATTTAGGGTTTCTTTATCTTTCTAATTTTTGAAGAAGTGTCGAAAACCTCTCAAATCTCTCTTCTTCTCCTCTCGAATCTCTCATCTTGTCCTCTCAAATCGCTCAAATCTATCCTCTTCTCCTCTCAAATCTCTCCTCTTTCTCAACTCTCTCTAATGGCTGGTGCTAAAAAGCCTAAGGGTCGCGGAGGCAGATCCGCTGGAGGTGTTAAGGTTTACAATGGTTTGACTACAGTGGAACCCAGTTCTGCCGCAGGTAATCGGCCCTCCAATTGTTTGACTACAGGGGAACCCAATTTTGCCGCAGGTAATCAGGCTTCCGATGCTTCGACTTCACGCGTAGGTCGAACGTTGTCTCACTCCACTCAGTCCGTGACTAATTCAAATAGAATTATGCCATCTCAGTTTCCGCCGAGGACACAACCATCGGCTCCTGCTTCTCAATCACCGCCTCCTGCTGCTCAACCACCGCGGGTTGGTTCTCAACCACCGCGGGTTGCTTCTCAACAACCACGGGTTGCCTCTCAACCACCGGCTCCTGTTCCTCCACTAATACCAGAACAACCAGACCTAAATATGGAAGAGGATTATGATGAAGAAAACCCCTATCCTGCCGAAGAAGAAAACCCTAATCCTTATCTAGCCCAAGACTACCAAGAGATGTTAGATGTTTTGCTAGCTCTTCCAGACCGGCAGCATCTGCCACTTTTGTCTATCGATCCCATCCCCGGCGTTGAGACTCTATGATAATTTCTCGTTGCTCTTAGTGTTATGTTAAGATTGTTTTGTTGTAGGTTGAAAATGGTTGTCTTTAAGTTACATCTGCTTAGTGGTAGGTTGAGATTGATTGTTTTTGTTGATTAAGTTTTTGGTTGTGTTTGATTGTTTGGTTGAGACTGATTGTGTTTGATTGTTTGGTTGAGACTAATAACTTGTTTTTGTTTGATTAAGTTTAGTGTAGGACTGCTTTGTTTGATTAAGTTTAGTGTAGGACTGCTTTGTTTGATTAATTTTTGTTTTGTGTGATCAATGATGGATGGTGAAATGGTGTTATCTTTCACTAACTTTTTTTTTTTTTTTACAATTAGCAGATGGATTCATCATCTCCACATCAACATGATCAAGATAATGATGCAGATGAATTTGAGTTTGATGACCAAGGAGAAGGGTTTCATACTCCAGAAGCAAATCAATGGGGAAAAAGAAAACAGAATCATGAAGATGGAGATGAACAACCAAAAACTGTGAGGCAAATCACTCCAAGGTCAGGTGTATGGGATCATTTCACAAGGCTATATGTATCTACCACTATTGCAAGAGAGAATACAAGTGTCCATCAAAGTCAGGGACTAAAAATTTTTGGAATCATCTTGAAGTCTGTAAGGAGCACAAGGCGTGGCTAGACGGAAAATATCCAAAGTTGAGTCAACATGTCATTAATAAGGATGGATATCTGCAAAATGCTAAAGTTCCTGAGAGTGTTTTCAGAGAAGCATCCAATGAGATGCTTGTGATAGGGGAATTGCCATTATCTTTCATTGAAAGTATGGCTTGGAGACACTATTGTAGCAAGGTATAGTGTTTTTTTATTTTTTCTTTCCTTTTTTTTTTCTGGATTTTATTGCAATGATACTAATATGTTTGTATATGTTTATAGATGCAGATGAATCTATGTAAACCACACTCCAGAAGGACTGCCACAAGGGACATTGTTGAGATGTTTATTCAGAGAAAATCGACAACGAGAAAGTGGTTCATTGCTAACAAACAAAGAGTCTCACTTACAACAGATATATGAGTTAGTGATGTCACAGGTAATGTCATTTATCCTTCTTCTCACAAATCTGACCCGTTTTTGAGTGCACTTATATATTCTAATCTTATCTTTAAATTGATTGCTAATCAAAGGTGCAAGTTATATGGTCATAACATCACATTACATTGATCAGTATTGGCGACTAAAGAAGCTTATAATAGGATTCAAGTATGTGACAGACCACAAAGGGAAGACAATTGCAGCTACTCTTCTTGATTGTTTAGCTGATTGGGGTATAGCGAAGGTCTTCTCTATTACAGTGGACAATGCAACCGCAAATACAAATGCTTTGAGTAAGTTTGAGACTACTTTCTCTCTTGTTTCTGATGAGTCTTTAGTTATGAAAGGAGAGTTTTTGCATGTGAGATGTGCTGGTCATATCATTAATTTGATAGAGAGAGATGGGTTGACTGAAGCTTCGGAGAATGTACTTGCAATCAGGAATGCTATCTCTTATTTTAGATCCCACACAAATAGGCAAAACGCATTTAACCAGAAGATAGATTCTGTTAGGATGACAAGGGGTAGTTTGCCTTTGGATGTTAAGACTAGGTGGAATTCGACTTATCTGATGTTGCAGAGAGCAATTAAGTACAAGATAGCATTTGATAAGATGGAGACAGAAGACAAGTTATACAATGATCATTTCTTGGAGATTGATAATGGAAAAAAGAGAGTTGGACCTCCTAGCTTCAATGACTGGCGTGCGGTTGAAAGGTTAGACAAGTTTTTGGAGATTTTTTTGCAACTTAACATTGATTGTCTCGGCTTATACTAGACTGAATTCTCATAAGTGTTATGGGGAGATTGTCAACATATCAACCAATCTTGACATGATGTGTTCTAGTTATGATTCTGAGTTGACGATAAAGGCTGAGGAAATGTATAAGAAGTTTGATAAGTATTGGGATGGGATTAGTAATATCAATCTGATGTTGATAATAGCGACATTATTTGATCCTACTAAGAAGCTGCATTTTGCTAAGATCTGTTTTGCCGAGTTGTATGGGAAAGAGACTCCAACATATAAAGAGATGTATGACAAGGTTTACAATCTTCTGGTTGATATGTTCAAGGAGTATAGTGAAAGGTATGCTAAATCTCAGCCTTCTCAGCCTTCTCTGTCATCTCAGTCATCTCAGTCTCAGCCTTTTCAGTCATCTCAGCCAGATGTGAGTGAAGCAGATAGTGTTCCTCGTCTTTTCACAATTTATAAAAGGTACAAAGCAGCTTTAAATGAGATTGGAGTTCAAGTAACAAAAAATGAGTTTACTACATACCTGAAAGAGGCTGTTGAGAATCCAGATGTGATGATGGAAAGTCAAATATGCTCGTGATGTCTTTGCTATGCAAGTCTCATCTGTAGCATCTGAAAGTGCTTTTAGCAAAAGTGGTAGGATAATAGAACCATGTAGAAGTTGCCTAACTCCCTATATGGTTGAGGTTTTGATGTGTACTGAGTAGTGGATGAAACAAGACATTGCAATTGAATCAAGAGTTCTTACCAATGCTCAAATTCTGGCAGAAGTAGAATATGAAGATCGAGTTGAAAAAGGTTTGTATATCACTTGATATTGTTATTTTTTGTTATTGCCTCTCTTATAGTTTATGTTAGCTCATCCAATTCTTTTGTTTTCAGAGTTCTGCATTGAAGAGTAAGGTCTCGACTACTTGAAGCTACAAGGTGTTTTATTGTTTTGGTTTTACAATTGGTGACAGTTCTACAAGGTGTTTTGTTGTTTTAATTTTGGTTTACTTTGTTGTCTCTCTCGTTTAGTACTTGGTTTATTAAGACATGGATTTGTTTGTTTAACAATCTTGTTATGTGGTTGTTTGAACGAGATTATGGTTTGAATTTTGAACATTGGTCTCTTTCTGTTTATGGTTATTGATCGGTTTATTGAATGAAATTGAGTTTGGTTTATAATTCGGATTGAGTTTGGATACCCGATCCGATTCGAACCCGATGGGTGTTTATCCGAAATCCGATCCGAATATTAGAAATACCTGAGTGGGTCTAGGACCCCTTAATCCGAAATACCCGAAAATCCAAAATATCCAACCCGAACCTGATAGGGTCACCCGAATGCCCGGGGCTATTTACAACTGCATTTGTGACTGTTAAGCGTCTAACTCCTGAATTAGATACTGTTTTGCGACTCTTTAGCAACTCTCGGTTTTTTGAATTTGAAATTTAACATTAGAGAAATGTTAACATGTTTCAGTACACATTTCCACTTTGAATTGATCAATATCAGCCATATAAACTTTGTCAAAGCTTTTCCATTTCAGTATTTAGACACAAAATTTTCATAATATCTAAATCATTATAAAGAGTTATATGTTATTTCATAAGAACTTTTGCAATTTTATTTAAATTGCAAAACAAAGGTATGAAAACAATATTTTAAACTCATAAACTATTTCATATACTCTATAAGACAATCATGATTCCATATTGTTAATTGATATCAATAGAAGTGGCCAAAAATGATAGATTTTAAAATTTTGTATTGAGACTAAAGTCTAAGAGTCACAATAGAGTAACAATTTGCGACTAACTTGTTACTAACTTTGCGACTATCAATAGAAGTGTAACTTTTGCGACTATCTTGCCACGGTTTTGCAACAAATTTTCTACTGCTTTGTGACTATTGTGTTACTCTATTTGATAGTTGTCCCATATTTAGTATTTTTCTCCAAGGTTTAGGCGCGTAATATTCCCCCATATTTTTTAGTATGTGACTCTTTTGCGACCAATTTGCGACTCCTCTTCGTTAATTACAAGGCTAAGAATCCATTTAGGGTTTCTTTATCTTTCTAATTTTTGACGAAGTGTCGAAAACCTCTCAAATCTCTCTTCTTCTCCTCTCGAATCTCTCATCTTGTCCTCTCAAATCGCTCAAATCTATCCTCTTCTCCTCTCAAATCTCTCCTCTTTCTCAACTCTCTCTAATGGCTGGTGCTAAAAGCCTAAGGGTCGCGGAGGCAGATCCGCTGGAGGTGTTAAGGTTTACAATGGTTTGACTACAGTGGAACCCAGTTCTGCCGCAGGTAATCGGCCCTCCAATTGTTTGACTACAGGGGAACCCAATTTTGCCGCAGGTAATCAGGCTTCCGATGCTTCGACTTCACGCGTAGGTCGAACGTTGTCTCACTCCACTCAGTCCGTGACTAATTCAAATAGAATTATGCCATCTCAGTTTCCGCCGAGGACACAACCATCGGCTCCTGCTTCTCAATCACCGCCTCCTGCTGCTCAACCACCGCGGGTTGGTTCTCAACCACCGCGGGTTGCTTCTCAACAACCACGGGTTGCCTCTCAACCACCGGCTCCTGTTCCTCCACTAATACCAGAACAACCAGACCTAAATATGGAAGAGGATTATGATGAAGAAAACCCCTATCCTGCCGAAGAAGAAAACCCTAATCCTTATCTAGCCCAAGACTACCAAGAGATGTTAGATGTTTTGCTAGCTCTTCCAGACCGGCAGCATCTGCCACTTTTGTCTATCGATCCCATCCCCGGCGTTGAGACTCTATGATAATTTCTCGTTGCTCTTAGTGTTATGTTAAGATTGTTTTGTTGTAGGTTGAAAATGGTTGTCTTTAAGTTACATCTGCTTAGTGGTAGGTTGAGATTGATTGTTTTTGTTGATTAAGTTTTTGGTTGTGTTTGATTGTTTGGTTGAGACTGATTGTGTTTGATTGTTTGGTTGAGACTAATAACTTGTTTTTGTTTGATTAAGTTTAGTGTAGGACTGCTTTGTTTGATTAAGTTTAGTGTAGGACTGCTTTGTTTGATTAATTTTTCTTTACTTTGTTTGCTTAGTTGTCTTTAAGTTACATCCGCTTAGTGTTACAACGTTTTTATAGAGACTAACACTCTGTTTTTGTTTTGTGAAAGGTTTAACAGGCACAAAGGAAAATTTTTCCGGGTGATTGCTGGAATATTAAGAAGGAAATTTGATGGTCCTTACTACAGTTGGAAGGTTACTCCTACACCCATTCAAAAGAGATATTTCAGGACATTTGCGGCAATGTCTTATAGCTTTCAAAGTTTTATTATCTCTCATAACTGACTTAGTATCATTATTAACTTAACTCATTTGTAATATGTAGCGGAAGTTCTATTGGGATAATGGGATAACTGAGCTTGTTAAAGAGGGGTTCTTAAAGATAGCCAAGAAATGAATGAAAGGAATTGTTAGTCAAGCTAAAAACAGTGGTAAACAACCTATTTGGATTCAGGGAGAACTGTGGGCTGAGATGTGTGCTCATTAGAACGGACCTGATGTAGTGGTGAGGAGTTCAAATGCTTCACAGTGCAGAAACTCCGATCGTGGTGGTCTTGGAGTCCACAAACACCTTTCCGGTCAGAAATCATATGTGCAAATTCATCAAAAAATGGTAATTTAACATTGCTTCCATGATTTTAAAACCCTAAACACCTTGCTTCCATGGTTTTCACATTTTACTATTTCTTTGTAGGAGGAAGAATTGGGCTGTCTGGTATCATTTGGCAAAGTTTTCATGAAGCCACATACTCGAGCTGACGGATCGTTTGTTGATCAAAAGCTAAACAAGTAGCTGAGACTTATGAGAAAACATTAGAGGAGAAACTGTGTGAAGTGGACGATGATGGTCTAGAAAATTCAAGGAATTCTTCTGAACGTTCAAGTCATCATACTCTCAGCATTGATGAAAAGAATGAAATCTTTCTTAAGGTACTCTCAGCATTGCTTTCTTAATCATTTTGGTTTTCATAATCTGCATGGTTTCTTTATTTGCTGAGCATTTTGTTTTCTTAATACTTGTTTCTAGCCTTGACTAACGAAATGCTTTTGTTTTTCTTTGTTTTAGTGTACTCAAACAGATGAGAAGGGAACCTTTTTGGTCTTGGATCTCTTGTTGAGACACTTAGGAAAGGGAAAAGGAAAGAAAGCTATGCAGAATCTTCTCCATCAACGCCAACACTTCTCGAGCTTCAAGAACAACTTCGCAACAAGATAGCTCATCTAGATGCTGAGAATGCCCGACGTGATAAGGAGCATCAAGAATCTCATATGAAGACCAACGAGCTTCTCATCTACATCAAAGAGAAAGATCCAGGATTTGAGACTTTTATTGCTTCCTTGCGACCAAGAGTACCAGCAAAAACACCAGCAACCGCACCTGAAGACTCCACACCTGAAGACATCATACCACCAGCCACCGCGTTAGACACAACACCAGCCACCACATCCCCTTTCTCCACTTACTCAAGTTCTAAACATTGTCTTTTCTAAAAAAAACATGAATTGCATGTTTGATTTTATTACTTGTTTTACTTTAGGATGATCTTTTTGGATAATGAATGATTATGATACAATCATTATGCTAATCTTTTTGTTTAATGAATGATTATGATATCTTTCTTAATGATTTGGTTTTCAATTTTAATTTATTTTGATACTTTCCAAATTTGATAGATAAAACAGGTTTATTATATGCTAAAATGTCACCAAATTGCAACCAAATTTATTTATGTGAAACTATCAAATTACTGGCAAAATGGTTACTAATATATGAGGACTACTTTGCGACGACAGCTAAGGAGTCTTAAAATGGTCACACAATTTAATCACTAATTTGTAACTGACTTGTAACTATATTTACGACCAAAGGTTCCTAATATATCAACATCATAACTCAGTCATAATTTTGCGACCATTTTGAGACACCTAAATTTTGCGACTCTTTTTTAGCGACCATCTCAAATAGTCGTTTATTAGTCGCAAAGTAGGTGTTTGCGACTGTTTAGCGACCAATATTGGAGTCGCTAAACGCATGTTTTCTTGTAGTGAAACCAGATGTTTTGTTCCAGCTGACTGGGGTAGGATTATGTTTTCTTGTATACTAATATCTGCAAATGTGTAGTGGCTTTAACATTCAATCTTGTGAGTCAGAGCTAAAATATATGCATGCTTGATTAAGGTCTTGGAAGTGAGCGCACAAGAAGTAACAGTTATCCCTGAGCATCTTGCAGCTATAGGCATTGTGGCCCGTGACAAACATTATCTGACTTATTCTCATAACCCATCTAGTGGTATACTGGTATCACTACAAGAAAGCAGGCCTTTAGCATGGAACTTTTGCGAGGCCATTGAGTCGTCGCTAATTAGCGAGGAATGTGCGGGAGCTTATCATGGAAACTAAATTTGAAGCAAAATCCACGACAAATTGCTTGGTTTCAGTTCGCTGCAAAATCGAAGCTAATCTGTGATGCCTTCGCATCACCGTAGCGACGAACCGGACAAAATTTCGCAAAGTAGACGCAAGTTTTGCGACTAATAAGCAAGGAAACTTTTGTCCAACATTAGCGTCGAAGTTGAGACGAAAAATAGGGGTAGGTGAGCCACGTTTTTTAATTGTTGTACCGACTTTTTGCGAGGAATATTTTACACACAAAGGCGACGCAAATTTATCCTTTCGTCGCAAACTCATCGCGCATCGTCCACGAAAATTCCTCGCAAATTGATTAATTAGCCTATATAAACCGACATTCGAAAGAGCAAGTGAGTAGGAAAAAAAACATTCTCTCTTACAAAATAAACGCTTTCTCAAAACATTCTATTCAAAGTTAGAATTTTCTTCTTTGCCAAAAAAAAAAAAAAAAGTTAAAATTTTCTTGTTTATAAAATCTTAAAGATATTATGTCGCATGAGATTTATATTCGTCGAGAGTGGATGTACAATCATAGAGATTCCAATGGAATGGTGACGCCGGAGTTTGTAGATGGTCTAGAAGAATTCTTGGTGAACGCGAATCAGATGCCATTGATGCAAGAATCTGGTAATACACATTGTCCGTGTCGAAAATGCAAAAATGGTCAATATTTTTCTATCAAAACCGTTGAGAAGCATTTAAATAATATATGATTTATGCCAAATTATTATGTATGGTTTTGGCATGGTGAGGGAAATATGGTGAATGCATCCTCTATTAATCCTAGCTTTCAACATGTAGAAGAACCTCATATTAATTTGGAGCATCATCACTTTGATTACGGTCAACAAAATCAGAATAGATTTCATGATATGGTCAACGATGCATTTCATGAAACAACAACATTATCTGATAACACTGAAGAACCTAATTTAGATGCTCGGCAATTTTGTGCTATGTTAGATGCTGCAAATCAACCAATCTACGATGGATGTAGAGAAGGATTGTCTAGATTATCACTGGCATCTAGGATCATGAACATTAAAACAGATAATAATTTATCTGAGGTTTGCATGGATTCTTGGGCTGAATTAATTAGCGAGATTTTGCCAGAAGATAATATAGCTCCTGAGTCATACTACGAGATACAAAAGTTGGTACATAGTCTTGGGTTGCCTTCAGAGATGATAGATGTTTGCATTGATAATTGCATGATATTTTGGAAAGAAGATGATCAGTTGCAGGAATGTCGATTTTGTGGGAAGGCAAGATACAAGCCAAGTTCAGGACGAACGAAGGTTCCATACCAACGTATGTGATATCTTCCAATAACAGATAGACTTAAACGACTATATCATTCAGAAAAGACATCTGCATTAATGAGATGGCATGCTGAGCATTCACATATAGATGGAGAGGTCATACATCCATCAGATGCAAAGGCTTGGCAACATTTTAATACGGTACATTCAGAATTTGCAAGTGAGAGTAGAAATGTTTATCATGGTCTGTGCACTGACGGGTTTTGTCCATTTGGTATGTCTGATAGGCAATATTCTTTGTGGCCGGTAATTGTAACACCATACAATCTACCTCCAGATATGTGTATGGAACAGGAGTTTTTATTCTTGAGTATTTTAGTACCTCGTCCTAAGCATCCTAAACGTTCTCTTGATGTTTTTCTACATCCTTTGATCCATGGTTACAACAACTTTGGCATATTGGAGTTCATACTTTTGATTACCCACAACAACAAAACTTTACGATGCGTGCAATGCTTATGTGGACCATAAGTGATTTTCCTGCGTACGGTATGCTATCAGGTTGGACTACACATGGAAGGTTATCTTGTCCTCATTGCATTCATCGGACAGATGCATTTCAACTGAAGCACGGTCGTAAAACAATTTGGTTTGATTGTCATCATCGCTTTCTTCCGCTAAGTCATCCGTATCGGCGGAATAAAAAGTTGTTTGGGAAAAACAAAGTGGTCCGTACACCTCCACATGTTTATTTCTCTTCGGAAGTCTTGCTTGATCAGATAGATCATTGGGGTGCTCAAGAAACAGTTAAATGTGGGGGAAACTGGCACATCCCTTCAAATATGCCAGATGGATATGGAGTTCACCACAATTGGCATAAAAGAAGCATATTTTGGGAACTTCCATATTAGAAAGATCTTCTCTTGTGGCACAACCTTGATGTTATGCATATCGAAACAAACTTTTTTGATAACTTGATGCATACATTTCTGAATGTGCAGGGACGAAGTAAAGACAACTTTAAAACAAGAATGGACTTGCCTGATATATGTTCACGGCCTAAGTTGCATGTTACAAGAGATGGGAATGTTCCGGTTCCAATTTTCAGGTTAAAACCAGAGGCAAAGACAGTGCTTTTTGACTGAGTTAAATCAGATGTTATGTTCCCAGATGGTTATGTCTTTAATATTTCGAGGATCGTTGAGCAAGGGAAAAAGTTTTCAGGTATGAAAAGTCATGATTGTCATGTCTTTATGCAGCGTCTATTGCCATTTGCAATGGCAGAGCTATTACCTCAAAATGTTCATGAGGCAATCGCAGGTACGTACTCGTGATAATTTAAGCAATAAGCCATATATATGGATATATTTAACCATACTAACATTTTTATACATATATTGTTATAATTGTTACAGGAATTGGAACTTTTTCGTGATCTTTGCACAAGGACTCTGACGGAAGACGGAATACATCAATTGGAAAATAACACTGTGACCTTGTTGTGTAACCTGGAGAAAAATTTTCCTCCTTCATTTTTCAACGTTATGGAACATCTACCCATCCATCTACTACATGAAGCAGCCCTTGGAGGTCCAGTTCAATTTCAGTGGATGTATCCATTTGAGCGAAGAGATGAAAGCTCAATTGTTGCGGGTCGTTTAACTGAAGAAACTTCTCATTTTTCCTCCTACTACTTTGCCCTTGCAGTTCGAACCTGGAAAAGGGTCCCACGACGGTATGATGGTGGTGGAGTGGCACCTGTATATGCTGTTTCGGGGGTTCCTGATATATTCGCATAAATTGCAAGGCATAGTGGACAACTGAAAGAAGACTGGTGGTCATCTGATAAAGACCGTAAGAGTGCACACACATATATCCTTCTCAATTGTGAATACGTTCAACCATTTGAAAGGTACTCGCCTGAACAAAATGACTCATAGTGTGATACGATTTAGAGATAGTGTTTTGTAGTATCATTGTTAATTAGTTCCTTCTCTATTTATGTTTGCAGCATTTTCATAACACAAGTGAAAGAGACATTTCCCAATATATCTGAGAAGGAAATAGAGAAACTAAAAGAAAAAGACTTCGCAGGATGGTTAAAGCAATATGTATAACAACTAATATTCTCTCTATATATTTTGTTAATTAATTTTATATTTTATCTCATTAGAATTTGTTTGTCTCGTATAGGTACATTATGGGACAGAGACATATCCTGTATGGTTTCACGAGTTAATCCAAGGCCCTACGGCAAGGATTTCAACTGCACCCATGTACTTCACCCGTGGATATGCTTTTCATGTGCAAGCTCACGGACATAATAGGGCAACAAAAAACTATGGCATATTAGTTATTTCTGGTGAAACAGATTATTATGGGGTGCTGAAGGATATCATAGAGGTACAATATCCTGGGTTGGTTAATTTGAGATGCATATTATTCAAATGTGATTGGTACGATCCTTTTACCAGTCAAGGTGTGAGAATAAACAATCTTGGCATTGTTGATGTCAATGCATCTCGAAGGTACAAAAAATATGACCTTTTCATACTTTTCTCAAGCTCAACAAGTCAGTTTTGTTCCTTATCCGAGGATTCATGAAACTGGAGTATCATGGTTATTTGTTATTAAAATCTCACCTAGAGGACGTATTGTTGGGGTCTCTGATGATGTACTACCACTACAAAACACACAAGGAGATATTCATGTCCCAGAACATACACTCGAAAACATCATACTTATTGATCAAGACACTCGAGAATTTGAAGAAGCCAATGATTACGCTGAAGTGGAAGATGAAGTCGATGATGAATTTGATGAGAATTCAGAATTAGATGATAGTTCTGTGATAGATTCTCGTTAGATCTAACAACACTTTACTGAATGATACTTCTATATTCAATTAGAAAGATTGAGAATGTAAACGATTGAGAATTACAAATCAAAAGAGAAAGCTTAAACTGAGAATGCAGAGATCAACATTGATCTCACCGAGCACATCACTCGGACTCAAGCACATCGCAAGAGATTTACAAATCAGAATAAGCATAAGCACAAAGAAAGCTACAACGACTCTATTTATTCATCCTTCCATCGTAACGGCATAACCACTGAGTCAAACCGAGTCTTCCACCTCATTAGTCAACGGCTGACGTGGCAAAACAGAGTCTTCCTTCCCCTCATTTAGATTCTTCAACGTCTTCTTTCTGAAATACGTTTGGTGAACCGTATCAATACTTCCCCCCGGGAGACCCAGTTTGTCCTCAAGCTGAAACTCAGGAAAAAGACGAACAAACTCCTTAGAAAGCATCCACGAATCCTCCTCTGTTGACCTATCAAACCAGTGAACCAAGAATTCCCTTTGGCCATTGTCCGTGAAACGAGTGGCCATGATCTTTTCCGGAAACAAAAAGGCATCCTCCACTAACTCCGGTGGATCAGTTTGTTGAACCACAGAAGGATCTCCTAGCACCGCCTTAAGTTGAGAGACATGGAACACATCATGGATCTTTGCTGACTCAGGAAGCTTGAGACGATAAGCCACTGCACCAATTCTCTCCACAATCTGGAATGGTCCAAAGAATTTGGCTGATAACTTGTAACACGACCTACGAACCACCGAAAGCTGCCTGTAGGGCTGAAGCTTAAGATAAACCCAATCTCCAACATTATAAGTCACATCCCTTCTGTGTTTATCCGCTTGTTTCTTCATAATATCCTGAGCTCGTTGCAGATTAGCTCTAATATGGGAAAGCATAGAGTCACGAGCCTGTAATTGTGCCGCTAAATCCACGTTAGCTGTAGAACCTGGTTCGAAACGCAACAGAGTAGGCGGGTCTCTCCCATACACCAACTTAAAAGGAGTAGACCTGATCGCTGAATGATAAGCGGTATTGTATGAATATTCAGCCCACATCAAAAATTTAAACCATGTTTTCGGATGACCTGAGGCAAAACAGCGCAAATACGCCTCCAAACAACGGTTCAAGACCTCCGTTTGACCGTCAGTTTGAGGATGGTATGCTGTACTAAACTTCAATTTAGTGCCTGCCAACCTAAACAATTCTCGCCAAAGTGCTCCCATGAAAATTCTATCCCTGTCAGATATCATCGTCTTAGGAAACCCGTGAAGACGAACTACCTCCGAAACAAACTTCTGTGCAACATCTTTTGCTTTGAAAGGGTGTCTTAATCCTAAGAAGTGGGCCGCCTTGCTTAATCTGTCAACCACTACCCAGATTACATTGACCCCACCAGACATTGGAAGACCTTCAATAAAATCTAGGGAAACATCCTCCCAAATTGCCGTAGGTATGGGTAAAGGCTGAAGCAACCCAGTTGGAGCTAAAGTAGAATACTTATGCGTCTGACAAACCGTACATTCAGTCACATACTTTTGCACATCCTTATACAGCCCTTCCCAATGAAACACAGTCTGAATCCGCTTTAGCGTTTTAAGAATACCCACATGACCACCCATCTTACCATCATGAAACTCACTGAGGATCAAAGGAATAAACTTCGATGATTTAGGAATCACTAACCTCTGTTTGTACCATACCCTTCCATTTACCACGTGATAATGACCAGTAGATTCCGTAGACGCCACCAACTGAGAAAGTAACTGTTGGAGCCTTTGGTCAGCGTCCACTTCTTTATAAATTTCCTGCATTTGTAACACCTCTGGAACCGTAATGGCTAATAACAAGGCAGAAACCGAATGAGGAATGCGTGAGAGACCATCCGCTGCCTTGTTTTCCACCCCAGGTTTGTAAATGATATCCATATCAAAGCCCAACAACTTCGTTAACCACCGTTGATATTCCATATTAACCTCTTTCTGTTCAAGCAAAAACTTCAAACTGCGTTGATCCGTATGCACTTCCAAACGACGCCCCAATAAGTAGTGTTTCCATTTAAGGACTGCCATCACAATAGCCATAAGCTCTCGTTCATATGCAGGCTTCAACTGCTCACGATCCGTAAGGCCATGGCTGAAATAAGCCAAAGGACGTTTGTCCTGGATCAACACTGCTCCAACACCTGTACCAGAGGCATCAGTTTCCAGAACGAAAACTTTGTCAAAATTTGGTAAACCAAGAACTGGAACTGAAGCCATCGCTTGTTTAAGTTGATCAAACGCTTTCTGAGCTTCTTCAGACCAACTAAACTGATCCTTCTTCAACAAGGTAGTTAAAGGTCTGGCAAGCATCCCATAGCCTTGAACGAATTTGCGATAATACCCAGTCAGACCAAGAAACCCTCGTAGCTGCTTAATGTTAGTCGGTGTCGGCCATTTAAGCATTGCTTCCGTCTTTACTGTATCAGTAGCAACCCCATTAGCAGATATGATATGTCCCAAATACTCAACCTTATATTCTCCAAAAAGACACTTCTTTTGATTAGCAAACAAGCAGTTTGCTTCAAGTAGTTGTAGGACTAAGTTCAAGTGTTCTGCGTGAGTCTCCAAGCTTGGACTGTAGATAAGAATATCATCAAAAAATACTACAACAAACTTCCTCAAAAAAGGCTTGAATACCTTGTTCATCAAAGACTGGAAGGTCGCAGGAGCATTAGTGAGGCCAAAACGCATCACTAAGAACTCATAATGTCCCTCCAAAGTTCTGAAAGCTGTCTTTTTAATATCTTCCTCCCTCATGCGTATTTGATGATATCCAGATCTTAAGTCTATTTTTGAAAAGATAACTGCTCCATACAATTCATCCAACAACTGATCGATGACAGGAATAGGAAATTTGTCCGGTACAGTAGCTCTGTTCAAAGCTCTATAATCCACACAGAACCTCCAAGAGGAATCCTTCTTTTTTACTAGCAAGACAGGACTTGAAAAAGGACTGTTACTCGGACGTATAATTCCAGCTGTCAACATTTCTTCTACCATTTTCTCCATAACTTCTTTAGTTGAATGCGGATATCGGTATGGCCGTACCGTTATGGCTTGCACACCAGGACGCAAGGTGATAGCGTGCTCTTGTCCACGGAACGGAGGTAATCCCACAGGAAGGGCAAACACTGAAGCAAACTTGGTCAAAATCTCTGCTAACAATGGAGATAACTGTGTAGTACTAGTTGTGGATGCAGAGATGTCACACAAGAACTTATCCCCTAATAACTTCTGTCTCGGTGCTTCCAATGTCTTAAGTGACAAAGCTGAGATGTGTAAGGAACGATCCCCTTTTAATGTAACCAGCTTGTTATTATATTGGAACTGCCACTCCTGCATTTTCCAGTTTATCTGGCAGGTACCAAGAGTTTCTAGCCATTGTATACCCAATATTATATCAACCGCTCCCAAATCCAACACAACAAAGTCACTGGTAAATTCCTCACCTCCGACTTGAAAAGTAACACGTTTACAGATACCCGAACCATGGACTGATGCACCATTACCCAGTAGCACTTCCAAACTTGGATCATTAGATATCTTTAGCTTCAGACGAGTCGCTACTGCAGGTGTTATGAAGTTATGCGAACCACCTGAATCCAGTAAAATTACAACGCTAGATCTGCGTACATTTCTCTAATCTTTGTTGTCCTTGGAGAATGCAAACCAAGAAAAGAGTTAAGAGAAAGACATCTCACTTCAGGAGTCTGTACAATCTCCTCTGTTTCTACAAGTTGCAACTCCTCATCCATCACTTCTAACTCCAATCCATCCACAACGGTCAAAATCTGTAACTCCTTCAAAGGACACACATGACCACGCGAATATTTTCCTTTGCATTTAAAACAAATGCCTTTGCTTCTCATCGCATCCAGTTCTTCAGAAGTGTGCCGTTGACGTGGTTGAGCTACTGGTTTCGTGTTTGTGACTGGTTGTACTGCGAGATTTGTTCTTCCAGTCAAAAGCAGTGGTTTGGTCGTATTATACGTGTTAGTGGTTCGAGCAACAAACTGCTTGGTGTGTCCTGGAGGTCTGTTTTCCTTCTCACTAATTAACTGACAAAACGCACTAGACTCCATACGTAAGACTGCAGCTTTTTGACGCTCAATTCCCTGAGGTTCTTTCATCTTAATCACTTCTTTCATTTCCTGCTTCAATCCATTATAAAATATCTTTTACAAGTGTGAATCATCCAAACCAAGAACTTGCGCTGATAAGTCTTCAAACTCAGTCACATACGCAGCTACTGTCCCAGTCTGTTTAATTGCAAACAATCGATTCCAGGATCCGCTTCAATAGCTTCTCCAAAACGAAGGAATAAACGCTGTTTGAATTCAGTCCAAGAATGAAACTCTCTTCGGTTCATCTCCCAGTTGAACCATTTCAACACATCTCCTTCGAGGCTTAACGCTACCATATCAATTTTATCATAATCAGTGTACCGTCCCACTCGAAAAAATCTCTCCACCTTCGACAACCACTCATAGACTTGAGATCCATCAAAAACTGGCATATCAATCTTACGCAAAAGACTAGATCTATTCTCCAGTGGTAGATTCCGATCAACAGACGCTAACGGATAAGGATCTGAATTGTATCGTACCTGTGGAGGTGGACTCGACGATTCTGGTTGCTCTGGTAGTTTCCCCAGCTTAGTTTCAACTCGCGATAGGGCACTGAGCACCGATTGTATCGTCGCGTCCAACGATTGGATCTTATCCTCATGCTCCGTCTTAGATTGAATCAGACGATAGTATCCACCGCGTACGAACTGCATCAAGTTTTCCGTCGGATTGTCAGAGAAATTTTCCGGTCCACTCAGCTCCGATTCCTTCAACTCCGTCATCGCGATTACAACAACCCAGTATCGCCGCACCAATGATAGATTCTCGTTAGATCTAACAACACTTTACTGAATGATACTTCTATATTCAATTAGAAAGATTGAGAATGTAAACGATTGAGAATTACAAATCAAAAGAGAAAGCTTAAACTGAGAATGCAGAGATCAACATTGATCTCACCGAGCACATCACTCGGACTCAAGCACATCGCAAGAGATTTACAAATCAGAATAAGCATAAGCACAAAGAAAGCTACAACGACTCTATTTATTCATCCTTCCATCGTAACGGCATAACCACTGAGTCAAACCGAGTCTTCCACCTCATTAGTCCACGGCTGACGTGGCAAAACAGAGTCTTCCTTCCCCTCATTTAGATTCTTCAACGTCTTCTTTCTGAAATACGTTTGGTGAACCGTATCATTCTGATGATGAAGAATGTTATGATTAGTATGATTGTATCTTTTGTATTATGTTTAATAAAGTTTGAATTTTTTTTTCAAACATATGATCTTATCACATACATATATTCCTTATTCACATATATGTTGACTTATACTTAAGAACTCAACTATATAAATTTGATATATATATATATATATATATATATATTTTTTTTTGAATAATATCATTCATTAAGATATATCATATAGTATATATACATTAGTGTAATCAATATCTATAAAGAAATCTTTATTTACACAAATTCCTATTCTATTTTGCAAGTAAGTAGC
Organism: Camelina laxa; assembly: GCA_024034495.1. Classification (NCBI taxonomy): domain Eukaryota; kingdom Viridiplantae; phylum Streptophyta; class Magnoliopsida; order Brassicales; family Brassicaceae; genus Camelina; species Camelina laxa. Next base: position 32,909,506 of record CM043880.1, read on the forward strand.
TTCGATTTAGCTTCCCATTCTCGCTAATTCGTCGCCTAATTCAAATTATTTCAGACCTCTGTTTTTACTCTTAACATGAAATTTTTAAAAATCTGAGATAGGCCTGGGCATATTACCCGGACCCGAAACCCGAACCCGACCCGAAGTACATGGTTCGGTTCGGGTTCGGATATTGTATAAAACCCGATCGGATTCAATACCTCTGAGGTTCGGATATCCGATCGGGTTCGGGTATTACCCGAACCCGAATGCCCACCCGAACTAACCCGAATTAAATGTAAAAATATGTATTCTAGGGGATTTGAACCCACAACCTTGAACATTTAAAGATGCATCTTTAACCATTTTGCCACTTCAATTTCTCTGTCCTAAGAAGAAATGTTAAATATTTATATATATACAAGTTTTCTAAAATTTATAATAAAATAAAAATATAGTTTTTTTTTTTTTTTTGTTCATGGTTCGATTGAGTTCGGGTATACCCGAATTACCCGAACCCGAATAGGTATTACCCAAACCCGAACCCGAAAGTATAGAAAACCCGAACGGGTTCTATATATCTAAACCCGAAAACCCGAAAACCCGAACCCGATCGGGTTCGGGAACCCGAATGCCCAGGACTAATCTGAGAGGCATTTGCGATGGTTGGTCGCAAATTCATCGCAATATCATTTATTTGTCGTTTTTCTAAAAAAAAATTTCCCTTTTTGCGACGAAGTGGCGTTGGCCTAATTATTTGTAAAAATTGCGGGAAATCACGCGCTAAATAATTGGCCAAAATTTTGGTGAAAATATTTTCAAGCCCAGCAAATAGAAATATATATATATTTATTGCCATTTTTTTTCCCCAATTTTCATTTGTCTCTTCGTTTTCCTCTTCTGTCGTCTCTTGTCTCTCGTCTCTCTTTGGAACTCGATTTCCATTTCTTTCTCTCCGTGGAACTCGATTTCTATTTCCTTCTCTCAAATCTTCATTTTCTCAAGCTCAATTTCCAGTTAGCAAGCCTTTGTTTCAGCTAATGTAAAGGTACTTGAATCGTTTGTTGAAATGATAATTCGCGTTTTGAATCGTTTCACTGCGTGTTGAATCGTGTCTCTGTTTGTTTCTATGAATTGATACTTAGTGTTTTCTTATGTGTTTAAAAGTCTAAGCGAATCGTATATTAAATTGACACTTAGGGATTTTAATCTGAAAGTTTTTGTCTTTTAATCGATGATGTTATTTTTTGTAAATCTTCTATGCTTCATGAGCGGAAATTGGGCATGCAACTGATTGGATTGCTTTGTTCTGTAAGTTGTTTCTTGATTGAAGATATAACTCAAGCATCACGCTCTTTTTGTTGAATTTGGATTTGTTATACATAAATAGATTGTAATTATATTATTTGCTAAGAATTGATCTTTTTAATTGTAGATGAATCGAAAGGGTCACTACTCACAGTTTCTGAGTAATAAACAAGCACGGTATACGACTTCATAGTCTACTGGTGCTACGATTTCATGGTCTCCGTCATTGTCACTCCGGTCCAAGAGACTGACCAGTCTACATCTCATGCTCCTTCTCCACCTCAAAGTCATGCCCCAACTCAGGCTTCTTCTCCACCTCCAGCTCGAGCTCGTTACGAAATGGGCCAGTTGACACTCGAGGAGCTTCTTGTAAGCCCGGGACGGTCTGGACTTCAAAAATTAGACCCTAAACGTCCTCCAAAAACAGTTTGGTAAATTGTAATCAATGCATTTTTCAGTTAATACAATGATAAGATTTTATATTAATTACTACCTTATGTTGTTTTTGAGTAGGTTTGAAATCGATAATTCAGTTGGGAAGGTGGTATCCAATTGTATTAAAAGGATACTTCACTGAACCCCACGCTAACATCTCACAGACGCCTCCGGGTATTATAGACACTTGGTTTCACATGTTTGCGGTAATTTTTGAAATTTTGATTTGTTTAAGTAATTTGTGAAGTATTCTTAACTTATTAATTATATTCCTAACTTACTTTTATTTCTTTGATCACAGCAACAATACAACTGGGACAACTCCATCAACGTTATGGTTCGGAGGCTGTTTGATAAAAAAGCAGGCTCCCTCTTGTGTGATATAATTTGCAAGTGGAAGAAAGATGGTGATGAAGCAATGCCTAGGTGGATGGATCCTAAGGTATGGAAGGGCCTAAACGATTTTTGAGTTGATCCAAAGTCTGAAGATAGAAGCACCAAGTGTTCTACTTCTCGCAACACTATTGTAGGCGGTCATGGGCCGAGTAAACACACCTCTGGGCAGAAGTCTTTTGCTGGTCGTGCATTAGATAGGGCAAGTCTTTCATCTTACATTTAACTTTGTTAATTTATTTCATATTTGAAATTTTTAACTTGATTATGGTTATTATTTTGATGTTAGGCTGAGAATACTCCCTCCAATTGTCGACATCATGGAGGAGACTCACAGGAGGAAGAATGGTGTCTTTGTTGATGGTTTAGCAGAGCAAATTTGCAAGGAAGTCTCTCTGCTAAAATTGCAGAGCGTGAGTCTCAGCTTTCTCCCACTTCTTGCCAATCTGGTGGCTTATCAACAGCAGAGAAAAATGCTATCTTGTACGAGGTATAGTTTTTAACTATCCTAAGTTTTTAACTATTCTTTTTCTTTGTTTAATTTCTAATCTTTTGGTTTCATTTCCAGGCTGCTCCCAAGAATAAAAAGGGTCGGACTTACGGTGTTGGTTCCATTCAACTTATCCCTTTTGCATCTTCTGCTCCTTCACCTACTTCAGATGATCCTGTCGAGCTGAGACAAAGCTTGGAAGCAGAGAAGAAACGTAATGCCGAGCTTGTTACACGGATGGAGGGATACGATCATCTCTTTGGGATAATTGCGCAAGACTTCCCTGCTCTAGCAACAGCAATAAGAGCTCAGAGACCTTCAACAGAAGACACAGGAGACCAATTAGAGTTCGATGTAGCAGCGGCTGCAGTTGCAACACCTCAGTTATCTCGTGAAGCATGTTCCTAAATGCTTTTGTATTCTCTACTTTTGTATCAAGAAACATAAGAACAACTAACGGAGTTTTGGGTACCATAGTTTTGTGAATATCAAACTATTTCAGTTTTAATCCAAATTAAATTCTAGATCCGTTTGAATTTTGATTCAACATTAATATAGATTTTATATGTTAATTTTCATTTGTTTTTAAGACCCTTTTTTGTGATTTATATCAATAAACGCAATATATACATTTTTTGTCACCAATTCATCGCAAATATTGCTAGGATTTAGCGTATTATCTTAGTCCACACAAATTTGCGTGGAAATATTAGACGCTAATCCGACGAACTTTTGCGACGGCTCACCGACTTGCAAATTCCATACAAATGTTGCGACGAGAGGTTCCAAGCTAATACGACGCATAATTGACAGATATCTGCGACTGAGTCATTTCGTCGCTACGTCAGCGATGCATGTGCGACGATTACTACTTTGCGACGGGAGATTAGCGACGAAGTTCATTTCGTCGCGTTTGCCTTGCAAAACGTTGTTTGCGACGAATCTGCGTGGAATGTCTGCCTCGCAAAACACTTGTTTTCTTGTAGTGTTATCTAAATAACTTGTCCTAATACAATTAGGATTTGGTGTTAAGCTACTCTGTCTATATAAGAAGGTGTCAAGGTTGTGACACAACTTATGAGAGATTAGAGAGTTTGAAGAGGTTTAGTTTTTGAGTTAGTTTTCTAAAGTAATAAAGGTTTCCAAGAGATTTATTCATACAATACTGTTTTGTCGATTTCAATATTTGGTATCAGAGCTTCTATTGAATTCTTCAAACCTAGTATTCTTTGAATTAAAGAGGGGATCCTTAATCTTCGAACTAAAAGATTTTCTTTCACCACGATTACAAGAGAAGTTGCTCTGTTTTTGAGATCTAAACATGAGTGATACAAAGAAGAATGCAGGAGCTATTGTTGCTATACCAAGTACGGTACGAGAAAGTGGTTCCTCCTCTATCCAATGTCCAATGCTTAACTCCACCAATTACACTGTTTGTTACGAATCCATAAGGTTTGGGAAGTCATAGATTCAGGATCCGAGAATGAAGACAAAAATGACATGGCTAAAGGACTCTTATTCCAGTCCATACCCGAGGCTTTACTTTTACAAGTAGGAAACTTCTAACTGCAAAAGCTGTATGGGAAGCGGTGAAAACAAGACATGTTGGTGCAAATAGGGTTCGAGAAGCACGTTTTCAGACTTTAATGGCCAATTTTGATCGTCTCAAGATGAAGGAGAACGACAAAATAGATGATTTTCTGGGAAAATTGTCTGAGATATCTACAAGTTTGCAGCCTTAGGGGAAGAAATAAAAGAAGCTAAGCTCGTAAAGAAATTTCTCAAAAGCTTACCAAGGAGACGCTATATCCACATCATCGCAGCTCTGGAACAAGTCCTTGATCTCAACGCAACCAGTTTTGAAGATATTGTAGGCCGACTTAAAGACTATGAAGAAAGAATTTGTGACGAAGAAGATCAACAAGAGGAAGATCAAGGGAAACTTATGTACTCTAATATGGATTCTCAATCCTTTCAAGGAAACTCGGGAAGTTTTAGAGGACGAGGACAGAATGGTGGAAGATTTGGAGGAAGATTTGGACGTGGAAGAGGACGTGGACGTTCTGGTTATCAATAGAAGGATAAGTCGAACATTGTTTGCTACAGATGTGACAAGACTGGTCACTATGCTTCGAACTGTCCAGATAGGTTGTTAAAATTTCAAGAAACAAAGGAGAACGAAGAAGATAACACACAGGAGGCTGATGAATTAATGATGCATGAAGTCGTGTACCTCAATGAACAGAAGCTGAAACTAAATAAACTCGAGAAGCACTCTGCAGAAGACAACGTATGGTACCTAGATAATGGAGCTAGCAACCATATGTGTGGACACGTTAGTTATTTCCTTAAGCTAGATAAGAATGTTACAGGAAAGGTCCGGTTCGGAGATGACTCTCGTATTGACATCAAAGGAAAGGGATCAATCCTATTTATCTGTGCTAATGGTGAAAAGAAAATTCTGAGTGAGGTCTACTATATACCTGACCTAAAGAGTAACATCATAAGCCTTGGTCAAGCTACAGAGTCTGGATGTGATGTCAGGATGAGAAAAGATTACTTGATTTTGTATGATAGAGATGGAAAGCTACTGATAAGAGCCTACAGATCAAGAAATCGGCTATACAAAGTGGTGATGAAAGTCGAGACTACTCGTTGTCTTCAGCTCAGAACTACCAGTGATTCCTCGAAGTGGCATGCTAGACTCGGACACCTTGGTCATGATGGTTTAAAAACTATGATACGAAACAAGATGGTAACAGGGATACCATGGTTTGAGATAGATAGTGATTTGTGTTCTTCTTCTCTGCTTGGAAAACAATCAAGGAGAGTATTTCCAAAGGCAACTGCGTATCGTGCTTCTCAAGTGCTTGAACTGGTCCACGGAGATCTTTGCGGACCCATCTCACCTACAACACTAGCTGGAAATCGATACATTTTTGTTCTAATAGTTGATCATTCGAGATACATGTGGAAACTGCTTTTAAAGGAGAAAAGTGATGCTTTTGAGAGGTTCAAGAAGTTTAAAGCGATTGTTGAACAAGAGTCAGGGGTTGCAATCAAAACATTTAGAACGGATCGTGGTGGAGAGTTTGTTTCAGGAGAGTTCAACAGGTTTGTGAGGTTGCAGGTATACAAAGACATTTGACAGCTCCCTACTCTCCACAACAAAATGGAGTTGTGGAGAGGAGGAACAGAACTCTACTTGGCATGACCAGGAGCATTCTCAAACACATGAAGGTTCCAAACTATTTATGGGTAGAAGCAGTGAGGCATGCTACTTATCTCATAAACAGAGTAACAACAAAGGCGATAGTCGCACAAACACCGTATGAAGTTTTTAAAGGTAAGAAACCAAATTTGGAGCACTTGCGTGTGTTTGGTTGCATCGGATATGCAAAGATGGAGGATTAACATTTGAGAAAATTGGATGATCGATCAAGAGCTCTGGTTCACCTTGGCACAGAACCGGGATCAAAGGCCTACAGGCTGCTCGATCCACTAAAAACAGAGAATTGTCGTCAATCGAGATGTGGTGTTTGATGAACATACTAGCTGGAGATGGAACAGTGATGAAGTTGGTGATGATTCTGGCATGTTCGAAATTGTTCTTGGACAATTTGGAAATAATGGAATAAGAGACTTGACTGAGGTCAAAGAAGCAGAAGAAGTTGAGAAAGAAAGTGATGAGGTAAGTGACAATAATGGTGCTACCTTGCTTGATAAAGGGTTCACTCATGTTAAAAGAGAAGACTCTGTTACGAGAGATGTAACAGAAAGTGATAATAAACATCAGCAAGTCGTGGAGTCTCAACCTGCGCTTTGTCGGTCTTCTAGAGTATCGGTACAACCTAAGTACCTTGAGGACTATGTTCTCTTGGCAGAACTTGATGAAGATTACGTCTTTTTGGCTGAACTAGAGAGTGAACGTTTATTGCTGACACTTAATGAGGAACCGTGGGACTTTCAAGAAGCTAAGGAATTGCAGGTATGACGTGATGCGTGTAAAGAAGAGTTGTTGTCGATAGTTAAGAATAATACTTGGAATCTAGTTGATCTTCCATCAGGAGCAAAACCTATTGGACTAAAATGGGTCTTCAAGATCAAAAGAAATTCAGACGGTAGCATTAACAAGTATAAGGCGCGTCTTGTAGCAAAGGGTTATGTTCAGCGGTTTGGTATAGACTTTGATGAAGTCTTTGCTCCTATAGCTCGAATTGAGACCATTTGTTTGATCATTGCCTTGGCTGCCTCACGAGGTTGGGAAGTACATCATCTGGATGTCAAGACAGCGTTCCTCCATGGCGACTTGAGAGAAGAGGTTTATGTTTCACAGCCTGATGGTTTTGTGGTCGCAGGAAGTGAGGGAAAGGTGTATAAGTTAAACAAGGCTTTGTACGGTTTGAAGCAGGCTCCAAGAGCGTGGAATGCCAAGTTGAATCAAACCTTGAAAGAGTTGAAGTTTGAGAAATGTTCAAAGGAGGCTTCCTTGTATCGAAAGATGGTGGGTGATCATCTTCTCTTGGTGGCAGTCTATGTTGATGATTTGCTTATCACGGGCTCATGTGTGAGAGAAATCAACGAGTTTAAGGTTAGAATGGCTGAAAAGGTTGAGATGAGTGATCTCGGGAAACTTACATACTACCTTGGGATCAAAGTGATTCAGCACGACAATGGTATTATGTTGAAACAAGAACGTTATGCTAAACGGATTCTAGAGGAGGCAGGGCTAAGCGAGTGTAATGCAGTTCTCACTCCTATGGAGTCTGGTTTAAAGATGTCTAAATCACAAGAAGAAGAAGGGGTAGAAGAAAGAGTATACAGGAGAAACATTGGATGCCTTAGATACCTGCTACACACTCGGCCAGATCTCTCTTTCTGTGTAGGTGTCTTGAGCAGATATATGCGTGAACCTAAGGTATCTCATGGAGCAGCACTGAAGCAGATACTCAGATACTTTTGGGGAACACTCTCATTCAGACTTAACTACACTCGATCAAAGGGAGATGAGTTGGTTGGCTATAGTGAAATTAGTCGTTCTCGGTCTGATAAATCAGAGCTGGTTGGTTTTAGCGATAATAGTCACAATGTTGATGAGGACGATGGGAAGAGCACCACGGGTCACATTTTCTATTTTAATCATTGTCCGATTACTTGGTGCTCGCAGAAACAAGAAACTGTGGCGATGTCCTCCTGCGAAGCGGAGTTCATGGCGGCCACTGAAGCTGCGAAACCGGCCATATGGCTTCAGGAGCTTCTAGGGGAGATAACCGGACGAGATAATGAGAGGGTGCTGATAAGGATTGACAACAAGTCTACTATAGCTCTTACGAAGAATCCTGTCTTCCATGGGAGAAGCAAGCATATACACCGTCGGTATCATTTTATTCGAGAGTGCGTTGAAAATGGGCTAGTAGAGGTGGAGCATGTACCTGGGAGTAAGCAGAAAGCTGATATACTCACAAAAGCACTAGGAAGGATCAAGTTCTTGGAGATGAGAGAACTTGTTGGTGTTAAGGACACAAACAAATAAGAGGTCAAGCTTAAGGGGGAGATTGTTGGCTTAAGCTTGAAAGACAAGCAATGTTAAATAAAGAGATAAGGCTAATCCTACCAAGTTATGGAAATAGGATTAGCTCTAGGTTATTTAGGAGTTATCTAAATAACTTGTCCTAATACAATTAGGATTTGGTGTTAAGCTACTCTGTCTATATAAAGTGGTGTCAAGGTTGTAACACAACTTATGAGAGATTAGAGAGTTTGAAGAGCTTTAGTTTTTGAATTAGTTTTCTAAAGCAATAAAGGTTTCCAAGAGATTTATTCATACAATACTGTTTTGTCGATTTCAATACAGAGCATAATGATGCACTTCCTGAGTTTTACTTATTTTATACAGTATATCTTCAAGAATATAACATACTATAATATATTTACATTAAAAATATGTAACAAGCTAATTCATGTGTTGTAGCATTACCTCTCCTAGCATGCTTCTTGGTAAAGGAAATAATCTTGTGTTAGGAAAAGTTATAGATCATATGTTATTGACTTTTCTAGCTATTTGCTTTTCAAGATTATTAACGTCTAGTTGTAGAACACCTATAAAGCATTTCAGTTTTATAAGGAAGAGACGAAACGATGATAAATAAACGTTGAATTTATCAAAACAGAATAAACATTCAACAACAAAAAAAATCATTTTATGTAGAATCAAACCTACCAAAGTAAAACATATATGCACACATAAAATTTCTAGAAAGGCTCTCAAACGATATTTCAATTCAAAGGCTGCATCAAATATAAAAGTGTTTTTTTTTTTGTTGAATAAATTTTACATTCATTCAAAATAAAATAAAATAAAAGTTTAAATAGAATCTTGCTAAGACGTTAGATTATTATTTTGATAAAAGTATAACTATGATCCTGTTCGGATGGTTGTAGCTAGCGACTAACAAAAAATAGAAGGAAATGATCTCGTTAATTACATTGATTGTTTTGCTTTGTGGGGAAAGAGAAGAGTTTAGTCGCTAAAAATTTCAGCGATGGATTTTTGGAACCAGCAACGATAAAAGTAATCACCGGCAACAATTTTTTTTTTTCTTTCACCTCCACTTTTCACTCCGTTGCCTTTTAAATTTGTGTCGCTGATCGTTAATATAGCGATAAGAAAAAGAACATGGCCTATAACTATAACAAAGGAAGGAGAGCACCTCCATTAGTAAGATCTTTGAGGGGTCTATATATCCCCTTGATATTCCAATATAGTTTAAATTTGTAACTAAATTTTAAGTTATATAAATAAAGTCAAACAAATTAAAAAATGTGATGTGTGAAATTGATATATTAAAAATGTGTTAAAATTTAAAAAATACTCCTTCCGTTTCAAAATATAAGATGTTTTAGAGAAGTTTGTTGTTTCATAATATATGCTGTTTTCAAGTTTCTATGCAACTTTTAGATTAGTTTAGTATTTTATATTATGCAGTATTGTTTCTGATTGGTTGAACTTGTTAAAAATAAAAGATTCTTAATCTGCGTGATTTAGTTAAAACATCTTATATTTTGAAACAGAGAGAGTATATTTTTATAATTTTTTTCTTCACTTTTCTAATTTTTGTTATAAAAACGCTTTAAAAATATTTTCACAAAATATTATAAAGTCATATTCTTTTGGATTTAACGGGATTTAGGATAAACGTCTAAAAATCCTACATCTATTTAGTTTTCGTCTATGGAGATATGTGGGTCTTGAACCAATAGCTATATCGATAGAAATTAAAATAATATTTGAAAGTATTAGATCTTTTAAGTACTTAATTGTAAAGTTAATACTATTTGTTGCTACTGAATATTTGAAAGTATTAGATCTACTACTAATATTTACTTTTTTTAGAGAGAATCTTGCTAAACTCATGCAATGATTTGATGTCTCTAGATTCCATTGAGTAAAAGTCAAAGATTCAAAAGTTCAGGTCCGAATGTTGCATCCGATTCATCATCCACCGACCCTTGTAGACAAATCTACACAATTCAATTCTTCTTTGTTTCTTCCTATTAAAATAATCATATCCATTAATTAATTAGGAGTTATCCAATGACATCTCATATGGTCACATCCTTGGTGTCGCTGACTCAACTTTTCTTAATAGAAGATATTATTTTCTTTGTTCCAGAACCAAATACTGTGTTCTGTCAGATAATTACGGCGAAATTCTTCTTTTATACTTTACCCTAAACTTAATTAAGAGTTTTATTTAATCTTTGATTCACATTTCATTGTTTTTTTTGGGTGAATATTCACATTTCATTGTTAAGTACATAGTACTTTATCTACAAACACTTTTTCATGTTTAGTAACTCTTATCAGTCGTAATCTTATTAATTAATCGCATTAACCTCATAACGGTTTCTTGATATAACGAATGCGGAATCTACGATCAAGAATTATGGTTATCAAGATTCTTTCTGTTACTAAATAATATCATAAATTGTAATTAAGATTAGAAGATGTCAACAAAAGGAAAAAAGAAACGAAAAACACGTAAGGTTGACGTCAACAGCAAAAAAGCCACGTGATTTTTGGTGTGCCAAATTGCAATGTGAAAGATAATAAGCTATCTAACTTCAAGTTTGGCTATCAAAAGTTTATAATTTCTCTCTTCAAAATGATAATCAGCACTAAGCCTCCATTTTTTTATTTAACCAAAAATATTAATAACCTATTTTGCTAATTATATTTCTTATGTAACATTTAAATTGAGCTTAATAGAATCTGGTTGATTTATTTCATTAACCTTTTTAATTGCTTCAAATATGAAATTTTATATTCAAATTATATTAATTAAAGTTATCAATTATAACTTAAATAAGTTATGATATAAATAGTTAAAATTTCAATTTTATTAGAATCAAAATTGAATTAAAACTACAGTAATTGAATACATAATATTTTTTGTTTGTAGATTTTCATTGAAATATAGAGTAATCATATTATATGATAAAAAAAAAATGAAAAAAATCTGAAATGACTTATCCAGTCAAACAAAAATTTAGGTAATTTTCACTTTTTGAGAAGATTCTCTACTAATTCTTGATTATTAATTTCCGGATTGTATTCCAATTTTAAGAAAAAGTAACTTATGTTATGATATTATCCAAATCAGACATAAAGATAGAAACATATATTGACATCTATTACAAAGTTTACCACATATGTAAACACACACATAAAGCCTTTGTGTGTCTATAAATACTTGTTGCAATAACACATACACACACAAACCCCAACACACAAAAACGCTTGTCAAGAAAAAAAAAGAAAAAAAAAAGAGAAAAAAAGAGAAACCCAAATAACCAAAAAGAAGAAAGAAAACAGAACTCTGGTTATAGTTCAAATGGCAAACCGTTTCCTCCGACCAAACCTCGTCCGCCGTTTCTCCACCGTGGGCCCCGTCGGTCCTCCGACCACCGTCATCCCGGAGATCATTTCCTTTGACCACCAACCAAAACCAGACGTTGACTTAGATCTGTCCGACCAATCACGACTCTTTGCTTCTGTCCCAATCTCCAACCTCATCCGCTCAACCGCAGTTCTTCATGCCACGGCCATAGGCCCTATGGTTGATATTGGCTCGTGGCTCATGAGTTCGAAACTTATGGAGACGACCTATACACGCGATTTAGTCCTCGGTATCGTAAAAGGAACGTTTTACGAACATTTCTGTGCAGGTGAAGACGCCACCGCGGCCGCGAGACGTGTGAGGAGCGTTTATGAGTCGACAGGACTTAAAGGTATGTTGGTGTACGGCGTTGAACACGCCGAAGACGGTGCCGCTTGTGATGACAACATTAAGAAATTCATGGAAACCGTCGAAGCTGCTAAAATTCTACCTACGTCTCACGTAAGACATTCTCAATCCTATTTTATTATTCTAGTCTCAAAGATGTCACGTTCTAGACTTTTTCTATGCATTTCTCCATTTTCCCTTAAAAAAATCTCTTCATTTATATTAGTTTTTGTTTTTTACTACCATTCTATTATTTTAATACAGATCAAACATTTTAGTATATATAACTATATAGGATAGTCAATTTTGTGCCAGTCTCGGATTTACAAACAAATAACCATACATGTTTATAAGTGTATAGGCCTAATAAATGGTGAGAAATATGGTCAATTAAACTCGATAAAAAATGCTATGTTTCCATTTTTTTTTTTATTTTTTTTTTTTACACTAAACTACCTTCACCTATTCGATTTCTTTCTAGCTATATGTTTTTCGATATTAACAAAAAAGTAGTTGATGATCCCACTAGATTTTTTTCCTAGATCTGCCACCACAAAAACGTGGAGTAACCGACCAATGAAAACCCTTAACAAGAATATATATATATATATATATATATATATAAAGTATAGTTTTAGTCAAAAAAACAAATATGGAATAAATTAAATTAGATTAGAGACTAACAAATTAAAAAAGGCATAGAACCTTAAAAAGCCAAAAAGAACACCAACTTGTTGGCTGTCTGATTGTTATATAATTTTTGATAACTAGTTCTTTTCTTATTATATAACGACTTGTCTTCATATTAAGATTTTTTTTTGGTAAGTATGAAATAACAATCAAAGCAACGTCGGTTCCTAGTCAGACTTGCAAGTTAACACGTTAATCACGCAAGGAGGACATTTTCGTCAATCTGAATTGTCAACTACACGCATCGGAATATTCTCTCCTCGCTTTATTACAATAATCCCGGTTTTGACCGGTTTCAACTAAAAATCAAGTTTTATTGGTTTTGTTTTTTTTTTTGTTTGAATAGTTAAGCTCAGTGGTGGTCAAGATCACAGCGATTTGTCCAATGGATGTCTTAAAACGAGTTAGTGATTTGCTCCGGTGGCAATACAAGAAACCAAATTTCAAACTTCCATGGAAACTCAATTCATTCCCGGTTTTCTCCGGTTTAAGTCCTCTCTACCACACAACCACAGAACCGGAACCATTGACCGTAGAGGAAGAACGAGAGCTTGAGAAAGCTCACGAACGCCTCAAATCCGTCTGTCAGAGATGTCAAGAATCGAACGTACCGTTACTGATCGATGCCGAAGACACTATTCTCCAACCTGCGATTGATTACATGGCGTATTGGTCGGCGATCATGTTCAATTCCGATAAAGATCGACCTATTGTTTACAACACGATTCAAGCATATTTGAAAGATGCGGGAGAGAGATTGCATTTGGCTTTACGAGAATCGGAGAAAATGAATGTTCCTATTGGGTTTAAATTAGTGAGAGGTGCTTATATGTCTAGTGAAGCTAAGTTAGCAGATTCCTTGGGTCACAAGTCACCGGTCCACGACACAATTCAAGATACACATGATTGCTACAATGGATGTATGAGTTTCCTTATGGAGAAAGCCTCAAATGGATCAGGCACTGCGGTCATTCTAGCTACGCATAACACTGACTCCGGTATATATATTCACAGTTCACCCCTAGATTCTATGATGAAATTGTCCTTAGACATTGTTATACTAATGTTTTTTTTTTTTCTTTCTTATTGATATCCGTGATAGGTAAACTAGGGGCAAGGAAAGCAAGTGAACTAGGCATCGATAAAGAGAACGGGAAGATCGAGTTTGCACAGCTTTATGGGATGTCAGATGCGTTATCTTTCGGATTGAAAAGGGCCGGTTTCAATGTGAGCAAGTACATGCCATACGGGCCGGTCGATACTGCGGTTCCATACCTTATCCGGCGGGCATACGAGAACCGCGGTATGATGTCTACAGGTGCTCTAGACCGCCAACTTATGAGGTAACTGGTTTAGTCATTGATATATAGTTTCGGTTTAAATCGCAGGTTAGTTTGGAAACATCGTTTTCTGCCTGGATTTTGGTCTTAACGATGTGGTTTGTTCGTGTCATTTTAGGAAGGAGCTTAAGAGGAGACTTAAGGGTTGGTGAAGACAGGAGATAAATGTGCTTCAATCATGGATTTTGGCAATTTTAGATTCTAAAGTTATATATAAATGGAGTAGCAAAATATCTTGACGCAAGTTGATCACAAATGACTAAATCTTTCGTGATCAGTGAAAATGCAATTTGCATATTTTATTTCTGCTTAATCAAAATATTTATATTTATATTTTTATTTATGATTAACTATCGTATTTAAAGTGTCATACATGAGTTCATGCTACTTCCAAAAAATTATAAAAGAAATGTATCATACACAACCAAGCACATAAGAAGAGAAATGATCATAGCTAAGACATATTAACTAATTTCAAAAGTTAATTGGATTTGATATGTTTTATATATATTGGTGTTGTCAAAAATAGCAAAATGAATCGGATTTGTCCCGTATTAAATTATCACATTAATGTTATTTAGATATTTAGTAATATCGATTTAATTTTGTCTCGTCCTGTCATGCAATATAATTCTTCTATATTATTTAAAATTTTTAATATGTTTAAAATATTCAAAATTTTAGTTTTAATTAAGTTTAGTTATATCAATTATATTATTTTAAATTTCTTAGGAATTTAAAATTACTATATACGGTAAAATCAAACAGTTCAGCTAAAAATCGAATTAAATCATATCTAAATTTTAAATTTGGATGCTTATTATGTGAACTATTAAGCCTTTGAAATCTCAATTTTAGTGTACACCTAGGTGAATCGTCTCTTTGTAATTGTGACATCTCGATTTCAATGACATGCGGAGAGGTTTAAAAGAATTGATTTGGTCACCTACGTCATAAAAGGACACTTATCTTTTCAGTCAAGGGTGCTAAGAGAACTCCAAAGTTAAGCATGCTTGAGTTGGAGTAGTCATAGAATGGATGACATTCTGGGAAGTGATTGTCGGAGCTGTGCGAGTGATGACAAAACACAAGGAAATATCATGTGGTGATTTGTAGAGATGATAAACAAGCCTTTAAAACTTTCCGGACATAGCAAACCGGCCGTCGGATATGGATGGGCTCACAGGCCTAGTGAGAGAACGTGAGGCCCATTAAGGAAAGTGGGCCCATGGACTAGAATTTGACATGGAGCCCACTAAGAAGTGGCGGTCGGGGTGCTACAACTCCAGAAGAAAAATTGAATCAACAAGGAGCGGGGAAACCTGCATAGAGTAGAGGTGAGATGATAGAAAACGGAGGTGATACAACTTACATTGATGCGAATCGTGGAGTTGCTGCTCAACTTGAAGCATTGACTACTAAGCTGAACGATGCTATGCAGAAGCTTGCACAGATCGATGTAGATAATGCAAAGTTACGGGAGGAGAACGTTTTGCTGGTAACAACAAGAATAGTGTTTACTAAAGCAAGCTCTTGATTCCACGACAGCCATTCAAAACTAATATCAAAAACCTACCATGTGCAAAGGATTTGTCTCAAGCCTTACGGGGGCTGCACTTCAATGGTTTATCAACTTATCAAACAGCTGAAAAAATTTGTTTGCGTCATTAACAGATCTTTTTGTGGAGCAGTTCGTAAGTAGCATGAATCTAGAGAAAACAGCGTATGATCTTTACGAAATACGACAAGAGAAAGGCGAGTCCTTGCGTGCCTATGTGGGACATTTCAACAAATAGAAGGTACCGATACCTAGTTGCAACATGTAAACTGCCATCTCGATCGTTCAAAAGAGGTTTAATTCTTGATGGTGACTTATACAAAAATCTTACAAAGGATCAGTACAGAACCATGGAAGATGTGCTCTCGCGGAAATGGGGAAAAATAAAATAGGAAAAAAACACACATTATCTACATCGACACTTGTCACAATTATATTATCGTCTAATAAAGAATGAAAAAAGGACTATAGATGATGAGTCTTACAAAACACCCCAAAGCAAAAACACTGGCAACCTAAGCAATAGTGAGTACACTCATCAAATTTTAAACAAAAGTGAAAGTGCGTTGTGCAAATCGTCAACATGACAAAGACATCGACGAGGTCTCAATTTTTACATCATGGTGATATCAAGTTTCTTTTTAAGTATTATAAGTTAGTATTCATTTTTACTTTTAATTTTGCTTATTTTCTAATATTTATAGACTCTTTCAATAAAATAAATGAGTTTTAGCTTTAAAGATAGTTGAAACAAAAATATAGTAACTAACTAACTATCTTGTAAGCATACTTCACAAACCTGGTAGCCATGGGCTCAAGACCAAGAAAATAGGGAAATGCATATACATGAAGAAGCAAACGCTAATGAATCCACAAACATAAAAAGTTTATCAGCGTTTACCTATCAAGGAAGGATTTTTCAACAAGATAGTCGCTGCTAACCCATTGCGAAAGCAGGTGCTAACAAAAAATTTGTGATGTAGAATTCAATGCAGAAAACTGTTAGCTAAACGCTTGTCACTAAAATTTTATTGAATCTGGTATCCACATGCTGGTTGGGTACAAGATGGAAAAGCTTGACAACAAAACACTCGTTAACAATAATCTTATAGTGAGACATTTAATGCACAAATTTTCAAGACGCTCTTTACTAAAACTTAAAACTCATGTCTTGAACATGAGTTATAAGCATGTGAAACTTGTAACGATATAAGATAAACATATTTCACAACGCATGACACGATCCTTAAGTTGTTTACTATGTATAGTAATGAAATCATTTTGTTAACAATCATGTGAACGATAGGCTCGCTACGGAAATTGGATAATTACCTAAAAGCGAAATACTCACTGCAACTGCTTGTTAACAAGACGTCACAATGACAATTTAAAGAATCTAATATCCAGCTGATGATTGATACAAGATACATGAACTTGAAAATTAAATCCTTGCGAACAAAGAAAAAGAACTTGACACGTGGCAAATATTGTCACAGTGCAAGATCGTGAAGACACAGAACGTTGTTACAATGCAACTTTATCATAAACTACAAATATGTATATAAAATTCGTGACTGCAAAAACGTTGTCATGAAAACATAATTTTGTCACGACATGGAACATCGTCACAGCATGGAACATCGTGACGATATGATAAGATTTCGTAAAAAAACACAATAATAAAGCAAAACATCGTCACGACGTAGAGCGTCCGCGATGAAAAATGTCGTCACGATACAAAACGCCTTCATGACTGAAACTTCGTCACGAAAGAAAATTCATTCACAACGTAAAACGTCGTCACTATATGAAGCAGCTTCACGACGCATAACGTCATCACGATACGAAACATCTTCACGATGTAAAATAGTGTCATGATGCAACATTATCAGCATGCAATAGAACAAAACGAATGATGTAATGTCTTGCCATGGATAAACATTTTCCCAAGACTATAAAACTACAAGATCAAGATGTGAATCATGACATAGTTAATGGAAGGCAGCAAATGAATCAACATAGGCTTAAAGTAATATGGCTAAAAATCAAGTGGGAGAAAACGTCTACGTCTAAAGGTATGCCTTGGCTTATGCAAATATTTAGATTTTATATTTATGGTTTAAAATGATACTATTTGTCTATACTACTCACTATGTTCTTACTAAAAAAATAGAGAGTGGGGACAAACCGTTGAGCATAATTTTAACTTTATAAATTATAATAGATAAATTCTATTGTGAATATGACAATTTTGTGTATAAAAAGAAAGAATTATATACTCTCTAGAAGATTATGTCGATACGGATCTTAACAATAAAAGTTGAGCTAGTACGAGCCGTAGCGACAAATATCGAGTCAGTATGGATCATAATTAGACTTTGAGACCGACCATGTATTGTCACGAAACAACATTATCAAGAGGATATTTGACTCAATTTTGTGAAAAGAATATTCGAAACAATTTTATCTAGTGAAGAGGATATTGAAAATGACCTTATCAAATATAGGTTGTTGATGGAGAATGTTCTGTTGGCGTAAGAGATTTTCAAGGAATATCACTGTAACGCTCCAACCGCCACCTCTCAGTGGGGCCCATGTCCACTCCCATCCATATCCGACGGTCGGTTTGCTACGTCCGAGAGGCTTTAAAGACTTGTTTACCGTCCCTATAAATCACCACATGATATTTCCCTTTCGTCCTCACTCGCACAGCTCCGACAATCACTTTCCAGATGGTAACTCATCTTAAGACTATTCCAACTCAAGCACATTTAACTCTGGAGTTCTCTCAGGATCCTTGACCGAAACGAATAAGTACACTTTGGTGACATAGGTTGCCAAATCACTTCTGTTAAACCTCTCTGCATGTCCATGAAACCGGGGTGTCACAGATTTTCATGAGCATCCCTGATGTGGAGTTTCCAACCCTCCATTCACCGTTGTGGCTGTTTGAAGATTAGCTCTAGGTATCGCGTTAAGATTCAACATTGGATTAATTTGCACGTCGTGGAATCTAAAGCTTGCTTCAGTAAACATTCTTCCTGCTGTTACCAGCGAAGCATTCTCTTCCCGTAGCTTTGCGTTATCTGCTTTAATTTGTGCAAGCTTCTGCATAGCATCTCTCAGCTTAGTAATCAAGGCTTAGAGTTAAGCAGCAACTTCACGATTCGCGTCAATGTTAGTCGTATCACTTTCGTTTCCCGTCATCTCACCTCCATTTCTCGTTTTCTATAGACTCTAACTGAATCGATTATTTTTACACAAACATATAGCATCTTTATGTTATATTTTTAACAGTAATAAAAGTGTTATTATAAGAATGTTAACGACTATTATTAACATTACACTTGTAAATATTAATTATCAACGACAATTAAATTAATACGAAGAGAGTACATGACTACATACAGAAGATAACTTATTAAGAAATATCAAACTTAAAAATAAGAGAAATATTTTAAAATAACATCAAAATAAGTTTTACAGACAAAAAATAGCACACACTCGACCAATTGCCAAACATAGCATTAATTGACACAATTACAATATTTAAATTAATTTTTAGAACTTTTCTTTTTAAATTTTGTTTTTCTATATTACATTTAGAGTATAGTTTTGAAGAGGTATAGTTTAGTATTTAGAAATTAAAGGTTTAATTTTTAAATATATACTACTTTTGAGAATTTTGAAATGATATGTTAAATTTGAATACAAAACTTATTTTTGTTTTACTTGTGAGAATTTCACTAATAATAAATACTTTTAAAACCATCATGATGATAAGAAAAACTAATATATATAATTAGGATGAACAAAAAAAAAAAATAATACGTTAACTATAAGAGGTTTCGTTAATAGTAAATATTCATGGTTCCCGAATAACTTTGCTGCCTAAAGCAAAAAACAAAACTCTTTTTGTCCATTAACAAACACTAGGGAATTTCTTTTACAAAATCTGCCACTCCAAAGTTCTAACTCTGGAAGAATAAAGGGTTAGCCAACCTCTGTACCACGGAAAAATGTCCAAAATACCATATATTAGAGAAAAAAAGCTAGAATGCCATATCACGTTTATTTATTATTATTTTTAATTTATTTAAATCAAAATGTTTGAAAAAGACCAAAAATTAGGAGTTGATGGTACAGAATCGGCAACGGCGGCGCTAGGGTTTAGAATTATTACTTTTTTTGGTAACGGTTGTACCCGCTGAATATATCATTTGTACTAGTTGTATTTTATATATTAGTTGTACCAATTGTTCGGTTCTCTATCAGTTGTACTCATCTGTATATATTATTTGTACTAGTTGTACTTGTATATTTTAGTTGTACCAATTGTTCTATTTTCTATTAGTTGTACTCATTATAATATTATAATTCAGTTGTACCAATTGTATTAGTTGTCCTATTGTACAAGTTGTCCAATTTTCTCTTACTTGTTCTAGTTGTATTTCGTCTCTGATTTCATTAAGGGTAATTTAGGAATATCACATTTTTGATAGCATTCAGATTAAAAACTAGCATACCAGATTAGTTTTTGTCAGTTTGTGGCATTTTAGCCTCGCACCCCTGTACCAGTGCAGCGTTTTCAAAATTAATATAATCTGGTGCTTAAAGCCATTGCTTTACAAAAAAACTCACTTGTTTTGACCAAAAATAATATGTTTTAAAGAATTAGATTTATGTATTTCAAAAGCCAAACTTATATATGTATTTCAAAGAATAATATTGTGACTTTTTGACTAATTCTTAATGTAAAACAAACTAAAAATATTGATTACAAATATTAAAAGGTTCATTCACGGTTTTTTTTTTTTTTTTTTCATCTCGGAACAGCAATATAAATAATTTAGTTTTAATAAAAATATAATTTTGAGTCACAACGATATAAAGTTTCAATAATTTGTGGACGGTTTGAATATTTTAGAATAACAAAAAAGAAAAAAAATTGTTAAATATTTTACCTGAATTCGAATAACTTGACAATTCAAGTTTCATTTGCATAAAACATCAAAGGGAACTTCAAGGAATTTGCGTGTGGTCCCAAAAATACTGTAGAATTCATATAATCAAAACCACTATTTTCGCAAATGTTTCTAGAGATGTTAAATGAAAGATCGAAACGTAAACTAATTAAATTCACCGGAAGATTTGCCTAAACAATGGAAATATAAAATGACAAATGCAACTGGACAAAGATCCCAATCGAAACAGAATCAAATCCTCGATGATACCTGTTAGCTTTTTTTCCAAAATGATGGACAAGGCTTACTTCAGTGGCGGATTTAGAAAAAGTTTCTAATGAGGCCAATGAATTATAAGTGATTTGAACCTATGATAATAAGGTCAATTCAAGAAACTTTAGCTCCGCCATGAAGTTCTTTATTTTTAGTTGAATTTGCAGCTTTTTCTTAGATAATTTGATTTTGTTGAGGTGCAAGATTATTTGATTTCCTTTGATTAGAGCCTTTTAATAATTAAACAACATATCTCAGAAACATTAAACATAGAATAATAAAAAGAAAAAAAAGTACTAAGAAAGTAAAAAACGCGGATTTATCCATACGTATGTATTTCAGAGCGGTTTGGTTTAAGTGGGATTCCAAACCGGGATATATATGAGAAATCGATCTAAGGGTTTTGGGAAAAGGGTGTTTGTCGCCGTTTGAAGGAGAAACAGAGGGAGAAAGGGAGAGCTTGAGAGTTTAGAGGTTTTTGGGTTGTTTTTGGCAGTTTTGGAGAGATCTGTTGCTGTCGAAGGGAGTGTTGTTGCTGGGAACAAAGGAGAAACTTCTTAAGGTGTTGGATTCGTCCTTTTTGAGCCAGATCTTCCTACAAAAGAGGTGAGTGCATAATCATGGCTGATCTAAGCCTGAGATATGTTATGTTTTTCTTGTTCTATGTTGTTTGTGGTGTTGTTGTTGCATGTGGTGGTTGTGTTATGGTTCTCATAGGTTCCTAAAGCTTTTGGGTGAGTTTGGGACGGATCGGAAACATAGATTCAATGATTGGCTTCGAGCAGGACGTGTCTGCGGAGTCAGTGTCGGTCGACACCAAGTAGAGGTCAGTGTCAATTGACACCATTTTTGTGTCGGTCGACACTAACTTGTCTGATTTGTGATGGGAGGATTATATATGAGGATTACCTCACTAAGTATTTATGATAATACGTACGCATCTCAATTGTTGTTTGTGGTGTGCAGGTTTGAGACGTGAAATCATGGCGATGAGAAGCAGGATGATCTAGGGTCTTGTTTGTGTGTTGTTGGTTATATTGTTTATGTTGGAACCTTGGTTAAGTTGCTGGATAGAATGGTTAGGAATGTTATTGTATTGGTTTTGTATTATTGGTATGTTTCCGCAGTGCTTAATAGTTATTATTGGTTTAATGATGAGTTGTGGTTTGGGTTGGTTTAATTAAGTAGTATGAGATGCTTAATTATATATTATATTTATTATTAAAAAAACGGGTCGGGTTGTTTCATTTTGGTATCATAGCCCTTATGGTTCTAGGGCGGTTAAGTGGATTGGTAATAGAGTGGTTTAAGGAAATTTAATTGGTGAAATTATTTTTCATATTGCTTGATGCATGTTGTTGTGTGATGGAATTGATTATGAGTAGTTAGTTAATTTGTTTGTGGTATGGAGTCATAGTATTATCCTCTTCGAGCCTTTAATGAGATTTCACGGTAAGCTTTTATTATGTTTTGTGGTTGTTTAGAGTTTTTAGCCTATGTTCAAGGAAGTTCATATGACTAACGGAAAGTGGTGGAAAAGCTGGTATCGGGAAATACCGTTGGTGGTGATTGGTGGGAATGGATGTGTTGCAAATGAAGTTCTTTTGGATTTTTGACTGGTGTGTCATGTGGAAAGGAATCTGCGCGAGACTTCTAAAATTGGAAAGTTTCTAAAAATGGAAAGTTTTTTGGGAGGTAGAACTTGTCCATTTTTGGAAAGGGTGCGGGGGGACATCCAAAGTGTTTGAGATGTTTGGAGTGAGTCCTAGGGGTGGCCATGACAGTGGTGATATTCTGGGAGAGATTATGGTGTTGGTAGGACATTGAGATGTTCTACGCGGATCACGCGGGGTGGTCCCGGTTGGAGAAATGCTTATAGACGTTATGATCGTTTGCTATAGGGACGGGGGTCCTGAACAACTCATGAGGATATGGGGGTTCTCTTGAGGGGACGGGGGGTTCCCTAGATACCGATAGCTCGAAGGACTGCGGTCCTGGGGGTGGTAGAGGAGATGGGGGTTCTCCTGGTATCGAGATCCCAAGGGTGAGACCTGAGGGTGAGACGGTACTGCTCGAAGACGGGAGGTCTGAGAGTGAGATCGGTATGGCTTGAAGGTTGTGACATAAGAGCGGATGAGTTGGGGGCAAGACGTGGAAATAAGCTTTGTAACTGAATGTGGATTAAAGAGATTTATGGGGTTCAATCATAGATTTCCTATCGTAACCGGATGTGGATTTAGGAGATTGATGGGGGTTCAATCTCAGGTTTTTGGTTGAGACCGGATACGGATCTCAGGGTTGATGGGGGTTCAATCTTGGGGGAGGAGTTTATGTGTGTTGACCGGGAGGGTCAGGTTTATGCTGGTCAGGTGGGGGTCTGAGGGTGTGGCCGGTGTGCTTACTGGTGTTGCTGGAGGTCCAGCGGGTGCTGTGAGTGTGGCAACATGTTTTGCTTAGACCGAGACGACCGTATTACGAATTTACTGACAATGTTTTTGGAGAGGATTTAATAAGATGATTAGTTCTTATTGAATCTGATGTGGAATGGATTAAGGGGTTATGCAATTCTGGAAGTGGAAAGTTTCTAAAAATAGGAAGTTCCAGAAAAGGAAAGTTTCCATAAATAGAAAGTTCTATGAATAGTTAGGACTTGTCTATTTTTGGAAAGGGGATGTGAAATGCTTGGAGTGGCGGGAATGTTTAGAAATTGATCTGAAGAGTGGTCACAAATGAGATGATCAGTTCTCATGGATTTTTGATTGGTAATGTCACGGTGCTAAGAGAATATGCGAGTTCTAAAATGGGAAGTTTTATGAATAGTTAAAGCTTGCCTATTTATGGAAAGTGTGGTTGCAAACAGGAAGTTCTGTGAATAGTTAGAACTTATCTATTTTTGGAAAAGGGCGTGTGAGGACACCCGAATGGTTGAGATGTTTTAGAGTTGGCCAGAAGAGTGGTCATGGTGGTGGTGATATTCAGATGAGGGAAATATGGTGGTTGGTAGGACATTGCGATGTTTTACGCGAACCACGGGAGGTGGTTCCGGTCAGAAGATGCTTATAGACGTTAGGACTTGTTTGCTCATGAGGAGATGATTAGTTCTCCTGGGAAGATGATTAGTTCTCCGGAGGAGATGATTAGTTCTCCTGGGGAGATGATTAGTTCTCCTGAGAGGATGATTAGTTCCCCTGATGCACCGCGGGCTTGACGGGTTGCGACCCTGAGAGCGGCAAAGGAGATGATTAGTTCTACTAGGGAATGATTTGTGCCCCGGAGGGGATGAGTAGTTCTCCTGGTACCGAGATCTCGAGGGTGACGATCCAAGCGTGAGACAGTATGGCTCGAGGACGACAGTATGAGAGTGCAGGCGGTGCAGTTCGAAGGTTGCGACCTGAGAATGTATGAGTGAGAGAGCAAACAATGTCTAGAACATGGTTATGAGCCTAGTGACTGGATGTAGACCTCGGAGGTCGGGATTAACCTCGTGTTTTTGTGTTGTGCTGACTAGTGGGGTCAGGATTGTGTGGACCGTTGGGTCACGTGGATGTGCGGGCTGTTGCGATAGTTGCACGGAAAACCTTGGCTGATGGTGTTCAGTCCGGTCGGAGAATGTGCGGCTGTGGTGACTGTTTCACGGAGTTCCTTGGCGGAGGGACGATGTTGCGGGATTCTAGGACGAATCCATATTGGTGGGGGAGAATTGTAACATCCGCGAACTAAAATTGGAGATTTTGGGGATGGGTGTCGATCGACACCAGGATAGTGTCGATCGACACCAGCAATTGGTTGTTCGACCAGATTGTTTTAAATCATCGAATCAGAGCAGTTTGGTTTAAGTGGGGTTCAAAACCGGGATATATATGAGAAATCGACCTAAGGGTTTTGGGAAAGGGGTGTTTGTCGCCGTTTGAAGGAGAAACAGAGGGAAAAAGGGAGAGCTTGAGAGTTTAGAGGTTTTTAAGTTGTTCTTGGCTGTTTTGGAGAGATATGTTGCTGTGGAAGGGAGTGTTGTTGCTGGGAACGAAGGAGAAGCTTCCTAAGGTGTTGGATTCATCCTTTTTGAGCACATGACCATGGCTGATCTAAGCCTGAGATCTCTTATGTTTTGCTTGTTCTATGTTGTTTGTGGTGTTGTTATTGCTTGTGGTGGTTGTGTTATGGTTCTCATTGTTAGAACGCGGAATCAAGACTTGAGAGAGAGAGAGAGAGAATCGTAAGAACACAAAGAATAAGAGAAAAGAATATGACATAGATTAGTATTTTTCAAATGTGTGTTACAAGGCTTGATATAGCCATACAAAACAGTATAGAGCCATTAGGGAAGCATTAAAGAGGAAAGGGACATAAAGGAGTCTTCTCTTGGACGAGGTAATAGTGAGAGCGACGGCTCCTAGGTTAACTTGTCTTAACGGTCACATGTGACTCTCTTTCACCAACCACTTAAGATATTTTGTGTCTCTCTTTCTTGATACTTCTTCTCTTCACCTAGA
Source organism: Camelina laxa (assembly GCA_024034495.1). NCBI lineage: Eukaryota > Viridiplantae > Streptophyta > Magnoliopsida > Brassicales > Brassicaceae > Camelina > Camelina laxa. Next base: position 32,934,713 of record CM043880.1, read on the forward strand.
ATCTCCTAAGGCCTCATTTCTTCTCGCATGTAGATGGAATGCAGCCCATTAGCACACACACACTTGTACGGACGGTTGTACGGTCGGTTGTACGGACGCCCTTGTCACATAGTCCTACTCTCTCTTGATCAATACTCCCCCTCAAGTTTAGTCGAGTAAAGTGACTAAACTTGGAATGCCGTGATGCATCACCTCGTTAAAAACCTCAATATACAAAACCACATGGGACAAAAATATATTGAGGGAAAAAGAGTGTAATGGCCACAACTAGAGGACTTGAGATCAAGGGTGTGTCAAGTCCACAAGTCAAAGTTTGTTGTGGATGTGATCACAGACTTGATGACTTGCAGCCTTGGTAAAAATGTCGGCCAGTTGATCCTTGCTTGGTGTGTAATAGGGAAGTGTGACTCCTTCTTCAATCTTCTCACGAACTTTGTGTCAATCCAATTCGATGTGCTTAGTCCTTTCATGGAAGACTGAGTTTGTTGCAATGTGAATGGCGGCTTGGTTATCGCAGTGCATGGGAATAGGGATGTTCACGCTGATGCCGAGTTCTTCAAGTAGACCCTTGAGCCATGTAAGTTCGGTTGTAAGCTTCCTCATTGCTCTATACTCTAATTCGACGCTTGACATTGACACCACCTTTTGCTTCTTTGACTTCCAAGTAACAAGATTGCCTCCTATGAATGTGCAATAGCCGGTTATTGACTTCCTATCTGTCTTATCACCACCCCAATCAGCATCGCAATATCCCACAAGTTCAGTGTTTGAATTCTTTCCCATCCAAATGCCTTGTCCGGGGCTCCCTTTGAGATAATGTAGAATCCTCTCCAATAGGCTCCAATGATATGTTGTAGGGTTCTTCTTGTATTGGCTTACCTGATTCACAGCATAGCAAATATCAGGTCTAGTAAGTGTTAAATAGATTAGCTTACCTACAAGTCGGCGATAGCGAGAAGGATTGTCATAAAGAGGATCCTTTCGCTCAGGTTGGTAACCATCGGGAAGTGGTGTGTCCACAGCCTTTGATCCTAGTTTCCCTATCTCACAAAGTAAATCAAGAGTATATTTTCTTTGTGAAAGGAATAAGCCTTCCGGAGATCGGTAGACTTCAAGTCCAAGAAAATACTTAAGTTCTCCTAAGTCTTTTATATCAAACACTGAATTTAAATGTGCCTTAACCTCTTTAATACCTTCTTGGTTGTCTCCTGTGATGATTAGATCATCTACATATATGAGAACAACCACTATACCTTTAGTATTTTGTAGTGTAAAGAGAGTAGCATCCGAGTGTGATCTCTTAAACCCATGGTCTTTCAGTGTGGTGCTAAGCTTGTGGTACCAAGCTCTTGGTGACTGTTTTAGTCCATATATAGCCTTTCTTAAGCGCAAAACCTTTCCAGGTTTGATCACATCCTCAAGGCCAGGCGGTGGTGTCATATACACTTCTTCCTCTAGTTCTCCTTGTAAGAAAGCGTTCTTGACATCCATCTGCCATAAATCCCAAGATAGGTTTGTAGCTAGTGTGAGAACAACCCTTACAGTAGAGAGCTTAGCTACCGGTGAAAAAGTGTCCTTATAATCTTCTCCGTAGGTTTGAGTGAAGCCTCTTGCTACCAGTCTAGCTTTGTACCATTCGATGTCTCCATTACTCAAGAACTTGATTGTGAATATCCACTTGGAGCTCACAGCTTTCTTGCCCGGAGCATGTATGGTTTCGGTTCATGGCTCCCACTTCATCATCAATTACATCCAACCATACTTTACTCTCCTTAGCTTCTTCATACGTTTGTGGTATATGGTGCTCATCTATTTTTCCAAGAAAAGCCTTGTGATCGGTTGGGAGAAGAGCAAGTGAGCAGACAGCTTGAATTGGATGAGCAATGGCTTCATTGTTATAGTAGACTCTTTTATCTTGCGACTTGATTCATGCACTCCGTCTTGGTTGTGGAGGCGGATCGGTGTGATCAGTCGAGAGAGGTTTCTCTTGCGACTTGAGTCGTGCACTACGTCTCGGTTGTGGAGGCAGATCGGTGTGATCGGTCGAGAGAGGTGGTGATTCTACCAGTTCTACTTCTTCTTCGATCATGCTGTCCTCCCCTTCCGGCTCAAGAACCGTAGTGTCATGTGACGCATCAGTTGGAGCAGTCGTCTGCGGTTGCGGTAAGGTCGAGGTAGGCTCGCCAGTTGAGTCAGGTGTAGAATCCTGGGACATAGGTTGGTTTGGAGTTGATGGTGCCCCAAGATGATCTATAAGGAACCGGAGGCTGGCCGACTGATCATTCGGAGTTGCAAGGACCTTTAGATCATTTCAATCTTTCTTTTCGAAGTATCCTTGTTCCTCAAGGAACTTGACATCACGAGAAACCCAAGTGCGCTTGTTGATAGGATCAAAGCATTTGTATCCCTTTTGAGTTATCGAATAGCCAAGGAAGATACATTTGATGCTCTTGGCTTCTAGTTTGTTTCTGAGCTCTCTAGGCATTAAGACAAAACAAACACACCCAAAAACTTTTAGATGACTAATGGATGGTTTAAATTGATTTAGTACCTGAAATGGAGACTGATCGTCTAAGATCTTTGTTGGTATTCGATTGATGAGATAACACGCTGTCATCACCGCATCTCCCCAACATCTTTTAGGAACATTGGTGTGAAACATCATTGATCTCGCCACCTCCATCAAATGTCGGTTCTTTCTTTCAGCGACTCCATTTTGTTGAGGAGTATATGGGCAACTTGTTTGATGTATGATGTCATGCTTTGCTAGATGTTCTTTGAATCGATTGCTAGTATATTCTCCTCCATTATCTGTTCTAAACACTTTAATCTTAGCATTAAATTGGTTAGTAACATAATTTTGGAAGTTAGTGAAGGCATCAATCACTCTATCCTTAGAAGGAAGTAAAGTAACCCAAGTATATTTTGATTTTTCATCTATGAAAGTCACAAAATACTTGCTGTTATCCCTAGAGGCACAAGGAGATGTCCAAATATCAGAATGAACTAAGTCAAAACATTTTTCATAAAAAGTAGTGGACTTAGAAAATACGGTTTTACAATGTTTGCCAGGGATACAAGCTTCACAACTAGAATGATCAAAAGAAAAATTAGGTATCATCAATGCAAGAGCTCTAGAATGAGGATGACCTAATCTAGCATGCCACATAACATTAAAAGAAACAACAAGATGAGAACTAAGTGAAAAAGATTTAGGTGAGCTTGGTGAACTATCTTCAAGAATATAGAGGTCATCTTTGGTTCCACCTTCACCAATCAGTTTTCCAGTCTCAATATCCTGAAAGTAAACATCATTAGGCCCAAATATAGCATAACAATTAAGATCATTAGTGGCTCTCTTAACCGACAAGAGATTAGAGGTGAACTTAGGCATGTAAAACGCCTTAGACTCTTTATTAAACAGTTTCAAGTCACCTATTCCTTGAATTGGTATTTTATCACCATTAGCGATTATAACATTGCCTCTAGCTGGTTCTATGTTGTTTAGCAGATTCGAGTTACTAATCATGTGGTGGGAAGCACCCGAATCTACTACTAGAGAGCTATTAGGCTTTAGAGTAAAGAAGGTTTTACCACTCGGCTCCTTGAGAGCCAATGACTTGAAGAAGGCCTCGGAGTCCGACTTCTTCACATAGTCTCGGGATGCAATCTCCTCTCCTCCTTTTGATGAACCGGCTTGACCTTGTTCCTCCTTGGAGTGAGTAAGATTAGCCCTCGGACCATTGTTGTTGTTGAGGTGAGGGTGTAGAAACCAGCATTTCTCTTTGGTGTGGTTCTTCCTCTTACAATGTTCACATCCTCCCTTAGATCTCCGATCTTCTAGTTTGAACACTCCCTTGTTCGCAGTGACAAGCTCCCCCTTCCCACTAAAGAGACCTAGAAACCCTTGTTCTTTTTGAATTTGAGAACAAATGTCATGTAGGCTGGGAAGCTTGTCCGACCGTAAGATATGCTTGATGAGATCATTGAACGTCGGGTTGAGAGTTAGGAGTAAGGCAAACACTTTGTCTTGTTCCCTCTGTTCATTGAGTACCGCCGGATCCATCGTGTTTAGCCTAAGCATCTCGAACTCGGCCCAAAGTGATCTAAACTTGCCAAAGTGCTTGTTAAACTCCATGTCTTCTTGGTTCAAGTCTTTATTGCCTTCTTGACCTCAAAGACACGAGTTAGATTGGAGATGTTGCCGAAGACATTCTTAAGAGTCTCCCATAGCTCGCTTGCTGTCTCACAGTATGAGTACGTCTCGAGTATCGGAGTTTCGAGAGAGTTTTGGAGGATGGAGAGGACGGTCTGATCTTCTTGGAACCATTTGGCTTCTTCTTCTAGTCTAGCATCCTCTTCATCTTCTTTGATGGTTTCTTTTCCATCTTCCTTGGTGGCTTTTCTTGGAGCTTTACCACCTTCGATATGGCTCCATAGGCCGCGACCACATAGTGCGGTTTTGGAGGTTCTTGACCACAGAAGGTAGTTTCCTCCCTTGAGAACGGTTGGTAACACAAGTGGTTTTGAGTTTTCCATGCTTGAGTACTGTGGACCGTTGGATAAAGACTTTACCCGGAGAATAAAACGAAACCAGAATGAGAATCGAGTGAGAAGAATTGAAGAATGAGAAGAATAGAATAGTTAGATTGTCAAGAACAACAACCTAGCTCTGATACCATGTTAGAATTGCGGAATCAAGACTTGAGAGAGAGAGAGAGAGAGAATCGTAAGAACACAAAGAATAAGAGAAAAGAATATGACATAGATTAGTATTTTTCAAATGTGTGTTACAAGGCTTGATATAGCCATACAAAACATTATAGAGCCATTAGGGAAGCATTAATGAGGAAAGGGAAATAGAGGAGTCTTCTCTTGGACGAGGTAATAGTGAGAGCGACGGCTCCTAGGTTGACTTGTCTTAACGGTCACATGTGACTCTCTTTCACCAACCACTTAAGAGATTTTGTGTCTCTATTTCTCGATCCTTGTTCTCTTCACCTAGAATCTCCTAAGGCCTCATTTCTTCTCACATGTAGATGGAACGCAGCCCATTAGCACACACACACACTTGTACGGACGGTTGTACGGTCGGTTGTACGGACGCCCTTTTCACATAGTCCTACTCTCCCTTGATCGATACTCATAGGTTCCTAAAGCATTTGGGTGAGTTTGGGACGGATTGGAGATGATTGGAAACGGAGATTCGATGATCAGCTTCGAGCAGGACGTGTCTGCGGTGTCTTGGCACCAGTTGGGGTGTCGGTCGATACCAAGTAGAGGTTAGTGTCAATTGACACCATTTTTGTGTCGGTCGACACCAACTTATCTGATTTGTGATGGAAGGATTATATATTGTGTGTATAGCCTAGTAGATGGGAGGATTGCCTCACTAAGTATTTATGATAATACTTATGCATCTCAATTGTTGTTTGTGGTGTGCAGGTTTTAGACGTGGAATCATAGCGATGAGGAGGAGGATGATCTAGGGTCTCATTTGTGTGTTGTTGGTTATATTATTTATGTTGGAACCTTGGTTAGAGTTATGTTATTGTATTGATGATGTATTGGTTTTGTATTATTGGTATGTTTCCGCAGTACTTAATAGTTACTGCTGGTTTAATGATGAGTTGTGGTTTGAGTTGGTTTAATTAAGTAGTATGAGATGCTTAATTATATATTGTATTTATTATTTAAAAAAAACAGGTCGGGTTGTTTCTAAACCAAGCTGAACCAAATCAAAAGTTAGAAAACTATGCTAATTTGTTTTACCAATTTGAATGTTAATGAAAACATGTTTACTTAATTATACATTGTATTTATTATTTAAAAAAAACAGGTCGGGTTGTTTCAAAACCAAGCTGAACTAAATCAAAATTTAGAAAACTATGCTAATTTGTTTTACCAATTTGAATGTTAATGAAAACATGTTTTATCCTTATCCGGTAAACATGTGTTACCAATTTCTTACCAAGGCAAAATTAATAATTTGTATGCTCTGTGGTGGTAAATTCTTCTCGTAAACTTCAAATGAGTTTGTTATATTACTTTTGAAAGTAATTAGATAAAAAAATCCCTATGTGCTACGCCGCACGAATACTTTCAAGAAGTGGATTAAACTAAAGAAAAGAAGAATAAACATAAGATACTATCTCAGTATATCTTGAACTAGCCTTACATAAGACACGATTAATGAATCTTTTGGTTAGTCCAATTCTTGTTGACGATTATAGAACCTATATATCTAAAACTTTTGACATGAAGAGAACACGTGCATGTTAGTATCTCTGCCAAATTACTAATTTAGGTAAAAGTTACTTATCAATTTTTATTTTTATTATTATTATTTTTTTTTTGTAGCTTGAAACCAATATGCTCGTAGTCAAGTATACTTCTTTAATATAAGGGGCCAGGGAAATTACAAGCTAAACACTGATGAAACAGAAATAGCTTATGAAGTAAAGGTGAGAAGATGAGATACTTAAGATGTGAGATACATAAGAAATTGGGGTTAAAGGTGAAGAAATCAGAGGAAGGAAGGAAGAAGAAGAGAGACGATGAAGAAGAAGATAAACATTTGTTTTAGTTGTAATTCGATAAAGCATTCCAAAGAGGAAGAGTTAACGTAAAAGGACAATAGCTTCGTTATTCAACAAGCCCATAAGACCTTGTTTATCGGAGGTTTTAAGAGAGGTTTTAAGGAAAAGTAGGTAAAAAATAAATCAGAAAGAAAAGAGAAAAGGAAGAGCTCCCCTTATTTAGTATACTTGTTTTCATATAAGAGACACTGACGTGTCGCGTGGTTGGTTAAATAATTTTATTGAGAACAAAATTTTTTTTGGCCCGATAGTGTTCTTTCTCTTCCTCTCTCTTTTGCTCTCTGTCACAAACCTCTCAATCCAAGAAGATTGAATCGGTCGGAATCGTTGGAGATGGAATCGGACGAGATTGGAATCGGAAGAGTCTGAAGGAGATTGAACTTGGACGAGATTGAATTCGGAGTCTAATCAATCGGAGGAGATTGAATCGATTGGAATCAGAGGAGATTGAATCGGAGGAGCTTGAACCTATCTCTAATGGTAAGTTTCTCATTCTGATAGTAAGAATTTGCGACAGATTGAGGCTTTAAACGTTGTTGTGTTTCTTTGAGAAAGATCCTAAGAAAGATATCAAACTCTTTATCAATTCCTCTGGTGGTTTCCTCAGTTATAATCTTGATTTGTTTGTAATAATGTTTGATTGGGTTTAGTTTCTGGCTCAGATGATATAACTTGATGTTCTTTTTGTTTGTTTGGTTAGTGCAACCATAGCTATATGCGATGTAGTTCAGCTTGTGAGAGCTGATGTTTTGACAATTGCTCTTGGAATTGCTGCATCAACAGCTTCGATTATTCTTGGTGCGGGAAGTAAAGCTAAGCGGTTTGCTATGCCCAACACGAGGATAATGATTCATCAACCTCTTTATCAGTGCTTGTTATTCATCAACAATATAGATTCTGATATTGTTTATTGTTACTGGAATATCACCTTATGCTAAGTTTATCTGATTATGTCTTTCATTCTTTATCAGTTCATTTGTTATATTTTGAATTTCTTAGGTTGGTACTGTTGCATATGATCACGGCAGATTCAGATGCAGAATTAATCTAGATAGAAAAAAGTTTATTTCAAGCACTTTTTGGCTAATTGCAAGACCTATGATATGTTTGTGTATGTCTATGCATTGACACTGTTGCTTCCAAATTGCTGGACTTTTCTAACATGCAGAATGAGTAATTGTAGCTAAACATTGCACTTAAAGGGTCTACCTGCAAGTTGTTTCCTACAGACATGATGTGCTCGTGTTGATTTATATTTGCAGGAAAGCAACTGACGCAGAACATTGCAGAGTTGGTACCGAGACATCCAGAGAGAGTGAAGAAGCAGGAATCTCAGAAAGCGAAGAAGCAGGAACCTCAGTCCCCAACTGCAACCTCTGGAACTTCTTCAAAGTCAGGCAAAGGTGGAAAGAAGAAGAGATAGACAAGCCCTATTTTCTCCCCCTGTCGTTTATTTTTCTCCTTGCATCAGATTCTATCTCTTAAACTTACTGAGAAGAACACAAAGGTGTTTGAAGGTGTAACAATGTTTCAAATATAAGATAGTCTCTTCACTACTAAGATATTTTGGTTTAATCACTCTGCTTGGTTTAAAAAAAGAACAGAAAATATTAAAATTGTTATACTTTTGCGATAGGAGTTGGATGCATATGCTTTTGCGTTTTACTTATCGTTCAAAAACATTGTTCAACATCAAATATCCAAACAGTACATTTAAGGTCTTGTCAATAACAAAAACTATTTATGAATGTTGGTCGTTATTAGCCTTTGTGTCAGTCCGATCCAACATCTGTTAATAAATTTGTTTCTATGGTAACAACTATATCATAAATATTGAGTAATTATTTTTTAGAAAATTCTCAAAAATAGCACAATTTTAAGTTTTTGTTCCAAAATTAGCACACAATTGATTATTTTCCAAAATTAGCACACATATTTAAAACACTATAATTATTAATTAAATTATTTAATAAAAGCCTCTCTCCATATAAAAATTAATCGTCGTTGTCGTCGTGTTCTCGCCACCACGTTCTCGCCGCCGTGATCGTCTAGTCGTATTTTCGTCGCCGATCTGTCTTCGCTTAGCTCATCTCGTCGTCTTTATGAAAGGAGTGAAAGAAGAGCGACATTTGTTTCTGAGGTCAGCGACATCGATGGTTGTACCTACAAATATGTGAGTTTCTCTACTCATTGTGTTTCACATATGTGTTAGAGGTTATTTGGTTTAATTGTTCGATTCTTCCATCTATGATCTCTTGATTCATCTAAATCGATTTGTTTCAGATCTGAAGTATTGCCTTTAAACTATGTGTATTAATTATTTAGATGAATAAATTGGTGATTATTGTTTTTGTTATTCGAGATTCGTTGTGTTTGTGCTCCGAATCTGAAGAAGCTTCTATGTGTTGACTCACTTCTCTGATGAACTAATTATTATATATATGTTTGATTATTTTAAGATACAGAGAACTGGCCTTTGACCGATCCTTTGTCTTCTTATGGAAGAGGATGTGAGCTTTCACGAAGTTCAGCTTTAATGATTTTCGTATTTCACGAAGTTCAGGAAAGTTTTCCTGAACTTCAGGATAACCTTCATAAAATGAACTTAAAGGATGAATAATCTAGAGAACACAAAATAATTTTGGCTTCTTGGTTTTTTTTGTCCTTTGTTGTATGTTGGTGTTTAGTTTGCTACTAGTTTTAGGACTCAGTAAAAATCTTCATAGTTTCTTAATTTTTGATCGTATTTCAACATGTTGTTACTAACTTACATCTCTAATTCTTGATCGCAAAATTCAGGTAAGATTTCTTAAACTTCAGGATGACCTTCATAAAAAGTTTGGATTTTAGAATGACCTTCATAAAAAGTTTGGATTTTAGAATGACCTTATAAAAATTCTAGATATTAGTAAGTACCTAAATATGCATAAAAATTGATATCATTACCCTTCACTTTCATCACCTAGATATTAGAGTAATCTTTACATATTGAGGCAAAACATTATCAAAAAGAGATTTAAAAACATATTTATTTCAATTTTAGAAGTATTCCATAATGTTTATGAAGGAAACCTTAAATTTCAGGATAGCCTTCATAAATATTTATGAAGACACAAAATCAAATTATTACTCTTCTATATCTAGATAAAATATCAAGAAATGCACAAAATAAAAAAATAAATCATATATATAAAAGTAAGGTTTTGGTCTCTTCTTATTGGTTGCTTTTCATTTAATATGTTCTAATTTTTATTTTATTTTTTAAGTTGATTTTAAATTGTTTAATTGCCTTAAACAATATTTAAGACCTAATTAACACAATACATTTAACTTACACATTAAAATAAAATTATAACTGAAAATAAAATAAATTATGCATTAATCATATTCAACCATTCAATTTTATTCAAACACAATAAATTATTATTGTAACTCCATAATTTTCACATCAATTCTTATCATAAAAATAAGAATTCTCTCATTCTCCCATTCTCTCTTATTGACATTCTTTTACTTTTTCATTTTCACGTTCTCTCATTCTCTTCCAGTTCTCTCATTCTTTTTCATAATACCTCAAATCATTTTTCATTTTTTTTTGGTTTTCAATTTCTTATTTTGTTGTATGGGTTACAAAAAAATAAATAAAATATCATTATCATTTTTTAATGCTAAATTTTAATTTTAGAGACTACATGATATGTATTTTATATTGTTCTTATTTTTAAAAATTCATCTCCATTATCTATTTGGATTATCATCTTATATGTAATCATTCTTTCTTCCTCTCCCACCAATATCAAATGTTGTTATATCTCATATGTGTTGTAAGAGTTTGATTCTATATTTTAATTTAGAAAGTATTATACATAGTTAACATTGTTTTCAATTTTTATTTTATTTATATAAAAATGAAATATTTTTTGCCTTTCTAATCTATTCATAGTTATTTTTAAAATTTCCATAGTTAAATTTAAATTTACATATGTTGGATTCAACAAAAAATCAAGTTTATTTGAGAATTAGATGTTCATATTCCTTTTAAATGATTAATGTATAACATATTATACTTTTGAATCAAATTATGGACCCACCAACACTCACTTTTAAATTAAATGGGTTTTAATTTTAGGAGTTGGAAAAGTATAAAAGTTAGTTTTTAACTCCCATAATAATATAATAGTAGTATTCTCAATGAATTTAATTGAATATAATAGAACATGTTAAAAATGTATAAGTATGCACTTAATTGCACTTTTGTAACTCTCAAATAGTAAAAACAATTTGATATTTCATTTCCAAAATTTTACTACTAAGAGAAAATCATTAGAATCTAACTTAGCAATATAGCTTAAATTAAGGTGAATATATAAACCAGATTAGAAATTAAATTAATATTTGGGATTTTTATTGCATTTCATATGATTTTATAAGGTTTCACTCTCTCCTTATTTGTCCATTTAGCATTTAATTTCTAAAAAATAATATTTATTTTTAATTAAATAAAAATGTAATAATGTACATTAATCTTTATATATTTTAAATTCATACTTTAATACTAAATTGTAACTGAAATTACATTAATTATGAATTGACTATTTTTTTCATTCACACTATAAATTATAATTGTAACTCTTCTAATAAAATTATTTTAGAAATGTAACTTGCATCCCTTGAAATCTTATAAATAAACATTCTCACTACAACTACAAAAATATATGGCATATAGCATGTAAGATAAAATATGACTTAATTACACTAAATATATTATCATCAAAAGAAAATTTGATTTCTTTACATATATTACAATTGGTTTTTTGTGTCTTTAATCAAAATAAAAAATGATCCAAAAAACAAAACATATTCAACTGGAACTTGAATATAAAAATAAAATATAATTTTAAAAATATCATTTCACTAAATTCTCTAAAGATGAAACTATTAGTATGAAATCTAGCACTATAAATTAAATTGATGAGTGAAAACCAAAAAAAAAAAAAGTTATCCTTGGGGTTCTAAAAATTATTGAGATTGAACAATTCATATAATTTTATAAGAAAACTAATTTAGTTTGTCACTTAAAAAGTAATATTTTTTATTTTGAAATATTATGTGTAAGTGTTGAGTTTATATCAACAAACAACCAAATCATGTGAATTTTGATTCAGCCACTTGGTATTCCTTTTATTTTAGGTTATAAGAAATTAAAATATTTATTTATAATTAAAGACATGTAACTCCATTTAACTCAAATGTAACTCCTATCCAATAATTTTACATTAATTCATTCATCCTACTAACTTATTTATCTTTCAAGAGAAAATATTTTTGGTTAAATTTTAATATTTTTTATTTATTTTGGTTGGCTAAACTTATATTCATACTTTTGGTTGGCTAAATTAATATATTTCTCATGTAAAATTATTGTTTATAATATATTTCTCATTTCAAAGTTTAAAGCAATATATCATATATATATATATAGTAAGGTTTTGGTCTCTCCTTATTGGTTGATTTTCATTTAATGTTTTCTAATTTTTATTTATTTTTTTATTTTCTTTCTAATTGCTTTAAACAATATTTAAGACCCAATAAACACAATACATTTAACTCACACATTAAAATAAAATTATAACTGAAAATAAACTAAATTATGCATTAATCATATTCTACCACTCAATTTTATTCAAACACAATAAATTACTATTGTAACTCCATAGTTCTAAATGTAACTTCCATCATTTCTTATCATATAAATAAGCATTCTCTCAATCTATCATTCTCTCATATTGACATTCTTTTACTATCTTATTTTCACATTCTCTCATTCTCTTCTACAATACCTCAAATCATTTTTCGTTTTTTTTTTTTTTTTTTGTTATTTTTGATTTCTTATTTTTGTTGTATGGGTTGTAAAAAACAAATGAAATATCATTGTAAATTGTTAATGCTAAATTTTAATTTTATAAATTACATGATATATATTTTACATTGTTCTTATTTTAGAAGATTTTTCTCCTTTATCTAATTTGGATTATTATCTTATAAGTAATCATTCTCTCCCACCAATATCAAATGTTGTTATATCTCATATGTGTTGTAAGAGTTTGATTCTATATTTTAATTTAGAAAGTATTATATATGTATATATATATATATATATATATTACATTGTTCTATTTTTTAAAGATTCATCTCCATTATCTAATTTGGATTACCATCTTATAGTAAACATTATCTCCTCCTCTCCTACCAATATCAAATGTTGTTATATCTCATATGTGTTGTAACTTGTAAGAGTTTGATTCTATATTTTAATGTAGAAAGTATTATATATATTTAACATTGTTTTCAAATTTTATTTTATTTATATTAAAAAATATTTCTTTTATATTTCTTGCCTTTCTAATCTATTCATATTTATTTTTTAAATTTGCATAGTTAAATTTAAATTCACATATGTTGGTTTTAACAAAACAATCAACTTTATTTGAGAATTAGATGTTCCTAGTCATTTTTAAACGATCAATGTATAACATATAAGCATTTTGTCTTCCAATCACAAGTTTCATTTCCATTGCTTAACTCCATGGTTAAACTATAATATATGTTGTCCTATTTGTAGGAATAACAACATACTTATTTAATTTATTTAAAAGAGCAAATGATTAATCGAAATAAACATTTCTCCAAATTTTATAATTCAATCAGTGAGTGTACTTATTACTTTGAAAAACTTTTACATTGAAGTTCATAAAATCATATAAGAAAACTAAAATACTATGTCACTTCAAATTTGGAAGGAAACACTTGGCATTCCTTTTTAAAAAAGTCAAGACACATATAAAAAATTATTAATATTTAACTCACTTTAAAAACATTAAAGGTCATTTAACTCAAAAATAACTTCTATCCAATAATTTCATACATTCCTCCCACAAAAAATATATATATATATATATATATGTTCAAGATTGTATTTAAATATTACATAATTTTTTAGTTAGCTAAATTAATAGTTACATATATACAATAAATATACATAAGAATTTATATTACTTATTAACACCATAATTCGACCCATTATTTGCTTAACTCAAAATTGGTTTCAAAGCCAACTAAAGAAAAACAGAAACGATCTTATTGATATTAGACCAAAACATGGGCATACAAACATAATCACGTACACGGAAGATAATTATTTTAAAAATAACTTATTATTGCAACATCAACGTATGAAGGGTTTACATAAGCAGTTAATTAGAAAATCTATAATACAATAAATGTATTGGAAACAATATCAATCAGTGATAAGATTGGATCCTTAAAAGCAAGAAACAACATCTTCATAATTCATAAAAAATAAAAGCCACAATTATACACATCTAAACGAAATGGTATAAACATATATTGTATAAATAAAAGTGACGGTAAAGCCCGTATATGCCTAATTAAAATGAAATAATACAAAAGAGAAAACGAAAAAGACCAAAAAAAAAATAAGAAAGTGCCAACTACACCACAACCCACGCGTTGCGTGGGGAAGCACCTAGTCTCTCACTAAAATTAGAGTATGTGATACATTAAAGCAAAAAAAAATAGATTTAAAATTCAAAAACTCATATTTTTTTAGATTTAGGAAGAAATTCATAATGTTTAGGAAGACATCCTTATAACTTAGGAAGGTGTTCATAAAAAGTCACAAATCCCAAAAATGGTGATGACCAAAACCAGAAGATCTTTCCCACTGTACTCTGCCTCATCAACATTACTATCCAACTCCATAACCGACGAAGTACAAGTCGAAGAGCACATTACCATGATGCACCAAGATTAAGAGGAAAAATAAATGAGTAATCAGTGTGAACGTGTCCACCGGTTCCGTCACCGAACTCCAACACCATAACCTTAACATACAGAAAACCACACCGTGAGAAATAAATGATGTAAGAAGAAAATATTAATCCAACCTGAAATTTTGATCTGAAGGAGGTCACTAAAACAATTCTCATGACATAGTAGAGAACATCAAAGACTCCAATTGTAATGGTTGTGTATAAATTATAGACCTGAAAGGAATCATCTTGAAGAGTGTGAGCAGCTGAGATTCCATCAAAACCACCTCTGATGAAAATCACCAATGGGAACCTTGTCATAACCGTTCAAATCGAAAAAACTAACAATTAAAATTATACTTTCACCACTATCCCTATAAAAGCTTAATACTTGATTTGTTTACCTGGAAATGACCAACCATGAAAGATTTCTTACTCTGCTTCCTTCACCAGACGATGTTTCTCCTCATTCGTCTCCGTTTCATTTCTTCATCCCTAACAACTTCTTCACTTTACTCGCAGTTGTATGACGTAAGGGATCTATGAAGCATGTTGCCTTGGCCATGAGCATCACCGTTGTTGCCTTAGACATAAGCATCGTCAGATCCAGATACAATAATGGCCTTGAAACGGCCATTGTTGTCGATCTCGATCTGTAACTGGAAAGATTCATCAACATCAAGGCTTTGAAAATCCTTAGATCTGATGGAGGACTGGTAATTGAAGAGCTTTTCTCCGCCGTTAGAACTCACTGGAGAAAATGGAGCAAGCGGACAAAGACTATGGAGATAAAAAAATTAAAGAGGTCGAGAACGAAATTGCAAAGACGTCATTCATTTTGGCATTTCTGTAATATAATTATATAAAATAATAATAATCTCAAATATTTCTAAATGCTAATTTTGGAAAATTTGAGCATGTGTGCTAGTTTTGGAAGAAAAAAACTAAAATGGTGCTATCTAAGAGTATTTCTCTTATTTTTTTACAAATAATTTCGTAATTATTGTTTCCAAAAATATAGGATTTTCGACTAAACAGTATTTGGAAACCGCTTTCAAATGCTACTTAAAATTATTTCTAATTAATAAAAGAAGTTTTTGTTGGGTCCTAACAGTTAAGAAAAACTCTCTCAAGGCGATAGCAATGGTGACGGCGCAAGTAGGGTTTTGACTCTGGGATCTGATTTCTCCATGATTTGGGGGTTCATTTTGGATGATTTGGGGATCTCTCTGGCGGATTTGGGTATCGGATTGACTGGGAATGGGAGACTTCGATCATGGGATCCGTTGGATTTCGGCGTTTACTTTCTCCTCTGGGTGTGGCTATTGTTGATCTGCGATTTGATTCTTAATTTTTGGGATCTTCGGGGATACTTTGTTACCAATTTGATGTATGGTTGAAAGCTGGAGGCTATCATATCCCGAGGTTTCATCATTCATCTGGTTCGATTGATTGGTTTTCCTATGGCGAAGATACGGAATTGATGGAGGTCGAGGTGGAGCGAGATCTCGATGGGTTTGGTCGGATTGTTTTTGGAAGGTCGAGATCTGAGTTTCCTTGTCGGGGGTGTGATTGTGATATGTTCTTACTGTTTCGTTATGATTATGATGTCTGGATGGTATATAAAGCGGTTGTGGTGGTTTTGGGTGTTTCGCATACCTCTTTGTTCTTCTTCTTCTCGACGTTTTTTCTGTTTCAGTGGTGAGCTTGAGTTTTGTTGCCATGTCGCAGAGCAGCCTCGTGGGAAATGGTTTGGTGGATCAAATGGTGGAAGCGGTGAGACCTCGCCGGAAAACCAAAATCTCATATTTTGATAATTCGGACCTCATCGCAGGGTACTCGAAGACCGTGGTGGGTCGTTGCTTTAATCCCAAAATGCAGGATTTGAAGGCATTGCTTATTATGATGCCAAGGATTTGGCAGGTCGAGGGTAGGGTCGTGGGTGCTGAGTTGGGTTCGGGGAAGTTTCAATTCGATTTTGATAAAGAAGCTGACCTCGTTCAAGTTTTGAAGAAGGGACCATACCACTTCGATTCTTGGATGGTCTCTCTGGTCCGTTGGACACCGGTGGTGGATCCAGCTTATCCTTCGGCGATCACGTTCTGGGTTCAAGTGTCGGATGTGCCCATTCAATTCTGGGCGGAGCCCACCTTTCGTGACATCGGTTCTGGTCTGGGGATTGTTGAGCGTGTTGATCTTGATCGTGGCAGAGTGCAAGTCACTATTGATGGCCTCAAACCGATCTGTTTCGAGGTGGACATTGAATTCTTTAATGGTGAGATTACAATTGTTAAGTTGGATTATGAGTGGTAGTACGGCTGGTGTGATCACTGCTTTAGTCTGTGTCACGATGTCTCCGTCTGTCCTCTACGGAAGAAGCCGGTGGTTCATGGGGGTCAAATGGATGCTGGGGTGGGACAACTCAGGGGACAGCCTTGAGTTATAAAGGAGCGGTTCAGGCTGAGTCCAGACGGGGAGGAGGTCATGGTAAAGGGGGTCATCGGGGTTCTAATTATGGTGGTGAAAAAGCTCGTCCAGAGCATCCCACGGGTTTCTCTTTGCGCAGTAAGGATCCGTCTGGCTCGAGTTTACCGCAAGATGTGCGGGGGCAACACAGAGGCTTACGGGGCCAGGGACAACCGGGTGTTGACATGGGTACAAGCACAATACCGATAGGTGTGAGCTTGTCTGAGCGGGGTCAGCAGGAGATGGTGAGTCATCAGCAGAGGACTGCTAAGAGAGTTTTGTTCCAGGACAAGAGTGATGTGGTGGCTCCGAAGGAGTCCTCTGCAGGCGGAAATGGGGATGCTGAGGAGGGACAAATCTTGTCTTCTCCTCCCATAGGTACTGGTGAGGGTTGCGAGTCACTGCCAGTGGGCTCTGTGGTGCAGACTCACGAAGATATTACGGCTTTTGTTGTGCTTCCTTCTGGTGAGCAACTTGTGGACCAGAGCCCAACTCAAGAGATTTCATAAGAAAAAACTCAAGAGGTTGGTTCGATGCCGCTGGGGATTGGTTTAATTCCAGATAATGCAGGTTTGGGTGTGGGTGGTGCTCCTACTGAGGTTGCATCTCAGGATTTAGTGGAACAGGTTGGTTCACAGAGTCTCATTGCTAGTCCTTCGATGGAGGTTGAGAGGTCTTTGGCTTTGGGATTGGAGGAAGAGAGTGGGGTGGAAGCGGGTCAAACTGTGGAGGTTACTAGAGGGGAAGTAGACACCGATCAAGATATGGGGGAGGCTTCGGAGGAGGAACTGGGTACTGAGGGGGTGGAGGGCGCCCAGATTAGCCCCGTCAAGGTCAATCTGAGCGACAAGGGACGAAAGGGGAAAGCTATGGTGTTGCGGGGTGTTGCCACAAAGAAACGTAACGCGGCTTTGCTGTTGTCCCCGAGAACTCGTCCTCTGCAGGTTTCCGCATTGGGTACTGTTGAACACGCCTCTAAGGCCCAGGAAGGTGTCAAGGGAGGCCCAGGTACCTTAGGGATTTATGGTTTCAACATAGACCAGACTTTTTATTTCTTATGGAAACTAAGCAATCTTTTTCTTTTTTTGAACAATTTGTAGGCCATTTTGGCTATAAAATTTTAAAAACTGTAGAACCAGTTGGTTGCAGTGGAGGTTTGGCTCTTTTTTATAATAAAGATGATTTTAATGCTGAGATTTTAATGGAATCTAATAGGATGATTGATGTTGAAGCGGTTTACAAAGGAAAGATTATTAATTTAACTTTTGTGTATGGTGATCCGGTTCCCAAGAACCGAGAATTGGTATGGGAAAGATTGTTACGGCTTAGTTCTTCTCGGACAACCCCTTGGTTTATTATTGGTGATCTAAATGAAATTACTGGCAATCATGAGAAACGAGGGGGGCGACTCCGTCATGCTTCCTCTTTTCTCTCTTTTCATGGGATGATCCGGGATTGTGGACTCCTAGAGTTTCCCTATTTGGGGGATTCTCTCTCCTGGCGTGGGTGGCGAGATAAAAAACCGATAAGATGTCGTTTGGACAGGGCTCTGGGAAATGAGGACTGGCACGATCTTTTTCCGGATACAATTACGGAATACTTGCCCCGGGTTGCTTCAGATCACATGCCTCTACTAGGTTGTATTGGGGCCAAACGGCCGAGGGGACGTCGGAACTTTATGTTCGATCGTCGTTGGGTGGGTAAAGAGGGGTTTATGGAGGCAATTTCCTCAGGTTGGGGTGCACCACCGGTCCGGGGATCGACGGGTTTTGTTAACAGAGTGGTTAGTTGTAGGAGAGCGATTTCCCGAGGGCGGAAAGAACAAGCTTCGTATGGTAGGGAGGTATTAGAGGATATTAAGACGGAACTGGAGGCGGCCCAGGCCGATGATGCAACGCCCCCTGAGGTGATTTTTGAAATAACTGGTCGTCTGAGGGAGGCATATAAGGATGAGGAGATGCATTGGTATTTGAAAAGTAGAAACCGGTGGATGCGGGTGGGTGACAAGAATACTAAGTATTTCCACGCCCAAATCAAACAAAGGCGGGCTCATAATCGGATTGTCGGTCTTTACGACAAGCATGATGTTTGGTCTACGAATGACGAGAAGGTTCGAGATACAGCGGTATCATATTTTGCGGATCTGTTTTCTTCCATTAATCCGTCAAGTTTTGACGAAGTTTTGATGGAGGTCAAACCCGTTATTACGGCAGTGTATAATGAACGGTTAACGGCCCCGGCCTCGGAGGGTGAAGTTAGAAAGGCTTTATTTATGATGCATCCGGATAAAGCTCCGGGGCCTGATGGGATGACTGCTTTGTTTTTTCAGAAGGCATGGGATGTGGTCAAGGTAGATCTGCTCTCATTGGTCAACAGCTTCTTTGAGGAAAACACTTTCGAGTCGGGTTTAAACCAGACACATATATGTCTGATTCCCAAGGTCACTAAACCGACCCGAATGGCGGAGTTGCGTCAGATTAGTTTATGTAATGTGGGGTACAAGGTTCTCTCAAAGGTTTTGTGTAATCGTTTAAAAACGATTTTACCTGGTTTAATCTCAGAAACTCAGTTTGCTTTTGTTCCAGGTCGTTGATCTCGGACAATATTCTGATTGCTCAAGAGATGTTTCATGGTTTGCGGACTAATAAGTCTTGTAAGGGAAAGTTTATGGCAATTAAGACGGATATGAGTAAGGCATATGATAGGGTGGAGTGGGGGTATCTCGCGGCTTTATTTCGCCGCATGGGCTTTGCGGAAAAATGGATCTCATGGATAATGTTCTGTGTCTCCTCGGTTCAGTAACAAGTTCTTCTTAATTGTCAGCCACATGATAAGATTATACCTGAGAGAGGATTACGGCAGGGAGATCCCCTATCTCCTTACCTGTTTATTCTTTGCACGGAGGTTTTAATAGCAAATATTCGAAAGGCAGAAGCGGATAAGCGGATCACGGGAATTAAGGTGGCCAATAAGTGCCCCCCTATAACGCATTTGCTGTTTGCAGATGATAGTCTTTTTTTCTGCAAGGTCGATAAGGATCAGTGTGGGGTAGTTTTGGATATTTTAAAGCAGTATGAGGCGGCATCTGGACAGCAAATAAATTTTGCTAAGTCTTCACTCCAATTTGGTCATACGGTCGATGAACCGACTAGATTGGAGATGCAGGGGATTTTGGGGATTTCCACTCTGGGCGGGATGGGATCATACTTAGGAATACCAGAGAGTTTGGGGGGGGGGTCCAAGACGAAGGTTTTCTCTTTTGTTCGAGATAGATTACAGAGCCGTACAACTGGTTGGACGGCTAGATTGTTATCAAAAGGGGGTAAAGAGGTTATGGTTAAGTCGGTTGCGACTGCTGTCCCGAGTTTTGTGATGTTTTGTTATCGTTTACCGAAAACAATTACATCCAAATTGACAAGTGCAGTTGCTAATTTTTGGTGGAGTTCTTCGGGTAAGGAGGGGGGTATGCATTGGTTAGCCTGGGACAAACTCTGCAGTAGCAAACAGTTAGGTGGTTTGGGTTTTAGAAATGTTGATGATTTTAACACGGCGTTATTGGCTAAACAGTTATGGCGACTGATTGAGTTCCCGGACTCTCTGTTTGCCAGGGTTTTTAAAAGTCGGTATTATCGGAACTTTACTCCGATGGAACCGTTGCGTTCCTACTCCCCTTCCTATGGATGGAGGAGTATTGTCTCTGCTCGCTCTTTGGTGAATCTAGGACTTATTAAACGGGTTGGATCGGGAGATACCATTGATATATGGTCGGATCCCTGGATTCCAGCCCAATCCCCAAGACCAGCATTACAAAACGGGTCTCCTGCAGATCCTAATTTATCCTTGTCTCACTTTATTGATCCTGCTTCGCGCACTTGGCGATGGGATCGGCTTCTCAAACATTTCGATTCTGTGGATGTGTCTTTGATTCAGGCACTTCCTTTAAGTAGTTATCCGCAAGCGGATTCCTTGGGATGGCATTTTACAAAGTCTGGTAAATATACGGTTAAATCAGGGTATGATACAGTGCGCTGGGTGTTCCCAGTTTCTTCAAAGCCTTTGGGTCGGGGCCGGATATCACCACTCTCCTTGCCGGGGTTTGGCAAGTGCGGTGTCCACCTAAATTAAAACATTTCATGTGGCAAGCTTTTACTGGTTGTATTTCTGTTTCGGCGAACCTGAAAAGGCGTGGTGTTGCCTGTGATGTTGGTTGTTCGCGGTGCAGGGCAGAGGAAGAAATTATTAACCATGTTCTTTTTCTTTGTCCCCCCGCACGTCAGGCCTGGGCTCTGGCTCATGTACCGGTGGGTCCGCAGAACTTCCCGACAGAATCGGTTTATGCTAATGTTGATCATTTTATAGGACGGAATAATCCGGGTTCACAGGTTGATTTTTCCCTTGGCTTATGTGGTATATTTAAAAGCCCGCAATGCCAAGGTTTTTGAAAATCGAACGGAACACCCTGATGAGGTGGTAAGATTGGCCGAAGGGGAGGCGTCCTCTTGGCTTCTGGCTCAGACGGAGGAAGGGGATTTGGTGGGTCCGTCCCCTACTTCCCTCTCTGCTCGGACGACTCGAGGGGGTCCTTGTTCTCTTCCTTCGGTTTTTTTGGGGTATCGACGTTTTGTTGACGGCTGTTGGAAAGAGTCCGATGTTTTTTCAGGTGCAGGATGGTGTTGTACTTCTGTACAGCAAGAGTACCCTCTGCTCGGAGCTACCAGTTACAGGCGCAGTCTTTCCCCGCTACACGCTGAAGTGGAAGCATTTCGGTGGGCCATGCGATGTAGAATTGGGCATGATTTTCGGGAGGTGAATTTTCTCACGGACTGTTCCGATTTGGTAAAGATGATGTCTTCTCCTCAAGAATGGCCGGCCTTTGCACCTTATCTAGACGACATAAAGATGGGCAGGGAGGAGTTCTCTTCTTTTTCTTTAATTTATGTACCTCGTAATGCTAATGTTAGGACAGACTCTTTAGCACGCCAAGCGCGTGTAAGTCCGTACCACGTTTTGTTTGTAAACGATTTCCCACCAAATTGGCTCGTTTGAACTAATTTCTTTATTGACAAAAAAAAATAATAATAATAAAAAAAGAATTTAAAGATTCGAATTTGAATTTCGAAGTATTCATCTACCTAATTCCGGGGGTTTTTCTTAAAATTGAATTTATTTGCTCCATAATTTTTGGTATTTAGGATTTAATTAGTTGTTTATGTCCTATTCTAGTGGATTACTTTTTCAATTATAACGCTCAAAATAAAGTTTATTTTTAATTTAATTTATGTAATTCCACGGAACTTTATACTCAGTACATGTTACGTTTACAACATTCTTCCCCCAGTGTCGCAGCAGAAGGTGGACATTCAAGTTTTGTTGCATTACTCTTATGCGAAAGGTTAGTTCTTGCATGCATAATTTCGTAATTATTGTTTCCTTCACAATGAGCAATTCCTCCACAATGAGCTATTTTTTTGTTTTATGTTAATGTTTTTATTATGTTTTGTAAGTTTGAAAATTAATTAAAATGCAATATTTTCTAATTTTGTAAAATCTTAAATGTTTACATATTTATATCACTTCTATTCTATTTAAAATTTTTAAATTTTAACAATATTTTTAAAAATAAGAGACCCAAAATAAAAACGTACCAACTCTAATAAAAGTAGAGCGTATAGCCATGGAAAATTCTGTGACTAACACTATATTATCGTGGCTATATGATTACACAAACACGAAAAGACACGGACAAAAATCGTGTGTATACGATCGTGGCCTAATAAAAATCGTGTCTTTTCGTGACATTATAGCCATGGTTTTAACACGCGTACTTAGTAACTAATTTAGCCACGGATTTACTAGTAAATGTTAATCTAAAAGTAATCAATGATTAATATGTGGCCTCTTCATATAGTTTTAACAAAAAAAAAATTGGCGATTATAGATTTATGAAAATCAAAATATGAAAATGATTTCTTTATAAAAAACGAAA
Organism: Camelina laxa; assembly: GCA_024034495.1. Classification (NCBI taxonomy): domain Eukaryota; kingdom Viridiplantae; phylum Streptophyta; class Magnoliopsida; order Brassicales; family Brassicaceae; genus Camelina; species Camelina laxa. Next base: position 32,957,596 of record CM043880.1, read on the forward strand.
ATTATTTTAATATTACAAAACAAAAATGACATAGAAAATAAAAATGCTCTCAGCCGCTCTCTTTGGCCACCGTAAGGCTTTTGCTCTCCGCCGCTCTCCTCGGCCACTGTATCCCGCACTCTTCTTCTGTCGCTGGATATCTTCTCTTTTCTGTGTGTTTCCTTCTGTGTATCTAAGAAATACAACAAAATCCAATTAATTTTTGTTGATTTGAGGAGTAAAAAACGAGAGATTTACCTCTTAAACATCGAAAAGTGTTGACGGCGACGACAAGATCTGAAAATAAATAGTTAGATCTAAAAGTTAGATCTAAAACGAAATGGTTAGATTGGAAACAAAGAAGAAAGAAGGAGAAGAAAAGAGACATTTATCTTTGAGCGGATCGATGAGGCTTCGACAATCTACCCGAGAAACCATATACATTGAAGAAGAAACAATGGATAAGGAGAAAAAGCAAATACATTGAAGAAGATGAAACAATGGAGAAGGAGAAGAAGGGAGGAGAAGAAGACGTACCAGCGGATTTAAGCCGGAGGTTTGTGGGCGACGATGGTCGGAGGCTTGGCTGGTCGAAGGCATGACGATTCTTGAAGAGGGAGATTCATGTAAGAGATAGAAGAGTGACTGGTTTTTTTCTAAGTGTAAAGTCGAGGTTTTTCTTATGTGTTCTCTTTTTTTTCCTTTTTTGGTCAAACAAACAATTTTTAATTAATGGAATAATCTGAAACAACATAATTTGGGGTCAAAGATTTCAGCTATTCCAGGAAACTCAAATATTTGGGTACCAAAAGATTCAGCTATTCCGAGAAAACCAAAATGTTTTAGGATAAATAATAAATTATGGAACCTTAGTCATGGTTAAGCCACTGTTTTAATTCGTGGCCACTTAGTCACGTATATATTGTGACCATAACGTAGCAAAAGAAGTGAAGTAAAAAACGAGACCATTTCGTGACTGATTAAGCCACGATTAAACCACAAAAATGTCACGTATTTTATTATTTTTAATTTCGTGGCATTGTGACCTTTTCGTGTCTAATTGGAAAAATGCCACCAGTGATCGTGACTCTTTCATGTCTGTAGGAGAAATCTCTACTATTGCAGTAGTAGAAGAGAAAATTTTATATAAAAGATAATGGGTTCTTATATTCCAAACAATACACAATTAATTTATAAAAATTTAAGAACTCCCCTTATTACATCCTACCGATAATTATGCTCTTAGAAGCCTACCAAACTCGAAGCCTACCAAACTCGGTTACGTAACAAACACATGGACAAAACTAGAAAAAAAAAACGAAGAACCACCAAACCTTTCACTTGTTTAGGAAGTGCTGATGCGCATAAGCAATAATCAAAAGCACAGCACACCCGATGGAAACGTACACTGGGATTGTTGGCGTAGTAGCGATAATGGAAGAAATCAAGACGGTAACAGAGCCGACTCGATCCATTATCAAAGCCATCCTTGGATACGACCTTGCAAATATCGCATTTGCAGCAATTAAGAGAAACAGGGCTATCTTGATGAGGAAAGACAAAAGCTTGACTCGGAAGGAAACTTTGCTGGGATCTGCTCCTACCTGCGCGAAGATAGAGTTGAATTCAAGACCGGCACCGAAACAATATACAAGAGCTGCCCAGCTAAATGCGTCCATTTGATGTGGCTCAGGTACTGGATTGCGAGGTTTAGCGGATGTGGGGGAGCCAGGTTGAGGAAAGGATTGCTTTGTTCTCTCGTCAGAAGACGAGACGGTGGGGTAAAAGATGGTGGTGGTGGTAGTGGTAGGACGTCAGCTGGACGTGTAATAATCTCATCCGTGAAGGTACTAACAAAATCCAACAACGACGTATCGTTAGCCACGGCTTTGTTAACGGAACACCCAATGAAAACGCCGTCAATCAGTTCGGTCACCAGAACGGCTAGGATCGGTCTGTCATGTCCTTCGTAGCTCATTGCCCTGTCATAGAAGAAAAACTCTTTAACGACATCGGGAACGTTGATTCCGGCGGAATCATCCCTGACGTGGATGGATTTCTTCGTATCAGCGAACACGAAATCGGCGCCGGCGCCATTGCAGGAGAGATAAACACAGCCATCGTCGGAGGTCGAGAGACGGCCTGAAGGATTTTGGTCAGCCACTTGCTTAACCTCTCATTCTCCTTAATTGATAACATCATTACAACAACATATTTATAGCAGTTGAGGTTTAACCTACTTAAACAGTACACAACATTACTTCACTTAGACAATGGCTTTTGTAAGCCTTAATCAACGTATCCCAATTAGTTGGGCCTTGACATGCTTCTGGCCCAGTTGGCCTCTTGCCTTCTTTGACATCACAAAACATAAGATTTTCTCTTCTCCTTTGACTCTTCATGTATTCAACTATTCTTCTTCTTCCTTTTCCCTTCTGCAACTTGTACTTGATTCTTTGTAACAGATTAATCAAAGATGAGATTCCAACACTCCCTCTCTCATCTTTTGATTAATCCCCAAAATTCCCAAATTCCAATCGAGGGATTTGATCCTTTTTTCACCTTGTACTTTTCCAAAGAACCTTTTACTCCATGAACAAATTTGTTTCACAATATTTGTTATCCTTGCTGGTAACATCACTAGCTCCCTCATCATTCCAAATTCTATAGATCCTCTCAGTTCCTGCAAAACCATCTTTTTCTTAAATTTGTTATTCATCTCAGATTTCTCTTCTTCTTCACCAACCTTGACAGAACCATGGGGCTTCTTCCTCTGCATATACCCAGGAGCATGAATCCGACCATCAGTCTCTTCTCCAAGATAGTTCAAATCATTACACACAAGTAAATTCTTTTTCTTCTTCTCCCTCATTTTCTTGTTCTTTTTAATCTTTTCTTTGTTCCTCTTTCTAGATTTCACTAGCATGTGTTTCTTCTTAATTTTGTGCTGTCTCTCTTCCGTCACAGCTGATTTTTGACACTTCTTCTTATACAGGTTCTTTTGTGCGAAGTTTATGTCTTTAATTTCCTCTTTGACGAAATCCAGCTTGCCCCATGCGTGTGAGTTCTTTATCTTCCTCTCACTCATCCTCTTGTTCTTAAGGAATTGATCTCCCTCTTGATTCTTCTTTCTAACTTTCTCTTCAATCTGTTTTCTCTTCATATCTTCTCTATTTTCTTTCGAAATCAACCGTTCCTCTTGTTTGATTCCCATGTCGATTTGTCTCTAATTTATATCAATCTCAGCTAAGACTTGAACCTCCCTTTTGTGTAGGTGCTTTCGTGCGAGATTCATGTCAATCTCTTTCTCTGTGATTTTCTGCTCATCCCACCAAGGTAGTTTCCTTATCTCAATCTCCCTCTTGCACTTAATACCTTCCCTCTGTCTCTCTTCAACCTCAACTGATTTCTCCGGGTCTTTTTCTTGCAGATTGTTTTGTGTAGAATTCTTATCTTCGAGCTCTCTCTCGATGCTTTTCAGCTCAATCAATAAAGGTAAATTCCTTACCTCTTTCTTGCTTTCATTCTGGTTTTGCTTGATTTGGTCTGATCGTTGAATCTCTCCTCTCTGAACAGTCTTATGCGATAGGCATTTGGTTGGATCAAAGTATTGATTCTCACTCTTGCTAAAGTCTGTTTTCTCCTCTACTCTCAACGGTAACTCGACCTCTTTTTCCTCAATTTGTTTATGATTCTCTGCGACTCTTGTATTCATTGACTTTGTTCGATTCTGAGAACCATTGTTGTTCTCTTGCCTTGCAGTTTCGTGAGCCTTCCCCACATCTGCCTCTTGTTTCTCATTACCTTTCTTTACGCCCATATCAGCTGCATCTTCAAAAAACCATTGTTCCTTCTTAGCTAAGCTTTTGTCTCTCTGTTCGGTATCTTCTTTAACCCCCGTCTTGTGCTTCTCAATTCTCTGACTTGTGTCATCACATTTTCCATCAATAAGCTCAGTTTCTCTCTTGATAGTGACTGAACTTTTCTCTTTTCTAACCGTGGCTTCATCATGGATGTATCCTTTTATCTCAGACTTCTCCCTCTTGGTTTGATGATCAACAAGTTTGTAGACCTTCTTTTCAAAACCTTCGCTTGGATTGAAAACTTGTTGATTTATGAATTTTGGTTTCAGGCAGTCTTCCATCAAAGGTTGATGTTTCTTTTGTGGCACATTGGCTGATTCTCCCTCATAAGTGCATTTTAGTAAGTCATTCATGACTTCTTGCTTCTTTGTTTCATTGCCAGTCTTCTGCTTATGCGTATCATTTCCTTGAGTTTCATGATTCTCTGTAAGATTATTTAGTCCCACAGTCATACACCTTAGTGACTGTTCTTTTTCTTTCTTTTGCAGTTTTACAGATTCAGCATCTTCACAGCCTTTATCAACAACTTCAGGTCTTGTTATCTTTTTCTGCTCTTTGTGCCCTTCTTCTTTTGGTTTCTCGAACTTAATGCATACCATCCATCAGACATAGGAGCTTCTAGTATCTGTTTTCCTTCTTGATTCGTAATTATACAACTTAGCTCTTTGAACATGACTTTGCAACCATTTTCCATCATGTGTTGCACGCTTAGGTAGTTGTGAGTTAGACTAGGTACTAGAAGGACATCCTTCATGTTCCTCTTTCCCGATTCTGTTATTACAGAGACAGTACCTTTTCCTTGTGCCTGAACTATCTCACCACTTCCCAGATTTAACCAGGCCCTTGTATTAGTGCCTAATTCAGTGAACCAGCTTTTGTCATTGACCATGTGACTTGTAGCTCTACTATCTATCACCCAAATATCTTTATCAATTTCATCTTGATCATGTGTGGCAGTGAATGAACTTTCTTGTTGATTATTTGTCTTTGCAGCTTGTGTCACTGACCCTTTTGAATCTTCTTCGAATCTCAGCTTTAACACGTCCCATGCATCCTTTGAGGTCTTAGTATCAGACAAATAATCACTAAGAATTTCTTCTGAGACAGCACTAGACAACAACTGTAAGGCTGCCTGATCTTTCTCTTTTAACTCCTCCCAATTTGTACTCTTTTTATGCTCATCTTGGATTTCTTCAATTACTACTTTCCACAACCCTCTAGACTTAAGTAGAACTCTGGTCTTTATAACCCACAAGTTAAATTTCTTCCCGTCAAACACCGAAATTACTTGTTGATTCTGCATTTTCACCCAACAACAAGTTTAAATCTCAGATTTGTACCTGATTTTTGCTTTCTTTGTTTTCTTCTACTGTGTTAAAACGAATCAGTTTCCTCTGACTTTCCTTTGTTTCTTGTGCAGATTCTTCAAACGTCCAGGCCACCAAGACCTTGGAGCTCTGATACCATGAAGGATTTTGGTCAGCCACTTGCTTAACCTCTCATTCTCCTTAATTGATAACATCATTACAACAACATATTTATAGCAGTTGAGGTTTAACCTACTTAAACAGTACACAACATTACTTCACTTAGACAATGGCTTTTGTAAGCCTTAATCAACGTATCCCAATTAGTTGGGCCTTGACATGCTTCTGGCCCAGTTGGCCTCTTGCCTTCTTTGACATCACAAAACATAAGATTTTCTCTTCCCCTTTGACTCTTCATGTATTCAACTATTCTTCTTCTTCCTTTTCCCTTCTGCAACTTGTACTTGATTCTTTGTAACAGATTAATCAAAGATGAGATTCCAACACGGCCTGCGAGTGAAGGGAAGTGGGAGAGTGTACGGGAGAGAGAGTGTTGGCAGTGAGACTGAAGCGCCTCTTGAGGGACGTTAGGGCACGTGATGAAATATCCTTTCCCCATGTAGTGGCTAGAGAGCACATCAACGGAGAGCTTCATTTTACGAACGACGCTTGATTTTTTATCTGGAGAAACTATGCTTCTTGAGATTCCGTCCACTGTTTGTCCAAAAAAACTAGAGATGATGTCCTCTGTAAAACGACATGGCTCTATCCCACCGTTAATAACCTGCAACATAAACCAACATAAATCTTGAGTCCATTGAGAAAATTTTAAGAAAAGACATAAATCAATATAAATCTTGAGTCCATAGATCCAATATCTAGCATCCTATTTTGAGATAAATTTAAGAAAAGACATAAATCAACATAAATCTTGAGTCCATAGATCCAATATCTAGCATCCTATGTTGAGAAAAATTTTAAAAAGACATAAATCAACATAAATCTTGAGTCCATAGATCCAATATCTGGCATCCTATTTTGAGAAAGAAAAAAGAGATCTGTGTGTGTTTTTTTTTTTTTACAATTTTAACTCTGATTTTAGGTAAATTCCGGGCGGAACACCGGCGCCTTAAATAATGGAGTAAATTAATAAGTCTCCTTGCTATATACTAAAACACATGATCAAACTGAACAATACCAAACGTTGGTTTTGTTGAACAGTACTAGGTTTAGCCACTTTGTTTCTTAAACTTTCTTGATAACTTTGATTATACACATTACACTTATATATATGAGCTTCCTAACTTAAACCTATGGTTTTGTAAACATAACAAAAACCATTTACGTTAGTGGGCTAATATGAAATCTGGCCCAACTCCATATCTCTTTTCTTCCTTAACCAAAAGCCTTCTCACTTGTCTCTTCTCCTTCTCTCGTTTCTTCTTCCCTCTTGCTACGATCTCTGTCACAACTTCATAACTTTCTTCTTTCAATATTACTATTTACCAATTTGAAGATTAATCAAAGATTGAATTCCAACACTCCCTCTCACATCTTTCGATTAATCCTCAAATTTGAATTTAGGATTTTGCTTTTTGTCTCCCGTTGCTTGCCATGTCCATTCTCAATCCCATGGTCAAGTTTCTTCTTACGATGTCAGCGTAGCTCAGTGGTATACTGATTTTCTCCCTCATCACTTGTTTTCCTTTTTCCGTAGACTTCACCGATTGATCTTCTTTAATTCCATTCTCAGATTCCTTTTCTTTTGCTTTGATCTCTGTGAATTTATTTTCCTCTTTCTTGTGCATGTTTGCGTCACCTGGAGAAGCTTGAGTGAGTTTTCTTTTGCTTGTATCCCTTCCATTAGGATTCTGAGTCACCCCAAGTTTAAGTCGAAGTTCTTCAAACCGCCTTGTTCCTAGAGGCTTTGTGAGTATATCTGCAGTTTCCTCTTCTCCGCTACAGTATCTCAATGTAATCGCTCCTTCTCTCTCTGCTTCTCTCACGACATGATACCGTATCTGAATGTGTTTTGTTCTCTTGTGTTGAACAGGATTTCTCCCAATTGCAATTGCTGAGGTGTTGTCACAATATATTGGAACTGCCTTGCTAGTGTCGATCCTCAGTTCTCCTAGTAGGCGCTTCAACCACACTGAGTGATTTGTAGCTGAGCTCAATGCCATGTACTCTGCTTCTGCTGTTGATTGAGCGATAGTGTCTTGTTTTTGAGTTTGCCAGGTAAACATGGCATGCCCATTGTAAAACACATTCCTGTGGTGCTTCTCATGTCTTATTTACATCCTGCCCAATCTGAGTCAGAATAACCAACCAACTCCACCTGACTTGTCTTTTTAAAATTCAACCCATAATCTTTGGTTCCTTGAATGTATCTCAACACTCTCTTTGCTTCTTGTAGGTGTTGCTCTCTTGGCTGTGACAGGCTTCTAGATAGGTACGATGCGGCAAACGCAAGGTCTGGTCTTGTGGCAGCAAGATACAATAGTCCTCCCACCATACTCCGATATAGTTTGGGATTGGCAAGTTCTTCTCCTTCCTCTACATACTTTGTTTGCGGTAGCAGTGGTGTTGCAACACTCTTGCAATTTTTCATCCCAAATTTTTCCAACAGTTGTTGTGCATACTTCCTTTGGCTTAAGAACACTCCTTCTCCTGTGTAGGTGATCTCAAAACCTAGAATGTATTTGAGTCTTCCCAAATCGGTCATCTCAAAGGTTTGTTTCAACTTTTCTTTAAATTCTTTGATCATGTCTTCATTGCTCCCAGTAATGATGAGATCATCTACATATAGACTGATCACCATAATCTCACCGTCACACTCCTGTGTGTACAGTGCAGCATCACAGTCGCTCCTTTTACATCCCTGTGACATGAAGAAAGAGTCAATTTTGCTGTACCAGGCTCTTGGAGCCTGCTTCAGGCCATACAAAGCCTTTTTCACTTTGTACACCATGTTTTCTGCTCCCTCTATCTCATATCCAGGTGGTTGCTCTACATACATTTCTTCTGTGATTTCTCCATTCAAAAATGCCGACTTAACATCGATCTGATGCAAGTTCCAATTGTTTTGTGCAGCCAGTGATATAATACTTCTGATGGTGTCATGTCTTGACACAGGAGCAAAAGTTTTCCCATAATCTTCTCCATATGTTTGAGTAAATCCTCTAGTCACTAATCTTGCCTTTAGCTTCTGTATTTGGCCACACTCATGAGTTTTTGTCTTGTATATCCACTTGACAGAGATTATCTTCTTATTTGCAGGCCTCTCCACTAAATCCCATGTCTCATTTTTGTTGATAGTGTCAATCTCGTCATCCATTGCACTTCTCCAATCTTGGTCCACTATGGCTTCTTCAAAAAACGCAGGTTCTTGCCATGTAAGATAGCATGCCTCTTCAACTTGGTTTGCTTCATCTTCTTGTACTCTTGCTTATTGGTACACGTGACTCAACATTCTTATTTTGTGAACAACTCTAGATGAGCAACCAACTTGTGACACTCCTTCACTTAGTTGGAACGGTATAGGACTGATGTAATGCCTTCCACCGCTTGTCTGTGGTCTTGTTTCTAAGCTTCTTTCATTTCTCTCTTCCATTTCATTGCTAGGCCTTACAGTTGTACCAGCAGTGTTAGGTTGAATCTCAGATTTCTCCTTAAATTCTTCTTGGGTTTTCCAATTCCAACTTTTGTTTTCTTAAAACACAACATCCCTCGATACTTCTATTTTCTTAGTGCTAAGCACAAAAACCCTGTACCCTTTACTAGCACTGCTGTAGCCCATAAATACAACCTTTTCAGACCTATCATCAAGCTTTTTTCTTTTCACTGCAGGAATCAAAACATGACACATACACCCAAATACTCTAAGGTGACCAACTGACGGTTTGTGGCCACTCCATGCTTCCAAGGGTGTTTTCTGATTGAGGGCTTTAGTGGGAAGTCTATTCTGGAGGTAGGCTGCGGTGAAGATCGCTTCAGCCCAAAAATCATCTGGTATTCCCTTATCTTTCAGCATGCACCTTGCCATATTCAGTAGAGTCCTATTTCTACGTTCTGCAACTCCGTTTTGCTGTGGTGAGTATGCCACAGTAAATTGCCTTTCAATTCCATTATCTTCTAAAAACTTACAGAATTGATCTGACTTGAATTCACCTCCCCTATCAGATCTGATCCTCTTTATCTTTTTGCATGTTTGAGTTTCAACCAGAATCTTGAACTTCTTAAAGGTAGCAAATGTCTCTGCTTTTGTCTTCAGAAAGTATACCCATAACATGTGAGAGTAGTCATCTGTGAAGGTAAGTATGTAGGTGCTCCCACTACATGATGGTGTCTGCATTGGTCCACATACATCTGTGTGGATTAGATCTAGAACTCCTTCACTTTTTGTTTCTGATATATTAGGGAATTCTTCTCTGCATTGTTTCCCCTTGACGCATGCCTCACAGACCTCTTGAATGATTTTGAAATTTGGTAAGCCTTTGACCATCTGTTTTGCTTGTAAATTTTGTAGATTGTGTAGACCTGAATGTCCAAGCCTTTTGTGCCATTATTCAGACAAGTTTTCCTTTCTTGCCATACTCACACTCTCCTCAGTGAGTTCCATTCGCAGCAGATAAGCATTCCTTACCATTTCTACTTCAGCAACTTTGTCTCCTTTTGGATTGTGAATGATGCACTTGCTCCCTACAAACAACACTTGATATCCATTCCTTACCATTTGTGGTATACTTAATAGATTCTTATCTATCTCTGGGACCAAAAAAACATCTTTAATTACTCTTACCCCCTTTTTCGTCATTACTGTGATGCTTCCTTTCCCTGTGGTCATCAATCTGGTTCCATTTCCAATTCTAATGGAACTTGAACTGACCTGTCTATGGTAGTGAATAGTTTTTCCTCTTTAGTCATATGGTTCGTTGCACCACTATCTATCAACCACATTTCATCACCATTTGCTTGTTCTCCATTGTGTGTGACATCGAATAACCCTCCTTCTTCTAGGTGAATTTGTGCTTGCCTCTCTTGGTGATGCTTAGTCCGACAATCTTTTGCAAAGTGTCCAGGTTTCCCGCAAGCAAAACACCCTCTTCTTGGTCTGAATTGCTTCGAGGAGAACTGAGTTTCGTACCGCATCTTCAGGTAACACTTGTCTTCATAGTGATTGTACTTTTTGCAAATATTACACTGTCTTCTTCCTTCTCCCATCGGTCTTAACATTTTCTCCATGTGAATCTTTGTACGTTTCTTCAGATCTCAGGAACACCAAGATCAAATAGCTCTGATACCATGTTGAACAGTACTAGGTTTAGCCACTTTGTTTCTTAAACTTTCTTGATAACTTCGATTATACACATTACACTTATATATATGAGCTTCCTAACTTAAACCTATGGTTTTGTAAACATAACAAAAACCATTTACGTTAGTGGCCTAATATGAAATCTGGCCCAACTCCATTTCTCTTTTCTTCCTTAACCAAAAGCCTTCTCACTTGTCTCTTCTCCTTCTCTCGTTTCTTCTTCTCTCTTGCTACGATCTCTGTCACAACTTCATCACTTTCTTCTTTCAATATTCCTATTTACCAATTTGAACATTAATCAAAGATTGAATTCCAACAGGTTTACCTGCTCGAAGCCAAAAAGGTCAATCTTCGCTCGATTGTGTCCAGGGAACCCCCGGGGATCGATCAGAGGGATGGAGTCGCGGGAACTCTCCATATGCGACAAGTTTTGACGATCGGAGATGGACCGGATCACGTAGTTGTGAACGGAAGCTTGCAGAAGCTGATGTGAGTATGTAATGTTAAGAGATGAAAAGTAAAGTAACAAATATGATCTGTGTGTGATGTGTGCGTGTGATGAGTTACGACGGGTCCTGAGTTATGTGTGATGTGTGCGTGTGAGTGACGCAGTTGTGATGTGAGAGTGAGCCGGCAAGGCGGCAAAGCATACAAAGCGAACCAAGCACTTGATATTTATTAAGATATTTGTTAAACCAAAGTTAACCATGTTCACACTTTCGCCTAAGTCGAATCTGCAATCACATAACTCACACAACTTGGTCGAATTTGAACTAAGGTAATTTATTCATACATTATATAATTTTCTTTGCCTATTCAACGTCACTTTTTGCAAAATTTTATCAATTATTTAGATAAGGATCCGTCCGATATGTGAGTTTAAAGTTTGGTAAATAAAACTAAATTTAAGAAAATATATTAAAATTTATTATACATTATTTATAAATTTTTTTTTTGTTATAATACACTGATTTATATTTATATACAAATCTTTTATGTATGTTGCCACTAAAAGTGTATTTTTTATACCTAACTATATTGTATATTACAAATATATTATTTACTACCACCTAGAAAATGTCTATATGAACAAATTAAGTCAACTATTTTATGTCTATTTACTTTCACTTTTGCACAGTTTATCACTAAAATTGTTGACTCAAAAAACATTTTGAATAAAAACTAAAGGAAAAAAGATTGCTAGCTACACGAAGTATGCCAGAACGCATGGTCACACATGCCAAGTATAATATTGTACTCTCAACTACACGAAATAAATGTATTGCATGACCACATGCATGAACTATATGACGTCATGTGGTTAACACCATAAACATACAAGTTCGGTACACCGGTTAAATGACTTCAACGTTGACCAATATTAACCAAAAAATATTTCATTTTTGTATGTATACTATTAAAAACCAAAAATATAAATTGCTATATCAAATAGTTTTTATAATTTTTTTTTAAATTAGACCTATTCTATATTATATAACTAAATATTTTGTTTAAATCTGTAATGTATTCATTCTTATAATTAGTAATTTTAATTTTGAAGCTAAACCAATAGTTAAATAAAAATTATTAATAATTATTTTGAATTAATATATATATATATATATTAATTATATATATATATAAGTTAGATATATATATCTATATATATATATATAATAATATTTCTACAGTCAAATATATAGTTTTGCAAACTCAATTATTTGGATCTTCTATATATTAAAAATAAATATTGTGTGTTTTTGTTGTTTACAATCAAATATATTTCTTTTATTAAATAACAAAAAATATTGTATTTAAATAAATTAAATAATAAGTTGATGTTTTTAATTGCAATAGAAAAAAACTAACTATTATAAGACTAGATGAATTAATAGATATATATATATATATATATATATATTTTTATATTACAAAACCGAATAAAAGTGAAATGAAAAAACATTAATAATTTTTTCCGATATTTAAATTTTTATTTTACCATGAGTATATAACATTTTTCAATAATTCTAATGATTTTGATATGTATTTGGTTTGGTTCTAAATATTTTTGTTGTAGAAATATTTTTTGTGGTTGAGAATATTAAATAATATTAATTTTATATTTAGATAAATTAAGTAAGAAGTTGATGTTTTTAAATCAATAAATTTAAAATAAATAATATCTTATGAATGATTTTTATTTCAATTTTAGTTAAGTTTTGAAATTGAAAAAGATAACTGTTATAAGACTAAATTAATGGAATTATATACAATATTTTTTTTATTTTGGATTCATCTATGTTTTAAATTATAAAACACTATAAATGATTCCTAAATAATTCAACTAATTTTTTTGGATATATATATATATATATATATGTATATATATTTACATCACAATAGTGTATAACTAACCATGGAGAAAACCGTGGTTCTGCCCTCCTCCCTTATGGAGAGGACCTTGCGTCCAACCTCCTTCACGATGGAGAGAACCTTCGCTCCGCCTTCCTCCCTTGGGGAGAGAATCTTGCGTTCAACCTCCCATCCTTCCTCCCTTGGGGAGATATGAAACGACCTGACCCGGTTTTTTTTTTTGAATAAATAAATAATAAATACAATATATAAATAAACTACAACTAGTGGTCCCATATCCACTAGCCACTTAACCACAATCACAATCAACAGCGGAATAACAATACTAATATCCAATAAATATAAATAACCAATATTCATAACATAACCAATATCCAAATAACCAATCATCAGGACACAAGGAACCAGCAACCTAACAATGTTTTCTAATGACTCAACTCTAGCAACCTAGCAACGCCAAACAACATCCAATCGAGTCTCTAGAACATCCTCCTCTTCATTGCCTTGTTTCCACGATCACACCTTGCCTATACCTCCACCACAAACATACATTGCAATGCATGAGTATTTTATAAACACTCAGTAAGGCAATCCTCCCATCAACTGGGCTATACACACAAGCAATAGAGTCATCTCTAACCATCAAACAACAATCAACAATCAAAAATAATAAACCAGGACTCTGGATCAACCGACACCTACATGCATCGACCAATACCACATGGGGATGCATCGACCGACGCAAGTTACACATGCATCGACCGACACCCAATCTGCATCGACCGATGCATGCTCGACATAACACAAAAACCCTAGAGTTTTACGCGCCGTCCTCGCACTTTCATCGACCGACGCAAGATATGAATCGACCGATGCAATGTCGAGCATCGTGTTTTCACAAAGCTTCTCGCCGGATCTTCGTTCCTACAACCACAAAACTCGATCCCAAGCCACAATAAAGCTTCCTAACGTCCAAAGTAACAATCTAACAAGTCTAACATCACACCACAAGCAGATGAAAGAGTTGTCTAGCTTTGATAAGCCATGGTCTTACGCTTACCTTTGCCACAGAAGAAATCCGACCAAAACACAGGAAGAAAACGTTCCTAGGACGCTCCTACAACGATCCCAGCTACAGATCTCTATAGAAACAGCCTCCAACTCCAAGAAATCACTAAGAACACTCAAGAACACCAAGAACTCTTCCCTTTCTCTCCTTTTCTCTCAAAAGCGGCTAAACTCGCCGAATGAGACAAAAGCTCGACTTAAGGGTTTCCTTCTCCCTGATGTTCATATATTTTACCCTGTTTTCCCTTAGTTTATTCACATCTTTTGCATCTTTTGCTATCCATTTTGACCATTATTGCATAGCTTTAGGACTAATTATGCATTAGAGCTTAGTTGCATTGCATTTGCATCTTTTCATGCATAAACAGGTGATTTTGGAGCCTAAGGAGCATGGAAGCAATGCTGAGAAGAAGTGAAGCAATCAAGAGGAGAAAGCAAGAGAGTTAAGGCTGAAGAACCAAAGTCCGGAGTCCCACTCGACTGCCCACTCGACCAGACACTCGACCGTGTGCGGAGAGGGACTCGACCGAGTGGAAGGAGCAGACGGAAAGCCAACTCGACCGGTCACTCGACCGAGCACTAGGTCGAGTTGGCCAAGCCGCCTAGCTATTTTGTCTTTTAGCATTTTTAGGGCTTCCACTACTTTTCCTATAAAAAGACCTTGTACCCTTCAGCCACCAGGAGTCCAGCTTTTTAGATATTCTCAAACCTACTTTTTACCTTTTAGGGAATTATTCCTTTTGCACTTTTATTTTATTAGATCTTGTATCTTCTTTTGAAGGGAAAAACATAAGATTCTTGGATTTTGTTGGTTCCATATCTTTCAAGATATTAAGAATTTGTGTTTGATTCTTTCTTCATTATTGTAGATCTTTGCTTTATCTTTCATTTAATGCAAGTTTCAGAATTTTCTGGGTTTATGACTTTGATGTTCATCATGTGTTCTTGTGAGTAGTTGCTTAGGATCTTGAGGATGGGTTAGGCTGGATTATGTTTGAGGTTTGTTTGATTCAGTCAAGCTTGATTGTTGTAGATCTCTTCTAGTCTAGATGTTCTTAATGCTGATCCTATAACTGTGAGGGTAGGATTTGATCTCAAGCATCTTAGCATCATACCAATGTTTAAGGAGCATAGATAAGGCTAGATCTAGAGTTTATCATTAGACTTGCTAAGAGATTAGAGGTCTTGTTTGGTATTTGACATATTGCTTAATGCCTGCTTGTGTAGATTCTTTACTGTGTGAGAGCAAGTCTAGAGATGCATGAGTTTGATTGTTTCTTGCCATGAGAGTGGATTAACATGTCTTAGAAAATATTGTCTAGAGATTAGCTCAAATTGTTTGAGATTTGTTGACCAAGTTAGATGACCTTAATCATTAGTCCAGCCCATGAATCCCTCCTCAAGGCCTTCTTTGTTTATTGATTTCTTAGTTTTAATCATGCTGCTTGCTTGTTGTTTGATTTGCTTTCACATTGCTCTGTTTTTCTTGTGTTGCTCTGTTTTCTCGCGTTTGTCCAGCTCGATTCTGCACTCGATCTGCACGCGATCGAGTGCTTGCTCGAATTCATCCCCAGAACTTTTGTTTATGATTTGTAGTTGTCCTGCCTTACTTCCTGTTTCATTCTAGTTGCATTTATGTTGTATTCACTTAGTGCCCTGTTCAATACTTGCATTAATATAGTTTCTATTTCTGTTCTAGCTTCATAATTGTCATAATCATTATGTTCTATTTACATTTAGCATCTAGTTCTAGTAGCTTTACATTCTGCACTTTACATTTCATCATAGGATTGTTAGTGACAAACATCCTTTACATCTGGCTTGACTTAGACCTTTATGAACATCTTGATTGCTTACAAACTCTCAGATTGGATTGACACTTCTTGTACTACAATTGCATAAGGGGAATGGAAACACCCTCCATCCATTCATTCATATCTCATCATTCCATCCATTTCATCACCATACCACCAAATACATGTGTTTCAATTTGGCGCCGTTTCCCATTTGAGTGTGTTTTTGTGACAATTAGGATCAATAGAAGACTAAGATTAAGTTCGTTTATCCACTTGTTCACTACTGATCTCGTTTCTTCTACTGCTTATCTGTGATTGAGTTTCAGGTACCAGCTCGTCCATCAACTCAACCACCACTCGACCGAGTGTGTGCTCGAGCACCTGATCGAGTTAGAAGCCGGATACAAATAAACATCAGTTCCCAGTCGACTCGACCACCCACTCGAGCCTGTGCTCGACCGAGTGCCTGTCCGAGTCTGTACTCGCGCCTGTTGATGCAAACAAGGACCAAGGGTCATCACAATCTTCATAGACTCCTTGATCACATCAACCGACCACCAAGGGACCTGAGACAGCAGAGAACAAGGATCTATCAGGAACAAGAACAACAAGTGCTAATGGAGCAACAAGATCAACAAGCTCCAAGAGCAAGAAACATTGGTGCTGGAGATGCACCAAACACACATAACCAGAGAGCTGGCATCATGCCTCCTATTGTTGCCAACAACAACTTTGAGATCAAAAGTGGACTGATCTCCATGATTCAAGCCACCAAGTTCCATGGGTTGCCAATGGAAGATCCCCTAGACCACCTTGATGAATTTGATAGAATATGTGGTCTCACCAAGATCAATGGTGTCAGTGAGGATGGATTCAAGTTAAGGCTATTCTCATTCTCACATGGAGACAAGGCTCACCTTTGGGAGAAGACTCTTCCTACTGGAGCAATAACCACATGGGATGCTTGCAAGAAGGCTTTCTTGGCCAAGTTCTTTTCCAATGCTAGAACTGCTAGATTGAGAAATGAAATTTCTGGGTTTGCTCAAAGGAATAATGAGAGTTTTTGTGAAGCTTGGGAGAGGTTTAAAGGATTCCAGACTCAATGTCCTCACCATGGCTTCAGCAATGAGTCCCTCCTAAGTACTTTGTATAGAGGAGTGCTTCCCAAAATCAGAATGCTTCTTGACACAGCCTCAAATGGAAACTTCCTCAACAAGAATGTTGAAGAAGGCTGGGAGTTGGTTGAAAATCTTGCTCAGTCAGATGGAAACTACAATGAGGACTATGATAGAACAGTAAGGTCCACCTCATTTGATCAAGAGGAGAAGTACAAAACAACTATGCAGCCAAGCAACAACAACAAGTGTTCCAGCCCCAATTGTATCCCCCCCAGGGTTTCAGACTAACCAAGGCCAGGAACAAGACTTAAAAGCCATGATGCAACAATTGTTGATTGGGCAAGCCAATGGAAAGATTGAGGAGGCCAAGCAGTTTGCTGAGTTGAACCAGCGGTTAACATCACAATATAATGACCTCAACATGGAGTTTAAGGGTCTGAACTCTAGAGTGACGTACATGGAGAACAACATTGCTTCTACTTCAGCTCCCAAACCTACCCAACTCCCTGGAAAAGCTGTCCAAAACCCAAGGGAGTTCACTGCAAAAGCCATTCATATCTCTGATGAGGAAGTCATTGAGGACAGTGAGGTTCAAGATGGGGAGGATTGGTCATTTCTTGAAGTTAAAAGTGAAGTTTGTGCAAAGCAGACTGGATCCGCTAGTGCACTCGACCAGGTGCTCGAGCAAGCACTCGACCGAGTGCTTGATCGAGTGGTCGATCGAGCTGAAGAATCAAAAGCTGTTAAGCCTGCTAAGTACATTCCTCCTGCTTACAAACTGTCTCTGTTTTCATTCCAGGACGTTTCAAACACGAAGCTTAAGGAATTAAGGGAGATCATTGAGAAAAAGAAATGTTGCTAAGCCAAGATATAGAGAAGGCTTTGAAGGAAGAAGTTGTGATTGAGAAACAAGAGGAAGTGATGGCCATACAAGAGATCATCATTGCTTACCAAGAAGAAGAGAGAGGACCTGCCTTGGAATGTATGAACCATATCCTCTCTATAAGATTTTTGCTTGAATTGTCAAAGCAAAGGCTCAAGCTCAAGATGAGAAGATCTTAACGACCTTGGAGGAGTTATCATCCCAATTAAGCTTAAGGATCCAGTGTCCATTTTATCTGCCTTGCACACTTAGCTATCTTCACTACAACCAGTGCTTATGTGACTTGGGAGCATCTATCAGTTGTTATGCTTACTCTATGCAAAAGCTGGGCACAACTAAATTCAAGTCCACCAACCCTTCATATATGTCTAGCTGATGGAACAAACAAAGGCATAGTTGGTGTTGGAGAACATTCCAGTGAAGATAGGGAGAGCAAGGGTTCACACGATTTTGTGGTCCTAGAGATGGATAAGGAGCCTGAAGATCCTATCATTCTAGGGAGGCCATTCCTGGCCACTGTTGGAACTGTTATAGATGTTAAGGAAGGTCTTGTGACCTTGAACATTGCTGAGGATATAACCATGAAGTTCAACATCTATAACCCAACCAACCTCCCTACCATTGATAATCAACCCTTACTATCAAGGACAAAGTGTGTGGGGTGATAAGCTGGTGAAGAACTCCAGGCTGTTTGTCTCTTCAGAAGATTCAGTGGAAAAGCTAAGAGTTCAGTCCAAGAGTTGACTGGTATGGTTAAGGACTCTCAAGTCAAGCTAAACAAGAGCTTTGAGAAGGCAAGACCAAAACTCAAAATCAAGAAGAAATATGGTTTGTGTGTTAAGGGTGAAGCGATCAAGAGTCAACTTTACAACGATCAAGAGGTGCCAGGGAGGATTTCATCACCTCCGTGGTATCAAAACCAAGCCTGAAAAGGCAACCAAAGTCAAGCTTAGTGACTCTAAACAAGCTCACTAGGGAGAAAGTCCCTAAGTTATCCTTTGTAAATAAGCTTTATTTTCCTTGTAGTTTTGATGTGTTTTCTTTTATGTTTGTGTTTGTTAGTAATGAAAGTGTAGATGGGTATGGAGAGATTTGGACTTGGAGAAGTAGATTCGCAAGCCCACTCGACCAGCCCACGAGAGGTACTCGACTGAGTTGGAAAAGAACTAAGGCCCACTCGATTTTCATTTCTCTAGAATGATCGAGTGGAGGGAGAAAAAGAAGAAAATTTTGAAATTTCAAACTTTGGTCAAGAGCTCGACCACGTGCTAGTCGAGTGTGGGGTCGAGTGGTAGCAAAAAACAGGTCAAAGATTCCCATTTCAAATTTGAATGGTATATACGCTCGACTCTTGTCTCTTTGTCCCCTTAGCTTCTTTTAATAGAGCTTGATTCGATGATGTTCATATATTTTACCATGTTTTCCCTTAGTATATTCACATCTTTTGCATCTTTTGCTATCCATTTTCACCATTATTGCATAGCTTTAGGACTAATCATGCATTAGAGTTTAGTTGCATTGCATTTGCATCTTTTCATGCATAACAGGTGATTTTGAAGCTTAAGGAGCATGGAAGCAATGCTGAGGAAGAAGTGAAGCAATCATGAAGGGAAAGCAAGAGAGTTAAGGCTGAAATAACAAGGTCCGGAGTCCAACTCGACCGCACACTCGACCAGACACTCGACCGTGTGCTGAGGAGGACTCGACCGAGTGGAGAACACACGAGAGAAGCCAGCTCGACCTGCCACTCGACCGAGCACATGTCGAGTTGACCGAGCCGTTGACTATTTTGTCTTTTAGTATTTTTAGGGCTTCCACTCCCCTCCTATATAAAGCCTTGTACCTGCAGCCACAAAAGTGTGCAGCTTTTTAGATATTCTCTAAACCTAGTATTTTACCCTTTTGGGAATTATTCTTTTTGCTTTTTTATATTTCTTAGATCTTGTACTTGAAAAAGACTAAATTCTTCAATATTGTTGGTTTCATAACTTTCTTAATATTGAGAATTCGAGTTTCATTTCTTTTTCAATATTGAAGATCTCTGTTTTATCTTTCTAGTGATGCAAGTTTCATTATTTTCTGGGTTTTTGACTTTGTTCACCATGTGTTCTTGTGAGTAGTTTGCTTAGGATCTTGAGGATGGGTTAGGCTGGGTTGATCTTGTGGTTTGTTTGATTTGGTCAAGCTTGATTGTTGTAGATCTCTTCTAGGCTAGATGATCTTAATGCTGATCCTATATCTGAGAAGGTAGGGTTTGATTTCAAGCATCTTAGCATCACACCAATGTCTAAGGAGCATAGATAAGGCTAGATCTAGAGCTTACCATTAGGCTTGCTAAGAGATTAGAGGTCTTGTTTGGTTTGAGATGTATTGCTTAATGCCTGCTTGTGTAGATTCTTTACTATGTGAGAGCAAGTCTAGAAATGCATAGGTTTGATTGTTTCTTGCCATGAGAGTGGATTAAACATGTCTTAGAATAGTATGTCTAGAGATTAGCTCAAAGTTTGTTTGAGGTTTGTTGACCAAGTTAAATAACCACAATGATTAGTTCAGCCCATGAATCCCTCCTCAACCTTCTTTGTTTATTGATATCTTAGTCTTAATCCTGTTGCTTGATTGTTGTTTGATTCGTTTTTGCATTGCTCTGTTTTTATTGTGTTGCTCTGTTTTCACGTTTAGTCTAGCTCGACCCTGTACTCGACCTACACTCGGTCGAGTGCTTGCTCGAGTTCTTCCCAGAGCTTGTGTTTATGATTTGTGATTGTCCTGTTTCATTTCTGCTGCATTCATTTAGTTTTCTGTTCATTGCTTGTCTTGCATAGGTTTATTTCTTGCATTATAGTAGTTTATATTCCTGTTTTAGCTTCAATACTGTTACAATCATTCTGTTCATTTACATTCAGCATCTAGTTCTTGTAGTTTTATTTTCTGCACTTTGCATTTTAATCATAGGATTGTTAGTGACAAACATCCTTTACATCTGGCTTAAATTAGATCTTTATGCACATCTTGACTGTTCACAAACACTCAGATTGGATTGACACCTCTTATACTGCAACTGCATAAGGGGAATTGAAACACCTTACCATCCATCCATTCATTGCATACATTCATCAACACCAACCACCAATAAAATACTTGTTTCAATTTGGCGCCGTTGCCTATTTGAGTGTGTTTTTGTGACAATTAGGATCCATAAAAGTCTAAGATTAAGTTCGTTTATCAACTTGTTCACTACTGATCTTGTTTCTTCTTCTGCTTGTCTGTGATTGAGTTTCAGGTACCAGCTCGACCATCAACTCGACCACCACACGACCGAGTGTGTGCTCGAGCACCTGATCGAGTCAGAAGCCGGATACAAATAGACATCAGTTCCCAGTCGACTCGACCACCCAATCGAGCCTGTGCTCGACCGAGTGCCTGTCCGAGTCTGTCCTCGACTCTGTTTAAGCAAACAAGATCCAAGGGTCCTCACAATCTTTAGAGACTCCTTGATCACATCAACAAACCACCAAGGGACCTGAGACAGCAGAAAACAAGGATCTATCAGGAACAAGAACAACAAGTGCTAATGGAGCAACAAGATCAACAAGCTCCAAGAGCAAGAAACATTGGTGCTGGAGATGCACCAAATACACATAACCAGAGAGCTGGTATTGTGCCTCCTTCTGTTGCCAACAACAACTTTGAGATCAAAAGTGGATTGATCTCAATGATTCAAGCCAACAAGTTCCATGGGTTGCCAATGGAAGATCCCCTGGACCACCTTGATGAATTTGATAGGATATGTGGTCTCACTAAGATCAATGGAGTCAGTGAGGATGGATTCAAGTTAAGGCTATTCTCCTTCTCACTTGGAGATGAGGCTCACCTTTGGGAGAAGACTCTTCCTACTGGAGCAATAACCACATGGAATGCTTGCAAAAAAGCTTTCTTGGCTAAATTCTTTTCCAATGTTAGAACTGCTAGATTGAGAAATGAAATTTCTGGGTTTGCTCAAAGGAATAATGAGAGTTTTTGTGAAGCTTGGGAAAGGTTTAAAGGATTCCAGACTCAGTGTCCTCACCATGGCTTCAGCAATGAGTCCCTTTTAAGTACTTTGTATAGAGGAGTGCTTCCCAAGATCAGAATGCTTCTTTAAACAGCCTCAAATGGAAACTTCCTCAACAAAAATGTTGAAGAAGGCTGGGAGTTGGTTGAAAATCTTGCTCAATCAGATGGCAACTATAATGAGGACTCTGACAGAACCATAAGGTCATCATCAACTGATCAAGAGGACAAGTACAAGAGGGATTTGAAGATGGTCAATGAGAAGCTTGACAAGATCCTTCTTAGCCAACAAAAGTCTATTCACTTCATTGGTGAGGAAGAGGTTCCAGTTCAAGAAGGGAGACTGAGTTTGCTGAGTTGTGCTACATGCAAAACCAGGGAGGATTCAAAGGCTACAACCAAGGAGGTTTCAAGAACAACAATCTCTCTTATAGGAGTACCAATGTGGCCAACCCTCAAGACCAAGTCTATCCACCTCAACAGCCTCAACAGCAACAAAACTACATCCCCAAACAACAACATCAAGTGTTCCAGCCTCAGTTGTGTCCCCCACCAGGGTTTCAGACTAACCAAGGCCAAGAACAAGACTTAAGGGCAATGATGCAACAGTTGTTGATTGGGCAAACACAAGGAAAGATTGAGGAAGCCAAACAGTTTGCTGAGTTGAATCAAAGACTCACATCACAGTACAATGATCTAAACATGAAGTTTGAGGGTCTTAACTCAAGAGTGAAGTATATGGAGAGTAACATTGCCTCTACTTCAGCTCCTAAACCCAACCAACTCCCTGGAAAAGCTGTTCAAAATCCAAGAGAGTTCACAGCCAAGGCCATTCAAGTTCATGAGGAAGAAGTCACTGAGGACAGTGAAGTCCAAGTTTGGGGGAATTTATCAGTTACTGAAGCCCCAAGTGACGTTTTTGCAAAGCAACTGGAGTTCGACATTGCACTCGACCAGGTACTCGAACAGCCACTCGACCGTGTGCATGCTCGAGTGGTCGATCGAGCTGGAGACTCCGAAGCTGTCAAACCTGCTAAGTACATTCCTCCTGCTTACAAGCCTCCACTACCATTCCCAGGGCGTTTCAAAGCACAGAGGATTAAGGAACTAAGGGAGATCATTGAGAAAAAGATATGTTGGCTAAGCAACAAGAGGATGAGAGGGTTTTGAAGGAAGAAGCTGTGGTTGAGAAACAAGAGGAAGTGTTGGCTTTACAAAAGGTCATCATTGCTTACCAAGAAGAGGAGAGAGGACCTGCCTTGGAACAGTTTGAACCATATCCTCTCTATAAGGACTTTTGCTTGACTTGTCAAAGCAAAAGGCTCAAGCTCAAGATGAAAAGGATCTTGAAGACCTTGGAGGAGTTATCATCCCAATCAAGCTTAAGGATCCAGGTCCCTTCTATTTACCATGCACATTCAGTTACCTCCACTACAACCAATGCCTATGTGACCTAGGGGCTTCAATTAGTGTCATGCCCTACTCCATTGCACAAAAGCTTGGGAGGACAGATTTCAAACTCACAAACCTCCATGTATGCCTAGCTGATGGGTCAAACAGAGAGGTAGTTGGTAAGTTGGAGAATGTCCCTGTCAAGATAGGGAAGGCAAGAGTTCATACAGATTTTGTGGTTCTGGAGATGGATAAGGAACCTGAAGATCCAATCATTCTTGGGAGGCCATTCTTAGCCACTGTTGGAGCAATCATTGATGTCAAGGAAGGTCTTGTGACCTTGAACATTGCTGAGGATATAGTTATGAGGTTCAACATCTTTAACCCAACCAACCTCCCTACAATTGATGATCAGCCTTTTACTATCAAGGATAAAGGTGGTCAAGAAGGCTTAAGTGATAAGGCAACTCCAAAGGCTGAGCACTCTCTTCAAGAAGAGTCTGTGGAAAAGCTTAAGAGGTCAGTTCAAGAGTTGACTAGTATGGTTGAGGATCTCAAAGTTAAGCTGAACAAGAGGTCTTGGAGGAAAGCAAGACCAAGGCTCAAAATCAAGAAGAAGTATGGTTTGTGTGTTAAGGGTGAGGTTATCAAGGATCAACTTCACAGTGACCAAGAGGTTCCAGGGAGGATTTCATCACCTCCTTGGTATCTAGACAAAGTCTAAGAAGGAAATCAAAGTCAAGCTTAGTGACTTTAAACAAGCTCACTAGGGAGGAAGTCCCTAAGGTATCCTTTGTAAATATAGTTTATTTTCCTTGTAGTTTTGATGTGTTTTCTTTTATGTTTGTGTTGGACAGGCCTTTTAGTGAGAATGTAGTTGGGTAAGGAGAGATTTGGACTTGGAGAAGGAGACTCGCAAGCCCACTCGACCAGCCCACGAGAGGTACTCGACCGAGTTGGAAAGGAACTAAGGCCCATTTGATCTTCAAATCGCTAGAACGATCGAGTGGAGGGAAGAACAAGAAGAAAATTTTGAATTTTCAAACTTTGGTCAAGGGAGCTCGACCGTGTACAGTCGAGTGTGGGGTCGAGTGGCAGCAAAAAGCAGGTCAAAGATTCCCAATTCGAATTTGAATGGTATGGACGCTCCACCCTTGTCCCCTTGTCCCCTTAGCTTCTTTATATAGAGCTTGCACGAGATTATACCTCTCACACTCTCTCATTTGCTTAAAACAACTAAATTCAAGTTTTAAAATCTCTCCCAAGTTCATCTTGTGCTCAAGCTTTGTTCTTTCAAGTTTTTGGGTCACTAACCTATTAACTTTGAGCTTTGAGTCTATTCCTTTCAGTTCTTTTTGAAAATGTCTTCAAGGATCACCAGAAGTCTCAACAAATCGCTGCAAGCTCCATGGAACGTCGTGATGCTGGCCTTGAATCAAGAAGAGAAGCTGGAAAATCAACTCGACGCCCCACTCGATCATGCACTCGACCGAGTGGTGGTTCGAGCAGCCGGTCGAGCCAGATGCCGTGTCCAAGGAGAGAGTCAGTTGAGGAAGATCCTGAGAGGACTGAAAGTGAGGAGGAAAGGGAGCCAACTCTCAATGAGTTCATGAGGAGACACAAGGCCAAAGGGAAGAGGCCAACAGTTGAGGTTGAGCAAGAGGAGAGTGAAAATGAGAGTGAGGAAGAAAGTGAAGAAGAAGAGTTAATGGATGATGGGGAAGCAGAATCTTGTGGGTTGTCAAAGAGGCAGCTTTATGATGCTTTTATGAGAATGGAGTTCTTGGGGACTAGATATCCTCACAAGGAAACCATGGAGAAGCTTGCCATTGATGAAGATGTGGAGTTTCTTTTTGAGAAAAGTAACTTAACCAAGTTCATGGGGCTTTGCATGGAGGGCTACAAGGAGGAAAGTTGTGAGTTTCTAGCCACTGTCAAGCTGCATACATATGCAAGGAAAGATCCTGAGGTTGGAGCTGGTCACATCACCTTCACAATCAAGGGGAAGAGGCATGAGCTTTCAATGAAAAAGATAGCCAATGTGTTTGGTTTTGAAGTTGGGAGCCATAGGAGCTTGATGATACCAAGAGAGGAGCTCTATTCAGTTTGGGAAACCATTGGGGACAACAAACTCTACTCATCCTCCAATTCCAAGAGCTCAAGGATAAGGAGCCCAGTCCTAAGGTACTTCCACAAAGCTCTTGCAAACACCTTCTTTGCAAGGAAGGAAACTGGGAATATCAATGAGGGAGAGCTTAAGATGATTGACATGGCTCTCAATGGGATCATCCTCAAAGCAAGAGATGGAACCATCATCCTTGGGAGCACTGTAGAGACTGATCTTGCAATGGTGCTCATTGACCACATGGTTTACTTGAGAAGTTGGGTAGGAAAGTTGGAAAACAAAGGATCAAGAGGAGCACTTACCATTGGAGGCATCATTACTCCAATTCTACAAGCTGCAAAGGTTCCACTTAGAGGAGAGAGGGTCTCACCAAGATGGATTGACTCAAGCTACCTCACCTCTACTCTCATCCTAGCTAAGGAGATGCATCAAGGAAATCACATCTTCAACTTTGAGCTACCAACACTTGGGAAAAAGCAATTGATCTTGCCTAACCAAGAGCTCACCACCATTCAAGAAGGAGCCAACATTGACTTTTGGCCAGCTGAGGAGCACTTGTTTGATGGAGTAGTTCAACCTAGGGTTGAGGAAGCTGGGAATGCACAAGTGGCTGATGGGGAGGAGCAATTTTACTTTGAGGATTATGAGCCCAACCCAAGGGATAGTAGAGGAGTGAGGGAGAATAGCAAGAGGTTGACACTTTTGCAAAAGTGGAACAAGTGGCAAGGGAAGAGGTTTGATAAGCTGAAGAAGAAGGTGACCAACATGGCTAAGTCTATCAAGGGCTTAAAGAAGGAGATTGCTGAGTTGAAGAGTGGGAATTCTTCACCTACACCATCAAGCCCTTTGAGGAGAAGTAGCTCAACTAGAGCACTTTCAAGAGTTGCGAACCCTGTGGAACCAGCTAGGGCTTCAATGTATGAGCCAAATCAGAGGAAGAGGAGCTCAAGTACCCGAGAACAGCAGCTTTCGAGGCACTCGACCGGGTCACTCGAGCGCCCACTCGACCGAGCACCACCGACGTACTCGACCGAGTTCCAGCCCAGACAACCATATGGCTTCCCACCTCCAGCTGCTTATCCAGGTTACCCTCCGATCCCACCCCAATACTTCATGGATCCAGCACTCTACCACCAGTTCTACTAGCAGTTCTCCCAGCAGCAAGGACAGAATTATAGCATCCGCAGTCCAGCTTGACCCCCCACTCGGACACGCACTCGACCAAGTCACGGTCGATCGCCATTGTCGAGCTGCCCCAATCTCCATCTCCAAGTCACCAACAAGACCCCAACTACACCTTTGACAGCATGCAAGAGGATGTGGACAACTTCTTCTCCAATCCATAAGGTACCAATATCACCTTCACTGGTAAATATCATTGCATTTCATATTTGTATTTTGTTTTTAGTCTTGAATCCTCTTTCAAATTTCTTTCACGCAGGGGACTGTGTGATTTAAGTTTGGGGGAGGGTTTGAGATAGCATTTGACATTGTGTTTTGTGATCTTATTTCAAATTTTTAGCATCCTCATATTAGTATTTGCATAAGCATCTAAGGCATAGAAAAACCATAAAAATTTGAAATTTTTTGAAAAAATCTTTATAAAAAAAGAGTGTTCATGTAGTTTGCATTGCATATTAGAATCTTGTTTAGCATGTTTCATGTAGGATTGTATAATATTTGCATTAGGGATCTATGATGAGTATTTCCTTGTTAGCTTGCTCATTCACTAGACTAGGATCAATGCCCAAGTTAATAGTACTTTGATGCTAGTTGAGTGGTTAGAAGCATAAGATTGAACCAAGCCTTGAATTCCTGCATTGTATTTGGTCTATATTGAAGCATGTTGTGATTTGACACCATTTCCTATCTATAAGAACCTAATATTGACTTTCAATTATCATTGTGTGCATTGCTTTAAACTCATGGATACCATATACATATTTGGATCATCTTTCTCCTTTTTACCACTCTTGTTGATCCAAGTAGCTGATTTCCTCATTAAGAATCAGTTTCCCTACCCTTAACCAACCCTTCTTTCAAGCCTTGTTTATTCTTGTGTGTGTGAGGCCTATTTTGGGATTGAGCTTGGTAGAAAGTGTTAGGTTTGAACTGACAAGAGTAAAGCCTTGTGTAGTTCTAGTTTGCACTTTTCAAACTAGATAGGACTAGGTGGTTCACTTGTTGGGTTTGGGACTTGGCTGTTATAAAAAAAAAAAAAAAAAAAAAAAAAAAAAAGAAAGAAAAAGGGTAGAGTCTTTAAGAGGAGATTGTGTTTAAGCAAGGTCTAGTGAAAGGATGGGAAGAAAAAATTGTTGAAGATGGTTCTAGTTAAAGAAAAGAAAAGAAAGAAAAGAAAAGTCTAGCAAAAAGCTTGTATGTCTTAAGAATAAGAAGAAAAGAGAACCATAGCAAATAAGTAAGAATCCCCCATCCCACTAGAAAGATCAAATAAGAAACCTCTCCTAAGACTTGAAAACCAAAAGAGAAAAGGGTGAAAGAGAAAAGAAGAAGTTAAAGGGTAGCACTAGGATCATTTGGGTTTAGATTGCTAGGATAAACACTTTGGGTGCCTTTGGGTAGACAAGGTTTTATTCTTGTATGTGTCTAGGTGTTCTTACCTTTAGCATTCTTCTAAAGCTCAATCCATTTTTATGAGAGAACCTTGATATTGATAAGCCCCACTCTAAAAAGAGACCATCATTGTCTCAAAGCCTTTACCTCCAAGCCAAATGAGTTTAAGCATTGCATAGAATTGATTCATGTTCTTGATTAATGAATGTTAAAGGAAATGGTTGATTTGAATGCATGTGGATATCTAAGGCTCAAATCAGTAAAGGTTGTGATATGCTTGTCTAAAGTCTTTAAGTACAGCTCATTCAACTTGCATCATAGTACTAGTAACTTGGACATTGATTCTAGATGGTCTATTTGCAAGCTTTAGGAGCTGAGATCCCACTTTCAAACCTCACTTACCTTCTTATGTCTTGCTTATTTGCTTGAGGGCAAGCAAAGACTAAGTTTGGGGGTGTTGATGTTCATATATTTTACCATGTTTTCCCTTAGTATATTCACATCTTTTGCATCTTTTGCTATCCATTTTCACCATTATTGCATAGCTTTAGGACTAATCATGCATTAGAGTTTAGTTGCATTGCATTTGCATCTTTTCATGCATAAACAGGTGATTTTGAAGCTTAAGGAGCATGGAAGCAATGCTGAGGAAGAAGTGAAGCAATCATGAAGGGAAAGCAAGAGAGTTAAGGCTGAAATAACAAGGTCCGGAGTCCAACTCGACCGCACACTCGACCAGACACTCGACCGTGTGCTGAGGAGGACTCGACCGAGTGGAGAACACACGAGAGCCAGCTCGACCTGCCACTCGACCGAGCACAGGTCGAGTTGACCGAGCCGTTGACTATTTTGTCTTTTAGTATTTTTAGGGCTTCCACTCCCCTCCTATATAAAGCCTTGTACCTGCAGCCACAAAAGTGTGCAGCTTTTTAGATATTCTCTAAACCTAGTATTTTACCCTTTTGGGAATTATTCTTTTTGCTTTTTATATTTCTTAGATCTTGTACTTGAAAAAGACTAAATTCTTCAATATTGTTGGTTTCATAACTTTCTTAATATTGAGAATTCGAGTTTCATTTCTTTTTCAATATTGAAGATCTCTGTTTTATCTTTCTAGTGATGCAAGTTTCATTATTTTCTGGGTTTTGACTTTGTTCACCATGTGTTCTTGTGAGTAGTTTGCTTAGGATCTTGAGGATGGGTTAGGCTGGGTTGATCTTGTGGTTTGTTTGATTTGGTCAAGCTTGATTGTTGTAGATCTCTTCTAGGCTAGATGATCTTAATGCTGATCCTATATCTGAGAAGGTAGGGTTTGATTTCAAGCATCTTAGCATCACACCAATGTCTAAGGAGCATAGATAAGGCTAGATCTAGAGCTTACCATTAGGCTTGCTAAGAGATTAGAGGTCTTGTTTGGTTTGAGATGTATTGCTTAATGCCTGCTTGTGTAGATTCTTTACTATGTGAGAGCAAGTCTAGAAATGCATAGGTTTGATTGTTTCTTGCCATGAGAGTGGATTAAACATGTCTTAGAATAGTATGTCTAGAGATTAGCTCAAAGTTTGTTTGAGGTTTGTTGACCAAGTTAAATAACCACAATGATTAGTTCAGCCCATGAATCCCTCCTCAGGACCTTCTTTGTTTATTGATATCTTAGTCTTAATCCTGTTGCTTGATTGTTGTTTGATTCGTTTTTGCATTGCTCTGTTTTATTGTGTTGCTCTGTTTTCACGTTTAGTCTAGCTCGACCCTGTACTCGACCTACACTCGGTCGAGTGCTTGCTCGAGTTCTTCCCCAGAGCTTGTGTTTATGATTTGTGATTGTCCTGTTTCATTTCTGCTGCATTCATTTAGTTTTCTGTTCATTGCTTGTCTTGCATAGGTTTATTTCTTGCATTATAGTAGTTTATATTCCTGTTTTAGCTTCATTACTGTTACAATCATTCTGTTCATTTACATTCAGCATCTAGTTCTTGTAGTTTTATTTTCTGCACTTTGCATTTTAATCATAAGATTGTTAGTGACAAACATCCTTTACATCTGGCTTAAATTAAATATTTATGCACATCTTGACTGTTCACAAACACTCAGATTGGATTGACACCTCTTATACTGCAACTGCATAAGGGGAATTGAAACACCTTACCATCCATCCATTCATTGCATACATTCATCAACACCAACCACCAATAAAATACTTGTTTCATTCGACCATATACCTCTCACACTCTCTCATTTGCTCAAAACAACTAAAATCAAGTTTTAAAATCTCTCTCTAAGTTCATGTTTTGCTCAAGCTTAGCTCTTTCAAGTTTTTGGGTCACTAACCTATTAACCTTAAGCTTTGAGTCTATTCCCTTCAGTTCTGTTCGAAAATGTCTTCAAGGATTACTAGGAAGTCTCAACAAGCAGCTGCAAGCTCCATGGAACGTCTTGATGATCACCTTGAATCAAGAGGAGAAGCTGGGAGAACCACTCGACGCACCACTCGAGCAAGCACTCGACCGAGTGGTGATCCGAGTAGCCGATCGAGCCAGATGCCGAGTTCAAGAAACCGGTCAGTTGAGGAAGATCCTGAGAGAACCGAAAGTGAATAAGAAAGGGAGCCAACTTTTATGGAGTTCATGAGGAAAAACAAGGCTAAAGGGAAGAGGCTAGCAGTTGAGGTTGCACAAGAGGAGATTGAAAGTGAGAGTGAGGAAGAAGATGAAGAAGAAGAGGGAGAGGATGATGGAGAAGCTGAATCTTGTGGTTTGACAAAGAGGCAACTTTATGAAGCCTTCATGAGAATGGAGTTCCTGGGGACCAGATATCCACACAAGGAAACAATGGAGAAGCTAGCCATTGATGAAGATGTGGAGTTTCTTTTTGAGAAGAGCAACCTTACCAAGTTCATGGGGCTTTGCATGGAGGGTTACAAGGAAGAAAGTTGTGAGTTTCTAGCCACAGTCAAGCTGCACACATATGCAAGGAAGGATGATGAGTTTGGAGCTGGTCACATTGCCTTCACAATCAAGGGGAAGAAGTATGAGCTTCCAATGAAGAAGATAGCAAATGTGTTTGGTTTTGAAGTTGGGAGTAATAGGAGTTTGATGATACCAAGAGAAGAGCTCTATTCCATTTGGGAAACCTTTGGAGACAACATCACTTATTCATCCTCCAAGACCAAAAGTTCAAAGATAAGAAGCCCAGTTCTAAGGTACTACCACAAGGCCTTAGCAAACACCTTCTTTGCTAGGAAGGAAACTGGAAATCTCAATGAGGGTGAGCTTAAGATGATTGACATGGCTCTCAATGGAATCATCCTCAAGGCAAAAGATGGAACCATCATTCTTGGGACCACTGTGGAGACTGACCTAGCAATGGTGCTCATTGACCACATGATATATTTGAGAAGTTGGGTGGGAAAATTGCAAAACAAAGGTTCAAGGGGAGCACTAACCATTGGAGGCATCATCACTCCAATTCTACAAGCTGCCAAGGTCCCACTTAGAGGAGAAAAGGTCTCACCAAGATGGATTGACTCAAGCTACCTCACCTCTACTCTCATATTAGCCAAGGAGATGCATCAAGGAAATCACATTTTCAACTTTGAGCTTCCAACAGTTGGGAAAAAACAGTTGATCTCGCCTAACCAAGAGCTCACCACCATTCAAGAAGGAGCCAAGATTGACTTTTGGCCAGCTGATGAGTTCTTGTTTGATGGGGTAGTTCAACCAAGAGTTGATGAAGCTGGAGATGTGGAAATGGTTGATGGGGAGGAGCAATTTTACTTTGAGGATTATGAGCCCAACCCAAGGGATATTAGAGGAGTGAGAGAGACTAGCAAGAGGTTGACTCTTTTGCAAAGGTGGAACAAGTGGCATGGGAAGAGGTTTGATAAGCTTAAGAAGAAGGTGACCAACATGGCTAAGTCCATCAAGGGCCTAAAGAAGGAGATTGCGAGCTGAAGAGTGGAAACTCATCTCCAAGCCATTCAAGCCCTTTGAGGAGGAGTAGCTCAACTAGAGCACTTTCAAGAGTTGCAAACCCTGTGGAACCAGCTAGAGCTTCAATGTACGAGCCAGATCAGAGGAAGAGGAGTTCAAGTAGCCGAGAACAACAATTTTCAAGGAACTCGACCGGGTCACTCGAGCACCCACTCGACCGAGCACCCCAGATGCACTTGACCGAGTTCCGACCCAGATCACCTTATGGCTTCCCACCTC
This sequence comes from Camelina laxa, assembly GCA_024034495.1. Classification (NCBI taxonomy): domain Eukaryota; kingdom Viridiplantae; phylum Streptophyta; class Magnoliopsida; order Brassicales; family Brassicaceae; genus Camelina; species Camelina laxa. The sequence goes on from CM043880.1 coordinate 32,989,649, forward strand.
CAGCTGCTTATCCAGGATATCCAGGTTACCCTCCCATCCCCCCCCCAATACTTCATGGATCCAGCACTCTACTAGCAGTTCTACCAGCAGCAAGGACAGAATTTTGGCATCCGCAGTCCAGCTCGACCCCCCCACTCGAGCACATACTCGACCGAGTCACGGTCGATCACCATCGTCGAGCTGCCCTAGTCTCCATCTCCAAGTCACCAAGCAGCACCCAACTACACTTTTGACAGCATGCAAGAGGATGTAGACAGTTTCTTCCACAATCTTTGAGGTACCACTATCACCTTTCCTTGTAAATATCATTGCATTTCATATTGTGTTTTGTTTTTAGTCTTAAATCCTCTTACAAATTTCTCTTACACAGTGGACTGTGTAATTTAAGTTTGGGGGAGGGTTTGAGATAGTATTTGATGTTGTGTTTTGTTTTCTTATTTTGCATTTAATCATGATAGTATTTGCATATCATTTAAGGCATAGAAAAAGAAAACAAAAAAATTTGAAATTTTTCGCAAAATCTTTATAAAAAAAAAAGAGTGTTCATGTAGTTTGCATTGCATATTAGGATCTTGTTTAGCATGTTTCATATAGAACTGTTTCATATTTTGCATTAGGGATCTATGATGAGTTTAGCCTTGTTAGCTTGCTAGATTCACTAAACTAGGATCAATGCCCAAGTTAATAGTACTTTGATGCTAGTTAAGTAGCTAGAAGCATAAGATTAAACCATGTCTTGAATTCCTACATTGCATTTGGTCTAAATTGAAGCATGTTGTGATTTGATGCCATTTCCTATTTATAAGAACCTAATATTGACTTTTAATTATCATCTTGTGCATTGCTTTAAACTCATGGATACCTTATACATATTTGGGTCATCTTTCTCCTTTTTACCACTCTTGTTGATCCAAGTAGCTGATTTCCTCATTAAGAATCAGTTTCCCTACCCTTAACCTATCCTTCTTTCAAGCCATGTTAATTCTTGTGTGTGTGAGGCCTTTTTGGGGTTGAGCTTGGTAGAAAGTGTTAGGTTTGAGCTGACAAGAGTAAAGCCTTGTGTAGTTCTAATTTGCAGTTTTCAAACTAGATAGGACTAGGTTGTTTAATTGTTGGGTTTGGGACTTGGTTGCTTTGAAAAAGAAAAAGAAAAGAAAAGAAAAGAAAAGAGGAAAAAGAGAAAGAAAAAGGGTAGAGTCTTTAAGAGGAGAATGTGTTTAAGCAAACTCTAGTGAAAGGATGGGAAGTTAAAAAATTGTTGAAGATGGTTCTAGTTAAAGAAAATAAAAGAAAGAAAAGAAAAGTCTAGCAAAATACTTGTATGTCTTAAGAATCAGAAGAAAAGAGAACCATAGCATATAAGAAAGAATCCCCCATCCCACTAGAAAAATCAAATAAGAAACCTCTTCTAAGACTTGAAAACCAAAAGAGAAAAGGGTGAAAGAGAAAAGAAGAAGTTAAAGGGTAGCACTAGGATCATTTGGATTTAGATTGATAGGATAAACACTTTGGGTGCCTTTGGGTAGACAAGGTTTTGTTCTTGTATGTGTCTAAGTGTTCTTACGTTTAGCATTCTTCTAAAGCTCAATCCATTTTTTATGAGAGAACCTTGATATTGATAAGCCCCACTCTAAAGAGAGCCCATCATTGTCTCAAAAACCTTTATCTCCAAGCCAAATGAGTTTAAGCATTGCATAAGATTGATTCATGTTCTTGATTAATGAATGTTAAAGGAAATGGTTGATTTGAATGCATGTGGATATCTAAGGCTCAAATCAGTAAAGGTTGTGATAGGCTTGTCTAAAATCTTTAAGTACAGCTCATTCAACTTGCATCATAGTACTAGTAACTTGGACATTGATTCTAGCTGGTCTATTAGCAAGCTTTAGGAGCTGAGATCCCACTTTCAAACCTCACCTACCTTTTTATGTCTTGTTTATTTGCTTGAGGGCAAGCAAAGACTAAGTTTGGGGGTGTTGATGTTCATATATTTTACCCTGTTTTCCCTTAGTTTATTCACATCTTTTGCATCTTTTGCTATCCATTTTGACCATTATTGCATAGCTTTAGTACTAATCATGCATTAGAGCTTAGTTGCATTGCATTTGCATCTTTTCATGCATAAACAGGTGATTTTGGAGCCTAAGGAGCATGGAAGCAATGCTGAGAAGAAGTGAAGCAATCAAGAGGAGAAAGCAAGAGAGTTAAGGCTGAAGAACCAAAGTCCGGAGTCTCACTCGACTGCCCACTCGACCAGACACTCGACCGTGTGCGGAGAGGGACTCAATCGAGTGGAAGGAGTCGAAGGAAAGCCAACTCGACCGGTCACTCGACCGAGCACCAGGTCGAGTTGGCCAAGACGCCTAGCTATTTTGTCTTTTAGCATTTTTAGGGCTTCCACTACTTTTCCTATAAAATGACCTTGTACCCTTCAGCCACCAGGAGTCCAGCTTTTTAGATATTCTCAAACCTAGTTTTTATCTTTTAGGGAATTATTCCTTTTGCACTTTTATTTTATTAGATCTTGTATCTTCTTTTGAAGGGAAAAACATAAGATTCTTGGATTTTGTTGGTTCCATAACATTCAAGATATTAAGAATTTGTGTTTGATTTTTTCTTCATTATTGTAGATCTTTGCTTTATCTTTCATTTAATGCAAGTTTCATCATTTTATGGGTTTATGACTTTGATGTTCATCATGTGTTCTTGTGAGTAGTTGCTTAGGATCATAAGGATGGGTTAGGCTGGATTATGTTTGAGGTTTGTTTGATTTGGTCAAGCTTGATTGTTGTAGATCTCTTCTAGTCTAAATGTTCTTAATGCTGATCCTATAACTGAGAGGGTAGGATTTGATCTCAAGCATCTTAGCATCATACCAATGTTTAAGGAGCATAGATAAGGCTAGATCTAGAGATTATCATTAGACTTGCTAAGAAATTAGAGGTCTTGTTTGGTATTTGACATATTGCTTAATGCCTGCTTGTGTAGATTTTTTACTGTGTGAGAGCAAGTCTAGAGATGCATGAGTTTGATTGTTTCTTGCCATGAGAGTGGATTAAACATGTCTTAGAAAATATTGTCTAGAGATTAGCTCAAGTTGTTTGAGATTTGTTGACCAAGTTAGATGACCTTAATCATTAGTCCAGCCCATGAATCCCTCCTCAAGGCCTTCTTTGTTTATTGATTTCTTAGTTTTAATCATGCTGCTTGCTTGTTGTTTGATCTGCTTTCATATTGCTCTGTTTCTCTTGTGTTGCTCTGTTTTCTCCCGTTTGTCCAGCTCGACCCTGCACTCGATCTACACTCGATCGAGTGCTTGCTCGAGTTTATCCCTAGAACTTTTGTTTATGATTTGTAGTTGTCTTGTCTTACTTCCTGTTTCATTCTAGTTGCATTTCTGTTGCATTCACTTAGTGTCATGTTCAATACTTGCATTAATATAGTTTCTATTTCTGTTCTAGCTTCATAATTGTCATAATCATTCTGTTCCATTTACATTTAGCATATAGTTCTAGTAGCTTTACATTCTGCACTATACATTTCATCATAGGATTGTTAGTGACAAACATCCTTTACATCTGGCTTGACTTAGACCTTTATGCACATCTTGATTGATTACAAACTCTCAGATTGGATTGACACCTCTTGTACTACAATTGCATAAGGGGAATTGAAACACCCTGCCATCCATTCATTCATATCTTATCATTCCATCCATTTCATCACCATACCACCCAATACATGTGTTTCAATTTGGCGTCGTTGCCCATTTGAGTGTGTTTTTGTGACAATTAGGATCAATAGATGTCTAAGATTAAGTTTGTATATCCACTTGTTCACTATTGATCTCGTTTCTTCTACTGCTTGTATGTGATTGAGTTTCAGGTACCAGCTCGACCATCAACTCGACCATCAACTCAACCACCACTCGACCGAGTGTGTGCTCGAGCACCTGATCAGTCAGAAGCCGGATACAAATAGACATCAGTTCCCAGTCGCCTCGACCACCCACTCGAGCCTGTGCTTGACCGAGTGCCTGTCCGAGTCTGTACTCGCGCCTGTTGATGCAAACAATGTCCAAGGGTCATCACAATCTTCAGAGACTCCTTGATCACATCAACCGACCACCAAGGGACCTAAGACAGCAGAGAACAAGGATCTATCAGGAACAAGAACAACAAGTGCTAATGGAGCAACAAGATCAACAAGCTCTAAGAGCAAGAAACATTGGTGCTGGAGATGCACCAAACACACATAACCAGAGAGCTGGTATTGTGCCTCGTACTGTTGCCAACAACTACTTTGAATTCAAAATTGGACTGATCTCCATGATTGAAGCCAACAAGTTCCATGGGTTGCCAATGGAAGATCCCCTAGACCACCTTGATGAATTTGATAGAATATGTGGTCTCACTAGCCGCAAATCCTTCTCTTGAGCCAACCGCACCCTACTTAGAAGGTCTGCTCTGTCAGCCGCCTCCAAACCCAACGGCTCCTGAGAAATAGCACACAAACTCAAAGCACTGATCTCTCCTACCAGAGTCTCCATCTCCTGCTCCTGAGCTGAAGCTACCCTCTTCCGACTCAAAGCATCTGCAACCAAGTTAGTCTTACCAGGGTGATAATCTATCTCCAAGTCCTAATCCGCCACAAGCTCCATCCACTGCCTCAAGTTCAACTCAGGTGAGTGAATATATACTTTAGACTCTTATG